>OX596279.1:56847983-58047983 GCA_951394225.1 Harpalus rufipes
CTTAGCTTGAAACTGTTCCTTTCTTGTGGCACAATTACAAATCCTGATACAAAAGGACAAAGAACTTTAGTCCTGGTAGTAATTATTTAAAAGTAAATAAGTAGTTAGGAAAATGGAATTAGTTTGCTGTTGCTGTTTACATCGGTGGAAAGACTCAATGGTTAGAGCACGAAAATAAATACCTGGATACGTTATTGTGAAACACCGTACAGGAAGTTTAATAGAAATCAACTCCCGGACACTCAAAGCCAGTGCAGGTCTTATATAATAAAGCAGCGTTTCTCAAAATGTGTCCGTGGAACCTAAGGGTTCCGTGTAAGACCCATAAGGATTCCGCGAACAAAGAAAAAAAAATCTGTTGTGTTATGTATAAATTCCATACATAATTTTCTTGCAAAAGATTGTAAATTTCCAGTAAAATTATTTCATAAACAAACTATGCAAATTGCACTTGACACTAACATCTTCTTCTTCTTTAGCTCTCCCCATTCGTTAGGGGTCGCTATTTTTTTATTATTTTCTTCTTCATTTCTCCTCATGACATTTTCAAACCAATGTAATCATCCCTCTTGTATCTTTCTAGAAACTTGTAACACGAGAGTTATTTCCGTACCTACAGTAAAAAATATTTCTGATCAAGGACGTCTACGAATTGTATGAATTCAGATTTTTGCTACGCGCATTGTAACAAATTCAGTAGTGTCGTTTGCTTAGTTTTTATGAAGGTACATAAGATACTACTGTTATTTTATTATTATAAAAATATATGTTACAATAAAAGCATTCAAAATTCAAAAATAAGTCAACTGGTAAATTTATTAGCAAATGAAAAACCAAATATGTGAGAAATAAGATAATGACACAATGTCAGTGTCAGTGACTTTGACAGAAAATAACGTTATTCGTACGGCTATGAATCAAGGTAATGTATCTGAATTAATAAATAAACTTGCGTTACAGCGAAAGTATTATGAACAACGAGCATCGTTTTAAAGTGGAATGTCCTAGCTTAGTCGAAACAATATGAATTTTTGAAAGACAAGCGTGTTATATCTATCCTTATCGCACATGCTTATAGCCTTTGCAAAGGATAGAGAATGTATGCCAATTTATTAATTCGTTCATGATACAAATGACCTTGATCGGACATCTTTCAAAAATTTTACTGTATCTTTCCGTGTGTTTCGCAACATCTACTTCAAAATCCTCATCTCTGCCACATTCATTTACTTTTTATTGATACTGACATCTGTCAATTTGAATTATATGAATATATTAGTAGTTTCCATGTTTAGCATAGCTGGCTGATTTATAACATTTAATTTCTTTAAAATGGAATATGAAGTATAGCTTAGTAGTAGAAGGTAGGAAAAACAGTGGAAGACCAAAGATAAGAAGAAAGGACTGTACTGCAGAAGATTTGAGAGAAAAGGAACTAAATGAGAACGACAAGCAAAATGAATAGATGAAGAATATCAAAAATAGCGACCCCTAACGAATGGGAAAAGCTAAAGAAGAAAATGTCAGTGTCAAGTGCAATTTACATAGTTTATGAAATAATTTTACTGGAAATATAGAATGTTTTGTAAGAAAATGCATGTATGGAATTTGTACATAATACACAGAATTGGCGAAAGGTAATGCGCTGGCTACACCAGATTTTTTAGTATTATATGGTCAAATGTGGAACGTCTGACTCCAGTTTGATGTATGTTGGTACGATAGTTTAATAACTTTAAACTAATTTGCCAGTATGTTGGAACTAATCTAAATAAAATGATATTGTTTATTGTTATTGAAGAATTCCACCGTATAAAATTCGATGAAACAAAAATACTAGCGAGACCAACACGCCTAAACATCAGGTTAATTAGACAAGCCATTGATATTTTCAAAACCGAGAATAATAATCTTTATCATTGTGACGGTTTCGATCTTAGTCGTGCATGGGTTTCTGTATTAAATATGTTGTAATTTGTCACCATGGTTACCTGTTGCTAATATTTTTGTTACTATTTATATATTTGTTGATGTTTATTCCCTGAAGAAGGTAAGTATTTCATGCTGCCGAAACGTCGGTTTTTATAACAAATAAACAGAAATAAAACTAAAAAATCTGATGTGGCCAGCACAATACCTTCCGTCAATCCTGTGTATTATGTACAAATTCCATACATAAATTTTCTTGCAAAAGATTCTAAATTTTTGGTATTTTATGATTCCCTTTCTCGGCAACGGAATTCCATACTCCTGATAACAAACAAATCACATGAAATAAGAAAATCATGAAATTTTGAATGAAAAATTATGACACTTGTCAGTTATGGACATAATTAATTGCTGTCATTTTGATACGGGTTCCCATATCTGCTTGCCAGAGGCAGCAAAGTCATGTCACTGCACGCGCCCTATACATAATTTTTTTGCAAAAGATCCTATATTTCCAGTAAAGTTATTTCATAAACAAACTATGCAAATTGCACTTGACACTGACATCTTCTTCTTCTTTAGTTTTCCCATTCGTTAGGGGGTCGCTATTTATTATTTTCTTCTTCCACTAATTTTTGTTTTGCGTGTCGTCGTCATTCAGTTCCTTTTCTCTCAAGTCTTCTGCAATACAGTCTTTTCATCTTATATTTGGTCTTCCTATGTTTCTTCCACCTTCTATTAATTTATTCATCTCTCCTCATGACATGTTCAAACCAATGTAATCGTCTCTATTATATCTAAAAACTTTTAACACTAGAATTACTTCCCTTATTTTTTCACTCAATTACTTGCTTTTTATTGATACTGACATCTGTCAATTTGAATTACCTGCATATATATTAGCAGTTTCCATGGTTATGTTAGCATAGCTGGCTGAATTATGAAATTTATACGAATTTTTTATCTTTATTATTCTTTAACTCTATATCTGTTGAATACGAAATATAAAATGCAATCAAATCGTATAGAGAATAATATATTCTTTAAGTTATAATAACATTTAACTGAGTTTTTCAAGAAAAACTGTTAAAATCTTCAAATGAGGGTACTTCCGGTTGACCAATTATAACCAAAATCTAATCAAGTCTGCATATGGTTGTAAGGAAGAGGAATACGCAAGAATTGTAATTTTTGGAATTCTAGTATTGGAGATATCGTCCACGAAAAAGCGGTCACATACACACACACACACACATACACACACACACACGCACATACGAACACACACACACACATACAGACATCATCGTAAAAATAGTAAAATCGTATTGTAAAGACCCTAAAACGTGCTTATTCAATGAAAACTCACCACCGAATTTTTTGACCAAAGACAATACCTTCCTTACCTAGAGGTGACGGAAGGTAAAAAGTTGTATCATTTTAATTAAATTATGATTTCTGAAAGATTTTTTAATAATTTAAATCTAAATACATATTTATAATTCTTGTGAGTGAAAAGTTTTTTTGTAGGGAAAAAAGTAATATATATTTACCATAATAGAGCTTTGACGTAGTGAATTTTCCGTTATAAAATAACATATTAAAAGGCTGGTTGTTGTAAGTAAAACCATCATTTCTCAGACGCAGCTGGGAACGGAGATATTTAATAGCCTTTCGCAATGATAGATCGCATACACTACAGCGAATCAATTCTACCAGTATTTGATACGCTTACGATTACGCCGTACAATTCTCTATCATGATAAATCATACGTTTAATATCGTCAAATTACTTGTTTATATTTTGCAATTTCCGAATACTTCGGAAGCGATGCTATAATTTAGTTTAAAATAGTTACTGAAGATTTGAATCTTCTATTTTTAATTAAATAACGATCGATTTATCAACGCAAGCTTGAATAACTGGCAGATTAAATTAAAATCGACAGAAATGTTATGTTGTTTGACATTTATCCATAAACCACAATTTTAAATAAAACAATATTTAGCTTTAGTTCAGTAATTTTTATCTTCCGTCATATTTAGGTAAGGAAGGTATTGTCTTTGGTCAACATATTCAATGATGAGTTTTTGGTGAATAAGTACGTTTTAGGGTCCTTATAATACGATTTTACCATTTTTACGATGATGTTTGTATGTATGTATGTGACGAAAGTTTCGGATCGCATAACTTCAATACCACGATTCCAAAAATTATATATTTTTCGTATTCCTCAAGTTTACATCCACAAGAACTGATTAGATTTTGGTTATAATTGGTGAACCGGAAGTAGCCTCATTTAAAGATTTAACAGTTAAATTTAATTTTTTAACATTTAACGTTATTGTAACTTAAAGAATATATTATTGTCTATACGATTTAATTGCATTTTATACTTCTTATTCAATAGATATAGAGTTAAAGAATTTTAAAGAAATTAAATTTTAAAAATCAGCCAGCTATGCTAAACATGGAAACTACTAATATATTCATAAAATTCAAATTGACAGATGTCAGTAACAATAAAAAATAAATTAATGTGGCACAGATAGGTATTACAAGTTTCTAGAAAGATACAAGAGGGATGATTACATTGGTTTGAAAATGTCATGAGGAGAAATGAAGAAGATAATAAAAACATGCGACCCCTAACGAATGGGGAAAGCTAAACAAGAAGAAGATGTGTCAAGTGCAACATAGTTTGTGTATGAAATAATTTTACTGGAAATTTAGTATCTTTTGCAAGAAAATTTATGTATGGAATTTATACATAATACACAGGATTGACGGAAAGTATTGTGATGGCCACAACAGATTTTTTAATTTGTTCAAATTCTCATTATGAAACTCTGGATTACTTAACTGTTCAATTTTTTAATTTAATTTTTACCTCCCGCTACCCTTGATAAGGGAGATATAGGGATCGTGCTAAAAATCGCATATCGAGATTTTGGTAAATGACCACGTTTTAAGGTCCCTAGAATCCATTTTTAACATTTTCACGATGATGTCTGTGTGTATGTATGTGTGCGCTCCAGAAAGTTTTGAAACCATGTTATTCTAATATGGAAATATCTGATTAGATTTTGGTGGCAATCGGATAACAGAAAATGGCAGTTTACTTGAAGCTCAAGATAGTTTTTCTTCAAAAAATACCTTTAAATGTATTTTTTTTCAATATGTTATTATAAAAATTAAAGATTATTCCATTTTCTACAAGTTTGCTTTAATACTTTTTCTATATATTGTATGGATAAATTTATAAAGTAATATAAAAATTATATACATAGTTAAATGGCGGGAGATAATGTGTTGGTCACATCAGATTTTTATTTTTTGGCTTAGAGGATGATTTGATTTGTAATGTAGCATTCGATTAGATGAAGTAGATTTTTTGTAACAATCTGTATTGTCTCTAATTATTAAAATGTCTAAGAATGGAATGCAATTCTACTTTTAAATTCAATTTTTGGGTGAAAATTATTAAATAATTCTAAAGTAGTGTCAACTAATTGCGCAGGCTTATTATATGTATTACTTAAAATTGTGTGCTTAAAAATTATTTTTGTTCATTTACATTACTTCGTGCAAGAATTAGTCAAGAAGAGTAGGAATTTCGTTACAGAGCACAGGTGCAAATAACAACAGTGAAAAGTATTCAGACTCTCACATTCAAGTTCTGCTTTAGTTAAATTAAACTTTTATATTGAAACATCTCTTAATTAAATATCTGTTACTGCAAAAATTATAAATGTAATTTGTATTCCCGTATTTGTAATTGGAAATATTGTTTAGCGCTATTAATTATTTATTAATAAAATAAAAGTTGAATATTCAATTAAACAAAAGCACTTAAAACAAATGAATTAATTTTAGCAATATAGCTAGCGGCAAAGTTTCCCTATGTAGCGTAGTGCACAGAGAGCATGAAAATTGTCCCGTACGCAGTTTGAAAGTTGCTGAGTGGCTTGGGAAACTTTTCTTTTCAATAGAGAATACAGCGTACGAGTAGTGGCTGCAGGATATAAAAATCACAGAGAAGTTCCTATTTCTACCCCGTCACGCATGGAGCACACATCTCTACTCCATCCGCATAGCATTACATATGCATTTGCTAGATTAACTTATCCAAACTTCCCAACTCCCTCCCTCACCCCTCTAAATACTGCACCGCTTTATATGAATTCCTAATGCATTGCGAGGAGAATTAACTCGAATTTTATTCCTTGTTTTTTGTATCTCTGAAGAAAAGGGATGTAAGATTTTCCACATCATTCATCACGTATTTGACAAAAAGTTGCGATTCGCCATTTCTATGTAAATGTTTCCCAGGGATGTTAAAAATTCAGAGATTTCGCTGAATATTAAAGCACTCCTGATATACGATCCATGCGTGTACTAAACATGCTTCATATTTTACACCACAAAAAATATACTCTCTATTCGATACTACATCAACGCAGATTCACAGCCAGAAATTTGGGTGATTTAAAGCGCAATACTCTAAAAATTCAACTTTTCAACTAAAAATCGTATATCCAGATTTTAACAATCTGATTTTAATATTTTTACGATGATTGTGAGTGGATGTTGGAAGGCCGATTTCTCACAAAATATAATATTTAATATTTGTTTAACTACGTATTTCTCATTCGGACATTACTGGGAAGAGCTGAACAGGTTTTGGTAATAATTGGACAACCGGAAGTAGCAGATTCTTAAAACAATTCTTCTAAATATTATTATCTGAAAAATTTTGTTCTTGCTAGTATTAAAGGAGAGTTAATTCTCTGTCTGGTACATATAAATATTTTATTATAACTTTTATAGATTTAGAGATAAAGAAATACAAGGTATATAATAATCTGTTGTAATAAATCTCACACCCCAAATAATGTCATGGAAACCAATTCAAAATTAAAATGTTTGTAACTGACGGATAAATGGCAGTGTCAAAAATCCAGAGACATTACTGAAGATTTTCTCTGGGAAGTACAAACATTAAATTATTTCTTATTGTATTAATAGTTAAATATTTAAAATTTTAGATATATTACCATTCAAAAATATTGTCAATCCCCACAATGAATTGGAAACATTCGAAAAATTAGAAGAGTAGGACAAAATTTCTTTATAAAATGAATTTAAAATTAAAAAATGTAAGTATTAAGAATAGATATAAGTAGAATTTTTGGTGTAGAGTGTAGGTATACAAGGAATGTTAAATACAATAGGGCGCGAACAGTCATGTGATTTTGTTGGCCTTGACAAGCAGATATGGGGTCCCGTGTCATAATGATAGCTAGTAATTATGTACATAGATGTAAAATATCATAATTTTTAATTCTAAATTTAGTGATTTTTCCAATTCTATGTAGTTTATTTACCTCAGCGAGTAAATTCCACACTCCTGGAGACAAATGAACTACGTGAATTTAGAAATAGAAAGTTAAAATTTTAAATTAAACTTTATTTATACTACATATTTTTTGTTGGTAAAAATGTTCACAACTTGAAAATTAAAACAAAAAGTCAGTAACGTGGTTAATTATCAGTTATTACTATCGAATTTATTAAACAACTGACAGCTATTCTGAACTCGATTTGTTTTGATTCACTTGTTCGTTGTATTGAACCCCTAAAGTGCTGAGTTTAAATTATTCATGTTGTAGATATAGTATACCCTCTGAATAAAAGAAAAATATCGGCATGATAACTAATCAAAGTAAAGTAAATATTCATTGATATTTTCCAGACCAATACAAATTTCTTTTGGCTGGTTTTAAACTTTCAAAAACTGAATATGGTATTCAAGTTTTCCGCCATTTAATATTGGGTTACATCTTTTTTATTAGTAATACTAGCTTTAATTCTATTAGGCATTGCGTCAAAAGTAAAGGGTCTCGGTAGAAGGTAAGTCTGAACAAGAAGATGACCCTTAAAATGCCAGTTGAACTATCGCCCGTCATTTGGCCAACAATTATTTTAATATTTTAAGGAGCCGAAAGAATTTTGTTGAAATTTCTAACCATTTGTATAGGTTTTATAATTTGTTGAAAATGTAAAACAGCCGAAATATTATGAGTATACTTCAGGATCTAGTTTGAAGTTATATTAAAGCACAAACTAAATATTATATAATAAAGGTATTGACAATTATTCGAAAGTTCAGTCAAACAGCATTTATTCTTACTATATCAACGTTTCGATGCACCCTTGTACGTCCTTTAAGGTAGTAAGATCTTACATATTGTTACAATTCATATACATAAAATACATTCGAACAAAACATTTAGTTAATTAATTAAACATCGTACAAAAAATTTAAAGAGCATACACACATCCATTTGCTCTAAGAAATGACAACTGAATAATACGGAAAATAGCCGGAAATATCCTGCGAGAGGATTCTGGTGATTGATACAGACTCTTATTGGTCGTCTGTACAGTAATAATGTAGCAAGTTGTAGGAATTTAAATAAAATGTATTAATAAACCTCAGTTTGGCCTGAAATTTGCCTTTTCCTTTTCGAACTTTTCCAATACACCAAAATATATGCTGTTAAGTCCTTGAATATCAGTTCTTGCATTGATGTTATTGCAATCGTCCCTGATATGTAACATTTCAAGAAACATACGTTTGGAGTAATTTTGCTCTTCCTCCAAAATTTTGAAATTAACCAGGTCAAAAGTGTGTTTTACGGCCGAATTCACCATTAATCCATTGATTAATAATCAGTTGATTAAGGAATCAAGCTGATCTGTAGATCAACGTATGTTTTAATTCACCAACTTGATTTCTGAATCAAGGAATCATGATCAACTGATGCACAGTTTTGTTTTGCTTTTTGACAGTAAATGTAACTGTCTTGTAATTTTATTCGTGGTAATTGTACTTTCCGTTAAAAAGATATTAATATGTAAGTTTTTCATTTATTTATAAAAAATATTTTATAATTTTCCTATAATAATATTATATTTTTATTTTGATATAGGTGGAAATTACACTGATTACAGTAAAGGAGTGTTTTTAAATATAGTGAAAATGAAAGATGTAAAAGTATAGTTGAAAATAATAAAGCCAATGCGGTTCTAAATAAAGATAAAGAATAAGGACGAAGCAAAGTTACAAATGGGTATAACAGGCAGAATCCTAACATAGCTATTAATGTCAAAATTAGGATTCAAAGATGTGATCAGTCCTTGATTCATGGAATATGACGAATCAGTTGATCATTGATTTTGATTAGTAGATTAGCTTGATTTTTAATGGTGAATTGCATTGATTTAGGATCAGCGTTGATCTGTGAATCAACTCATGATTAAGGAATGGTGAATTCAGCTAGAGCACATTTGTTTGCCGTGTTGGTCTGTGTTGATTTGCGATGTTGGCTCATCCGGATCTTCGAGTTTGGTCGTTCCAACGTCGACCAAATCAACATTTTTTCCAGAGAACTCTTTGATTTTTACTTTTTGCAAAATTTTGAATTAAGTCGTGATTGGTCAGCTTTAAAGACCTCCAGTTCTTGCCAGATTATTATCTATGGTGTTAGTTCACTTACATAGCACCTTTTCTATTACTTACTCCGCGTAGCGCGTGTTTGAAGAACCCACTGATTGGCTGTGAAGGAAAGGAGTTAAAGGAAGTGGTGTATGTACGTGGCAGTAGAAAAGAAGTTGATTAAATGTTGTGTAGAGTGGAGAATAATAAAAATAATGGCGGGGCGCTTGGTTAATATAGTCAATACATCCTTTTAGGAGCGAATCCTGGTTCTTTCACTGATGTCGGAATATCAACAAAGCAGCTCGTGTCTGTGCTATGCTGCGGCTGCTGGTGTAGCTACAGCTACACACGTGCTTGGAAAGCAGGTCACGAGCCATTGTCTCGCTAGCCTCCAGCCACACAACTTTTCTATAACCCAGCCGCAAAAACTTTCATAAGGAACAAGCCCCACTTAATGAAGATATGTTTTATTGGGCTCCGGAACGTGACCCATACAAAACAGATTCGCCAATGTTACGTGGCCATTACAACCTCTCTCAACAAGTGTACCGGTAACTCAACGCATATCTCCACCTGTAGAAATTTTACTAACTTAACTTGAATAACTCCAAACACTAAACCATATTATTTTACCATTGCTTATACAACATATGTAACGTTATATTGTATTTGCGTAATACCCGGGTTCGATCCCGACCGACGCCAAAAATTACATCAAATTTTAATGGCACAAAATTGACCCCTGTGGTGCACTCTCCACGCCAGCTATGGGTGCCCGTGAGGGGACGCCTGGTAAGCGCCCGCACGGTACAAATATTCCATCATTACCGATATCTGTACAAAGCAGATTGGCACACCCAGCAATGGGTAATATGCCGTGATGAAATATTTATTTTATTTATATTGAAAGAATGAGCGCTATGTTGCAATGTTTTACCCTTATTTTTTATTTTCTTTCATATTACTCTCCATTCATTAGAAAATTGTCTCTGAAAATACATTATTTAAACTGCCGCCTTTTCTGTCGCCTGATGACGTAAAAAAACTACTAACCAATGAGGGAGTGGCTTGCATTTCCCGCCGACAAAATTTAAACGAAAGACAGCTGTCAATTATATACTAGCTACTAGTTCTATCCATATTACTGATTTTTACCACCCGGTAAGAGAGGTATTGGATTTATGCTAAAAATCGCATATCAGATTTTAGAGAATAAATACGTTTTAAGGTTATTATAATCCGACTATAACATTTTTAAGATGATGTCTGTGTGTGTGTGTGTGTGTGTGTGTGTGTGTGTGTGTGTGTGTGTGTGTGTGTGTGTGTGTGTGTGTGCGTGTGTGGATGTATGTGTGTGTGTGGGGTTGTTGAAGATACGATTTCTCATATTATATAAGACTAAAGACCTGTGTAACTACTGATTCCTCAATCTAACAGTAATGGGAAGATTTGAATAGGTTCTGGTAACATTGGATAACCGGAAGTAGTAGTATTTTAACAAAAATCTTCTAAATATTATTTTTTGAAAATTTATGGTATTACAAATATTAAAAACCAAAATTCTCTATCCGGCACATTTAATTTTTTTATTATACCATCTATGGATTTAAGATCTATAAAATAATCTGTTGTAGTAAAGTTCAGAGCCCAAACATCTCCATGGTAACTACTTGAGAAATTAAAATGTCTGTAATTGACAGATAAATGTCACTAATGTCAGTGTCTAAAATTCAGAAATAGTACTGCAGGCTAATTATTAATTATATATTTAAAATTATAGGTATATTACATGAACCCTTCACAAATACCGCCAATCCCGTTAATGAATTGAAAAAACCTCGAACATTTAGAAGAAATGGAGAAAACTTGCTCATAGCAATGAATTTAAAGTTATCAAAAATACGTAAATATAAAGATTAGGGGTAATTATAATTTTTTGTGTGTACAAGAAATGTTAAATACAATACTTATATATACCACAATGGAAAGGGCGTGAGAGGTATTGTGATGGCCACAACAGATTTTTATATTTTGTAAAGACTTAAACTGTAGAAAAGAATTTTGTGCTAGTATGCCCAAATAGAAGTAATAATAGTAAAACAAATAGTTTTTGTAGTGCCTTAAAACAAAGAATGAAATGGTTATCTCAAATAAACATAAAACCATTTACAAAATGAAACATTAATTCCGTAAAGATCATTTTGCTGTAAGCAGAAACATTTTTATAAATCAAACATTTTTTAATTTTTATCCTTCAGTTTTAAACACTATGACAGCATTGTTATATTTTCATGGGCGTACCTTTCGAATTTTGCTAAACTGTTCCATGCAACTGTCAGTTGTCATAAGAATAACCTTAAGCATCACCTTATTTACATGCGTCAAGAAAAAAATTGTTACGCTTTTCATTACAAGCCAAAATAAAATGTTTTTTTTTTTTTTGCTTTGGGTTAGGACCCCTAATCTTGATTGCCTAGGTTACTCGTATACGAATACGAACGAAAACCATCACTACTTTTGGACTGATCTAGTCTACTATTTACATATTTAGAAGTATTGTTTTTCTGACGTTTTACATTATTCATAAATATTTGATAGATTTTATATAATTTCAAATAATATAACCACTGATTTTTTGGATATCTATACTTTTATAAATATAATATTAAAATTCATCAGTTGACACACAATACTAAAAATATACTAAAACAGAATAATTAACAAACAAATTGACTTACAATATCTGCATCTTCTTCAATTTCAGGTTGTTGTTCCACTATTTTTAATTGTTACTACCACGAACAACAAACGGTACAATATTATTTACACTTGACACACACTCAAAGCACTTTTCATAACAATAGAAATAGTTAATAATATTTAGACACATTGCAAATGTTGTTTACACGGACAAAGATACCGATAAACTAAACCAAAGCACTGCAGTAAACAATGAACAGACCTGTTAGAACAAAAAAAATACCATTCTCTTTATATTATTCTCATTAGTTTATATGGATGATTTTGACGTTTAGATTTAAACCAAACATTATTTTCTGTAAAAAATGTTACCTATCAAATATTAACAGTTAGACTTCATTAAAAGGTAACAATATTAGAAAATAAAGTATTTTTTTACATCTATTGCGAAAAAATGTGCTCAAATTTTTTTCTTGCTTATAATAAAATTTCTTAGGTTTAATAATAATTTATTTGCAAATAAACCATGTGACACATCTTTTCGTCTTTAATAATTCGCAAATAATTTTTATTAAAGTAATAAAATTTAAAATGGCAATTAATTGAATATATTGTCAGTTATCTTTACCCTCAGTTTTATAGATAATACTAACACAAATATTATATTATTTACTGTTAGAACGAAAAAAATTTGGACTTGTCTTTTTTCATATATTTGCCCGTAAATTATTGTTTAAATGAGAAATTTATTAATAACATTGTATTTAAATCCAGTACACTTTATTAATACATTAAATAAAAAATCTGTTGTGGCCAGCACAATACCTTCCGTCATTCTCGTGTATAATGTATAAATTCCATAATTTTTCTTACAAAAGATTCTAAATTTCCAGTAAAATTATTTCATAAACAAACTATTCAAATTGCACTTGACACTGGCATCTTCTTCTTCTTTAGCTTTTCCCATTCGTTAGGGGTCGCTATTTTTGCATGTCGTTCTCATTCAGTTCCTTTTCTCTCAAATCTTCCGCAATACAGTCCTTCCATCTTATCTTTGGTCTTCCTCTGTTTCTTTAACGTCCTATTACTAAACTATTCATTCTTATTCCACTATAATTCTTCATTTCTCCTCATAACATGTTCAAACCAATGTAATCGTCTTTCTTGTATCTTTCTAAAAACTTGGAACACTAGAGTTATTTTCTTACCGTATCTTTCCGTGTATTCCCCAATATCTACTTCAACATCCTCATATCTGCCACATTAATTTACTTTTTATTGATACTGACATCTGTCAATTTGAATTATATGAATATATTACTAGTTCCCAAGTTTGGCATAGCTGGCTGAATTATAAAATTTAATTTCTTTAAAATTCTTTAACTCTGTATCTATTGAATAGGAAGTATAAATTGTAATCAAATCGTACAGAGAATAATATATTCTTTATAATAACGTTAAATGTCAATAAATCAAATTTAACTGTTAAATCTTCAAATGAGACTACTTTCGGTTGACCAATTATAACCAAAATCTAATAAGTTGTTCTTCTGGATGTAAACGTGAGGAATACGAAAAAAATATAATTTTTGGAATCGTGGTATTGAAGTTATGGAATCCGGAACTTTTGTCACACACACACAGACACACATACATACAGACATCATCGTAAAAATGGTAAAATCGTATTATATGGATCCTAAAACGTGCTTATTCAGTAAAAACTCATCATTGAATTTTTTGACCAAAGACAATACCTTCCTTACCTAAAGGTGACGGAAGGTAAAATGCCCAAATATAGTCTTACCTATTGTAAACTAAAAATTTATTTTTTATTGCTGTTAATATATTTATTTCAGAGGGTACGAATACATTTGGAGTTAGGCTAGTATGATATGGTTAAAAATGAGTTTTGCTCAAAACTGTCTATTAACTTGTTAACAAAGAACAATCAGAAAATTTTCCATTCATAATTTGTTATTTATTTTACCCCTTGTATCAAAACAAAACATCATGTATAGCTCTAGAAATTCTTTAAAATAACCCCTGAAGCCTATTGTTT
The DNA here is from genome assembly GCA_951394225.1 of Harpalus rufipes. NCBI lineage: Eukaryota > Metazoa > Arthropoda > Insecta > Coleoptera > Carabidae > Harpalus > Harpalus rufipes. Next base: position 56,862,180 of record OX596279.1, read on the forward strand.
TCTCGTTTAACACAATGTTGTATTTTAAAAGTGTTAAAAAATCTTGTTTACATACGGTATGAATGTTTATCTTGTTTTTGTAACATGGAGCAGATGTATTTATGTTAGTGAAAAATACCGACACAATTCAAATAGCGAATTGTCGTAAACAAGATAAACAAAACAAAAAACATTTCCTCACGGTGATCGCGGTTCCCAATTTTTAATCAACTTTTTGCGAACGCCTCCATGTGTTGCATAAAAACATATCCAAATTAAAAATGCATAAAAAATAAAACAGCGAATCGAAACGGGCAGTTTGAAATTTGCTTTTCCAAGTGTCCAAAAACAAACAGAGGAATAACATCGGTTTCATTAATCCGAGAGAGGTATTGTGGGTGAGCGTATCACACATCACGCTGAAAACCTACGCTGAAGATTTAAGCGCAGGAGAGAAACAGGCCAAGCAACTGCACGGCACGCAAACCTCTGATTTATATGTCGGCATTGCACCACTACTGCATTATTACTAACTAAACATATGCCACATGTTCAACCGGGAAATAAATACAGACGGCGTAGACAATTATGTGAAAGGTAATCGCTTCAGGATATTCCTGTCGTGATGGGTGATGGACTTATATCGATGGCACGCTAAATACATTACATAGATATTTAACATGGGAAAACAGACATTCCTTGCGCGTGGTTTCTCAAATTATTTTTGAAAAGTTTATTCAGATAAAAGCTATGGAGCACAAAATTAAAATTAGTTAAAACAAAAATACAAACAAGTGTGTAATGTTTTAACAATTTTAATTGTCAAATATTGTAACTTTTCGTGTTTTTTGTCAATAATAGTTATTTATGTTTATCAAGCCACTGAAGTTCTACTTATCAAGTATGTGGAAAATAAACTAAAATATTTTTTTTATTCAATTTTGACATTTTAAACTGTCATTATTAATTACATAGCAACAAATATAAGTAACTGTTTATTTGCTACTGAATTTAATAGATATTAAGGATAAGTTTGATATAGCGTTCATTATGAGGCTATATCAAATGTGTAGCCACAACATATTTTAGGAAATATATCACGGCACCTTAATTCCAAAATTTTAAAATTTTATGTTCACAGAAATTTTGGTATAATTAATAAATATTGACATAGTATAATGGAACATTTAATTCTGAATAATTTTCTTCAAATAAACTTTTTTTTAAAAATAAATAATAAAGCCAATACAATATTAGTATCGCCATCTATTGCATAAAATTATAAACAATCACTGACATTTGTCAATATTTATATATGTATTTTCAGAAATTAATATCACCAAACTAAGGCATTAAATCGAAAAAAGTTTCAAATAAAATTTACTCAAAATAATATATTTTAGTTATTAATATATTAATTCTATTTGTTTAGTTTATATCTGTAGAGATTTAAATGCATACATAAATAAATCATTTTCTCAAAAAACAAAATATGAGTAAAATAAATTATTAACTAAAACATATGTAAAATTAAAAAATAATACAAATTTATTTAGAAAATTTATTTGTATAAAATTTTTCCTGCATATAATAAACAAATTTTAGTTCTACTTATTATCTCTGAAACAAAAGTGAAAATAAAAAAAGCTTCAACAAAACTACCCTTTATTTTTAATTATAAAATAATTTCTATTTAGAAATTTTGTCGAAAAGTTGCTAGTTCAGCCAGAAAATGAGTTTTCTCGAATTTGTTAATCTAAAACGAGACTACTGCTGCAATCTATGATGATAATTATGAACTATTTTTTAATGTTTTGTTGTAACAAAGTACGTTGTTGTATCGTGTAAATAGGAGAAAATCAATATCTTCGACAAATCGATTGACCAATCAGATTCAAAAAAGTTTGCAAATGGAAGACGCGGGATAAAAAATTGTTTAAATAAACGTCATTTGATTGTTAATCAATTGTTCAGTTAAAAAAAGAGTTAATTTTGTGTATTTTAAGCTAATTAATACATAATTTGACCCGTAGATTTTGAAAATATTAGTGTGAAGTTTGTATTTTTACTTTTTTACCCACTTTAGGGTGATATTTCGTATTCAAAAATAAATAAAAATATAAATTTGATATCTCGAGTTCAGAATTTATGAAACAAAATGTTTAATGCTAGGCCTACATTTATAATGCATTTGTAACAAAATTATGAGTAGATATGAAATATTATACTACATGGATTTCAATAATTAAGAAGCCGGGTTCGCATCTCTATCCATTTTTGGATAATTTTTATATATTTTTAATAAATAATTATTAATTTTTAGTTATTTATTAAAAAAAAAATCAAATTTAATATGGACATATAATTTCTATATTTATAATTTCATCATTCAATAACTTTGAATAAACTTATTTTCACTTTCAATTTAGACTTAAGTTTACTTTTAAGTGTCATGTATACATTTATAATTTCATAAGTATTTCCTTACGTTTAGAGAATCAGGTTTTATAGATACATATGTAGGATTTTTTCAGAAAGGAAAAGTTCGGTTGTACTTTCACGAAATAATTTTGACGGTGAAATTAAATACTTGTAATAAACTTTATTCTAAACATGAAAAACTTTGTTAAAATTACAAACAAAACGTTATTTAAGGGTGAATTTTATAATTTCCAGTTAAATAAACAAAACAGAAATGAATTAAGCAAAATAAACTGTCAAATGATAAATTTTTCATTGCTGTCAATAATCCGATTTGATATTGTTTATTTATCTGGAAATTAAAATTGTAACATTAGCCCTAAAACATTAAAACTAATTTGGTTTAAACAAAAAATATTTATTTCAAATTCACAATTTAAAATTACATGCCAAATTAACTGTTTTTCCCTAGAGTAACAACAATATAAACACATCACTAAGCAACCGTGGTAACTAACAACGTCAACAGTGTTTCTTTCAAATATAGAAGAAGTTGTGAGTCTTCAATGCTTCTGTGAATCGTTTTCTTGACCTACTAATACCGAATTCTTCCACCTATCTTGTCCTTCTCCTCTAAGTCACGAGTTTGTTAAATAATGCTTAGTAATCAGGCATGCACAACTTAATAAATGACGAGTAACCCAAATACCACGGAACAATAAAGATGATGATATCGATAATGATGATATCAGATGATAATAGTAGAACTCTTGATCATTCCCAAACCAGAAAATCAGCCACAACATGTTTTGGATTTATCTAAACTTACACAGAATGATATTTATTTGTTATTTTTTAAACCAAATTGTAACATAACCTAACCATTACTAGTATTGTTTTATTGTTTAATTCTGGTTAAGTAATATCTGTAGAAGTGAAAATATTCGGGTTTGGAAATTTTCAAGTGTTGAATACTAGTTCGGAGCAAAGTTTTCGCTTCCCCTTTGAGCTGTAATCTGTAATAAAATATAATTCCACCTCGTATATAATATTGTTTTCATTATTGTTGTAACAAATATTGTATGATAAATAAATAATAATTACAACAAATACTTATATTTTAATTCCATTGATACATAAAATCATATAACAATAAATATTTCAACAATTTATTAACTCAAAATAAATAAATTTAACACTTTTACACTTAAAAGCTGAATAACAATCAAATGACGTTTATTTAAACAATTTTTTATCCCGCGTCTTCCATTTGCACATTCTTTTGAATCTGATTGGTCAATCGATTTATAGTTGATATTGATTTTCTCCCATTTACACGATACAACAACGTACTTTGTTACAACAAAACATTAAAAAATAGTTCATAATTATCATGATAGATTACAGTAGTAGTCTCGTTTTGGGTAAACAAATTCCAGAAAATCATTTTCTGGCTGAACTATCAACTTTTCGACAAAATTTCTAAATATAAATTATTTTATAATTAAAAATAAAGGGGAGTTTTGTTGAAGCTATTTTTAATTTTCGCTTTTGTTTCAGAGATAATAAGTAGAACTAAAATTTGTTTATTATATGTAGGGAAAATTTTATATAAAGATATTTTCTAAATAAACTTCTATTATTTTTTAATTCTACATATGTTTTAGCTCATAATTTATTTTATTCATATTTTGTTTTTTGAGAAAATGATTTAATTGTGTATGCATTTAAATCTCTACAGATATAAACTAAACATATAGAATTAATATATTAATAACTAAAATATATTATTCTGAGTAAATTTTATTTGAAACTTTTTTTGATTTTATGCGTTAGTTTTGTGATATTAATTTCTGAAAATACATATATAAATATTAGCAAATGTCAGTGATTGTTTATAGTTTTATGCAATAGATGGCTATACTGATAATGTATTGGATTTATTGATAAATAAAACATTAATTTTTGGCTTTATTATTTATTTTTAAAAAATGTTTATTTGAAGAAAATTATTCAGAATTAAATGTTACATTATACTATGTTAATATTTATTAATTATACCAAAAATTCTGTTAACATAAAATTTTAAAATTTGGAAATTAAACTATATTTCGAAAAAGATACAAAATATTGCTATTAGCAGCGATGACTCATAAATATAACTTTCATGAATCTTATAAAGGAAAATGATCAAAGAATATATTTTGAAACCCTCAACTTTCGAGTAATTATTAACACTTAATATACATCACAGTCGAGAAATTTCTATTGTTTATCGATTTATTTGCATAATTTAAGCTCTACAACTTTTATTCTAAAATAATTAGGAACCTACGTGCAAGGGAATCTATTTTCCCATGTTAAACGCCTGTGTAACAGATTTCGAGCGCCATCCAGTATACATATGTATATACTGCCTATGGGTTTTGCTTAAATGTACATACCTAATGGCTTGATTATAATTAACAATACTATTAATATTTAAACACGATTACCATATGTTATTCGCTTTAACACCTCAAAAGCAAATTACCTACCAGTCGTTGTTGTTATCGTACCGTGATGTATTCTAGTTTGTAAGTTTTTAGCATGGGCAATTTGAATAGTGGTAGTTAGAATGTCTTATGCATTCGTCACAGAGGATGAGGGATGATGTATGAGCGTGATCATATTAAAGTTTCTTCTGCTATTAATCACATTGAAAACGTGCCGTGTTTCACAACCCAAGCCCCGGGAATGATGATCTGACGGCGAGCAAGAATAAGAGGAAAACTTTATTAGCCCAACAGATATACACTAATCATAAACCCCTTGTATTGTATATTCATACAAATTTTAGGGTACGTAGCTGAATGCGGTAAGTATTTCAACTTATTTGTCATAAAAATGTTACTCTGGCATTGTACTCTCCAAATCTTGGTTCTTATGTCACTCTGTTTGTTTTAAATTCAGAACTTTTTCCAGATAACTGCGACCGCAGTATTTTCGAAGAAAAATGTCGAAAGGCAAAGGGGGTGGTATTCTTATTGCATTATCTAATGCTATTAAGTGTGAAGTTCTTAACATTTATTCACAAATGGTTAATAAAACTAGTTCCGTCCCACATCACCAATATAAATTATAGCCATTTTTTATTAATATTACAGACATTTTGTCGTTCTAATGACACATAGGAAGATTTGTTTTCTAAAATATTTTATTATGTTAATGTAAAATTAAATAATACTTCGTTTTACTAATTCAAGAAAAACTGAAAAAAATTAAACGAATTTAAGTTGTAAGGAAGTAGCCAGCACAATACCTTCCGTCAATTCTACGTATTTTGTACAAATTCCACACAGATATTTTTTGCAAACTATTCATGGGCGTTTTATTTTTAGGGGAGAAATGAACTGATCTTACCTCGTACTGAACTGAACTGAACTACTCCTAAAAAGAACAGTGTTTTTTTAAAATAAGAAGTAAAATTAAAAAATCTGATGTGGCCAGCACAATACCTTCCGTCAATCCTGTGTATTATGTACAAATTCAAAATAATGTTACTGCACGCGCCCATACATAAATTGTCTTGCAAAAGATCCTATATTTCCAGTAAAGTTATTTCATTAACAAACTATGCAAATTGCACTTGACACTGACATTTTCTTCTTCTTCTTTAGTTTTTCCCATTCGTTAGGGGGTCGCCATTTTTTATTTTCTTCTGCCACTCATTTTTGTTTTGCGTGTCATTCCTCATTCAGTTCCTTTTCCCTCAAGTCTTCTACAATACAGTCTTTTCATCTTATTTATGGTCTTCCTATGTTTCTTCCACCTTCTATTAATATATTCATCTCTCCTCATGACATGTTCAAACCAATGTAATCGTCTCTCATATATCTAGAAACTTCTAACACTAGAGTTACTTCCCTTATTCTTTCATTGATTTACATTTTATTGATACTGACATCTGTCAATTTGAATTACCTGAAAATATTAGCAGTTTCCATGGTTAAGTTAGCATAGCTGGCTGAATTATGAAATTTATTATTTGTATTCTTCTTTAACTCTATATCTGTTGAATAACAAATATAAAATGCAATCAATCGTATAGATAATAATATATTCTTTAAGTTATAATAACATTTAACTGATTTTTTCAAGAAAAACTGTTAAAATCTTCAAATGAGGGTACTTCCGGCCGACCAATTATAACCAAAATCTAAACAGGTCTGCATATGGTTGTAAGGAAGAGGAATACGCAAGAATTGTAATTTTTGGAATTCTAGTATTGGAGATATCGTCCACGAAAAAGCGGTCACATACACACACACATACACACACACACACACGCACATACGAACACACACACACACACACATACAGACATCATCGTAAAAATAGTAAAATCGTATTGTAAAGACCCTAAAACGTGCTTATTCAATGAAAACTCACCACCGAATTTTTTGACCAAAGACAATACCTTCCTTACCTAGAGGTGACGGAAGGTAAAAATATATAGCATTATATATTCAGCATAATAATCTGCTGAATTGGCTTATGGCTATAATCTATTGTATTACCTTGTGTGATTTGTTTTTGCCATCTTAAATTATTTTACATTTTTATATTTCCAGTAAAATCATTTCACAAAGATATTATGTAAATTTTATTTCACACAGACATCGGTCAATTAGTAATATTTGAATATTCTGTTTCCATGGTACAGCTTTTAGCAGCATTAGATTTCAAGATATTTCTTTATAATTCTTTATCTCTAAATTCTTTGAATATGAAGAAAAAAATATAATTAAATCTAATAGAGAATAGCATATTATTTTATTTATAACAAGATAAAAGGTCAAAAAATGATATTTAACACCGTTTTTTCAAGGAAAACTGTTAAAATCTTCAAATTAGAGTACTCCGGTTAACCAATCATAACCAACATGTAATCAACTCTTCATATGGACGTATGAAAGAGGAATATGAAAGAATTATAATTTTTGTCATACACACACACATACACACACACACACACACATAGACACACATACAGACATCATCCTAAAAACAGTAAATTGGTATTGTAGGGACTCTAAAATATTGTTATTCATTAAAAACTCATCTATTTTTTTCCCAAAAAAAATACCTTCCTTACCTTTAGGTGACGGAAGATAAAAACGACTTTTATCTCAGATTATTATTTTCAAACAGAACATAGTTTGTATTCTAATAAATATTTTGAAAAAATCGTTATTTAAACTTATGAGCGAAATTAAATATTAAAATTTAAGTATACAATTACTTGTTATTTTGCGGTTTAAGAATCAATGACGTGAAGTTCACGTGAAAAAAAATGGTGCATATTTCTTAGAATATCTTCATTATTTATTTTATTCTAGTTAAATCATTGTGGTACGTACATGCACATAATGTATTGTTTTTGTAGTTTTCAATGTTTATTATGTTAAACAAAAAATTCAAAGTACCTATTAAAAAAGTTTGTAAAATCGGTCAACTGTCGAATTTCATCTACTCCATTTTTAACTGAAATGATGTATAATACCTCTATATTTGATAACGCTGACATTTATGCGTCAATTACAAACATTTGAATATTCGAACAGTTACACTTCAAAAAGCACAGGCTACAAGATTAATAAAACTGTATTGTGTACTTTTATGAATTCATATTTTTTTCAACATACATGAACTTCATTTAAAAAATTTCGCTCCTAAAGAAACATTTTAATGATGAGGATGGATAGAACTTCAAAGTAAATATATAATTATAATTAATTGTAATGTTGTTAATATTGTATTAAAAAAATATATATTATCGTTTGTAGGCCGGTACCTGCAAAATAATATAGATCCAAATGTTATAAATAGATTAAATATTTATTTATTTAACTATTTCTCGAGCAAAAGGAACAAAATGTAAAAAATCAAAACCCAGATCAGTTGTTTTAATATTGATCGCAATACTATATGAACATGTCGGTAGTAATTGATTTAAAGAAGAAATTAATGCAACTTGTAGTTTGTAAACTGAAGGAAACAGATGTTTATTTTGCTGTTGCGTCTATTAATTTTAGAGAAACCTGGTAAAGAATAAAACATGTCCAGAATTATTTTTATTTAACGGAAAAACGCAATATAAAATACACAATTTACAAGCATATTTCAGAGTGACAAAAAGCAACTGATGTTTTGTTTGTTATTAATTCTGTCAAACAAATGTAAATAACTCCATTATAGTTTCATAGTACTCAGAAATACACAGTAAATTGTAAATTTTATTTTGCGGAATTTTGTACAATAAAAAATATTATTTTCGATTTTTGTCATATATTGTTTAGTTTTTAATCCTGAACAAGTTTTTTAGTTGCAATTTTCCTCTAAAACTATAACAAAATAATAAAAAATAACCAAATAACATATTTTATTAGCCGTTAAACAAATGAATTCAATAGTGAAAATATTGAAATATGATTCTAGGAACCGTAAAAGTGTATATTCACAATAATTTTGATTTATGATTATTTAGCACGATTCGTATACCTACAGTGTTTTTAAAAGATGTCTGATAAATGAATTAAGATTATAGCTCCATCCATTTTATCAAAATCAGCAGTGTCGTTTACTTAGTTATTATATAATACTGCTTTTTTATTATAAAAATATATGTTACAGAAAATGCAAGCAAAATCAAAAATAAGTCAACTAATAAATGTGAAACCAAATATGTGAAAAATAAGAAACCAACATTGTAATCAGTGTCAGTGATGGCATACGCCCATGTTCACTTATAAAAAAGTTTGTTGTGGCCAGCACAATACCTCTCGCTTCTTTAATTTTTGGTTACATAAGTATTGTATTTAACATTTCTTGTATGTATACACTATACACCAAATATTGTACCTATACCTATTCCTTATATTTAGATTTTTCAATTTTAAATTCATTCTATAGAAAGCGAGGAAATATGGAGGCCCCTGTCAGAATGACAGCTAGTAATTATGTATATAGATATCAAATGTCATAATTTTACATTCAAAACTTCAAGATTTTTTGATTTCAAGTGGTCAATTTGTCACCAGGAGTATGGAATTTAGTTGTCGATAAAAATAAACCACATGGATTTGGAAAATTATGAAATTTGCAATGGAAAAATATGACATTTTACATCTATGTAGCTATCTTTCTGATACGATTTATCAAAGCCAACAATCGTTTTTATAAAAAATAATATTTAGAAGATTTCTTTTAAGAATCTGCTACCTCCGGTTGCCCAATTATTACCAAAACCTTTCCTACTCTTCCCAGTAATGTCCGATTGAGAAATACGTAGTTAAACAGATATTAATAACTATTATAGTTTTTGAGAAATCGTGCTTCCAACATTCACACACACACATAGACCTTATCGTAAAAATGTTAAAATCGGATTGTAGGGACTAAAACGTGCTTATTAATTAAAATCTGGACATGCGATTGATATCATAATAAATAATCTTGCCTCCTAGACACCTAGCCCTGATATCTTACGTATGGTTGTGCTAGCACATAAAAGCGAGCTTGTTCAAGGTTACCAAACTCAAATACACATGTATATGGTAGTGTTGTACCTGTGCCGTAACTTAACATGTTATAGCTTGTTAAGTGGTTTTAATACAAGATGACTTTTATCGGACATTTTTAAAAAATTAAAATGTAACTTGCTTACTTTCAGTAGTAAGAAGAGGAAGTAAAAAATACAATAAATAATACCTTCAATTTATTTATTTATTATTACAATTAATGATACCATTAGCAATTTGTTCTATAAAACAAAATTAGAACATTTATATTTACTCAGCAATCATGCTGTTTGCTTAAATTGTACTAGAACTGAGTTGCGTGAGAAAAAAGCATATTTCCACTCAATAAATTATGGAAACGATGACTGACGAATAAGGAGAAACACATCAAGCTAACATTAATAATTAATTTGTAGTAGTCGTTGCCGAGGTGTGTGTGAAGTGTTACCCTTATTGTCACCCTTTACGCTGTAAAGTTCCCCTTGCCGCAGATGGGGTAGTTATTGCGAAGCTTGCTGAAATGTTCCCAATAATGACACCGAGAGTTCCACACTCGTTAGGCCGTATAAACATTACAAAACACCCACCAGAGTTACATGCAACTAATTACCGAATTCCTCTGTCACGTTAAACTTTACGCAAACACAAAAATCACCCCAAACAGCACTGCGCATGAACTGTTTCATGCTATGGAACCGTTTGTAAGATGGTTATGATAATTTAAAGGAAATGAATGGCAGCCATGCTATTTTTATTCAATATGTTGATCATATCGCCGTTTCAATGTTTCAATTATTGGAGTAAATCACTTCATTGCCGCATTGCTGCTAAAAGGAAAGAAAAGATTGGTAATCTAGCTCATGGGTCATGTTAGAATGATTGGGAATCAAACACATTTTATAACTTTATTTAAAATATATCCAAAGTTTCTTTCGTTCTACTCCTAAAACGCTCCCGCCCATTGCTGGGTGTGCCAATCTGTTTTGTACGCAAATTTCGGTAATGATGATATATTTGTATCATGCATGCGTGTACCAGGCGTTACCTCACGACCACTCATTGCTGGCGTGGAAAATGCACCACAGGGGTCAATATTGTGCCATTTAAAATTCGAAATATTGTGCGTCGGTCGGAATCGAATAAGTACATTAAGGCCTGGTAGTTTCACTTGCGAATAAAGCTTTAGATAAATTTAACCTTCGGATATATATTTTTGTTGTCTTTTCACTTGCAAATAAATTTATTCGAAAGAATAACATCTGTTATTCGCGAATAAATTATTCGATAGTTGGGTAGCGAATAAAGACTTTAACAAAAAGGATATTTCAATATTTTTTTGATTATGATGATACTTTTACCTACGAATTAATAAATAATATAAATCAGATAGCGACATAACCACACACAACAAAGAATTTTTTGACAGATTCCGATTACGAAAACAAGCAGTTCTCAATTTATTTTCACACATTTGGCTTCGTATTTGATCTCAAACAGTGTGAGGTAAATCCCTCCTTGGGTAATTAATTATAAAAATCCTGTCATTTGACGCTGGTAAAATATTTTCGGATACTTTTGTTGAAAGGAATATACAAAAATATGGACAATTTTACAATATACATATTTCGTTTACCGCGTATGATTACAGCAATAGATGATACATTTGTTAAATTACAGTTTTCCGGGGTTAAAAATGCAGAAGAATATATATCGATGACATTAAGGATGTCAAACTGCCAAAGCTCAGCTAATTTATTTGGAATTTTTTCCGAATCGTCATTTTCTAAACGTTCGCACCTTTGTACATGTATGTAAATCAAATAAATCAATCATCCAGATCATGAGTCCTGCTGCTGCTTAAGATCGCCCTGATCACATAAAAATATTGAAGAGGATGTTGTGGACAGTGTTGAGGCTCAACCAGGGTGTAGTACTCGAAGAATAAAACTACAACACAGAGTGTCATATATGACAATTTGGAAAATATTAAAAGAACAACAGTTAAATTATTTCGTCGACGCCTTCAGTGTTGTATCACTTTTAATCATCTTTATGCGTTTTCTTGTTCCGTCAATTGTAGAGTTGTTCTTGGTTAACTGCATCTTATAAATGAACTACCATTTTTAGATTGTCCAACCTTTATGACATAAAAATTTGACGTAAGTTTTTTGTTACCCTAGTCGAGATATTCTATTTTATCACTTATCTTTCCCGATTTGTGTATAGTTTCATCTTCTGTTGTATCTGTCAATCAATTCACCAGTTTCTAATCTTTCTTTTATTAGTTATTTATTTGTTATTGCACTTGCCTTCGTCCTGTCACACTAGCAATGATGTAAGTAAGCATTTTTGCATGCAAAGTATGTAATTATACTTAGATATAATTTTTAAATATAATATATAATATAAGTTTACCTTAGCTTGAGCTTATATTTTTTATGATCTCCAGATGTGTTAATATCTCTAGTGGTTGTCGTATAAATAGAGAGAAAGAATCTGTGGCTTCGGGATCGATTAGCCCGGGCACGTCTGGGCGCATAGCGACGTCATCTTACCCACCCCCATTATAATTCACTTTAATTACCTCACCACACCACATACGTGTAATCCCACTGAGCTATTACACACAGAAATGCTCAAACTACTCTCAGAATGGATCTAGTACCCGCAGGAACAGTACAAGGAAAATATCTTAAAAGGTACAACACAGTTTAATTAAGAATGTGAGTGGCGAAATAATTACGTTTATTCACAATCATTATAGTAATATGTTGACTCCTATCTTTTTAAAAGTTGAGAATACGTCATTCCAGCATAAGTAAATATATAGGAATATAGGTAAGCATAAAAATGAATAAAAATTAAATTAAATGGGAGGTTTTGTGTTGGCCACATCAGATTTATTTCTCATTGAATGTTTAACAAGGACAGTTGGTCAAATCGTCGCAATAGAGTAGGATTAGTGCCTAGTATATTGACATTTTTTACGACTACACACTTAGCCTAGATTCGAACCGATTTGAAGTACCTTTAATCCGAACGATGCGCAGAGCCATTGCGATTTAAACATACAACTATTTACTCCGGCTTGTTTTTATTCTATAAATTTAATAATTGACAAAAAATGAGCATTGTCAATGGAAAGAAAATAAACAAGTGCAAACTAAAATCCCAGTATTTCATAATTCGTGGATGTAATTAATAAAAATAAAAATCTGTTGTGGCCAGTATTTAACATTTCTTGTATACCTACATCCTACACCAAAAATTCTACTTATATCTATTCAATATTTGGATTTTTTAATACTAAACTCATTCTATGAAGAAATTTTGTCCTACTCTTCTAATTTTTCGAAATTTTTCCATATCATTGTCGGGAATGACAGTATTTCTGAAGGGTATATATGTATAATATACCTATAATTTTAAATATTTAATTACTAATGCAATAAGAAATAATATATGTATGTACTTCCAAGGATAAGTCTTCAGTAATGCCTCCAAATTTCTGACACTTACATTTATCTGTCAGTTACAAACATTTTAATTTTTTTTTCATGGCATTATTTGGGCTGTGAGATTTTTTACAACAGATAATTGTATATACTATATTCTTTTATCTCTAAATTAATAAAAGATATAATAAAATATATAAATGTATCAGATAGAGAATTTAATCTTCTTTAATATTTGCAAGAACAAAAAATTTCAAAAAATAATATTTAGTAGTCTTTTTAAGAACTGCTACTTACGGTTGTTCAATTACTACCAAAACCTTTTTTACTCTTACCATTAATTTCCGATTCAGAAATACGTGGTGAAACAGATATTAAGTCTTATAGTTTTTGAGAAATCGTCATTCCAATATCCACACGCACTACACACACACACACACACACACACACACACACACATACACACACACACATACACACACACACACACACACACACACACACACACACATATATATATATATATATATATATATATATATATATATATATATATATATATACATACACATATACAGACAGACATTATTGTAAATGTGTTAAAATCCGATTGTAGGGACCTTAAAACGAGCTCATTAAAATCTGGATATGCGATTTTCAGCATGAATACAATACCTCTCTTAGCGAGAGGTAAAAATACACCCAATACAATGTTGAACAAAACGTTAGGTTTTATTTCGTCTATTAGACCACAGCCCAACAACCCGAAAAGAAGCCATCCTTTTATAAATATATTGTTATGCAAAGAATAATTTTCTTAAGAACTGTTCCTTCCGGTTGTCCTTATCATTAATGTCCGATTGAGAAATACGTGGTCAAACATATATTAAGTCTTATAGTTTTTCAGAAATCGTCCTTCCAATATCCACACGCACTACACACACACACACACACACACACACACACACACACACACACACACATACACATACACACACGCACACACATACAAACACACATCATCGTAAAAATGTAAAATCGGATTGTAGGGACCTTAAAAGGTGCTTGTTCAATAAAATCTGAATATGCGATTTTCAGCATGAATGCAATACCTCTCTTAGCGAGAGATAATACATCCAATACAGTGTTGGATAAAATGTTAGGTTTATTTCTCCTATTAGACGGTCCAACAACCCGGAAAACAACCATCCTTTTATTAATATATTGTTATGCAAAGAATAAATTTCTTCCACTGTTGATGAATCAAAATGTGCGCGAATTTTGCTGGAAGCTCTTTTTAAATTTTAATTGAAGTATGTGTTCTCGGTTTTGGTTTGAGAAGCACTGTGGGAGCTTCGCATAATAGACGCATCTTCCACGTGTTCAATTTATCTAAGCGATGTGAATAAGTAATTGCCGCTTCATTTAGATAATGCACCAATGCTAGATTGATTAACATCGTTCTTTACATTTTTATTATTGCGTGATTCATACGCATTAACACTTGTACTTTGGAGTTTTAAATAATATATTATCACTAAATAATAAATGGAAATTTATTTGAAATTAGATGAGAAAACTCTGTCAAAAACATGAGTTAATCTCAAGTCCTGGCACGATTTTTCATATAAATATGGAAATTTTAGAATTTTCATTAATTTATGAAAAAAATGGAAATTTTCCCATCATGAAGGGGACATGATTCTGTGAGCGAATCTCTTTATATCTATACTGGCATTTCATTTCCATTACATATGTTCTGTCTGATACAATCAGAGACTTCATCAAATTAAATTTTGTGATATCAGCACCATCGGAAATTTAATAAGGACTGGCGTTTAACTTCAAAATCAGAAACACGAATGAAATATACTATTTCCTAAAAAATAGTTAAATTCAGCTAAGATTACATTTCATCGTATGAAGAACGTAACGAAATATATGTTCATTCCTGATCTGATAGAGTTAGGAGAAACTGGAGTGGGTGTATTTGCTCCAGGTTACCAAATAAAGGAATCCACAGGCACCAGTCCTACCATATTCCAAGCAGAGATCTACCCAATAAATCTCTGTGCTCAAATAAACCCAAACAAAGGTCTCAAAATAGCAACAATCAACATATTGTCAGACAGTCAGTCTGCTTTAATGGCACTTAGTGCCTTCACTTGTGAGTCAAAGCTAGTCTGGAATTGCATGAAAACCCTACAACAACTGGCCAAAGATAACCACGTCACTTTGTGTTGGATCTCTTGAAAAGCCATATAAAGAAGGAAATCAAAAACTGGGCGGAAGTAGCCATAGCCTCATATTGGAGAGACATCCGGGCCTTAATCAGTCGAAGAAATTCATTTCACCCTTGTTGACAAACGCCAAAGAGCTATTAGCTCTCAGCAAGAAGGAACTTAGAACTATGACAGGTATCTTTACTCGTCATTGTCCTCTGAAATACCATGTAAGATTGGTATAACTGAAAACAATATCTGTTGACTCTGCGAAGAGGACGAAGAAACTTCAGAACACATTGTATGTGAATGTCCAGCTGTGACCGTAAGTAAACTTAACTATCTTTGCAAATGAGATCGGGAAACTGACTCCTGGAGCAGTAATTGGCTTCATAAGAACTCTGGAACTACTTCCAGAAAACTAAGATACGGCCATGTTACAACAGATCTTATAGGTCGCAGTGACAAAAGCGGTTATCGCTTAAAACCCTCAACTTGAATGAATGAATGAACGAATGAATACCTATTAGATATATACTGCTGATTTTTATTTCTGTCTCTTTTTTCTCAAAGCGGTCGGCACCAATGCGTATGCTGTAGTTTTCAAACGTTATGATTGGCTGAAGCTGTCAGTGCACTGTTATTCGAATATTTTAATATAAGGCAGACACTCAGTTATACTATTCCTAAGAATCCTAAAATTTGATTTAAAAAAATCTGTTGTAGCCAACACAATACTTCTCGCCACTCCCGTTTTTGGTTACATAAGTATAGGGCGCGAGCAGTCATGTGACATTGTTGGCCCTGACATGCAGATATGGGGGCCCGTTTGAGAATGAAGAATTCAAGATTTTCTAAATTCACGTTGTTAATTTGTCACCACGAGTGTGGAATTTACTTGTCGAGGAAAATAAACCACATGGAATTGGAAAATCACGAAATTTAGAATAAAAAAATGATATTTGACATCTATGTACATAATTACTAGCTATCATTTTGACACGGGCCCCGATATCTGCTTGTCAAGGCCAACAAAGTCACATGATTATTCGCGCCCTATTGTATTTAACATTTCTTGTATACCTATACTCTACACCTAAAATTCTACTTACATCTATTCTTTATATTTAGATTTTTTAATTTTAAATTCATTCTATGAAATTTTTTTGTCCTACTCTTCTAATTTTTACCTATACCTATAATTTTAAATATTTAATTATTAATACAATAAGAAATAATATAATGTATGTACTTCCTACAAAAAATCTTCAGTAATGTCTCAATTACAAACTTTTTCAATTGGTTTCCATGACATTATTTGTGCTGTGAGATTTATTACAACAGATTATTATATACCTTATATTTCTTTATCTCTAAATCTATAAAAGATATAATAAAATATTTATATGTATCAAATAGAGATTTTACTCTTCTTTTACTAGCAAGAATAAAATTTCAATCAAAACATAATATTTAGAAGAATTTGTTAAAGAATCTCCTACTTCCGTTTGTCCAATTATTACCAAAACCTTTTCAGCTCTTCCCAGTAATGTCCGATTGAGAAATACGTAGTTATATTAAGTATTATAGTTTTTGAGAAATCGCCCATCCAACGTCTCCACACACATACACACACATACATCCACACACAGAGGCATCATCGTAAAAATATTAAAATCGGTTTGTAGAGACCTTAAAACATGCTTAATCATTAAAATCTGGATATGCGATTTTTAGCATGAATCCAATAACTCTTTTACCGAGAGGTAAAAAACACTATTATGTATGAAATGAGAAACAAATATAGGTAATCCCCGACTAAAAATCTATGACCCCTGTCTAATATTCAATTCTGGCTACGGCCCGGTATCCGTAATATGTTTGAAGGTTTAATAATGATCTTACAAATCCTTCAAAATATTTAGTAATTAGAACATCAAACAACGTATCCAAGGGCAACGATCCCTCCATTTTTTTTATAAATAGAAGTGACTATCAATCATTATAATGACTTAGTGTATTATAATTTCCATGAGAGATGGAGTGTCTTGTATCCCTGTGAGTGAATCTGGGTGATGTGTGTATTTATGAGGATGTTAAAGAGTTGTTGTGGAAGGAATGTCTGGAGTCTTAGGCGGACGTGTTCGGAATGGCAATGAGGGCGCTTAGCGCAAATCCTACACACGACGGACTATGTAAAACGCATTAGCCTACCACACCACACCATACCCACCATTTTTATACCCCCTAGCTCTCGAGCTGACATTCTAATCACATCAAGCCATTCGTCAAACAACAAGAAAACTTTACGTATTCATTTGTAAGCGAAAAGCTTACTGCGTTTACAAGCGAATTCACTGGAATAAATACGAGGCAAAGATGTTTCAAACAGTAAAACTACTGTATTCAAAAATACAATACATAAGTGTGACATATACCCGATGATTTATAGCGATTTTAACAAACTTTAACAGCTTATTTTGCCGTGATATCCTTTAGATAATTTTAAAATTAATATCAACGGAACCTAATCAATACTGACCAGGTGTTTTTATTTATTTTTCAATTATTTAAATCAAAACGCATTATATTAACATGAGATAATAGTTATTTATATATTAAGGACATAAATAAAAATCTGTTGTGGCCAACACAATACCTATCGCCACTTCATTTTTTTTGGTTACATAAGTATAGGGCGCGATCAGTCATATTACATTGTTGGCTTTGACAAACAGATATGGGGGTCCGTTTCAGAATGATAATTAGTAATTATGTACACAGATGACAAATGTCAGGATTTTTCATTAAAACTTTCAAAATTTTCTAAATTCACGTAGTTAATTTGTCACCAGCAGTATGGAATTTACTTGTCGAGGAAAATAAATCACATGGAATTGGAAAATCACTAAATTTAGAATGAGATATTACGATATTTGACTATTTTCCATGGGATTCTTTCGGCTGTAAAATTTATTAAAACAGATTATTTTATATATTATATTAAGTATATTTCTTTTATCTCTAAATCTATAGAATATATAATAAAATATTTAAATGTATCAGATAGAGAATTTAATTTTCTTTAATATTACCAAGAAAAATTTTCAAAAAGTAATATTTAGAAGATTTTTTTCAGGAATCTACTTCCGGTTGTCCAATTGTTACCAAAACCTTTTCAGATCTTCCCAAGAATGTCCGATTGGGAAATACGTATTAAACAAATATAAAGTCTTATAGTTTTTCCAACATCCTACATACATACACAGATACACACACATACATCCACACAGACATCATCGTAAAAATGTTAAAATCGGATTGTAGGGACCTTAAAACGTGCTTATTCAATAAAATCTAGATATGCGATTTTTAGCATGAATCCAATACCTCTCTAAAGAGTTTTCAATTTCCAGAGTGCTATAATCTTGATTATGCCCATGGTACATACAACGTTTAATTTTATTTTGTATCTCAAAATTCAAAGATTAACTAGGTAGGTATAAAATTGTATGTTATATTTAAACATTTTAGGAGTTATTTGTATTTATACATAGTTAAGTACAAATATATTATGTATATTATTATATGAGAAGGGTTATCAGACGCCTTCTCATAGACACTCACAGCTATAATGGGGAAAACACCACAATAATTGTTTTAAAAACATATAAAACACCATTTGTTGTTATATTTATTATATTTAAACATTCTATGAGCCTAGTAGTATACATTTTTGTTGCTTGGTGGCAGCACCAACGTGTTGAAATTCGCTATTTTTATAAAAAAATTCAATAAAATAATATATTAATAAAATCGTGAATTTATGCTTTCCAACGCGCGTTAACATTATGGTGTAGCAGACTTGCATAAACCAAAGTTCTATTTTTAGATTGTTACTTGTTAACTTGTGTTTGAAATTGAAATATATTGAACTACTTTTTATAGCTTAGAAAATGTATGTAATTAATATGTACAAAAATTACTACGCGAATCAGAGAGATTTTGCACTATTTTCTATTAATTTTTATGAATGAAATATACATAAATTAATTCAGAAATGAACACAATATGGTACTAGAAGTTTTGATTTTTATTTTACATAGAAATTAATTAAATTGTTAATTTAAAAATTACTAAATTGGGACATTGGTTACTTTTGCATTAAACGCCATTAATTTAAAATTATTTTGTGACAATAAAACATATTAATTTCTTTCGTATGAGAGTATGAAAAGTTTTTCGACGGCTGTCTGACATTTATCCATAAATTAAAATTTTGATTTATTTGTACATTTGTTTCATGGCAACATTATAGGTCCTCGGGCCTATTCAGCGTCTGTTACGTGATTATATTTTATTATTATTTTATCCGAAATTTTATGTGCAACGATTATATATCTAACATTTCTCATGAAATAATTTATATATCTACAGGATGTTTGAAAAAGTAGGAATATATGAATATTTTGTTTATTATTAATGTTAGATATTTCGAATTATAAATGGCACAAAATTGACCTCTGTGGTACACTCTCCATGCAAGAAATAAGTGCCCGTGAGATGGCGCCTGGTAAACGCCTGCACGGTACAAATATGTGATCATCATTACCGAAATCTGTGTACAAATCAGATTGGCACACCCAGCGATGAATATGATATATTTATTTATAACTATTTAAAAAAAATGTACCTATAAACCTTAACTAAACACATTAAAAGTAAGATTCTATATTCATTCCATTCGTCTATAAGTGTAGTAAATGCATAGAGGAAGTTTGGAGTAATTGGGAAACTATTAGCTTCCGTTATACATTAATCATGTAAAGTAAATTCTGTTTGAAGTATATTTTTATATACCTACATAAATAAGTTAACTCTGGTATCTTATTAACTTATGCTAATATTACTGCCTACTATTTTTCGTTTATGAAAGTGAATAAATTTAAAGATGCGATTTACTACCAATTTGGACCCTCCTTAATTTTAACTTGAAGTGTAAATTGCGCTGGATTAATTTCGATCGTTTACAAACCACTTCATTGGGAAAGGAAATACGATATTAACATTTGCCGTTCGAAACAGAATACCAACCTTTCAAATTTAATGTTTTTTTTTTAATATTTAGTTATTATTTTGAAATTATGTATGTTTTATTAAAATTAATGGAAAGCTTAACCGGAACAGTAAACAGTAAAAACAGTTTCTCATTTTTCGAAAAGTATATTAAATGAAAGCTTATGATATTTCGTAGTAATATTTTTTTTGTTACTATGTGAATGCTATTTTTAAATCACTTGTAAGCTAATTTTTTTATTTTACTGACTAGTGATTTATCAACTACTGTATTTGTTTACAATTACCATAGTTGTAGCGTTATTATTGAAGGCTGCTATGTAAAAATAGGGTCTTTGCACGAATTTTAAATTTTTGTTTAACTGAAAGAAAATGTCAAAAATACATAGACTTACATTTGAACTCTAGTTATAAGCAATAAAAAAATTAAATGCCCTACTGGTCTAATTTTTCGAGATGTTTTCAATTCATTGTCGGAATTGAGGAAAAGAGTTTATGTAATATACCTATAATTTCAAATATTTAATTATAAATACAATAAGAAATAATATATATCCGGAGACATTTATCTGTCAGTTACGAACATTTTATATTTTTAATTGGTTTCCTTGGCATTATTTGGGCTGTGAGGTTTATTACAACAGATTATTTTATATATTATATTCTTTCTAAATTATTAAAAGATATAATAAAATATTTAAATGTATCAGATTGAAAATTTAATCTTCTTTAATATTTGCAACAACAAAAATTTTCAAAAAATAATATTTAGTAGAATTTTCGCAGAACACGAAGTGCTTACGGAACACGAGTGTTCCGCGGAACACCTATTGGATACCACTGACTATCGTGTGCAAGGGGTGAGTAGAACTGAAGCGTGCGTTTGTGTACAATACAAATACCTATATTTTGTTGCGTCCAACACATAAATTTTCATTTTAAAATCACCCTAAAAAAAGTAATCAAAATTAGTTAGAATTGAGATATATTTAAACATTATTGTACAGTGATCATCTGTCTATAATAAAACCATTCACTGCCGTCATAGACAAAAGACAAAACGGCATCGGTATCGTCCATTATAAATGTATTGTCTCATTATTATAGTCATTGTATTATTGTTATTGTGATCGCATTGCTAATGTAAATTAAGCCTAACGTAACTAGCATGGGACAAAGCCTTAGTCCTGCAAGGGCCGGCGTGGAATAAATGATAATGAAGAGATGAAATAATTTATGTATTTATTTATGTACGTTCTCTGACTATATAATACTATATCAATGTGTACAGAAGTACTTATTTTATACATTATGGCAATAAAGATTATCTGTAGCGCTAGAGACACAATTAAAACATATCTAATTTCGATCATTTTTTTTTTTTTGAATAATAAATATATAAACGTAGATACGTAGGTGTTAACAATTACTCGAAAGTTCATTCAAACAGCATTTATTCTTACTATACCGACGTACCATTTATCCTTCTCTGTTATGTGTATAAAACAAAAGCTAATATTGTGTTTTATTTGTTGCAGATTTGGGTTGTGCGCGATCTATTAGAGCAATAGGAATCTGGTCTGGCATAGCAGAGCAGAGCGACATTCGTCTCCGAGTAGGTGGGTAGCCGGTAGCGTAGTCTGATTCATGTGTAGCGTCTCGCGTATGTGAAGACTTGAGCCCCCTGCTCACGGCAAAGCTCACAACCGACCATCTCTGAATAGAATACAAATTCCAGACAACTCACTATTTGCTTATGTTACTACACCGCCACCGCCACCGCCACCGCCGCCGCAAATAACAACCAGATACAACAGATACATGCACACGAATTTTAAAAAGACGGGCCCCATCATCGTGTCATATGTTATGCAAAGAATAAACCTTAAAACATAGTCGGTCATACAATAATCAACAAAAAATGGACCTACTTTTCACCTCCCACTACCCTTAGTAAGGGAGGTATAGGGATCGTGCTAAAAATCGCATATCGAAATTTTGATAAATGACCACGTTTTAAGGTCCCTACAATCCAATTTTAACATTTTCACGATGATGTCTGTGTGTATGTGTGTATGTATGTATGTATGTATGTGTGTGTGTGGATACTCTTTACGCTCTAACTCAAATACTATCATTAAGAAAGTTTTGAAACCATGTATTTCTACCTTGTTCTACTATGAAAAGAAGCCATTAGATTTTGGTGGCAATCGGATACCCAGAAATGATATCAGAATAGTTTGAAATTTTTAATGAAAAGTTATGATACTTGACACCTATGTACATCATTGATAGCTGTCATTCTAACATGGGCCTCTATATCTGCTTGCCAAGGCCAACAAAATCACATGACTGCTTGCGCCCTATGCAACATAAAATGAAAATCAAGGTATTGAGTTGGCCACAACAGATTTTTCATGTTTGCCTCAATTGTTTCAAAACCACTGTCCGGCCCTGACATTTGTCGACTTCTACATACGAGTAAAACATTTACATAAACGCACACCCTCAGTTTCACCTTCTTGTAATGAAATCTTATTTCTTTCTGGCATTACTAATTGCATATTGTGTAATTCCCAATATCAACGTTAAAATATGCAACGATGTTTTTGTTGTTGCGGGTATTAAGATAAACAATACCTAGCTGCTGAGAGCCGGGTATAATTTAAACATTTTTCATAGCATTCTTTCCACAGACATAAAATATTGCATGTATGCAGTAACATTGCGGATAATATATTGTTTGGATGCAGAATGTAATAATAGTACAGGTTTCTCTATGTTTTAATCAAACGAGATTTTAAATTTTTTCTAGCACGCAGCTTGACACTAGAACAAAACGCTAATTATCTTTAGATAATCATAATGAGACATATTTAGGCTTGATTTACAGTAGCGATAGGATCACGTTATGATACTTTTTGCTGCAATGTATTCAAATGGTCCTATTTTACGCGTACGTTGTGGAAACGTTACCGATAAAATGATGTTAATTTCATTTATATAAGTGATACGATAACAATACGATCAGGATACAGTATCGCTATGTTTCTATTGAAAAAATAGTGTATTACAGAATTGAGGGAGGCTCGGATCCCTCCTTTAACGTTTTATTATAAATAATTGAAAATTTAGGGGTGGGGGGGGGGGGGCTTCCCAGGCTCCTCCTCAACCTAAGAAAATATCTGATGGTGATGCATGTTTTTTAAGGGAGGTATAGGGATCGTGCATATCGAGATTTTAATAAATGATCACATTTAAGGTCCCTAGAATCCAATTTTAACATTTTCACGGTAATGTCTGTGTGTATTTGTGTGTGCGCTCTAACTCAAATACTATCTTTCAGAAAATTTTGAAACCTTGTATTAAAGATACCTTTAATGTTATTTTTTCGATATTTGTGTTATATAAAAATTAAAGATTATTACAATTTCTATAGGTTTGCATTAATACTTTTTCTAAATATTTTATGGATAAATTTATAAAACTATCTATATTTTTAATTCTGGAGCCTACGTTTTAACCGCAACGCCATTGTTACACAGCTTAGATCTCAAGTGCATGTAACTGACAGATATTGTCACTGTCAACAAATTAAGCATATGAAACAATAATAGTAACATTTTAAAAAGAAAATAGTAAATAGAACAATAATTGTATGGAAAGGAATTTAATACAGTTACCAGCATAAGTAAATATGTAGGAATATAGGTAAGTATATAAATAAATATATCGTCACGGCATATTACCCATTGCTGGGTGTGTCAATCTACTTTGTACACAGATTTCGGTAAGGATGTGGTACTCATTGCTGGCGTGGAGAGTGCAACACAGGGATCATTTTTGTGCCATTTAAAATTCGAAATATTTAGCGTCGGTCGGGGTCGAACCTGGTATTTAAATTTAATTTAATTTTATGTATTTACATGAATAAAAATTATATTAAACGGGAGGTATTGCGATGACCACATCAGATTTTTTGACTAGTTTTTTCTCCAGACCTTCATTTATATTCACCTAGTTTTTAGTCAAAAGTTTATGGGTTTTCGCGATTCTAGAGTCAATAATTCCGATTGGAACTGGGCAAGTTGACTAAAATTTTGGATTTAAATCGAGCAATACTTAATCTAGCTGTACGCCAAAGATTCTTAAGATTTTATGGATTTCATTTCATGCTCCATTACCTTAAGTGTTTAGATGAGTAGTTTTAAAACTAGTTTTTAGGACAAACCCCTGAATTTTAGTTTTGTTTTGAGATAATTTAAAACTGTTTGAAAATGGTTTTAAATTGTACCTATAGTTATAAATATCGTCAACGTTTTATATGAATGAAATATTGTATTAAACGGAAAATATTTTTCATAATGTAAATAGCCCGTTTACTATTTGAAAGTTGCAAAGAGGAACATATTAAAATGGAAGTTGGCTTTCTAGTTTTTAATTTCGCGCATTGCAAACATGAAAGTTATTTATTTGCTTTAAGGACGTGAATTCGAAAAGGTATAAGGACATAGCAATGGCCGAGTCTAAAGAACTATGATAAGCAATATCTTGGCTTTTGTTCGCGTTCGATTGTCTGCCCTCTTCCATCTTCTATCTGGGAGATATTGCAATCATGGCAAGTCAAACAGAAAAACACATTACCCAGCCGTCCTCGATTAAAACTATCCGCTATGCTGTGCCGTGCAGTGAGTGTGTGTGACGTAGAGTGCATACATAGATAACTAGTTATCCTATCCCATGCTGTGCTGGACTGAAACCGGGTCCGGCTCCGGGTCCCGCGGTTAGGTGCTGGAGTTAAAATAATATTTCAGCGTAAATCATGTGTTATCTTTACGGAAGAGTGCGGGCGCTGGTAAAACGTATCGCATATGCCGCCGGACAGACGCCATATATCACAGCCGTCCAATTCAAATATTTGAACATGACCTATAAACACACGCAGGATACTTACATTGTTTTACATACCCACATACACAAGCTTTGATTAGGTTACTTTTTACTTCACTCGTTTACGCAGCCTCGAGCGCAACTTCTTTTTATTTATCTCACTGACAATTTTTACATTTTTCCTCCTGTCGCCTACAGGAAAGGGAGAAATTGTATTTCGCCAAAAATTGGATAGGACGATTTGATTTACATTAGCAATGCAATGACGTTACAATACTTCTTGCTCCAATGTATTTTTATTTTTATGGAACTATTTACGTTTTCGGTACGATGACGACTCATTGATATTCACTGATTTACATTAGCGATATGACCACGGTAGACACGGTGTATAAATATTGAAGTTGAGACAACTCAGCAAAAATATCGTGTTTACGAAGTTGGCATCCATCAGATATCTCAGCGTGAAAGATTAGAAATTAAAAGAACAATATACAAAACACACCAAAAGTGTATTTTCTAATTTGTCATAACTTCCTTGTTACATTTTTCACCAGTAACAATTAATAGTGACATTGAAAAAAAAATGTTGTGACCACAATACCTCTCGCTACTTCCGTTGTTGGTTACATAAGTATGAAAAATTATGATATTTGACATCTATGTACATAATTACTATCTATCATTCTGACACGGGTCGCCATATCTGCTTGTCAAGGCCAACAAAGTCACATGACTGCTCGCGCCATATTGTATTTAACATTTCTTGTATACCTATACTCTACACCAAAAATTCTACTTATATCTATCTATACTTTATATTTAGATTTTTAAATTTTAAATTCATTCTGTGAAGAAATTTTGTCCTACTCTTCTAATTTTTCGAAATGTTTCCAATTCATTGTCAGAATTAACAGTATTTTTGAAGGTTATGGTACTATACCTATAATTTTAAATATTTAACTATTAATACAATAAGAAATAATATAATGTGTGTACTTCCCAGAAGAAATCTTCAGTATTTTCAAAAAAATAATAGTTATGAGATTTTTTTAGAATCTGCTACTTTCGGTTGACCAATTATGTATTACCAAAACCATTTCAGCTCTTCCCAGTAATATCCGATTAAGAAATACGTAGTTAAATAGATATAAAGTATTATAGTTTTTGGGAAATTGTCCTTCCAACTTTACCCCCCCCTCCCACACATACACATACACACACACACACACACACACACACAGAGAGAGAGAGAGACATCATTGTAAAAATATTAAAATCGGATCGTAGGGACCTTAAAACGTGCTTAATCATTATAATTTGGATATGCGATATAGCATAAATCCAATATCTCTCTTAGTATAATTTATCATCAAGGTATACTACTCATTGATGGGTGTGCCAATCTGCTTTGTATACAGATTTCGGTAATGATGATGACATATTTGTACCATACGGGTGTTTACCAGGCGTTACCTCATGGACACCCTTTGTGGCATGAAGAGTGACCACAGAGGTCAATTTTGTGCCATTTAAAATTTGAAATATTTGGCGTCAGTTGGGATCGAATTCGGTTCACCAGATTTATGATACACCATAATCATACGCTAAATAAATTAGAAAAATTATAAGTAATAAAAACATATATAAAAAATAAAATTTTAATAACAAATGCCATTAAAAAAGGCTAGGAAAACAAATACGCAAAATGTCATTAAAATTAACAATGTTCAATAAAATTTCAAATATCTACGGTAAAAATTTTTGAAAAATGTCCGATCAAGGTTGTCTACGAATTGTATGAATTCAGATTTTTGCTCCGCCCATCATGACAAATTCAGTAGTGTCGTTTGCTTAGTTTTTATGAGGGTACGTAAGATACTACTGTTATTTTATTATTATAAATATATATATTACAGGAAAAACATTCAAAATTCAAAAATAAGTCAACTAGTAAGTTTATAAGCAAATGTAAAACCAATTATGTTAAAAATAAGATACTGACACAATGTCAGTGTCAGTGACTCTGACAGAATATAACGTTATACGTACGGCTATGAATCCAGGTAATGTATCTGTATTAATAAATAAACTTACGTTACAGCGAAAGTATTATCAACAACGAGCATCGTTTATAAATGGAATGTCCTAACTTAGTCGAAACAATATGAATTTTTGAAAGACAAGCGTGTTATATCCATCCTTATCACACAGTCTTACAGCCTTTGCAAAAGAAAGAGATAAATGTATGCCTATTTGTTAATTCGTTCGTGATACAGGTGCCCTTGATCGGATATCTTTCAAAAATTTTACTGTACACTTCGTATTTTCCTTCCTTTCGTTAGTCGTAGAAAAAGTATGCCATACAACTCATATGGAATGACTATATCGCCATGGTCGTCATGCTCAAACTTCATATGGACATCGGATCCAGTTTTGTTGTACAAACTATTATTGTTTTGTATTCTACAAATTTTATTTGAAGGATTTTTAAAGTAATTTTGGAAGCAACATGTAAGGGTAAACTGTTTTCCCATGCTAAGTGCCTATGTAACTGATTTCGAGCGCCACTCAATATATTTCACGCGAAACTTCGTGTTATGAAATTTGTATGAAATATGTATATGGAATTGACGGAAGTAAAGTGCTGGCCACGTCAGATTTTCTCTTCAGTGCAGTGCAGACTTGCAGTTTATATTACGTTTACTCATGGCTTTACTTTTCAGTTAATCCACTTGAGAATCAAATGGTTTTGTTATGGATTAACTTTTTGATTCCTTGAGGACTTGTCGGTGTGTGTTAGAAAAGACAGTGCTTTATTCTGTGGTCCGTCTATTTGAAAAGAATTAAAAACTTGGGTCGGGTATTGTTCGGGCTTTGAGTAAACAATGTAGGGGTGTGCGTGGGTTGGGTTGGCGTTTGTTGGATCTCCATGTTTGATTGCGCCGTGCTCCCTAGGGTCGAGTTTCGCTGACGGCAATTCACTTCATGATAACCTTATATAAATTAATGAAAAAGACTGTACGGTACGTGTTGCGTCCAATGTGAAATATGACCCTTTTTATGGAACGCGGATGTAGCGATGAAAAATAACCCACCCCCAATCCGACAACAACCAATAAATATTGAATCATTCTGTTATGAAACACCGCCATCAACAGCAACAGAGAAGAAACTGTAAATCTTTGATTAAAATGAATTATCCGAAGGAAGCTGTCAAGCTTGCAATGTAATGCATTACAAGAATCGAGTTTTCGTTCGCATCACATATGATTTTCTTTATGTATTATTTCATTATTAATATACCAAGTAGCATTAATTATTAATCTTAGATCTTGGAGTCGTGAAGGATCAAGTTGAAAATTACAAGGTTATGTTGAAGAAAAAACCTTACTGATCCAGTAAGATTTTTTTTTATTAAATTGTTCATAGACGCTTTGGATCTGTTTAGCATTCAGAGCAATCTGATCACGTGACAGATTCATCTGCGATTTACGATCTGTAGCTTGAATAACCGAACGGATAGAGCGTTTAGCTCGTCATTTTGACACTTATTAAAATGACTAATTTCAAATATTTTTGATGGATATACGAAAACGGCAACATTCATTTATAGTATAGACACTATTTGCATTGCCGACGACAATTTTAAATTTCCGCTTAAATACGCATGCGCCAGACAACTGCTCAACATGCTCCATGGTTAGAGAACAAGTGAACAGATCGGTCTCTGTGCGCTCTGAGAGCTAATAACCGAACTTAGAGCTGAGCAAAAAAATCGCTCAGATGTAATTACCGAACGACATCGAGCGCTCAGACCGCTCAGAGCGTAAAACCGAACGCAGCCAATAAATATTATAAAGTTTTCTCATGTTTCACCAGTATAATCATTTCACAAATATATTAAGTAAATTTTATTTGACACTGACATCTGTGAATTAGTAATATTTGAATATTCTAAATGTTTCCATGGTGCAAGTTTTAGCAGCATAGGTTGCATGATATTTGTTTATAATTCTTTATCTATAAATTTATTGAACATGAAGAAAAAAATAGAATTAAATCGAATAGAGAATAAACCATGCTTTAATATTTCTGCTATTTAACAGCGCTTTTTCAAGAAAAACTGTTAAAATCTTCAAATTAGGGTACTTTCGGTTAATCAATCGTAACCAATATATGATCAACTCTTCATATGGACGTACGAAAGAGGTATATGAAAGAATTAGAGTTTTTGGAATTGAAATATTGGAGTTTTCTGATCCGGAACGATCGTCACATACACATTCACGCACACACACACACGCACACACACACACAAGTAAATTCTTATTCTGGGGAGTCTAAAATATGCTTATTCATTAAAAACTCACCATCGAATTTTGATCAAAAACAATACCTTCCTTACCTTACAAGTAACGGAAGGTACAGTAAAATTTTTGAAAGCTGTCCGATCAAGGGCACCTGTATCACGAACGAATTAACAAATAGGCATACATTTATCTCTTTCTTTTGCAAAGGCTGTAAGAGTGTGTGATAAGGATGGATATAACACGCTTGTCTTTCAAAAATTCATATTGTTTCGACTAAGTTAGGATATTCTATTTATAAACGATGCTCATTGTTGATAATACTTTCGCTGTAACGTAAGTTTATTTATTAATTCAGATACATTACCTGGACTCATAGCCGTACGTAGTCAGTGACACTGACATTGTGTCAGTATCTTATTTTTAACATATTTGGTTTTACATTTGCTTATAAATTTACTAGTTGACTTATTTTTGAATTTTGAATGCTTTTCCTGTATATATATATATATATATATATATATATATATATATATATATATATATATATATATATATATAATAAAATAACAGTAGTATCTTACGTACCCTCATAAAAACTAAGCAAACGACACTACTGAATTTGTCATGATGGGCGGAGCAAAAATCTGAATTCATACAATTCGTAGACAACCTTGATTGGACATCTTTCAAAAATTTTACTGTATAAAGACAGTCGCACTTATAAAATGGTTGTTCCCTCTTACTACTATATCGTCTGCGAGATTTATTACAGTACCTAGATTATTTTACATTTTTTTTATCAGTAAATAAAATAGTATTACAAATATAATAGTTTGTCTCTTAAAAAAACTATGGCTGATTTATTGTTACAAGACCCAATCATTTCTTCTCAAATGTGTAAAACTCTGACATACGAAGCTGTCAAACTGCAGCAGAGTCTTCGTTCGCATCACGTATGATTGTCTAGTTCGGTTTCCCTTCAGTCCCAGTCCGATCGTTTGTCCTTCAGTGTGTGAAGTATTTACTACCCCATGTTAACAATTGTTATTTATTCCGGTGCTCGAGCCAGGACAAAATAAATAAACAAGTGAGGGAATTCCTCTGTGACTGCTGCACGTGGGTCTGGACAAATCATTTCGTTCTGCCAAAAACCAGCTACGATACGTTAGTTGCGATGCCTCGCGATTCCCATGTTTCAATTAATGTACTGGAAGCATAAACTACGACTTGCTAAAAGCTTTTTTGTATCTGGGAATCGTTGGACAATATTTCAAATAACTCAAAACTAAAATGATATATGTCGTTTTCCTTCAAACTTTCAACTGTAAAGGATGCCTTCCGCATAAACAGAAACAGGACATTGGTCGAACAATAACAGATTGTATGACAAGTTATACTCTCTTTCAAATCCCCGAGCGCAAACAACACGGAAAATCTTTCAAACTTCAACTGTTTTTTACAATAATTGAACATTTAGGAAATCGTCTTGTTTCTTTCTACACTTCAAAACATCGTAATCGTTAAAATAAAAAATCGGTTTTTGTCTACACAATATCTCTCGCCAATTCTTTTTTATTTTACATAACTATCGTATAAAAAAAACCTTGCAAAGAGAAATGTACAGTCAAACTTCTCTATAAATGACATATGTAAGTATAACTTTAACTATACGTTTCTCTTCCTCAAAAATACAAATCTGTGGTGGCCAGTACAATACCTCTCGCCACTTTCTTTTTTAGTTACATAATTATAGGGCGCGAACAGTCATGTTACATTGTTGGCATTGACAAGTAGATGTGGGTGCCCTTTTCAGAATGATAATTAGTAATTATGTACGTAGATGTCAAATGTCATAATTTTTCATTAACAATTTCAGGATTTTCTAAATTCACATAGTTAATTTGTCTCCAGGAGTGTGGAAATTACTTGCCGAGAAAAATAAACCACACGGAATTGGAAAATCACTAAATTTAGAATGAAAAATTATATTTGACATCTGTATACATACATGTCATTCTGACATGGGCCCCCATATTTGCTTGTCAAGGCTAACAAAGTCACATGACTGCTCGCGCCCTATTGTATTTAATATTTCTTACGAGTATATACGTACACTCTACACCAAAAATTCTTCTTATATCTATTTCTTATATTTAAATTGTTTACTTTTAAATTCATTTTATGAAGATATTTTGTCCTCTTCTAATTTTTGATTTTCAGGATTGACAGTATTTTTGAAAGCTTTATGTAATATACCTATAATTTTAAATATTTAACTATTAATACATTAAGAAATAAAATGTATGTACTTCCCAGTAATGTCTCCGGATTTCTGACACTGACATTTATCTGTCAGTTATAAATATTTTACATTTTCAACTATTTTCCATGGCATTCTTTCGGCTGTACAATTTATTATAACAGATTATTTTATATATTATATTTCTTTTATCTCTAAATCTATAGAATATATAATAAAATATTTAAATGTATCAGATAAAGAATTTAATTTTCTTTAATATTACCAAGAAAAAATTTCAAAAAAAATTATTTAGAAAATTTTTTCAAGATCTTTTTCAGATCTTCCCATGAATATCCGATTAGGAAATACGTAGTTAAACAAATATAGTCTTATAGTTTTTGAGTAATCGTCCTTCCAACAGCTCACATACATACACACATACACACACACACACACACACACACACACACAGACATCGGAAAATGTTAAAATCGGAATGTAGGGACCTTAAAACGTGCTTATTAAATAAAATCTGGATATGCGATTTTTAGCATGAATCCAATACCTCTCTTAGCGAGAGGTAAAAACAAAAGAGGTATCTATATTTCATCCATTATACTTATATCGTATATATTCAATTCGTTTAGTATTGCTGAATAACTAATACTTCGAATTTTGATGAATAACAAAACTGACACAATATAGGTTATATTTATTTACTGTCAGTTTTGATATTACATCATTATTATTTCGAAATAAATGTCTTACTACTAATTTTGATGAATAATAATATTCACACGGTATAAGTTATACTGTAACTGTCAGTTTTCAGTTTGGGTTGAGTATGAATACTATGGAAATCAGACGATTTCACTCGCCAACATGACGTCATAAATCCCCCCCCCCCCTGGCGATTTGAATCATATCTTTACGATTGATGACGTGGTGATCAAGTCGAAGAAACGGAGTTAATGTCATTGCTAGATTGTAAAATTTATCTTATAAAACGCAGCCAAATTGTCAAATTCTCGTTAACTTCAAGTAATTTTATTTTGTTCAGTCTTCTTAAGTCGTTTTGATTCATATATTCATGACTTGTTCGAATGGGTGGTGGCTGAATCACTTTTCATACTGTGTTGCTATTTCCTTAATTTGTTCGTGTACATGTTGTATTCTAATATCTTTGTGTATTATTTCAATATTAACGTAGCAAGAAGCATTAATTATTATTCTAAGTGGTTTGTTTTGAAATCGTTGAACGGTATTAATGTTAGATCTTTTTGCACAGTTTCAGAGTTGTGAGCATTTCATTCTAATTGGAATGAGCGTGACTTTATATAACAATATCTTATTTTCTATAGATAGCAGCCAGTACATTTTCCTTATCTTTGTGTCTAGCTACTTTGTTATTGTTTGCAGGTATTTTTGTATAGATTCTCAATTACATTCTTAACCATTTCGTGCATCTTCGGGACATACTGCGTGTTTTGTGTTAAAAGCACGGTTTAAAATATAGCTAATGGTCGCATTCAGCCGCACCTAGTAGCTGCTAGCTCGCATGCTCGCTAACATAGAGAATTTAGTTGAATGATCGCTAGGTGCTAGGTTTCAGCCGCTAACTAGCGGGCTAGAAAAACAAATTCCGCTAAATAAATATCAGATATAGAACAGGCCCGAGTACAGTAAAATTTTTGAAAGATGTCCGATCAAGGGCTTTTGTATCACGAACGAATTAACAAATAGGCATACATTTATCTCTTTCTTTTGCAAAGGCTGTAAGAGTGTGTGATAAGGATGGATATAACACGCTTGTCTTTCAAAAATTCATATTGTTTCGACATTCCATTTATAAACGATGCTCGTTGTTGATAATACTTTCGCTGTAAAGTAAGTTTATTTATTAGTTCAGATACATTACCTGGATTCATAGCCGTACGTATAACGTTATATTCTGTCAGAGTCACTGACACTGACATTGTGTCAGTATCTTATTCTTAACATATTTGGTTTTACATTTGCTTATAAACTTACTAGTTGACTTATTTTTGAATTTTGAATGCTTTTCCTGTAATATATATTTTTATAATAATAAAATAACAGTAGTATCTTACGTACCCTCATAAAAACTAAGCAAACGACACTACTGAATTTGTCATGATGGGCGGAGCAAAAATCTGAATTCATACAATTCGTAGACAACCTTGATCGGACATCTTTCAAAAATTTTACTGTACATTACCTGGATATACTCCTGCGTCTATATCATATATTTTTGAGAAGTATTGGCTGCGATTATTTTACCTACTTTCTCTTCAAATTTAGTTTTGTGTAAAACTCTGGAACACATACAACATCATAAATATGTTAAAATCGGATTTCAGAGATCTTAAAAAACTTCATTCCTATACCACCCTTATCCTTGATCGCGGGCCTACAAAAAGCTTTACTCTTCATTATATATTTATCTTCTTGTTTTGTGATTTGAATTCCTCAACCGGCTTTCTTGGGTAGTACGGGCTGCGAGGTTTATTACAACTGATCATTTTACATATTTATGATATACGAGTATAAAAAAATAGAAAATAAAATGCTCTTTAATAAAAGCAAACGTTAAATGCCACAAAATAATTTATAAACATACGCAGGCACATAGATAATATAAGGTATTAATAAGGGATTTTAATCTCCCTCCTAACCTATGTTGGAGTGAGGTTTTTACTTTTCCTTATTTATAAACAAAGTATTCATTTTAAATGGGCCATCGTTGCTGTCTGGAGAACTATAAGAGCTACGACCTATGAAGGAGGTTAAATTGACAAACAAATTTTATATTATAAGAATAATAAAATGAACATTTTTTTTGGAGAATTTAAATCTTAATTAAATGATACAATATTTACATATCCTCACATAATTATTTTGAGAAAAATGTATATACCTAGATAAAGTTTTATATTAATTTTAATTAAATATTACTATAATATGAGTGCCCTAAATGAAATAAATGAATATATTATTTTTACATATAATTAGAGCACCATGAAAGAAAAAAGCGAATAAAAGTGCTATGAATAAAACCTTTTATAATTTTTATTTTAATATTTAATTAGGAATGAAAAAGACTTTTTCACTGCGCATAAAATGATTAAAAATAAATAAAAATAACCTTCAAATTTTTTATAAATTCTTGTAACATATATGCAGGGTGACACTGAAAACTGGCACTCACTATAATTATTTTATTTGTAATTATTTTTAATTCTCGAAACATCCGAGTGTATAAACTATTGTAAAACGTAAATAAAACATTTTCCCAAAAAGGCCGAAAATAGTCTTGCTTCCAATTTATGATACATTTTTTTCTATTTTTGTTATATTAGTAAAACCTATAATGTGTTTGGTAAAGATATTCGATGGTGAGTTTTTAATG
Organism: Harpalus rufipes; assembly: GCA_951394225.1. Classification (NCBI taxonomy): domain Eukaryota; kingdom Metazoa; phylum Arthropoda; class Insecta; order Coleoptera; family Carabidae; genus Harpalus; species Harpalus rufipes. The sequence continues at coordinate 56,897,770 of OX596279.1, forward strand.
AATAAGAATGTTTTAGAGTCCTTGGAATACGATTTTACTATTTTTACGATGATGTTTGATGTGTGTGTATTGTGTGACAAAAAATTCTCCTACGATAAACGATAACTTCAATACTACAGTTCCAAACATTATAATTCTTTCACACTCCCCTTTTAAAGGTCCATATGAAGTGTTGATTAGATTATAGCTATAATTGGTCAACCGGAAGTATTCTTAATAGTTTTTTTGACATTTTACGTTATCATAATTATTAAAGAATATTTTATTCTCTATACAATTTGATTGCATTTTCTTTTTCATATTCAATATTGGAAGATAAAAATTTATAAAGAAATTCATTCGATCTTGCAATCTATGCTGTTGCAAGCTCACCGTGGGAACCACAATGAAAAAAGTAAATTTTATTAATTGACAGATGTCAATTCACAATTGCATAGTTTGTGAAATAATTTTACTGGAAATATATAATCTTTGGCAAGACACTATCTTATCTGTGAGTAATTTATATAAAATATATAAAATACATAGAATTTTCGGGAAGTCATGTTTGGCCATATCCGATTTTTACATTAGATTTTGGTGACAATCGGATAACCGGAAATGGCAGTTTACTTGATGCTCAAGATAGTTTTCTTCAAAAAATACCTTTAAACTTTGAATATATAATACATATAAGAATGGCAACGTAATGTATTTAGATTAAATATTTCGAGAGAAGGTGCCATCTATCCCTCCCTATACGAATTATTTCTGAGTTAGTTCAAAAAATACATAATAGGTGGATGTTGCACAGTATTGCCACGTAGCTAGAACAGCAAGTTAAGATTTTATAAAGGTTTTTAAGTTTGCTACTGTAAAACAAGTATACATGTACATTGAAGATTCAAAATATATTATCTGGTTATTATGAAACAATATTTTTGAATTATTGATTATTGAATAACTCTAACAAATAGTATCTGGCAATGCTGTCAGCACGATTTACCGTAGTTCATAGTTTTATGGTAGGAGTCACTAGCTATCTATAATAATTTTATGAATAACAAGAGACATATATAGTATGTTGCTAGGCCATATGCGTTGCCATTCTTATATGTATTATATATTCAAAGCTTTAAATGTATTTTTTTCTCAATTTGTTATTATAAAAATTAAAGATTATTCCATTTTTTACAAGTTTGCTTTAATGTTTTTCTATATATTTTATGGATAAATTTATAAAGTAATATAAAAATTATATCTCGGAGTTTATGCTTTTAACACATCTCCGTGGTTACATAGTTCAGCTCAAATGTATGTAACTGACAGATAAATGTCACTGTCAAAAAAATAATCATGCCAAATTAATAATAATAATAATAACGTTTTAAAAGGAAAATTGTAAATAGAACAATAGTTTTATGGAAAGGAACTTAAAATACATAATTTCTAATCTGATTTATACACACACTTCGGTTATGATGATGACATATTTGTATTGTGCAGGCGTTTACCACAAAGGTTAATTTTATGCCATTTAAAATTCGAATTATTTGGCGTTGATCGGGATCGAATCGGATTCCCCAGATTCGCGACCAGACATCAGGCACGCGGCAACGACACCCCATAGGTAAATGGCGGGAGGTATTGTGTTGGCAACATCAGATTTTTAATTTATCAACCATTAATAAAAACAATTGTAGGTTGTTTTTTTTTCTGAAATCTGGTCACCCTATTCTTCCTTCTCGAACTTTATATCTCGTTGTATGGCTGTATCGTTCGGCGCACCCTCCGAAATTAATCAGAATGTTTTAACTGTACCCGCATATAAAGTCTGCTCTACTTGGTATCTGGTGTGTGGAAGTTGCAGACATCACTTGGCTATCGAACGCCATTCATAAGCTTAATGTAGCCATTGTTCACCGAGACGTCGCGCATACGTTATGTGCCATTACGCGACCCATATCGTCCCAGGCAAAACTCACCGTATCGGGGATGTTTAGTCCACACCTGGACACACGACATACAAGGGGTGCAAACTGAATTGAGGATTCGATGTGATATACGACGAGGTCACTTTTTTTTTCATGGAACATAACTTGCATCATCAAAATTCAAACAAAAACTTTATGTTGTTGTAATTAATTGTTTCATTGGTTTCAGGATATTAAGCAAAAGTAGGCTGATAACTTTAATAATAAATATATCTGTATGGTATTATTATTATTACCATACTGACATGTCCCCTTAATAGCGTTAAAACATATACTTCAATGATTTAATAAAATAGTGTGATTTTGGTTATAATATTTAATTGAAGGAACAATAAAACACATTAACACTAAACACTAAAAAATATTCTATATTTTTGCCTCTCGCTAAGAGAGGTATTGGATTCATGCTAAAAATCGCATATCCAGATTTTAATGATTAAGCACGTTTTAAGGTCTCTACAATCGGATTTTAATATTTTTACGATGATGTCTGTGTTTGTTACTCGTATTAAAGAAGAATAGAAGATACATATAAATATTTTATTACATCTTTTATAGTTTTAAGGTATATAATAATCTGTTGTAATAAATCTCACAGCCCAAATAATGTCATGGAAACCAATTGAAAAATTAAAATTGTTGTAACTGACAGATAAATGTCAGTGTCAAAAATCCAGAGACATTACTGAAGATTTTTTTCTGGGAAGTACACACATTATATTATTTCTTATTGTATTAATAGTTAAATTTTTAAAATTATAGGTATATTACATATACCCTTCAAAAATACTGTCAATCCCGACAATGAATTGGAAACATTTCGAAAAATTAGACGAGGACCAAATTTCTTCATAGAATGAATTTAAAATTAAAAAATCTAAATATAAAGAATAGATATAGGGAAGTAATTTTTTTGGTGTAAGAGTGTAGGTATATAAGAAATGTTAAATACAATAGGGCGCGCGCAGTCATGCTACTTTGTTGGCCTTGACAAGCAGATATCGGGGCCCGTGTCAGAATGATAGCTAGTAATTATGTACATAGATGTCAAATATCATAATTTTTCATTCTAAATTTAGTCCATATGGTTTATTTTCCTCGACAAGTAAATTCCTCACTCCTGGTGACAAATTAACTATGTGAATTTAGAATTTTTTTAAATTTTTAATGAAAAATTCTGACATTAGACATCTATGAACATAATTATTAATTGTCATTCTGACACGGGCCCCCCTATCTGCTTGTTAAGGCCAACAATGTCAAATGACTTGCTGGCCACAACAGATTTTTGTCCATGAGAATAATAATAATAATCATTTATTTCCAAAAGAGTTGTACAATACAACATATTGAATGCCAAAAACATTCAAAAAATTGCTACATATAAATATAATATAATTTAACCTCAATACCAATAATAAACAAATTTTAAATTACAATTTCAATTCTAAACAAATTTTAAATTACAATTTCGTATTGAAATATACATAATACTTACATACTAAACAAATAAAATTTAAGTAAATATTAAATTATACAAAATCTGTCGTTTTTACAATCAAAAAATACTCTTCACAGCTGTAATATTCTCTATGAACAAGATTTTTTTTTAAAGAGAGAGACCGTTTAACATTCATTTGTTTTAAGCAGTTAGGTAAAGCATTGTAAAATAATATCCCAGTATAGAAGTGACCTTTCTCATACGCACTGGTATTGTGATGAGGAATCTCTATTAGTTTGTTTGCAAAACGAGTATTATAGTTAACGGATGATACCAACTTATAACAATGAATATTACACAGTGTAAATTTGAATAGTTCCTATATAGCAACTGAGTGAGGTCGAGAGGTCCTATATTGCACATAACACGTATAGCTTTCTTTTGAATTATAAATGGCATCGGTTGATTTCGAATATCTGTGTTAACTGTTAAGAAACTTATCATACTTGGCAATGAATAGTAGTGATTCATTTCTTTGTGAAATGATTCTTCTGATTCTGTGTGATTGTTTCTTTTTGGTGTGATTGCCACTTTGATGCAAAACTTAAACAAAATTCTTTTGTGAATGATGCCCTGCGTTGAAGTGTAGAGCAGAGGAATTTTACTCGCTCGTCTTTTTGCTCCATAAATCTGGCGTTAGTTAGATGTTGGCATCACGCAACAGTGGGTGTTGTATGTCTGAGACGTGATGCAAGGACAAGGCTGTGCTGCAGAGTTCGTGCTTTCCGTCTAATGATCTCTACATTTTCCAGCGAATAAAAAACGAATTCGCCGCATCCGGTTATGAAGCCGGAGTCAAGAATAAATCAACAGGGCAATAAGCCAAGCAGCGGCAGGGTTGAAGGCGAAGGTCGAGGGTTGCAGCATATGTACTGTGATTTGAAGGGGATGGTGAATGTGGATGGTTTATCTAAGGAACACACAACACGCCCTATGTCGAAGGGAGACTGATGTGCAACACTTACATGCACTCCCCTCAAATTTTTGTCTATTTGTTTTCCTAACATGACAGCTCAACTTAATATCAAACTATATAACAACAGATATTACTCCTCATTTATCCCTTCACAGACTGTACGTACTCTATTTTTAAACAATATTCTTTAATATTTATTATAACATAAAAAAATGAAAAAATATATTTAACTGCATTTTTGCAAGAAAAACTGTTAAAAGTTGCAAATGAGGTTGACCAATTAGAACCAAAATCTAATCACCTCTTAAGGATTACTTACATGCATACATACATAATTGCTCCTCTTTCTACCTTTCGGTGTCGAGGAGGATTACTTAAAAAATATAAGTTTTGGAATTATGGTATTGGAATGACGCGAGCCGAAACGATGGCCAGATATATACATACGCCCACATACAGGCACACATACATACACACACATACATACCGATATCATCGTAAAAATTGTAAAATCGTATTCTAAAGGTCCTGTAACATGCTTATCCCTAGAGTACGAATTTACTGTTTTTACAAAGATGTTTGTATGTGGGTGTATGTATGTGTATGCGTGCACACTTATGTGTGTCAGTGTGTGTGTGTGTGACAAAAAATTCTCCTTCGATAAGTCCAATACTACAATTCAAAATAGCTATTTGTGTATTAAGAGCGCAAAATAGGACATTGTCGATTGAGAGGTTGTTGCCGGCATTCTCTCGAAATCGGCAATGTCCATTTGCGCTCGAAACATACACAAGATTTTTCTACAGTCGCTACCATAACAAAAAATAATAAAATGTATACTTTGTACTTACACTACTACTCAATTAATAAGGATTAATATAAAGAAAAAACGTCTTTTATATTTAATTTTAATTTATCGTTATTTCCCATTCTTCTTGACCTATTGCTTCAATCTAATCTAAACTTTTTATACTATCGTTTTTGTAAATGAATGCCCTATTTTATTGTCACAATAGTGCGGCATTTTTTATTTTTTTTGGTTATGTAACATACCGACAGCGCATTTATATGTCAGATTGATTTGTAAAGGTGGTAAATGTCTCACTACAGTGCCATAAGTTTTTGACTAAACGTTTCCATTAAGAATGTAGACAAGTGACATTTCTCAACATTGTATAGCTAGAAATTTGGACAGCGAGCGTTTTTTTCTAATTTGTCGCGCTTGAGCGGCAAAGTGACAATTTGCATTTGAGCGCAAATGGCTACTTTCTATGTAGGCTGTAGAAAAAATATTTTTCGTATTCCTCTACTATACGTCCATATGGATAGTTGATTAGATTTTGGTTATAATTGGTCAACCGGAAGTACTCTTTTCTTATTTATTATGTGCAATATTTATGAAAAGAATAATGTGACGTCATTTTGACATCTTGTCATTTTTGTCTGTGATGCAAAACTATGAAGTTATTGAAACTGAAGGGAAGGAATGATCGTTTGAAAGTGGCTTAACAGGAAGTGAGGAACGCAGGCATATGTTTGTTGGAAAAATAGGTTCGTTTGTATTGAGTGGCAATGTGATTATTCCAGGCCGCTTGCTTTGCTGGCTCCCCAAGGATGCTGGCTGGTCATCTACGCCTACGCAGGTAGGTATCTAACGCGTCGCCATTCAAATCCAATTTGCTGATTAGCACCGAGTGCTACGAACAGAATATAGATCACTCCCAGTCATAAATTCGCGCTCGTATTGTAAAATTAATTATGCAGCCCAAATTAATTCCATTATAGCCGAGCATTGTCGCTAAATTTTCATCACGTTAAGTGGCAAACACAGCCAGTTCACACAACTTACACGAGACGTCTTATACTCAAACTTCACATCTGTACATACACGAATAGATTGAAATTTCTTCCTTACAAATACATTTTCATTTTAAATCATTCGGTTTCATTGTACTACGTTTCTAAACTAAGAAAAGTAAATACAAAAAATTCTCAGAACACTCTACTCATATGCTTTTCATTGGTTGGTGTTGGTGCGTTATTTACACCTCAACTAAAATAAATTTTCAATTTTGGCGTTCTTCTGTGGTATTTCCGCATAGAAGAAACACATATCTTTAAAAATATATCACTACAGATTGTAAACATTTATTCTGGTGTTTTGTATTTATTAGTACTATCAAAACTACTTGGTTTAATTGTTAATAACTTATAATCCTGTTAACCGGTTACTACGACTTATAAAATCGAATTAACGGTTAATTGGTAAAACGGTTTAGTGTCACTGGTTACTTCCATTAATTGGTGTGACGGTGGCAATCCAAGATGTGATTAGATATTGGTTATAATGTTGATGTTGTTGTTATTATTTTCGGGTTTGTGCCAACCCACCAAGTGGTACATGCGTGATTTTATATATGTATGTAAAGAATATTTCATTTTATATACGATTTGATTTCATTTTATACTTTATAGTCAATGGATAAAGAGCCAGCTAATCTATAACCATGGAACCAATTACTATATTAAGAAAATTCTAATTGACAGATCAATGAAATGAAAATTAATGTGGCTGAAAGATGAGGATGTTAGGATGGAAGATACGGAAAATAGGATAAGGAATACGGGATAAGGAAAATGGCTCGACTGTAGAAGTTTCTCGAAAGATACAAGAGAGACGATAACAATGGCTTGAACATGTCATGAGGAAAGATGAAGAATATATTGGAAGAAGAATGAACAACTTATTAATAGAAGGAAGAACAAAAAGAGGACGACCAAAGAAAAGATGGAAGGACTATATTGCGATATACTTGAGAGAAAAGGAACTGAATGAGAACAACACACAAAATAGGAATGAGTGGAACAAGAAAATCAAGAAGAATAACGGTCCACAACGAATGGAAAAAACTAGAGAAGAAGTGCTATTTACATAGTTTGTTTATGAAATAATTTTACTGGAAATATAGAATCTTTTTCATGGAATTTGTACAGAAGGTAATGTGCTGGCTACATCAGATTTTTTATATTAGATATGTTATCCCGGTCATCTCTTTCATATACAAGTACATGTTTAAAATTTCATAATGCCGCAATATTCGTACGAAGTCTCATTAACATTATTATTATTGTTTTTGAAATTTTAATTTAAATGTGTGTGTCCTAATACGTGGATATATCAAAGCGAATGCACACACAACGCAGAACGAAGGGTGAAATGATATATTTATGTTATTAATTTTACGATTAAAATTGTAAATATTTATCCTCGCTTAAATGAATTTGTATTTTTGTAACATTTGACACGTAGTATTTAATTTAGGATAATAAATTTGATTCTGTGATATTTTTCCAGCATGTGACTGAAAGTGTAATCAAACTGACTATGAATAATGTCTCAAATGAAAGTTGATTAATGATACGCGAAAAATGACACAGGTCCCTCGTTAATAATCAGCCTAACAAACTCCAAACTTCAAAAACGATAGCACAGGCGAGTTTAAGTTCCGCATTTGTCAGAATACACACCGAATATAAAAATATCCGTCGCCTTCTCGAAGTATTTAAACTCTGAGAAACCATGAGATGAAATGATAATTAAAAATATTTAATTGCTCCGTTCAGCATTTGATCTCTACAGATAGATTATTTATGTTTGAGAAAAAATTGTTTCATTTTATCGGAGAAAAGTAATTACCGGAGCAATTCAAGCATTGCAAAATACCGCAGCTCATAATTTTCGAACTTTGTTGGTATTAAACGAAAACGTTTTTTCTTCTATTCATTTTTACAATTATCATTGGAGTGTGATTAACAGATATTGAAATGTTGCACGTTCCTATTCCCACGCCGCTTGCATGTAAATGAAAGAATTACCGCAAAAAGTACAGTGCAGTTTAATGAAAATAATATCACTTTAAATAGAAAACGCCGTGATGTATCGCCAGAAGAAACCCCGATAGAAAAACCAGAAAACATAAAGTGCCTTTTCTTGTAGCGGAAACAAAAAATTAATTAGCTTTTACACTTTTACACAACAGCAGAACAATGCTACATACACATGGAGAAATACAATAGCAACATCATCATCTCCAATAACAATATGTATTATCCTAATTTCAAAGTGTACAGAAATTAATGCATAAATAGGTCGAAAATTTGATATAGCGATATTGTTCAAATATCAAATAAAACATCAGAGTTTTTAACGGAAAAAACGGCTAAAAGAACTTACTGAAACATTTTTTGAGGGCTTAAGTCTAAAGTAACTATGAATTTCTTGAAAACGCTTCAACGAGGCACATCTAGTGAATACATAACACCGCTTCTGAACTTTAAGAATCACCGCTATTCAGTACCAAAATTGTTTAAAAATATATGCTTCTACATTTTTTTTCTACAGTCTACATAGAAAGTAGTCATTTGCGCTCACTTTTGTCAACTCCAAATGTCACTTTGCCGCTCTAGCACGACAAAGTAGAAAAAACGCTCGCTGTCCAAATTTCTAACTATACCAATGTTGAGAAATGTCACTTTCTACATTCTTGATGGAAACGTTTAATACGGAAATAATGGCACTATAATGACACATTTACCACCTTTACAAATAAATCTGACATAACTGCTCTGTCGATATATTACATAACCAAAAAAAAAAAAAAAAAAATGCCGCACTATTGTGAAAATAAAATAGGGATTCATTTACAAAAACGAAAGTATAAAATGTTTAGGTTAAATTGAAGCAATAGGTCAAGAAGAATAGGAAATAACGATAAATTAAAATTAAATACGAAAGGCGTTTTTTCTTTATATTCATCCTTTAGTAGTGTAAGTACAAAGTGTACATTTTATTATTTTTTGTTATGAGGACCCCACTGTGGCGACTGTAGAAAAAATCTTGTGTGTTTTTCGAGCACAAATAGCTATTTTATTTGTTTTTTTTTTACAAATATATCTGAAATAAGTTTAAGCTCAAATATCATTGTTAGATTTTTGTATTAAATAAACTAAAAAACTAGAGTGAATAAGCTCCACCCTTCTTGAACTCATCGTTAATGATAATAACAAAAAAAATCAATATATGTACATGCTTGTTTTTGTAATGTTCAGTTGTGTACCAAACTATTCAATAAGTTATATGTTTATTTGTATTTAATAAAAAGTATTCTTTTTTCAGTTTTAACGGTAATTGTAAATAGAACAATAGATTTATGGAAAGAAATATAATATACATAATTTCTAGCATTAGTAAATATACAGGTATGTATTTAAATAAAGATATAAATAAATATATTATCTCGCCATATTATCCATTGCTGGGTGTGCAAATCTGATTTGTACACATATTTCGGTAATGATGATGATATATTTGTATTGTGCGGGCGCTTACAACAAGGGTTAATTTGATGCCATTTAAAATTCGAATTAGTTAGCGTTGATCGAGATCGAATCGGATTCCCCAGATTCGCGACCAGACATCAGGCACGCGGCAACGAGACCCCATAGGTAAATGGCGGGAGGTATTGTGTTGCTCACATCAGATTTTTAATTCTAAACATCTCTTGTATTTAAAATTTTGTTCTAAATTGAATAGGGTAAAAAGTATCTCGAAATGAAAATTTTACCATTGTATTTCCTATAGGTATAACACATTTCATGTAGACACCCAGTATATGTAGCTGAAACTGGTGGTGGTATGAGGTGCAAAAAATGAATAAAAATCGCGTTGCAAATTGTCGATAGGCCTGGGAGAGACCTCGGCTCCGCTACCGGTTGATCGATAACACAACTTGTGTGAAAATGTATATATGTATAACGTATCAACAAGGGTGCGAAGGCGAAGCGAACACACTATGCTCACTGTAAGATTGAAAGATACACATTCAAGTTTACTCAACATCGAATGAAAAAAGTTTTATCTTATATCTGAATTGGAAATTTAAATAGCGTTTTCTCGTACGTACAGGGGGCCTTAAAAGCCCTCAGCTATTAGTCCGGATATGCTGTGTCAAAAATGTTACAGGACCAGCTCTCACCTTCCCCCAAACTAAGTAACTCTACGCCGGAGCTTCAGCTTTACCAACACTCAAATTTACATCAACCCGATAAAAAGTTACATATCATGCACATGCGTTAGCCTTGTACGAAAACATCAGCATTCGAAACATGCCAACTTTCTCTCTTTGTATTTTAATAATGCGAGTTAAATTCCATCGAAAAAAGTTCCTTGTTATATGTATTTCATATCGAATCTCCAGAGAGGCTACGCATAAACGGAGAAAACATATTTTATCAAATGCAAAAGAGTAACTGCGGCACACGAGACTTAACCTAGAATTATTGAAAATAATCATGTAGGCCTTGGAAAACAAAATTTGTGGTATCACTTTTTAAATTGTTATTGTCTGTCGTTTGAAATCAAGTTTAGAAACTTATTAGAATTTAAATGATACAACCCTTTTTAGTTTTATTTCTGTTTATTTATTTAAATACCGATATTTCGGCAGTATTAACTAATGCCTTCTTCAGGAAATGTACAACAAATCAACAAATATATAAATAAACAATAACAAAAACATTAGCATGTTTAGCATAGCTGGCTGATTTATAAAATTTAATACCTTTAAAATTCTTTAACTCTATATCTATTGAATATAAAGTATAAAATGAAATCAAATTGTATAGAGAATACTATAATCTTTAAGTTATTATAACGTTAAATGTCAATAAATCAAATTTAACTGTTAAATCTTCAAATGAGGTTACTTCCGGTTCACCAATTATAACCAAAATCTAATCAGTTGTTCTTCTGGATGTAAACTTGAGGAATACGAAAAAAAAATATAATTTTTGGAACCGTGGTATTGAAGTTATGCGATGCGAAACTTTCGTCTCACACACACACACACATACACACACACACACACACACACACACACACACACACAAATACATACATACAGACATAATCGTAAAAATAGTAAAATCGTATTATAGGGACCTTAATACATGCTTATTCACTAAAAACTCATCATTGAATTTTTTGACACACAATACCTTTCTTAGCTAAAGGTGACGGAAGGTAGTAATTTGGGCATTATTGGGGTAACACCATGTTTTAATCGCGAACAGTGTGCTTTTTCCAACAACAGAACAAGGAAGAATAGAACAAGGTATAATATTGTGTATAGAGTAATTTGATGGAGGTGTTCACTAATAAAATGATGTAATTTTAATAATGTCAAAAACTTTTAAATTTTGATAAATTATATTAAAATATGTTTTAATTTTCTGTTTTTCCGCTAATGAAAAAGTTTAACTAAATAAATTTGTTTATTACATATTAATAATTGAATTTTATTAATTCTTGCATAAAATGATGTACATTTACATTTAGAAAAATGTATTTTAAATGCACGTGTAAAACATTTTCATTTCGAAAGGTAAAATTAAATTTGTGAACATTACAATTTCCATTTAGAGTACCTAGTGATTTGCATCTTTATTAATTACTCGAATGAACAGATATTTATCAAATTTTGACAAATAAAACAGTTGATTGATTTATAAACATATGTAGATGTTTAAAGCTCATAAAGCTCAAGTTATAGAAGCCTTAGTTTCCCGCATCACATATCAAAAATAAATGAGTTGTGTTTTTGAAGTTGTAGCAGTTGGCTTCAGAAATCAATGATCGGAGAATATAAAACGAATACTTTTGAAGTTCAGGTGAATTTATTTAACAGATATAAGCATAAGCTGAATTTATTGAAGTGATATACCGCGTATAACTCGAGTAAATATTCCTTCAAAGCTCGTAACTTTACGAATAGAAATATTAGAGGATTGCGAAGCGATTTAGTTGTGTTTTTCTCAGAGCTGGTTTGGTTAGCAAATATAACGGTTTGTAGCTGTTGATGAGGCTGCATTTACCGCAGCGACGTGGCATATGTAGCCACCGCAAATAAATCGCACCGCAACACTACGCAATGTGATGCAGTAGTGTGGTATGCTACCGTGACTTCAACAAACATCAACCGTCTATATGGGAGGCAAAGGCACAAAAACCAACATTTCTGTAAGAGGATTCCTAATTATAGTTATGAGGACCACAATCATTTGGAAAGTGGATTTTGCAGAGTCAGGGACGTACAATAGGGGATTGGCAAGTTTTTAGCCCCAACACATGTCGTTAATTATCAAAAACTTCAAAACTATAATTTTTACGTATTCCTCTTCCTCACATCCAAATGCAGACAGTGATTATATTTTTGGTTTTTGGTTATAATTGGTCAACCGGTCGGTATAAATAAAAAGTAAATTAATGTGGCAGAGATGAGGATGTTCAAGTAGATGTTGGGGAAGTAACGGAAAGATAGGTAAGGAAATAGTTCTAGAAAGATACAAGCGAGATGATTAGAATGGTTTGAAAATGTCATGAGGAGAAATGAAGAATATATTGGATGAAAAATGAATAACTTAATAATAGAAGGTTGAAGAAACAGAGGAAGACCAAAGATAAGATGGAAGGACTGTGGTGGAAGACTTGAGAGAAAAGGAACTGAATGAGAACGACACCTAAAACAGAAATGAGTGGAAGAAAATAAAAAATAGCGACCCCTACCAAATGGGGAAAGCTAAAGAAGATGTTAGTGTCAAGTGCAATTTGCATAGTTTGTTTATGAAATAATTTTACTGGAAATTTAGAAACTTTTGCAAGAAAAATTATGTATGGAATTTATACATAATACACAGGATTGACGGAATATCTCCTAATAGGACTTCCAGTATATTTTACTACCACAACAGCCCAACGTGCTCAAATGAGGACGGGTCATATTTAAAGATCCTATGGATCAATTTCAAAATAAACAAAAAATAACAATTTGTGCGTTATTGGGTTAAGTCGTACTTGTAATATTGGTGAGAATGTAGTCATAAATAAATTCCAAATTATACAAGCCTTCATTGAATTTTTTTCCTTGAATTATGCGGCTTAGAAGATTCAAAAGATTGGACACCCATGTTCTTCTGTGCAGCCTCTTTTCTGCCTTTCCTACACATCCAGCTAAGTGTAATGATTTGATTCTATTCCATCCCGGCATTCGTTCCAAGTTCGGATATGAAAAAGTTGCCAGCGTTTTTACAACAGTTGACATGAAATATGCTAATTTATTTCCACCAGTCGCCCAGACGAAAACATGCTATCAAAATTGAATTAATTAAAGTTCCAAGTTTACAACTAGATCACAGTTTAATTTTGCTCAAAAATCAAACGATATTTATGAAAAAAATAAAACCAAATGCCTCCACTTACTTATAAAATCATTACGAACTTTCAAACTTTATATTTTCCTGCGACAGTTATTAAATTTTGTTTTGAAGCTTGCAATATGTAAACTGAATGTATTATTTGATATATGCGTTGCATAATTACAAATTGGAAATATACAGATCACATTAAATATAATTGAATATATCATAAATTTTATTTTACAGCAATTTAAATATCTAATAATTAGCAATTTATATATAATAGCATTAAAACAATCAAAATCTATATTTTAATATCAATATTTAAATTGCATTTATATTGACAATGCAAATTTTGTATTGAATTAGGTAATTAGTGAAAATAAGTATATGTAGTTTGTATGAGACAATATCCATGTTATTGCATTATTCAAAACTTAAATACAATACCGCAAGTACGTAATAGTACCTTAGAGACTACTCCACTACAGAATATCTGATCAAATTCCAGCAACGTGCCACACTAACAGAATGTTAACGTTTCTAATCCAATACTATCGACCTGATGTTCCACAACCCTTAACGTGAAACTCTAGTTTTTCTGAAACGAATTACACTAAACACAACACACACACATTTCCTACCTGATAAAAGTTTCCTTAAGTAGGTAAGGAACATTATTTGTAAGCTAAACGTGAATTTGGTACATGTGCCATATATTATTTATTATAACTTCTCCTGCAGTCTAAATATACAGGGTGTTCATTCGAGAACTATATAATAGCTACAAAGACGGTTAAATAGGCAAACAATTTGTCTTTCACAAGACAAATTTAAAGAAAAGTAAATTATTTATTTCGACCAATGGTTCTCAAAATACGGGACCTAACTTTTTACCTCTCGCTAAGGATATTGGATTCATGCTAAAAATCGCATGTCCAAATTTTATTGAATAAGCACGTTTTAAGGTCCCTACAATCCGATTTTAACATTTTTACGATGATGTCTGTGTGTGTGGATGTGTGTGTATATGTGGGAAGGACGAATACTCAAAAACTATAAGACTTTATATTTGTTTAACTACGTATTTCCCAATCGGACATTCATGGGAAGATCAGAAAAGATTTTGGTAACAATTGGACAACCGGAAGTAGAAGATTCTTGAAAAAAAATCTACTAAATATTATTTTTTGAAAAATTTTCTTGGTTATATTAAAGAAAATTAAATTTCTATCTGATACATTTAAATATTTTATTATATATTCTATAGATTTAGAGATAAAAGAAATATAATATATAAAATAATCTGTTGTAATAAATTTTACAGCCGAAGGAATGCCATGAAAAATAGTTGAAAATTTAAAATGTTTGTAACTGAAGACTTTTTTTGGAAAGTATATACATTATATTATTTCTTAATGTATTAATAGTTAAATATTTAATATTATAGGTTACTCCCGACAATGAATTGGAAACATCTCGAAAAATTAGAAGAGTAGGACAAAATTTCTTCATAGAATGAATTTAAATTTAAAAAATCTAAATATAAGGAATATATATAAGTAGAATTTTTGGTGTAGAGTGTAGGTATACAAAATTGTTAAATACAATAGAGCGCGAGCAGTCATGTGATTTTATTGGCCTTATGATATGGGGGCACGTGTCAGAATGATAGCTAGTAATTATGTACATCGATGTCAAAAATCATAATTTTTCATTCTAAATTTAGTGACTTTCCAATTCCATTCGGTTTATTTTCTTCGATAAGTAAATTCCACACTGCTGGTGACAAATTAGCTACGTGAATTTAGGAAATCTTGATTTTTTTATGAAAAAATCTGACATTTGACATCTATGTACATAATTACTAAACCATGTCACGTGACAGCTCGCGCCCTGTACTTATGTAACCAAAAACGGAAATAGCGATAGGTAATGTGCTGGCCATAACAGATTTTTTTTTACTGTCTTGGGAAAAGACGCGTAATTAAAGCACTTACTTTAATCGTTTTAAAAGAGGTTTCCTGTGTGAAGTATATTTTCCGGCATTTAGTTTTTAAATAAATATTTTGGCACTTAGATTCTTTGAAGTGAAATAGTTCAATTTATCATGTGTGTTTGTTTTGAATTCAATTCAATTGTATATATTTCTTGTTGCGTATGGGATTTGATCCGCATGCCGTTTGGCTTACTAGGAAAGTTTCATATTTGTATTTCCCTTTCTGGGATTAAACAAGTCGACTATTTCCTGTTTGTTTTATCCCTCCATCCGGTTTAATGTTTATAAAAGAATATTGATTTTGGAAAACAAAAGACCCGAGTCTTTTATGCAGTTTAAATAAATTGATTAAAAAAACATAGCAAATTCCATTGGCGACATAATTGAAGCTGAGTACAAAGAGACGATTTTTGCCGATGACTGAGTGGAGCAGCCAATCAAACGACAGATATTGTGCTGTGCGTTGAGTAAATATACACTATTTACCGATATTCTATTATTGTCCCCATACTTCGCTTTATTATATGTGCTTATATCATTTTATTCATTCGAAATGCTGCTGCCATGTTCAATAGCTTATTATTATACCATTGAATTCGCTTCATAATTAATAATAGTTATTTCATTATTATAAGCTCATCAATTCATACATTCTATGAATTTAAATTCTTTCATGAATGTAATTAATTTTGTATCACTATTTACCACAAACTTGCAAAGGAAACACGACACAAGTTGTTCAAACGGTTTACCTGTGTAGAGGGAAAGCAGAATTAAGAAAAAGTTGGGAGATTTAATCAAATTTTAGATGAGAATTTTGGTGGTCGTGTTATTTTTATTTACAGTATATTAAAATTAAGACAGTCTTTCAAAGTTTGATTAAATCTATTAGAAAGTTTGGCAAAGGAATTTGCATTAGTCGCACAATTAGATTGCAAAAGACATTAGAACTGGTACGAACACAGAAACAAAGTTCTTCGACTGTAAATGGATTAATGTGCTAGCTTTAAAAATACCACCATAACAAGGAAATGAGAACTGTTTGACTAATTTAATATTTTATAATTGGACGTTCTCATCTCTAGATAAAATCAGCTAATTAATTATGTATGTTTTAAATAGTAACAAATTTTGTCCATTGTAGAAATTTTAGATTAAACATCTAATGTGGCCAACACAATACCTCTCGTTTAATTTAATTTTTATTCATGTAAATATTAAAAATTAAATTAAATTTAAATACCAGGTTCGATCCCAACCGACGCTAAATATTCCGAATTTTAAATCGCACAAAAATGACACCTGTGTTGCACTGTCTACGCCAGCAATAAGTGTCCGTGGGGTGATGCCTGAACGCTCGCACGGTACAAATATGCCATCATCGGTATCGAAATCTGTGTACAAAGCAGATTGGCACACCCAGCAATAGGTAATATGCTGTGACAATATATTTATTTTATTTATTTGTATACTTACCTATATTCCTACATATTTACTTATGCTGGTAATTGTATTGTTCCTTTCCATATAATTCTTTTTAAAACGTTATTACTGTGACGTGCACCCCTGATTTAAGAGTATACGAGTGCCGCTACTGAAAGAATGATCCCGAGCGTTGACGTAATCCTCTCGCCGAAATTACCCAGTTGACGCAATCCCCGGCGGCGGAATGCTAGACGTGTTAATTGCACCCTTGACGTAAATCTATTGTATTCAGTATCATTGTGGCGGCAGAAGGTTCCAGAGGGATAATGGGCTGGATAAATAACGTCCGAAGGACAGCGGAGATATAGTCTGATATATAGAAGCAACGAGCAATGAAGTTGGTGATATAAATAATAAATAAATGTAGCCTTAAATTAGTGTTTATAATTATATAATCATAGTGTTAGTTATTTTTATTATCTTTTTAATATTTATTCTAATTATTTATCGTTTAATAAACGTATTATTTTAATTAATAATATATCTCTGATTTTTACACTTCACCCATATAAATAAAACGTTACATTATTATTTTTTGAAATGCTTAATTTGTTGTCAGTTACATGCATTTGAGATTTAAACTGTGTAACTATGGAGTTGCTCCGGGATTAAAATTATAGAAAGTTTTATAAATTTGTCCATAAAATATATAAAGTATTAATGCAAATCTGTGGAAAATTTAATAATCTTTAATTTTTATATACATAAATCTCAAAAAAATAACATTTAAAGGTATTTTTCCAAGAAAAACTATTTTGAGTGCCATTTCCGGTTATCTGATTTACATCAAAATCTAATGGTTTCTTTCCATATTAGAATAAGGCAGAATTACAAGGTGCGGGTGTTTTCCAGGCGTCACCTAACGGGCACTCATTGTTTGTGTGAAGAGTGCACTATAATGGCCAATTTTGTGCTATTTAAATTCGAAATATTTCTTTTGGCATCAGTCGGAATCGAATTCGGTTTTCCAGATTCACAGCCAGACACTCAGGCACGCGCCTCGAAACCCCATAAGATTATATATGAATTTACATTTTTTTCTATTTTAGTTAAAAAATGTTCCGCCTAAAGTTCTTGCTCACAAAATTGTTCGGCCATGTTGAAAATCTTGAGAACCACTGCCATAAAAGTTTCCACAAAATCTTAATAGGCATTAAATTTTGCTACATTACGGGAGGGCATAAAAAAGAGACAAAAATGCCCCTAAAGGCAGTGGACGTGTAAAGAACATAATGATTGTTATACGATATGTATGAGTGTGTTGTAATATCTCATTACAAGTTCAGTAATCTACAGCTCACGCAATTTGCAAATTGTATACGGGTATTGAAGTTTGGCTCGCATAGCATAGCGCGCATGTATAATTCAAACGTAGGTCCATCTGCGAAAGAGGATTACAGCCTGTAAATACAGTATTAGACTAACGCGATTTCAGCCGACAATGCTCTGCCGTACGGCTTCGATATCCGCTTGCTATTGCCATGCATACCGTGTCACAACATATCAACAATTATCACTCATGCTCTCTGCCTTCTAAATCACATACCTATTACACTCACGTCTCGCACTAATCGATATTAATTACCAAAACATCAAATTCAATTCAATTGAAGCCAAAGTATTCCCCAACTCACTTGTGAACCAATGGACAGGAATTCCACTTGTCTCGCTCACAATTATATTTGCATTTCAACGGTACAAGTTATCAGACAAAGGATTTAATGTTTAAGGAGCCTTCACAACGCGGTAACAAAGGTATTTCTGTATTAGTCGTTCTCGGATAAGGGATTAAATTTATCGTTTTATTAACAAGTAGGTACCAATATCGGATAAACATATTTACATTGCGGAAAAGTGTCTTTTTACCTTCCGGCACCTATAGGTAAGGAAGATATTGTCTGTGGTCAAAAAAATCGGTGATGAGTTTTTATTCATGCTAAAAATCGCATATCCAGATTTTAATAATTAAGCACGTTTTAAGGTCCCTGCAATCCAAATTTAACATCTTTGCCATGATGTCTGTGTGTGTGTGTGTGTGTGTGGATTTGTGTGTGTGTGTGTATGTGTGTGGGACGTTGGAAGGACGATTATTCAAAAACTATAAGACTAAATATCTTTTTAAATACGTATTTCCCAATCGGACATTAATGGGAAGAGCTGAAAAGGTTTTGGTAACAACTGGACAACCGGAAGTAGTAGATTTTTGAAAAAAAAATATTCTAAATATTATTTCCTGCAAAATTGTCTTGGTAATATTAAAGAAAATTAAATTCTCAATTTGACACAATTAAATTTATATATAATAATATAGAATAATCTGTTGTAATAAATCTCGTTGCTTACAAAACAGTTGAGATATTCAATTTGTAATTGACAGATAAATGCAAAATGTCAGTGTCAAAAATACATTTAGGCCCGGTTTTTTCACCTCTGGATAAAGTGTCAGTTAACTTATCTGCCAGATAAAATAAAAATTACGCATCGATATTACAGTGTAAATTGAGAAAATTATACACACGTCAATTATTTGATGCGATATTTTTCTTTTATCTGCCAGATAAGTTAACTGGCACTTTATCAGGAGGTGAAAAAACCGGGCCTTATATTATTGTATTATTAATTAAATATGTATTTAAATTATAGGTATGTTAATATTACATACTCGTATATCCTTAAGAAATAACGCTAACTGTCAATGAATTTGAATAATTTTGAACATATTAGAAGAGTAGGACAAAATTTCTCATAGAACGAAAGAAGAGATACAATTTCAATTATTTGTATGTACAAGAAATGTTAAATTCGTTACTTATAGGGCCCGAGCAGTCACGTGACTTTGTTGGTCTTGGCAAGCAGATATGAGGATCCGTGTCAGAATAATGGCTAGTAGTTATTTACATAGATGCCACAATTGTCATATGTCATAATAATGTTTTGAATAAAAAAATATGATACTTGACACTTATGTACATTATTAATAACACGGGCCTCTATATCTGCTTGCCAAGACCACAAAGTCACATGGCTGCTTTCGCCCTATGTAACATAAAATGAAAATGGCGAGAGGTATTGTGCTGGCCACAACAGATTTTTATATAAAAAATTATGAGCTTTAATCTTGTATTCTTGTAAAATTTGATACATTCCATGTACTGTAAAAAAATTCAACTTATTTTTCACGTATATTTCATTACATGAAGTTATATATTAGCTATCTGCTTTACTCTGAATACAGTACTTCTATTATACGTAACCAGAAAGGTTAGGTCTGGTCACTAGGTTGGGTAGGTAGCTCTGTAAAAATCCTGACAACTATGCAAACGAGTAACTCTTTTGTAAACTATGAGGCAAAGACAGGAATGCCTTTTATTTCATTGACAATTTTACACTGTGCTATTTTTTGTTGATATAAAACAGTTCAACTCAATGTAGCGAACAGAGTTGAGCAATATTCATAAATGCCAAATTTATCATGAAGTTTTAATAACCATAGTAGTTTACAACGTTTTTACTCTCCATAAAAATATGAAGCAACTAATAAAATGTGCATAAAAACTATACGGTATGATGACTTGGTCCAGCGTTTCCCATCAAATAGGATAATAAATAATTCAGTGGTTTCTCCACATACACACATGCACGCACTTCGCCGCTTTAATTACGAGTGCGACGGGTGAAGCAGACAGAGATGGAAGACTTAACTACTTCACGCGAGGATTCGCAAACTGTTCCTTCACTCATTACGGAAATTATCATTTCTTTAACGACACACGCACACATACATAGAGACAGTTTGATTCGAAATAAGAAAATATTAAAGTGGTTGATCGTAATTGTACGCAGGGCTGGCCTTTTTTAAAAAAACTCAGATAATTCAATAGTTTTTACCTTCCGTCACCTTTAGGTAAGGAAGGTATTGTCTTTGTTCAAAAAAATCAATGATGAGTTTTTAGTGAATAAGCATGTTTTACGGTCCCTATAATACGATTTTACCATTTTTACGATGATGGCTGTATGTATGTATATATGTATGTGTGTGTGTGTGTGTGTGTGTGTGTGAAAAAAGTTTCGGATCGCAAAACTTCAATACCACGATTTAAAAATTATATTTTTTTTCGTATTCCTCAAGTATACATCCAGAAGAAAAACTGATTAAATTTTGGTTATAATTGGTGAACCGGAAGTAGCCTCATTTTACCAGCCTAAAATTTATATATGGTAAACTCTACTTTGTAATTTATTATACATAATTTATAGTAAAATATCCTATAGATTTTGTAAATATACGTGAAAATTGTTTTATGTTGAGACATGCTCTTATTGAATAATAAAGAAAATTTACGTCATAGACTTACATAAATATGTTATTTGTATTTCTAAAAATATTCTTTGCTTTATGTTATGTGCTGGCCACATCAGATTTTTCAGTATATATAGGTACAGAAAACTTTATATACATACAGCGGGTATAGCCGTATTTATAGCCTAATGTCGTAAATAGCTATAATAAAGCAGAAAAGTAGCGGTGGTCTTTCAAGAACGAGGTGAAGCAGAATCTTTGAATTTAATGTATAGGCCCTAGGCAGTAAATCGGCAATTTTACTGTGTTAAACTCATAATTATCTTCGCCGATTGTTTAGAACGAATATTAATTTTATAATTATTTCAAATATTATTTCCGTCTTCGTTGTCATCATATTGCATAAAGGTTCTATGCAAAAATAAATTTAATTAATTTTATAGCTTTATTGTCAATGTCATACTTTTAAAGCCAGTTTCTTGTAACAGATTACATATATGCATTTTCAGTAAAGTTATTTCACGAACGTACTATGCAAATTTCATTTAACACTGACGTATGTTAATTAGTAATATGTCAACACCTCAACGGTTTTCATAGTATCGCGTAGGTTGAAAGATTTATGAAATATAAACACTTTATACTTTTTTTAAATTTCTGTATACATTGAATGTGCAGAAATAAATGCAATAAAATTGTATAGAGAATAAAACGATATTAAACTCCGTTTTCTTTTAACTGTATTAAAAAAACTCCAATAATTAAAATGCCAAGTTGAACAATGTAATCAAAATGTAATCAGCTATCAGCTCTTCATATAGACATTATGAGAAAATGTAATTTTTGCAGATTGTAAACACATTAGAGTTATTGATGACAAAAAAATTCATGACATAAACATTGGACATATACGTACGTAATATTATTTTCATAATACCATACAGTTACTATGATTTAACAAAACTAAACACGTAAATGAAAAGGGATATATGACGGACGTCGGCCGTTAAGGATTATAATGGACGCACGAACGAAAAACAAAAGTGATATGGTGTTCATAACTGCCGGCGGCCGTTATAATAACGGACGCCGGCCGTTAAGGTTTATAACAGGCGCCTACTATTAAGGATAAAGTATTTCTAAAACAAAATCACAGTATCGTGAAGAGCTTTATGGTATTACGAAAAATACCCCTTGAAACGTGCCAAAGATGTGTACCAATTGCGTACAGAGTTTCTAGACCATTCGTTGCCATTTTGTTACGTCACTTAGTATGCGGACTAAATGTTTAGTACAATAGTATATTACAAATTTGTTTAGCCTACTTTATTATAGGGATTATGAAAATTTTGCGAGGCAATCCCTACAGAAATATTTCCAACTCGTGCAGTTAGGTACATATTTCCCAACCTCTAAAAGGTTAGGAATCGACATATTACTATAATATATGTCTACTGTAATGCTGGAATATTGTTATAATCAATTTCATTATTGTAATTTATCTTGAAGCACTAA
Organism: Harpalus rufipes; assembly: GCA_951394225.1. Taxonomy (NCBI): domain Eukaryota; kingdom Metazoa; phylum Arthropoda; class Insecta; order Coleoptera; family Carabidae; genus Harpalus; species Harpalus rufipes. The sequence goes on from OX596279.1 coordinate 56,920,711, forward strand.
AAATATTTTTTGATAAAATAAATTGAAATATGAAAATTTGGTATTTAAAACTCGGATATGATTGGAATTGGAACAATAAATTACATGAATATGAAAAAAAAAATCTGTTGTGGCCAGCACAATACCTCTCGCCACTTTTTTGGTTACATAAGTACAGGCCACGAACAGTCATGTTACATCGTTGGCCTTGACAAGCAGATGTGGGGGCCCGTTTCAGAATGATAATTAGTCATTATGTTTCATTCAGAATTTCAAGATTTTCTAAATACACGTAGTTAATTTGTCACCAGCAGTGTGGAATTTACTTGTCGAAGAAAATAAACCATATGGAATTGGAAAATCACTAAATTTAGAATGAGAAATTATGATACTTACATCTATATACATAATTACTAGCTATTATTCTGACATGAGCCCCCATATCTGCTTGTCAAGGCATTTAACATTTCTTGTACACCTACATTCTACACCAAAAATTCTACTTACATATATCTATTCCTTATATTTAGATTGTTTAATTTTAAATTCATTTTATGAAGAAATTTTGTCCTCTTCTAATTTTTCGAAATGTTTCCAATTCATTGTCAGGATTGACAGTATTTTTGAAGGATATATGTAATATACCTATAATTTTAAATATTTAACTATTAATACATTAAGAAATAATATAATGTATGTACTTCCCAGAAAAACTCTTTAGTAATATCTACGAATTTCTGACACTGACATTTATCTGTCAGTTACAAACAATTTAAATCAACTATTTTCCATGGCATCCTTTCGGCTGTAAAATTTATTATAACATTATTTTATATATTATATTTCTTTTATCTCTAAATCTATAGAATATATAATAAAATATTTAAATGTATCAGATAGAGAATTTAATTTTCTTTAATATTACCAAGAAAAAATTTCAAAAAATATTATTTAAAAGATTTTTTTTCAAGAATCTTCTACTTCCGGTTGTCCAATTGTTACCAAAACCTTTTCAGATCTTCCCATGAATGTCCGATTGGAAAATACGTAGTTAAACAAATTTAAAGTTTTATAGTTTTTGAGTAATCGTCCTTCCAACATCCTACATACATACACACACACACACATACATCCACACACACACACACACACACACACACACACACACAGACATCATCGTAAAAATGTTAAAATCGGATTGTAGGGACCTTAAAACGTGCTTATTCAATAAAATCTGGATATGCGTTTTTTAGCATGAATGCAATACCTCTCTTAGCGAGAGGTAAAAACACTCGGTTGTTTCACAAAATTAAAGAAAATTCTTTATTCAACAATATTATAGCGGGTCCTTTTGTATCTAGTTTAGTGGTGGAGATTTGGGGTTTATAAAATTAACTGTAACAACTGTAATTTTATATACGTAGGGCAAACTAGAAGGAACTTTCACATACGATTTAAAGAACCTAAAGGAAGCTTTGAAAATCTTAAACTGAATTCCAATGTCGCTAATCACATGTTAGAGTTCATGTTTGTAATTTTGAAAATGCCTCAATTTTACATGTCGTAAATAATTTAGCAAGACTACTTCTCCTGGAATAACACCCCTTAATGAATGAACAGTTAGACTTGGTACATTCCCCATTTCTTGAAGCCTTAATCCCCAAATCTCCACCGCTAAACTAAATATAAAAGAACCCGCTGGAATATATTCTTGTAGTTCTTCTGATGATGGCCTAATAGCCGAAATTGTACAACAAATAATTTTCTTATTCATTTTAAAAAATGTTTCACCTAGTGCCAACAGCTTCCTCTATTGATTTGATTAATAAATTAGATTCTCTTTACAAATGATGAACTTTACTTAAAACTCATTATTATTTTAAACATGGAATTGGCGGGAGGTCATGTGCTGCCACATCAGATTTTTTCAATTTTCTGGAGCCGTTGCGTAGCCCGGTAGTGGTAACGGCACACCCCTCCCCATGCTATGGCCGGCTCAAACGATATAAAATGACCGGTGCTTGCCGTTAAATGTACAAGAAGTTCTAGTAGTATAAAAGTTTCTGTAATACCGAAGAAATAGCTTGGATTCGAGTGCATTAAGTGACCAGACAATTCAATTTATATAAGAGTTCTTTCAATACGAAAGAAATAAAACGTATCTTAATTTCGTTGGTGATTCCATGTAAAGCGCCTGGAATCCTATTTCTTTTTAAGAGGTCCATTTTTCTAGCTCTTCGATGTAAAGTAATAGGCGCGTGGCAATGTTACATATCAGTCTTCCCGGCCTACATACATTATCCCTTACTCGGAGTGCTGGTAAATGACGCGATAAAAGTTGTGTTGGTGAAATCCTGGTGATCTGAATATAATGGCCAATGTAACATTGTGTGTTTGCCTAAACGCTCGGAAAAACTCCCACAAGCAAGCGCCCGCGCCCGCGCCCGTTTTTGTAAATTTGATCCTCTTTGCGAACTTATAACTTCGCGATCCCCAGACGCCTGCAAGAAAGCTCAAAGCTTTAAAGAGACCAGTGCAAGATAAATATTGAAATAAAGAACTCGCATATAAACACAATTAATCATTACCGAAATTCGCTCTTTCGTGTATAACATAGTTCATTTTTAACCAGTGCATAAAAACCCAAATATACTACACGCTTTTGCTTTTAATCCCCGGCCACTTTTTTATAAATTAATATAATGATATATGAAAGGCAGTTACATGATATCTCCATAATACCAAAAATGTGATCCCTTAATTACACATTAAATATTAACAACATTAATCACCTTTGCTTTACCCCTATCACTCAAACAAGAACAGTCATGTGGGCAGCATATTACCATCATTTCAATTTAAATTTTTTATCAATACATATTTAATAATTTTGCCAAATTTATAACGTTAGTTTTTACCTCTCACTAAGTGGTATTGGATTCATGCTAAAAATCGCATATCCAGATTTTAATGATTAAGCACGTTTTAAGGTACCTACAATCCGATTTTAATATTTTTACTAAGATGTCTGTGTGTGCGTGTGTGTGTATGTGTATGGATGTATGCGTGTGGTTCGGTTGGAAGTACGATTTCTCAAAAACTATAATACTTAATATTTGTTTAACTTCGTGTTCCTCAATCGGACATTACTGGGAAGAGCCGAAAAGGTTTTGGTAATAATTGGACAAAAGTAGCAGATTCTTAAAAAAATCTGCTAAATATCATTTTTTGAATTTTTTTATTCTTGGTAGTATTAAAGAAGAGTACTTTCTCTATCTGATATCTATAGATTTAGACCAATCCGGAGACATTACCGAAGACATTTTCTGGGAAGTACATACATTATATTATTTCTTATTGTATTAATAGTTAAATATTTAAAATTATAGGTATATTACATATAACCTTCAGAAATACTGTTAATCCCGACAATGAATTGGAAACATTTCGAAAAATTAGAAGAGGACAAAATTTCTTCATAGAATGAATTTAAAATTAAAAAATCTAAATACAACGAATAGAAGTAAGTAGAACTTTTGTTTGATGTAGAGTGTAGGTATACAAGGAATGTTAAATACAATAGGTTATGAGCAGTCGTCACTTTGTTAGCCTTGACAAGCAGATATGGACGCCCGTGTCAGAATGATAGCTAGTAATTAAATACGTAGATTCCAATTCCATGTGGTTTATTTTCCTCGACAAGTAAATTCCAGACTCCTGGTTACAAATTTAGAAAATCTTAATTTTTTTAACATCTATGTACATAATTACTAATTGTTATTGTGACACGGGCCCATATCTGCTTGTGAGGGCCAACAATGTCACATGACTGCTCGCGCCATATACTTATGTTACCAAAAACGAATGGTGGTGAGAGGTATTGTGCTGGCTACAACAGATTTTTCTTGCTTGTAACCATTTACCGAAATTCGAACCCGAACCCAAAACCGATGAACCGTTATAATTTTCATTTCCTTGAACCGAAACTGAACCTGAACTATATATACATTTTGGTTCAGGTCTCTGATTAGACTATGTCTTTAAAATCCTTCAAAATACCATAGTCTCCCTGTTTCTGAATGACCGTGTCTCAACGTCTGGGAAACTTTATTATTTCCTGTGATTCATGATGCCCTCCATTACAATTTTTAAAAGGTGGCATCTCTAGTTTCATCGTATCGTATTTAAGTGTATTTTCTAGACAAGTGATACTAATTCCTATTGAATATAGTCTTTGTTTGGCGTAGTATTGTTCGTGGTCTAATGTACTTAGTGGCCATGTGTGGTTTGTTCTTTTTTAGCTAATGAAATTGTTTAGCATGTGCGTTCATGATTTAATGGTATTGATTATAATGTCCAACATAAATTAATTTGACAGTCATGAATTTAATTTGAAATGAAATATGTAGTGTCGAGCCAATCTGCTACATGGTCTTGTTTCGGAATGCACGTCATGTTTAATAACATATGATCAACTCATTTTATATTTACGCGGATTTAAAAACATCCGCCGTGACAATTGCACGTTTTGCATAAAACAAACGCGTTGTTAGTTCGGTTCACAGACCACAAACAAATAATTGTTCTGAATACGGAAGACGTCGCACAATTTGTCATTCCAAATTAAAATTACATGAAGTCAAATTTATTCCAACTTAGAATTATTCATCCAAACTCAGCTGTAAAAATTTAATTTCGCTGAAAAATTGTCGCGAGAGGAATTTATCCAATGATTAAAATAAAGTCGCGGAACGAAAGTATTATTCTTATTGTTTGCGCTAATAAATAAATACATGAATGTCCCGTCGGGACGTTATGAAGTACTTGGTGCATATATAATACCAAGTGCTCGGGTCTTGCTCTCGCTAGCTTTTGTGCTGGGCTGACCTTTGCCCAGCTGAACTGCAGGTCGGCCCGGCGTTCACAATGCCACGTGCGAGCTCGAGGCTCCTAGAACGGAACTTACATTTCCCATCACTTCATTGCGAATTAATATCTCTTCACACAGAATACACTAAGATAGTAAAGACCGAGCTCGCTACACTTAAACAATTCTATAATTTGTTCCACGTAATGAAGCATTCTGCGAGATAGGTCTGCGTCGATGATTGGTTAATTGCCGACGAGAATTTGCACTATAAAAGTTTTATTTATCAAACGAATAGTTTGAGAACTGATACATTAATTTCGATATTTGTCTACAGGGTTACAGTGAATCGACTTTATTAAAAACACATGCGTATGAGTGGTACAGTGCATTCAAAAGAGGTCGAGATATGGTGGAAGATTTGCCTCGCTCAGGTCAGCCATCAACGTCTTCAACTGAACTTAACATCGCTAAAGTAAAGGAAATGGTGACTAAAAATCGTCGTTTATGTCTGGGACAGATAGCCGCTGAAATTTCTGTGTCTCACGAATCATTTCGTACCATTGTAAACTATTGTTTGGGCATGAAACGCGTTGCCGCTTGACTAGTACTGAAATAACTGAATTTTCTGCAAAAACACAATCACGTAAGGGTCGCTGAAGACCCCACATTACTATTTTTTTACCTCTCGCCAAGAGAGGTATTGGATTCATGCTAAAAATCGCATATCCAGATTTCAATGATTAAGCACGTTTTAAGGTCCCTACAATCCGATTTTAAGATTTTTACGATGATGCCTGTGTGTGTATGTGTGATTGAGTTCACGTAAGGGTCGCTGAAGACTCCACATTCATAAAACGTATTGTAACTGGTGATGAGACATGCGTTTACGAGTTTGACATGCAAACCAGTTAACAAACATCGGAATGGCGTCTTCCAACTGAGCCGAAACCGAAAGAAACACGTCAAAGTCGATCAAAAGTGAAGGTGATCTTAACAGTTTTTTTTTCGATTATCGATTATGTTGTGCACTCGGAATTCTTGCCGGAAGGTGAGACAGTAACTAAGGACTATTATCTGAGCGTTATGCGGCGTTGACAGAGCAAATTCGTCGAAAATCTCATGGATTTTGTACCAGGATAACGCACCATCTCACGAATTTCTGGCCAAAAACTCAACAAATTTTATCGAAAAACCATGATATTCCCTTGATATGGCTCCGGCCTACTTTTTTCTCCTTCCAAAGCTGAAATTACCACTAATAATAGAAAACTGTACAATGTACAATTTGCGACACTTGGTGAAGTTGTTCTAAATATTTAAATATTTTGTGAACACTTGGCACACTTCACAAGATTTCAGTCTTTGAATCAACCTCTCGGTCATTTATCAGAGACTGGCCCACTCAACCAGAATCCGTTTTCAGTCGATAGAAGACATAAAAGAGAATTTGCGGTGAGTACTGAAGTCGATCCGTGAAAATGCGTTTAAAAATGTTTTGATGATTGGAGTATTCGTTGGCATAAGTGTATGATTTCGGAAAGGGCCTACTTTAAAGGCGATAAAATAAATTTGGATGAATAATGCATATTTTGTGTTTTATTGACCAATTTTTGACATAGTAGTATAATGCACTTTTGTTGTTTTAAGTGTTTCCATATAAACCAACAGATGTCAGTGCGTCATTCGGAGTTGTATTTATGTGAAGCAGACCTCTAAATCCTAAACATTAAATGCCAAAATGCGACATCGGATACAGCCTTAGCTGGATGCGTGAGCATCGCATAGAACATGGAGGGTAATAAAAATCTCGACACAGGTGCTAGTAAAGAGGCAACTTTTCCGCGTAATTCTCAACGTCATTAGCGAATTAATGATAATACAGTCCCTCGACCCAGCTCTAAATCAACCAACGCAGCCCTTAATTGATATTTAACCATAGAATTTTTTATTTCAATAAAAATGTCCGTGTTTACGAGACGACTTTATTAACTTGACAATTACCTTGAAATTCAAACGTAAATCAGCATTTACGGGAGTTTTACAAGCGTTTAAATGACAATCTGCTTTACAGCATTTTTAAAACGTTCGTATTGTTCATTAATATAATGGAAAAAGAGGCAGTGAGTGAAGAGATAAAGTTGATTGTTCAGTGGTTGGAATCCAAGTTTGATTGTCCTAAAAAGAGTTAGAATTCCGCCTTGCATTTCGTCAATAATTCTCCAAGTCGCGTGTAACTCAAAAAGTTTGTTACAATTTACAAAGGGTAACCGTCTGGCGAAGAACTGAACGAAGTAAATGAAACAATTGTACGCTGTAGTTCGCTGTACAAAGCAAATATTTCAAGTATTTGTATTTACCCTAAAACGTTTCATTAAAACTTTTGCAAACATGAAATTTGTTATTGTTTTATGCGCCGCGCTGAGCCGGCCGGTGGTTTGTTAGATGGATAACAATCGCTTTCGCTTTATTAGTAATTAGCTGAGTGTGCGATTACCGCTTAATAGGATTTGACAGAGAACCAGCTATATGTTTGTATCTGACAATAGCTACGGACTAATTTGTACAGAACATATGACGTATTCGACACCAATGTATGCAAATTATTCTAAATGCATAAATACATTCAATACATGAACGCCGTTTAAGGGGGCAAGGGAGGTCGTTTGCCCCTCCCTGGATGTTAAGGTCTACTATTTTTTTACCTCTCGCCAAGAGAGGTATTGGACCATGCGAAAAACCGCATATCCAAATTTCAGGTTTCAAGGTACCTACAATCCGATTTTAATATTTTTACGATGATGTCTCTGTGTGTGTGTGTGTGTGTGTGTGTGTGTGTATGTTGCGAGGTTGGAAGAACAATTTTTCAATCGGACATTACTCAGAAGAGCTGAAAAGGTTTTGGTAATAATTGAACAACCGGAAGTAGCAGATTCTTAAAAAATCTTCTAAATATTATTTTTTGAAATTTTTTTATTCTTGTATTGTATTAAAGACGAGTAAATTCTCTATCTGATACATATAAATATTTTATATCTTTTGTAGATTTGGAGATAAAGAAATATAATCTGTTGTAATAAATCTCAACGCCCAAATAATGTCATGGAAACCAATTCAAAACTGAAAATGTTTGTAACTGACAGATAAATGTCAGTGTCAAAAATGCAGAGACATTACTGAAGATTTTTTGTGGGACGTACATATATTATATTATATCTTATTGTATTAATAGTTAAATATTTAAAATTATAAGTATATTATATATACCCTTCAAAAATACTGTCAATCCCGACAATGAATTGGAAACATTTCGAAAAATTTCTTCATAGAATGAATTTAAAATTAAAAAATCTAAATATAAGAATATATGTACACGCTCATATTTATTTAAGTTCATAATTTTGTTGCTTTAAGTAAATGCATTTTTATATTTATATTTTGTTAATGAGTATTTAATCTAATATGTACTAGTGTGCAAAATGCAATGGACGAAATAAACAGTTCCCCCCCCCCCCCCATGGATTTTGGGTTAACGGCGCCCATGATTCAATACATGCATTACGTCCCCTGTACCGCAAAATAAAATACATATTTGACATTTTATTAATATTAATAAAATTGCAAATAAACGGAAATGTTTTATTTGTAAAATATTCAAAATAAATATCTGCAAATATGAACAAAACTATGAATATAAATGTACATACATTGTTCAAAATCAGGGCCAGGGCTGTCAAAACCACGACCGGGATCGAATAACGTTTATATTATTTAAGAAATAAAATAAGCCTAAAGTGTTTGTTGAAGACGGAATCACAAAATCGTTAGGTGTATGTTTCAGAAATGCGTAAGATGATGTGATTAATTTGTCTGGAATTAAGTAGAAATGTTTGAATACATGATACTAGAAAACTTTAAATTTGTGTATTTTCTTTATCTTTCTGTGTAAAATACCTATGGACTGTTTAATATGTTTCTTACCTCTTACTAAGAGTGGTATTGGATTCATGCTAAAAATTGCATATTCACATTTTATTAAATAAGCAAGTTTTAAGGTCCCTAAAATACGATATTAACATTTTTCCGTGTGTGTGTGGATGTGTGTGTGTATGTGTGTGTGTGTCTGTTAGGACACTGGAAGTACGACTCTTAAATTCTATACAACTAAAGACCTGTTTAACTACGGATTCCTCAATCTAATATTAATGGGAAGAGTTAAATAGGTTTTGGTAACTGGACAACCGGAAGTGGTAGTTTCTTAAAAAAACCTTCTAAATATTATTTTTCAAAATTTATTTTAATACAATAATAAAGATCTTTAAATTCTCAATCTGACATTCAAAAAATTTATTATATCATTTATTGATTTAGAGATATATTATATAATAATATAGAATAATCTGTAGTAATAAATCTCGCTACCCAAACAACTCCATGGAAACCAGTTGAGATATTTAAATGTATATAATTGATAGATAAATGCAAAATGTCAGTGTCAAGAATAGTTTGAAATCATCTAATAAATTATATATTTGAAACAAAGACGGCTTTCGAAATTAAACTGAAATATGAGGCAAATTTTAATATTTCAAAAATAACTTCAAATGCATTGCCTTACTACATCGATTCAAAAATCCGGCTGTTTTCACAACATATTTTTTTTTATTAAAAACTATATGTTGTTCTATTACACGCATTAATAATAATGAATTACATTGAAGTTTCAAATAAATATTGAATTATATTTACCTTTTAACACATTTTTGTTGGGCGATGCTTCCCAAAAGATGCAAAATATTGGACATCCATGTGCAAACAAAATAAATTCGCTCTCTACTGATGTATTGTCTAATCTACAGTTCGCAGTATTGAATTCAAGTTGAATTCTTGTGAAAGAAGAAAGATTAAACGAGGATTCTTTAGAAAAAGCGGGCAATTTTACACAGAACACAAAAATAATGTGCCATTAATTTGGAACTTAGAGCTATTGTATCGCAATACAATGTGGGCAGGAATGCTCCGTGTAGCTTTTCTTTATAACCTACACAAGTTAAACTCTTCCAATTATTAAATTATGTCTTTTTGTGCAGACTGGAAAAAATAGAATTCTCAATCATTAGGACGGGACGGGACACGATTCGGGGAATTTTTTGCCGTCCCTCAAGTCAATTTCCTAATCATTAGTGAAACGTCAAACATTTAATTTGAAATCAATCTTTGGTGTTTTTCATGAGCAGCAAGAACAAGTTTTATCGGTAGTTGTTAGTCTTTGGAGAATTTCCAGTTCATAATCACGTAGTATAATGCGAACTCGATAAGATGGCCTCTATATTGGACTACGTGATTTCATTTCTTTCCTCGAGAATAATTGCGGAGCACATTTCATCAAACAGGAATTAAGTTTTATTCTGATAAAAATTTCAACGGAGCATGCAGCCTCACTTAATCATAACGAATTGATCCGGCTGCTTCTTGGTGTTTATTTATTTATACAGAAGCAGATTCTTTCAAGCATATTTATTAGGTGTTCTTCTTCCTATTTAAAACATTTCTGTTATTTTAAACTTGTTCTCGTTCGTTTTGTGACGAGAGAATGAATACGGAAAAATGAAAATGCAAATGAGAGAAACAAATAATGCAAATATAATTCAGTATCCTATTACTTTCTGATGCATTATGCAAAACTATATAAATTTATACATTATGAGCGAGTCGCGAATATTTCAGATGACACTTGAGATATTAATGTCGCAGATGAGATAACTTGAAACATACTTCGCATTTACATTCGGATTGTTATGCATCTCGCAAACAGAAACACGGAACGGGCTGTTCTGTTCTGTTCTGCCCTGTTGTACGCGTTAAACGGAACACAAGGCGCTTCATTCCTCCAGCTTTTAATAAATAATACACAACGGGAATGAAAAATGCACAATAAGACGGAATACAATACACAACCTCCCGGCTATAAGAAGATATTCATTATAATCAAAAGTTTGGTTAAGTTTTGACAGTCAGTCCAATTCTCCAACCGAGTGTATATGTTAGACTCCAAGACAGAAAATGCTTAGTAAGCGAAACATATGATCACAATATGAACAATCACCAGAATCCGAAATGACTATTCCAAATTCGAATCAATGATAAGGAGAACACTTCCGATTAATAAGGTCGCTTTATTTTTTGCTACACAGTGTAATATTTGATACGATACTTTTTACCTTCCGTCACGTTTAGGTAAGGAAGATATTGTCTATGGTCAAAAAATTCAATGATGAGTTTTTACTGAATAAGCACGTTTTAGGGTCCATATAATACGATTTTACCATTTTTACGATGATGTCTGTATGTATCTGTGTCTGTGTGTCTCTGTGTGTATATGTGTGTGTGTGTGTGACAAAAGTTCCGGATTCCATAACTACAATACCACGATTCCAAAAATTATAATTTTTTCGTATTCCTCAAGTTATAATTGGTCAACCGGAAGTAGTCTCATTTGAAGATTTAACAGTTAAATTTGATTTATTGACATTTAACGTTATTATAACTTAAAGAATATATTATTCTCTATACGATTTGATTACAATTTATACTTCATATTCAATAGATACAGAGTTAAAGAATTTTAAAGAAATTAAATTTTATAATTCAGCCAGCTATGCCAAACTTGGGAACTAGTAATATATTCATATAATTCAAATTGACAGATGTCAGTATCAATAAAAAGTAAATTAATGTGGCAGATATGAGGATGTTGAAGTAGATATTGGGGAATACACGGAAAGATACGGTAAGAAAATAACTCTAGTGTTACAAGTTTTTAGAAAGATACAAGAAAGACGATTACATTGGTTTAAACATGTCATGAGGAGAAATGAATAATTATATTGGAACAAGAATGAATAGTTTAGTAATAGGACGTTAAAGAAACAGAGGAAGACCAAAGATAAGATGGAAGGACTGTATTGCGGAAGATTTGAGAGAAAAGGAACTGAATGAGAACGACATGCAAAAATAGCGTCCCCTAACGAATGGGAAAAGCTAAAGAAGAAGAAGATGCCAGTGTCAAGTGGAATTTGAATAGTTTGTTTATGAAATAATTTTACTGGAAATTTAGAATCTTTTGTAAGAAAAATTATGGAATTTATACATTATACACGAGAATGACGGAAGGTATTGTGCTGGCCACAATAGATTTTTATTTTAATATTCTGGGAATGTTGGAATAAGTTTTAATCGACTGTTAATGATGATTTGGAGAGGTGAAAATAATGGAGATTCGGTCCTTGGTTAAAATATTATTTATTTAAAACAATATCGACGTTTCTGTGTCAATAATAACTTCCCACGCAATAAGCCCTCACTTACAAGAGCATTTTTTGCGTCAACCAACTTGGAAATGGACAACATAAGCGGTGGCTACAGCTTCAATATAGTTTGTAAGTGCGATATTTATTAAGGTTCGAGCAATCTCATTTCGTTGTAGTGACCAGTAGCAGGTATTTATTTGCAATAAAAAGCTGGTGTGGAAATGAAAGTAATTATTGGTTGCTGCAATCATCGGCACGTTTTCATCAGAACAGCGGCAATTACAGCGGGGATCGGGTATGTTTCTTCCGCGATAAATTCGCAGGAAAGCAATTCCCAGCTACCACATGTGCCACAAGAACACAATTACTACAACAAGAACTTGGTCCACTTCACTTTTATTCTACCTAAACTTTTTTGTATCGTCTGTGGGAAATATTTAAATAATTTGAGGGGATTCCACTGCATGGACGTGGGTATGAGATTTAATTTCCGGACAAATATTCATTTCCGGGTTAGAGTAACCTGGTGTGGTGTAGTATCACTGGAAACCTAATTAAACATGCTATCTAAAATTCTCTATTTCATTTTATATTTATAGTGTGAATGTCGCTTTTCTTATACAGAACAAATAAATCGAAAAATAATCAGGCTAATTCTGTAAACATTTATTATGAATGTTACTTCATAGCAACCTTAATGAACTTTAAAGTAATTGTCTTTGGTCAAAAAATTCAATGATGAATTTTTAATGAATAAGCACGTTATAGGATACATATAATATGATTATACCATTTTTACGATGATGTCTGTGTGTGTGTGTCTGTTTTTTTTAAATTTTTCGTATTCCTCAAGATAAATCCAGAAGAAGAGGTGATTATATATCAGTTATAATTGGTCAACCGGAAGTACCTCATTTGGAGATTTTAACAGTTTTTCTTCATTTATTGACATTTAACTTTATTATAACTTAAACATATATTATTCTCTATTCGAATTGATTGCATTTTATACTTCATATTCAATAGATATAGAACAAAATAAATATATAAATATTTCATCACGGCATATTACCCATTGCTGGGTGTGACAATCTGCTTCATACACAGATATATATATATATATATATATATATATATATATATATATATATATATATATATATATATATATATATATATATATATATATATATATAGTAAAAATTTTGAAAGATGTCCGATCAAGGTTGTCTACGAATTGTATGAATTCAGATTTTTGCTCCGCCCATCATGACAAAATCAGTAGTGTCGTTTGCTTAGTTTTTATGAGGGTACGTAAGATACTACTGTTATTTTATTATTATAAAAATATATATTACAGGAAAAACATTCAAAATTCAAAAATAAGTCAACTAGCAAGTTTATAAGCAAATGTAAAACCAAATATGTTAAAAATAAGATACTGACATAATGTCAGTGTCAGTGACTCTGACAGAATATAACGTTATACGTACGGCTATGAATCCAGGTAATGTATCTGAATTAATAAATAAACTTACGTTAGAGCGAAAGTATTATCAACAACGAGCATCGTTTATAAATGGAATGTCCTAACTTAGTCGAAACAATATGAATTTTTGAAAGACAAGCGTGTTATATCCATCCTTATCACACAGTCTTACAGCCTTTGCAAAAGAAAGAGATAAATGTATGCCTATTTGTTAATTCGTTCGTGATACAGGTGCCCTTGATCGGACATCTTTCAAAAAATTTACTGTATATATATATCAGCCAGCTATGCTAACCATGGAAACTGCTAATAAATAAAAATAAATAAATATTTCATCACGGCATATTACCCATTGCTGGGTGTGCCAATCTGCTTCGTACACAGATATCGGTAATGATGGAATATTTGTACCGTGTGGGCGCTTACCAGGCGTCACCTCACGGGCACTCATTGCTGGCGTGGAGAGTGCGCCACAGGGGTCATTTTTGCTAATAAATTCATATAATTCAAATTGCCGTATGTCAGTATCAATGAAAATAAATGAATGTTAAGGAATGAAAGAATAAGGGAATTAACTCACATATTTGGTTTTACATATGCTAATAAATTTACCAGTTGACTTAGTTTGAATTTTGAAAAAAAAAACAAGTAAACTACTGAGTTTGATAGAATGGGCGGAGCTAAAATCTTAATTCATACAAGTCGTAAACAACCTTGATCGGACATCTTTCAAAAATTTACTGTACTTTCATTTTTCCTCCAATACATTTGTGTTTAGAACATTTATCGAGAATTCCATTCGATTTGCTATCAACTGCTTTGCTAAGAGACAAACATAATATCTATCGGTCTTGCGGTATTTTTTAGTTAATTAGTTTGCTTTCGGATCTCTTGTGCGCTTGTTCGGTTGGTGTTGTAGATTATGAGAGTGTGACCGCTTATCGGCTGATAGTCCCCAATCTGTGTGCGTGGAATGAAGTTGGTATTCAGTACACAATGAACGCTCGAGTAAGGGTGTTTAGTATGCAGGCTCGCAGGGCAAGATCTCCTGCTGGCCTGTGTCAGGCCCTTGTCTCGTAGGACCACACAGGCTATCATTGCAGTTACATCGTTTTTGCAGGATTTGCAAAACTGCTATCTGACAGTTATGGGACAACTGAATACACTTTTTCATAAACAGAATTGCCAATCAAAATGGTCAGCACATAACATCATGCCATTTAATTTTTTACCTCTCGCTAAGAGAGGTATTGGATTTATGCTAAAAATAGCATATGCAGATTTTAGAGAATAAGGTCCCGAGAATTCGATTATAACATTTTTGCGATGATTGTGTGTGTGCGTGTGTGTGTGTCACAAATTTCTCCTTCGACAACTCCAATACTACAATTTCAAAAGTTATAATTCTTTCATAAGCCTGTTTCGTACCTCCATATGAAGAGTATCCTAATTTGAAGTATTATTTAACAGTATTTCTTGCAAAAACGCTGTTAAATATCATTTTTTGACCTTTTATGTTATTATAAATAAAAGAATATGTTATTCTCTATTCGATTTAATTGTATTTTTTTCTTCATATTCAATGAATTTAGAGATAAAGAATTATAAAGAAATAACAACCTAATTCTGCTAAAAGCTGCACCATGGATACAGAATACTAAAATATTACTAATTGACAGATGTCAGTGTCAAATAAAATTCATATAATACTCGTATCTTTGAGAAATTATTTTACTGGAAATATAAAATAATTTAAGGAGGCAAAAACAAATCACATAAGGTAATACGATTACATCAGATTATAGCTATAAGTTAATTCAGCAGATTATTATGTTATAAATATAATGCTATATATTCTTTTTGTTTCTACTTCTTATTTTAATAAACATACTGTTCTTTTTCGGAGCAGTTCAGTTCAGTTCATTTCTTCCCTAAAAAGAAAACGCCCATAAAATAGTTTGCAAAAAAATTCTGTGTGGAATTTGTACGAAGTAAGTATAATTTACGGAAGGTATTGTGCTGGCCACATCAGATTTTTTATATTAAAAGTAGCGTGAGTCTGATGGTGCTAACCGGTTCACACTAGTATTGAATTTTTTTGTGTGTGTTGTTGGAGGACCCCTTTGTCTGCTTTAAATGCTTGCAGTAGTGGAGAACAACTCTAATTCAATTGGAGACTTGAGACTGTCTCTGTCGATGACGTCAGACTTAGAGATTTAATTTTGTAAGTTGGTACAGATAGGGTAGAGTATGACAAGACATTGTGTTGGCTATGCACTACACTTTCCACGTATTTTTCCGTTGCTTTTGAAAATAATTGGTGGAAAAGTTTAGGGAGCAAATGTTGGTAACAATAATTGTTTGTTGTTTTTCATATTCATTTTCCTCGTCCGTGATTAGAACATAACGAAATAGAACCATTTCTTGAAAACACGATCTACATAATTTATATTTTAATTATTTCTACAAAATGAAACTTACCTTAAATTTAATCCTTTTGAATGACAAATTAGGGAACAACGAAGTTATGGCACATAAAATTTTCAGACATGACACAGTTATGTCATTCTCCACTTTATGCTAAACCTGAAAATTAAATCTCTAAATTCGTAACTATGATAACAAGTCTCATGTCGCTGAAATGAATTAGAATCGCTCTCCTGATTACATAGGAGTATCCCTGTTGCCGCCATGGTTACAATAATAATTAGTTTACGCCATATGGACTATGAATTACGAACTCTAAGTATACGAGTACAAGTTGGTCATGAAATATATTTATGTTTGCTCTTGATGATGATACAATCTAAAAACTGAAGTACTACGAGAAGCGGTCTGAAATTTTTGAGTTATGAGAAAACTATAAACACTAGAAGCATGAAACTTCAATGTCTGTGTGCAGAAACGTGCATTAATTCCTTGATCAATCAACGGTTCATCAAAATGAATAAACGCAACGCAATTTTTTGACAGCAATGATTTAAATGTCGCAAGAACAACGAAACTGATTCGTATTTGTTCTTTTTAATAATTCGCTAACTGAATAACGAATTGATGAACGTTTCTGCAACCGGGCACAAGGTGTGTAAAGGCGAATATTCTATAGACGCAGAGCATCAAGTTTTCCTTTTTACCTTTCGCTAAGAGAGGTATTGGATTAATGCTAAAAATCGCATATCCAGATTTTAAAGATTATGCAAGTTTGTAGGGACCTTACAATCCGATTTTAATATTTTTACAATGATGTCTGTGTGTGTATGTGTGTGTGGGGGATGTTGAAAGAACGGCTTCTCAAAAACTATAATACTTAATATCTGTTTATGCATTTCTCAATCGGACATTACTGGGAAGAGCTGAAAAGGTTTTGATATTAATTGGACAACCGGAAAATTTTCGTTCTAGCTAGTATTAAAGAAGAGTAAATTCTTTATCTGATATATATAAATATTGTATTATATCTTTTATAGATTTAGAGATAAAGAAATATAAGGTATACAATAATCTATTGTAATAAATCTCACAGCCCAAATAATGTCATTGAAACCAATTAAAAAGTTTGTACCTGACAGATAAATGTCAGGTTCAAAAATCTAGAAACATTACTAAAGATTTTTTCTGGGAAGTACATACATTAATAGTTAAATATTTGAAATTATAGGTATATGATATAACCCTTCAAAAATACTGTTAATCCCAACAATGAATTGAAAACATTTCGAAAAATTAGAAGAGGACAAAATTTCTTCATAGAATGAATTTAAAATAAAAAATATAAATATAAAGAATAGATGTAAGTAGAATTTTTCGTGTAGAGTGAAGGTATACAATAAATGTGAAATTCAATAGGGCGCGAGCAGTCATGTAGCTTTGTTGGCCTTGACAAGCAGATATGAGGGCCTGTGTTAGAATGATAGCTAGTAATTATATACATAGATGTCAAATACCATTGTTGAAGTACTATATTTGGTTGTAAGCCAATATTACCAATAACAAGTAAAGAAGGTATGTCCAATGTCTCGTGGCCGTATGCCTGAGTGTCTGGTCGCGAATCTAGGGGACCCGGGTTCGTTCCCGACCGACGCCAAAAATTACAGCGCATTTTAATGGCATAAAATTGACCCCTGTGGCGCACTCTTCACGCCATCAATGAGTGCCCGTGAGGTGACGCCTGGTAATCGCCCGCGCGGTACAAATATTCCATCATTACCGATATCTGTGTATAAAGCAGATTGGCACACCCAGCAATGGGTAATTATGCCGTGATGAAATATTTATTTATACAAGTAAAGAAGATTTTGTAGCATTCATTTTGAGACCGTTGTTTTTTATCCAAAGAGATAGTTTTTCTAAATCACTATTTAACCTGGAGAGTTGTTCATTTAGATATGAAGGGTTTAGAGTTGCATATGAATGAGCAGAAGAAAAACTTAAAACAGATTGCATGTCTGCAACGTACAAAGAAATAATCCAGGTCCTAAAATTGAACTCTGTGGGACACCACATTGGAGATTAAAGATTTGATGACGTGTTTTGTAACATGGACACCTGAATCAATTCCGTACCTCAAAAATTCCAAAGTAACTTTCGTCTATGTCTAGAGATGTAATACATGAAACAGTATAAATATGTACGTAGTTCGTGTCACATATTTATGTACATATTCAGGATGAAAAATGAGTAAAATGAATATATATTTACAAAATAAACTATTGCGGTATACAGTACATTAGTTATATATGCATTAATATTTCATATTAAAAATCAATGTATTTGAATGATTCATTCGTGATTGGTGTGGTGTAATGCGCTTTCCATTACCATTACATTACTAAGGGTTGGCAACTTCGTCGACGTCGCGTGCATCCCCTGTCTTCCATTCAGCTAGTTTTCATACATGCCACACAAAGGAAAATTGTTTACCAGGAACGTTGGAACTTGCTGCAAATTACTACAAATTTCAAATAAATTGTTGTGTGAAATATGCTTCTTGTTATCTACAGCACTTAGCTACACGGAGGTGAAATTGTTATCTGTTTGAACAGGATCAACATTCAATAGGGACTCTTACTCTTCATGGCTTCGATCTGTAGACGAGGCTCAAAGAACCGGATTACAGATGGGAACATTCAGGATGCTTTTAATTCAACTCGCCAAACTTTATTCCTTCTAAGGAATACATTAAAACCAGAAATAATTGGATTCTACCGAGTCAATATAGACTGTCGTCATTATATCATACGTTTAAGTCATGTGATACAAAGGGAACATGAACTCCTATATCATTTACCGAAGAATCATCCAAATTCCAAACATATAATTTACATCTCATCTAAGTTGAATAAGTCCTAAGGTACTGTAACAACCCAGCTCAATTTTACGCTTGTGTAATTGCTTGTTAAACAGATGGTTTACCAAAGTAACAATTTATAACAAAAATTCGTAATCGGTATTAATTCCACTTTGATGTACAATTTGACTAGATTCATGTAAGCTGCAAGGTTTCACTTCAAATCGTGAGAGAATTGGGCATTGGGGTAGTAACATACTTGCATTTTTTTTTCTGAAGATTCAAGTAAATAATTAATTTTATTAAAAAAAATTACCGTCCGATACCTGTAGGTAAGGTCAAAAAAATCGATGTCCTAATGCTACTAAAAGCAGCACCATGGAAACAGAATATTCAAATATTATTAATTAACAGATGTCAATATCAAATAAAATTTACATAATTTCTTTGTAAAATGATTTTTCTGGAAATATAAAAATTTAAAATAATTTAAGGTGGCAAAGGTAATACAACAGATTATATTCTTGGCTTATGCAGATGTATATATATGTGTGTGTGTGTGTGTGTTTGTGGGGGTGTTTGTGGGGGTGTTGGAAGGACTCATAAACTATAATACTTAATATCTGTTTAACTACGTATTTCTCAATCACACATTACTTGGAAGAGGTGAAAAGGTTTTGGTAATAATTAGACAACCAGAAATAGCAGATTCTTAGAAAAAATCTTCTAAATATTATTTTTGAAAGATTTTGTTCTTGCTAGTATTAAATTCTCTATCTGATACATATAAATATTTATTATATCTTTTATAGATTTAGAGATAAATAAATATAAGGTATATAATAATATGTTGTACTAAATCTCACTGCCCAAATAATATCATGGAAACCAATTGAAACATTAAAAGTTTTGTAACTGATATATAAATGTCAGTGTCAAAAATCCAGAGACATTACTGAAGATTTTTTCTGGAAAGTACATACATTATATTATTTTTTATTATATTAATAGTTAAATATTTAAAATTATAGGTATATTACCCTTCAGAAATACTGTCAATCCCGACAATGAATTAAAAACATTTCGAAAAATTAGAAGAGGATCAAATTTCTTCACAGAATGAATTTAAAATTTAAAAATCTAAATATAAAGATTAGATATAAGTAGAATTCTTAGTGTAGAGTGTAGGTATACAAGAAATGTTAAATATTATAGGGCGCGAGCAGTCTTGTGACTTTGTTGGCTTTGACAAGCAGATATGGGAGCCCGTGTTATAATGATAGCTAGTAATTATGTACATAGATGTCAAATATAATAATTTTTCATTCAATATTTGGTGATTTTCCAATTCCATATGATTTATTTTTCTCGACAAGTAAATTCCACACTCCTGGTGACTAATTAACTACGCGAGAGGTATTGTGCTGGCCACAATTTTGTCACTTTTAATGTTATTATAAATATTAAAGAATATTTTATTCTCTATACGATTTGATTACATTTCATACTTCATAGTCAATGGATATAGAATTAAAGAATTATAAAGAGTTAAATTTCATGCAGCCAGCTATGTTATAATTATGGAAACAGCTACTATATATTACGAAAATTATAATTAAAAGATATCAGTGTCAAGTACAATTGATATATTGCATTTCACAAACAAAAATAATCAGGATTCGAACACGGAACCCTTGGATTATGTCGCTTACTACATCACCGAGTGTCGGCGAAAATTTTCCAATGAATTTAAAATACTTGAGTGAAAAAACGTGAATGTCGAAATATTTGCGGAGCCGGCAGATCTCATTGTAGATTCCGCGCTAGAGCTACAGCCCAGCCTTACATAACTTTGTTAAATTCGCTGTGAACTGTTGTTTTTGAAGTCGCTGGTTCTTGATTACGGAATTTTATCAAAATGGACAAATTCTAGTTTCCGTGAGGAGAAATCGTAAATCGCGGCATACGCACGGCCAGGGCCAGGAGCCAGAGAGAAAGCTTTCTACAGAGGGAGGCCACAGCACTCAGGCCACTTCCTTCCGCAACGGAATCATACCGCATTACCGCACGGCGTTCCTACAAAAATAATTATCTCATAACTAACTCTCCTTGGGAGGAAAAGGGAATCTTAATACACCTGGAAGGGCAACTCTTGTTGATGTCGGGCTTTGGAATGCGTCATTGTGGACGCTTTAAACTGTATAATGAAATAATGTTTGGAAAAGTTAGACCGCGAGCCATCACGGAATTAACTTTAAAGCCTTCTCTTTGATACTCATTACCGCGTAACTTTGTTCGCAGAAATTGTTAACCGCTTCACGTAAAGTGCAGCCACAAACTACGAAATGCATTTCCACTCCCTCAACAACAAAAGTAGCACACGCAAAAAAGCGAAAAAATGGAATAATTTATGAGGAGTTTCCAAACCAGTGTTTCTCAATATTTTGAAGTCGCGACCTCTTTTTTAACAACCAAGTAGCCTACAAATATTGCATATACATTTTGGCACATACAGTATTTTTTAAAGATGTCCGATCAGGTTATCTGTATCACGCTTGTCTTTCAAAAATTCATATTGCATCGACTAAGTTAAGACAGTCCACTTTAAAAGTCATAATTGATAATACTTTCGCTGTAACGCAAGTTTATTTATTAATTCAGATACATTACCTTGATTCATAGCCGTACGTATAACGTTATTTTCTAACAATGACACTGACAGAAAATACTGTGTCAATATCTTATTTTTCACATATTTGGTTTTACATTTGCTAATAAACTTGACTTATTTTTGAATTTTGAATGCTTTTATTGTAACATATATTTTTATAATAATAAAATAACAGTAGTATCTTATGTACCCTCATGAAAACTAAACAAACGACACTACTAAAATTGTCAGAATGGGCAAAGCAAAAATTTGAATTTATACAATTCGTAGATAACCTTGATCGGACATCTTTCAAAATTTTTACTGTTCGTCATAAAGCAATGTTCTTTAAACGATTTATAAAACAAATAGCGAAACATTAAAGTCCTGGATCTTTAAAATTCTAGAACTTCACCTCATATTAAATCCTTTATTTATGCGACGTTATATTGTTTTTCATCCAAAATATCTAAATTATAGCGAATTTGAATGTTTAGGAAACCAGAAAAATTTATTTCAAATCTATCAAGCTGTCATTTTATTATTATTTATAGACAAGCTATCGTTGCTAGGATTGTGATTTAGTATAGGTGTACAAATTTAATTTTTAAATAACTTTGTAACTACTAGAAGTTGAGTAAAATATTTCTTATAAAATTTTGTTTTTTTACCTCTCGCTAAGAGAGGTATTGGATTCATGCTAAAAATCGCATATCCGCATTTTATTCAATAAGCACGTTTTAATATCCCTAGAATACGATTTTAACATTTCTACGATGATGCCTCTGTGTGTTTCTTTGTGTGTGTGTGTGTGTGTGTGTGTGTGTGTGTGTGTGTGTGTGTGTGTGTGTGTGTGTGTGTGTGTGTGTGTGTGTGTGTGTGTGTGGTAGGATGTTGGAGATACGATTTCTCCAATTCTATACAACTAAAGACCTGTTTAACTAGGGATTCCTCAATCTAACATAAATGTGAAAAGTTGAATAGGTTTTGATAACAATGGGACGACCGGTGCTAGTTTCTTAAAAAAAATCTAAATATTATTTTTGAAAATTTATGTTCATACAATAATAAAGATCTTTAAAATCTCAATCTGATGCATTGAAAATTTATATTATACAGGGTGTCCCTTAACTTCGAGCAAAAACTTTAAGGGCATATAGTACTGACCAAAATGAATAAAAAAGCTTCATCAACATAGGAATGATCTTCAACTGTTTCCGAGAAAAGCGAAAAATCTAAGAAAAACTGACAAAGATAGCGATCGAATAAAATTTTGTCTATGTCAGTAAAAAGACTATAAAAAACAATAAAATTTTATATGAAACATTTTTCTCAATTTCTTATAGTTACGTAGTTATATGAAAATTAAATATTGACCAAGGTCGCCACAACATTTCACTTTTGATTTTTATAAAATAACAAAAGGCCATCTAAGATTACCTCTCAAAGGTAAACAAAAAGTCTCAATTAATCAAAATCGTAATTCTTATAGTTTTCGAGATAGCAAAGGTAAATCTCGTAAAAACTCATTTTTCACTGCGTTATATCTGGGAAACTATTAAAGATCGGACACATTTTGACTGAGCTTTTTTTACTCATTTTGATCAGTATTATATGCCCTTAAAGTTTGTGCACCAAGTTAAGGGACACCCTGTATATTTTATAGATTTATAGATATATTATATAATAATATAGAATAATCTGCTGTAATAAATCTCACTGCCCAAACAACTACATGGAAACAAGTTGAGATATATAAATGTTTATAATTGACAGATAAATGCAAAATGCCAGTGTCAAGAATCAGTTTTATTAACATTACAGAAACTTGTTCTGGGATGTAAGTACACTTAAAAGTTCGATTCCGACCAACACCAAAAATTACTTCGAATTTTAATGGTACAAAATTGAACCCTGTGGTGCACTTTCCACGACAGTAATGAGTGCCCGTGAGGTGACGCCTGGTAAGCGCCCACACGGTACAAATATTTCATCATTTACCTATATCTGCGTACAAAGCAGATTGGCGCACCTATCAATGGGGTAATTTGCCGTGATGATATATTTATTTTTTATTTATGTACCATAAAATGGAAATGGAGAGAGGTCATGTGCTGGCCAGGTCAGATTTTTATTATTATTTACTGACATAAACAGAATTTTGTTTTGTTTTTCTTCCATTTTTCATTTTTCTCGGAAACAATTGAAGATCAGACCTATGTTGATTAAGCTTTTTTACTCATTTTGGTCAGTACTAAACATTAAAAAAAAAATACCCTTTCTTTAACACACTGTATATAAAATATATGCTATAAAAATTTGCGACACTACGCGACCCCCAAGAGGGTCGCGATCCACTGGTTGGGAACCCGTACTCTAACCGGCTTGAATGATCCAATTTAAAACGAAAGTGCGGAAACAAATATAGTAAATTAATCAACAGTACACAAAAAAAATCTTGAAGCGGCCTCGTTAAACTTCATCATCGCGCAAATGGAAAACATGGCTGACCAATTAATAAGCGTCAGTTTTTAAATTCTTCTTTCAACTTCCTCTTAAAAGTTTAAAATTCAATGAATTTTAATTAATGCTATTCTTCGATGAACACCCGGCCGGCTGAAAAATACTGACAAATGGCTGCGAACAATGCGTAGCATAGCGAGGAAGACTTAGCCCATGTAAATAACTTGTAATTCTGTAAATCAACAAAGCTCAAACGAGCTCTATGCCGAGCCTACTTTCATCTTCCAGGGCAAACACCACCTCTACGGCGAATGGACGAACTGTGTTTGCCCGAACCCCACTGCACTCAACGTCTAATCATTCATATTTTATCCCCATTAGCTGCAAACACTTTCATACAAAATGAATACTATTCAAAGTGAAATCATAACAGAATATTCTAATGTTTACACGTATGGACCTTTGTTCAAAACTTTGAATCTATGAGATGCTAAATTAATCGTTTTCGGTATAAATGATTTTTTGGTTGCAAGTATATGTAATAAAAGATTCATCAAAAATTAATACACTCTTCTGTTATTATTAAGGATGTGTTAACAAAAATTCTGATGTGACCATCACAATACCTCCCGCCATTTACCTATGGGGTATAATTTTTATATTACTTTATAAATTTAGTCATAGAATTGTAGAAAATGGAATACCTAATCTTTAATTTTTATAATAACAAATTGCGAAAAAAATACATTTAAAAAGTAAACTGCCATTTCCGGTTATCCGATTGCCACCAAAATCTAATGGCTTCTCTCCATATAAGAATAAGGCAGAAATACATGGTTTCAAATCTTTCTGAATGATAATATTTGAGTTAGAGCGTAAAAAAGAATCCACACACACACACACACACAGACACGCACACACACGCGCACACACACACACACACATACACACAGACATCATCGTGAAATTTTGTTTCTTCGAATTTTATACGGTCTACGCTAGTATTTTTGTTTCTTCGAATTTTATATGGTGGAATGAGAAGAGCTTCAGAAATTGGTCATTCAGAGAAATTAGAAAAAGAAATAAAAGAAATTAAGAATATTTTTATGAAGAATGGTTTTTCTAAATCTTCTATCGCAAAATGTATGAAACCGAAAACAATGCTAATGAAAAAGATGTATTGTTTGCTTCGCTTCCTTATGTCAAAAATGTCACGGACAAGATTGGTAGAATTCATCGTAAAAAGAACATGAAGAGTTCGTTTTCTCCATAATATTAACATGACCGATTTTCGGTAGCGAAATACCTAGTCCGGATCACAATAATATTTACGAAACAATCATCCTTCGCCACACATTCCTGTCTAAGCACACTTCGTTCGTCTTGGCCACACTCATATTCGTATTCATACATGCTCGTTTTCTCTTCCCACTTAGAAACTCTCTCTCTTTAAGCACCCTACCAACCACATCCATCCACTTCAGACACTGGTTTCTTAATAATATTATTCCTAACCATACATTCTTCATATACCAAATTATTCCTCACGCGATCCAGTCTTACATACCCACGACATACGTGGTGTAAATACCTCATTTCTACGGCAGTCACTCCTTTTCTATGCTTTTGTCTTTTCATTAAAATACGAGATAATAAGAGTATCGAAATGTATATACCTTTTACCCTTTTTTGAACAAGTGTATATAACCATCAAAATAAAATTATCGAGGGGTGGGTTTTGAAACAGTTTTCAACTCGCACCGTAAAATATAAATAAAACTTTTTTAAAAAGCAATACGCTGAATATTTTGTATAAATTGTGCCGCCCTGAGCAAATGTCCAGTTTGCCCATTCGATAGCGCCGACCCTGGACACCAGTACATGAACGCCAATATAAAATTATTCATGAAGTGCAGTTTCTTCATAAGTTTGGAAATAGTCTTTTTTCTGGACAACACATATTTTATTTATGAGATGTAGTGTAGTGGAATTGTAAAAAAAGGGATTTAGTGTGTCGCGATGACATAAAACATTGTGATCGGACGTTGGTCTTATGTTGTGGGTTCTGGTGGATTCGGGTGGGTTCCAAGCTCGAGCTCGACAGCTGACAGTCGGAATCAGCAGCGCATGAGATCCGACACGGAACATAATAGAAAGGCGTCTCTGTTATAAATGACTATCGACCGGAAAAATTGAAATGAATCGAAGTGTGAAACTTGTCAGAAAACGTATAATGGAAATTCTCTACTATTATAATGCAGAATTTATAGCAAGACTTCTTCTCTTGCCCAAGAACGCTACATGCTCCACCTTCTGTAGCTCTTATCTGGACAAGCTGCTTTTATTATCGACATTAAAGGGTTGCAGATTCGCGATTCGCAGATAAGGGCCACAATTATGCGGTTTCTTTCTTTTCTCTTTGAAAAAATGCTTTTAACACCTTTATTAAAGCTGAGCTGATGTTTCTCTTTTCTGCTTTAAATCTTCTCTGTCTGTTCTTCGTTTGCAACTTAGAATGTTATTAATAAGTTCGTCTTGGGTGAAGTATAAATTTGAGAAATGAATAAATTGTTGGGTTTGGGTTTAGAATAATAAATCATAAGACAAACAGCCGGTTTGTGCTTTGCCGAATATCTCAATTGGGTTTGGCAGTGTCTACGCTTGATTTGCAATGCGGACGGCGAGGGTTGCTGACCAGTCGCTGCTTCCCAAACATTCTACCCCTGCACAGATTTCACAATTTTCCCCTTTAACCATCCATATTCATTCATACGCTTCCTTTAAGAAAGACTAAAGATATATCTATTTCACCAATTGTTGCATCTACGATATAGAAAGATTCTTTCATTCATCATACGCTTATTGCTATACATCTGAGTCTAATGTATCTTGACACAAATAGAAAAAGTTGTGATTAGTATGACAGCTTTAAGTACTAATTAAACCAGCATGAAATATCTGTTGTGGCCAGCACCATACCTCCTGCTTATTCAATTTTTTTACCCTCCGTCACCTTTAGGTAAGGAAGGTAATGTGTTTGGTCAAAAAATTCAATGATGAGTTTTTATTGAATAAGCATGTTTTAGGATCCCTATAATAAGATTTTACCATATTAATGACACGCAAAACAGAAATGAGTGGAAGAAAAAATATTGAGCTTATATAATAAGTCGTGGTTACCGGTTTCTGTTTTATCTTTGTATGTTTTTTATGAACTTTTGATCTAATAATAATAATAATAATAATAATAATAAATATATTTGTTAGAGAAAAATATCTATACAAAATTGATTGACAATATAACTGGATAAGAATACATATTACATATTATTTCATAATGTACATAAGATTATTCATTTAAGATGAAAGCTCGAATTTTCAGTGCTGATTTAAAATAGTTAGCTATATCCCAGATTTTTCTTTTGATATCTCTGCTAGTAGATCATTGATGGGGGTGGAGTCGTTATTGTAAGAAATATATTTGGCTATGTAGCGGATTCGAAACGGGAGATACAGTGGACACTGAAACAGAAAATGCAAAATACTGTTGTCTTCGAGAAGGTTACATAAGCTGCAAATTTCGTCTTCTTTAAAGTTATGCCAAAGGTCGTCTTGGTAAACGGAAAAAAAATTGAAGTTGGATGTCTTTAGTTGTCCAAATAGTCTTAGCAGTTTGAAGGGGACGTCTAAAGCCAAGTAGTGTTGGCTATTTATATACGTTTTGTTCTATGTTACCCTCATTTTGTAAACTTGTTGTCTTGACTACATGTACTTTGTTATTTACCTGATGAAGACAGCACTACGTCGTTGAAATAATTAAATTTATACAGAACTAAACGCAAATATTGTTTTATTTCATTATATTATGAGTTTTGAAAGCTTCTTTCAATATTTAGATTATTCTATATTATTATGTCTAAATCTATAGATGATATAACAAAAATTTTAAGATTAGAATTTAAAGATCTTTATTATTGTATTAATATAAATTTCCAAAAAATATGTAGAAGATTTTTTTTGACACTACCACCTCCGGTTATCCAATTGTTACCAAAACCTATTCAACTCTTCCCATTAATGTAAGATTGAGGAATTCGTAGTTACACAGGTCTTTAGTTGTATAGAATTTGAGAAATCGTATCTTCAACATCCTAACACATACACACACACACACACAGACAATTATAATATTTGACATGTATATACATAATTACTAGCTATCATTCTGACATGGGCCAACAAAGTCACATGACTGCTCGGGCACTAATGTATATAAAATTTCTTGTATACATACACTCTACACCAAAAATTCTACTTATAACTATTCTTTATATTTAGATTTTTTAAATTTAAATTCATTGTATGAAGAAATTTCGTCCTACTCTTCTAATTTTTCGAGATGTTTCCAATTATTGTTGGGAGTAACAATATTTCTGAAGGGTATATGTAATATACCTATAATACTAAATATTTAACTATTAATACATTAAGAAATAATATAATGTATGTACTTCCCAGAAAAAGTCTTTAGTAATGTCTCCGGATATCTGACACTAACATTTATCTGTCAGTTACAAACAATTTAAACTTTCAACTATTTTCCATGGCATTCTTTCGGTTGTAAAATTTATTACAACAGATTATTTTATATTTCTTTTATCTCTAAATCTGTAGTATATAATAAAATATTTAAATGTGTTAACTTTCTTCAATATTACCGAGAAAAATTTTCAAAAAATAATATTTAGAAGATTTTTTTCAAGAATCTTTCCGGTTGTCCAATTGTTACAAAAACCTTTTCAGATCTTCCCATGAATGTCCGATTGGGAAATATATAGTTAAACAAATATAAAGTCTTATAGTTTTTGAGTAATCGGCCTTCCAACATCCCACATACACACATACATACATACACACACACTCATACATCCACACACACACACACAAAAACATCATCGTAAATATGTTAAAATTGTATTCTAGGGACCTTAAAACGTGCTTATTCAATAAAATGCGGATATGTGATTTTTAGCATGAATCCATACCTCTCTTAGCGAGAGGTAAAAAACATTATGGAGCACTAAACAGATAAAATGTGCTTATTTATAAAAATTTCAATCTGAGATTTTACGATGATTCCTATACCTTTTCTACCTAGAGTAGCGGTGGTAAAAATACATTGCATTATTAAGTAAAACAAAAACAAGTTATTATCTTGAAACGTTTTAATTTAATATGTATACTTTGTATGCGAGTATTATCATTTTTACGACTGATACTAGCACACAAGCTAAAAGTGAACAGGTTCATAAATATAACATACATTTCTTATATGGTAACCGTGTTGTGTGTTTAGAGTGAATGATAGCTGTTGAAACAGTTTGGGCGAATCTGGCATGGGACGGTAGATCCCATCGCTTGAACGTGATTACAAGATCCAGTCATAACGAACCCTAACGGCTAACGGCTAACGGCTGCCGTATTCATGAACAATACGCCGAATTTACGCCACGCTCAATTGGATTACATCAACAACTTCCACAAGAGTATTAAATACTTCTTAGATTCCAACCGAGACAATTATAAAAACTCAAAATTTTAATTAAATCTCACAGTTATTTAGTAAGATAGCAGAAATATTAATTTGGCTTATTAGATAAAAATAAATTGGTTTGTGAAGTTGTATCTCTTCTATAGTGGGCGGCTGCATTTAATGCTTCTCTCGGACATCAGAGAAAATTGCTTTTTTCTAATTAGTTTGTCATGTCAAGACGAAAACGATTACCATCAGCTGAACAAAGGTTTTTTTTAACTAATTATACGTCTATTTCCTACCATTCAACGTTTCTTCTTTTCAGTGAAATTTTCATTTCATTTACACGATCAATACTTAATGTACATGTGGCTACATTTTTTTTTTGAGTTTTACTTTGATACGCATTGCTGGATTAGTGAGTGACAGTCCAGCTGGTATAATTAAAATGTTAATAATGAAACTGAGCCGGACATGCGCGGATTACTGCAGGGAAATGCCCTTCCTAACTCACTAACATATAAATTTCATTCTTCCTAAGCCTATCTCCGTCCGTCTGCGTAAATATTAAAGACTTTTTTTATGTTATCCGCACTTTTCCTCCGGTTATTTCAATTTTTTATTCTATGTATTCATTTAACAATGTTGGCAAATATATAAAGTTTCTTTTCACGTTTTCACACACCTACATACATTCCATTTTTTCCAATATTTTCTTCTGAAAACTTAATTTAAATTTATTTTTGACAGTGACATTTATTGTTAAATTCACATGTTTCAAGGCGTTTTTTTATTCAAAGCGGTTATCCAAAAATTACTTATTGTTATATATGGTAACCGAATTTTATCACATGTTGCGATTAGTGATGCACGCGAGAAATGTTGATCTCATCTCGTATTTAGCTCTGCAATCTCGATCTCCCTCTCTTTCTCGAACATTTTTTTGTGTCCCATATCGTTATCGGGCGAGAATCTCGCGAGAGTCTCGCTATAAAAGTAAGCGCTTGTACACTGCGTATATATGACACAGTGGGGTCTTGTGGCTGTGTGACTGAATGTCTGATCGCGAATCCGGTGACCCGGGTTTGATTTCGGCCAATACCAAAATTATTTCGAGTCTCGGGAGATTTCTCGCTTCTTGCAATTACCCGGTGTTGCTATTTTTTATTAAAATAAACGGGACACGGGGTAAGTACTCTTATCCATATTTCTCCTACTCCAATTTTCGGTTCAACTTGTACGCCACGCTATAGGTGGTTCACCGTCTCTTCGCTAACCCTTAGATCAGGTAATAATTAATAATAATTCTCACCTATATCTCCTCACCTATATAATAATAATTATTAACCGATTTATTTGCCAAAATTTATTTGAAAAATTTGGTAACTCACATTTGTCAAAAACTAGTGTATCATTGTTAATGCTATCGGATCACATTATTATGAAAATACCTAAACGACTCGTTAATTTGTGTGGCCAGCACAATACCTTCCGTCAATCCTGTGTATTATGTACAAATTCCATACATAAATTTTCTTGCAAAAGATTCTAAATTCTTATATTTGGTCTTCCTATGTTTCTTCCACCTTCTATTAATATATTCATCTCTCCTCATGAAATGTTCAAACCAATGTATTCGTCTCTCTTATATCTAGAAACTTCTAACACTAGAGTTACTTCCCTTATTCTTTCATTGATTTACATTTTATTGATACTAATATCTGTCAACTTGAGTTACCTGAATATATTAGCAGTTAGCATGGCTGGCTGAATTATGAAATTTATATGAAATTTATTATCGTTATTCTTCTTTAACTCTATATCTGTTGAATATCAAATATAAAATGCAATCAAATCGTATAGACAATAATACATTTTTTAAGTTGTAATAATATTTAACTGAGTTTTTCAAGAAAAACTGTTAAAATCTTCAAATGAGGGTACTTCCGGTTGACCAATTATAACCAAAATCTAATCAAGTCTGCATATGGTTGTAAGGAAGAGGCATACGCAAGAATTGTAATTTTTGGAATTCTAGTATTGGAGATATCGTTGACGAAACCGCGGTCACACACACACACACACACACACACACACACACACATACACACACCACGCACACACGAACACACACACACACACATACACAGACATCATCGTAAAAATAGTAAAATTGTATTGTAAAGACCCTAAAACATGCTTATTCAATGAAAACTCACCACCGAATTTTTTGACCAAAGACAATACCTTCCTTACCTATATACGAGTATGATGGAAGGTAAAAATTGAGATTTTGAAAATATCTATCACTGGTTATATTTAATGTATTTATTTCTGTTACATCTGAATATGACTAAAATGTTGGAAAAGTTAGATGACACAATCCGACAGGGAGATTCCGTTGGAATATGTGTCGTCACCTTCACCTTGGTTGTAAAGAAAGGAAGTAGTATAATGAGCGCAGGAATAAACACTAGCTGTTCTCCATTGCAGTGTGAAGTCTGGTGTATAAATATGTATAAGGGCGGATACTTGACGTGCTTACGAGGCGCACGGGACTTATATACATTTGTGTAATTAGCTACGTGTTAAATATTTCAGCTATGTTAACAACAGTCATACAAGATCCCTTCAACTAATAATAACAAGGCCTGAGCCTGTGCCGGGGACACGCACGAATTAGACAAGTGTAAATAATTATTATTCCTCTTTGTTCCGTAGACAACACGTGCGCACGTACCCTACGTACATTAGTTTTACATCTGGCACGTTCTAAACCCACAACGGACACCCAAAGCTCCATGGTAAATATATCAACATTGATACGATATTTCATCGACTAACCATCGAGATCACCTCTCAAACTGAAGGGGGTAACACACGTATCAGGTATATCCAACTGATTTGACGCAACTTTTCAAAATACCAAATGCTTGTTATCATACGTTGTTTATAAAAACTTAAATTCTAGAAAGAAAATGATCGGAGGCGAGACATTGGCGATTTTTATTTAAAACATAGATACTAGGGAAAATTATTCATGATTAATCATTTTGTTCTAACGCGAATACTAAGGCAGACGTATGATGAGCCAAAGGTAGTTGTAGGAAAGCTAGGAAAATGGATAAAAATAAGAAAAATAAATTATTAAAAAATCTTTCACAACTCATAATTCAATTAAAATGATACCCTTTTTACCTTCCGTCACCTATTATAGGTCTAGAATACCTATAACAGGTAAGGAAGGTATTGTCTTTGGTCAAAAAATTCCATTGCATAAACTTGGCATCAATTTCAGCCAACCGGGTTGTTCAAAACTATGGCCTATTCTATACTATATACTGAACACACAAAAAAAATTGACAGAAAATTATGTTCGGGCAACAGGTAATCACGACTTATTAATCTCAAAGCCTGAATTTAAATTAAAATTATTTGGAGATTTCTTGATTTCGATTGCTTTTCTAATTAGTCTTCTCATTCAGTGATTTTCTTTTACTAGAATTTTCGTATAATTCTTGAATTGAATTCAGCGACTGCAGATTTATCAGGTATATTCAATTGTTTTCTTCAAAGCACTCTTATTACAATCAGATTTAAATTAAAAATAATAAAAAAATATATATCATCACAGCACATTACCCATTCCTAGGTGTTCCAATCTGCTTTGTACATACATATCGGTAATGAAATATTTGTACCGTGCTGGCGCTTAACATAAAATATATAGAAAAAGTATTAATGCGATCCTGTAAAAAATTTAATCATCTTTAATTTTTATATAACATAAATCTCGAAAAAATAACATTTAAAGATACTTTTCGAAGAAAATCTATTTTGTGCTTCCAGTAAAATGCCATATGATTTACTTCAAAATTTAATGGTATTTTTCCATATAAGAGTAAGGTAGAATACAAGGTTTCAAAATTTTCTGAACGATAGTATTTGAGTTAGAGCGTAAAGAGGATCCACACACACATACACACATACACACAGACATCATCGTGAAAATGTTAAAATTGGATTGTAAGGACCTTAAAACGTGGTCATTTATCAAAATCTTGACATGCGATTTTTAGCACGATCCCTATACCTCCTTTACCAAGAGTAGCGGGAGGTAAAAATAAAGAATATCAAGCGGCCCAAGTTAGAACCCCGGGGGACCCCAAATGTAGCTTTATATAACTCAGATTTTTATCCTAAATATTGCATGTAGTAATAATATCTATTTAGTAAATAGGATTCTAGTAAGAGTATAATGAGTCAGAAATGTCAAATGTGTTAATCTAATACAATCATCTACAATCATTTTCCACAAAAATATGTAGGACACACATTTCTGTAACATTTTTCGAAAGTTTTCGCAACATCCGCAATTTTTTAGAAACTGTAGTATACGATGTTTTATAGAGTAAAGTGTGTTAATGTCTTCTGTTCCATTAAGAATTGTGCGAATTTGCGATAACCCATTTAGTGTTTGATGAATGCAATTTCTCAACATGCGTATCCCTGGTGGTAATGTAACGCGATTATAACGAAATGCATTATCATCAAGTGTAAAGTAGCGCAATCACTCTTACCTGTCGTACAACAATTACATCTTTTCTCCCAATTATAACGTGTAGCGAGAACCCTGGGTATTGATCCCGGATCATTAGGAATCCCTGGGGAGCTCCGCCATTTGCTACAAAGAACTATGTTCTGGAATTTATTACATACATAACAACTGACAACACTAAATCATTTTGATGTGTGTACGAAACTACTACTATTCATATACAATACAGTGCGTGTACTACATACGTAGGATGTAAGCTATTCATGCTGGAATTATATGGTGGCAGCGCACAGCTCGGGCGTATTATGTTTATTGTATCATTAAAAATTATGAAATGTTATATAAATCCCGCAGTATAAATTAGGTCTTTGTTACATTTACATTAATATATAATGGTGGTATATTCGCAACAGGTATATAGAACACAATAAGAAACGAGTTACGGCATGAATGAGTTGCGTACAAAAGATTAAAGCATGTAGTCATGATTTTGAACTTTACCGTAAGTGAAACCTTTGTGGAACCGTTAATAATTTTGATTTGTAGCTATTGTTATTCACTGTATTGTATCACATGAATTCTCTTAAACGGAAACAAGTTGAATAAGTGGGAGAGCTCCAGACAGGCCCGGCTCAGATGTTGATTTTCCGGGTCTCAAAAGGTCACACACTTTCAAATTTGATAATGGAATTTTTTTAACCAGAAATTGATATGAATAATATTTTAGTTAAATTTATATTAACACCGGATTTAAATTTAGCGCCATTTTTACCTTCCGCTACCTTTGGGTAAGGAAGGTATTGTCTTTGGATTCCCTAGAATACGAATTTACTATTATTACGATGGATGTGTGTGTATCTGTGTGTGTATGTAACGATCGTTTCGGATCGCATAACTTCAATATCACGAGTCCAAAAATTATAATTTTTCGTATTTCTCGAGTTTAGATACATACTTCGTTAGATTTTGGGAAGTACCCTCATTTGCAATTTTTAATAGTAAAAAAAAAACCAGTAAAATATAATTTATAGACATTTAATATGATAATAAATTTTAAAGAATATATTGTTCTCTATACGATTTGATTGTATTTTATACTTCATATTCACTAGATATAGAGTTAAAGAATTATAAAAATATTAATTTTCATAAATTAGCCAGCTATGCTTACCATGAAAACTGCTAATATATTCAGATAATTCATATTGAGAAATGTCAGTATGAATGAAAAGAAAATGAATGTGGCAGAGATGAAGATGTTGTGATACATATTGGGGAACAAGCGGAAAGATTGGATAGGGAATGAAAGATAATGGAAGTGGCTCGAGTGATAAAAGTTTCTATAAAGATACAAGATATACGATTATATTGATTTGAACATGTCATGAGGAGGGATGAAGAATATATTGAAAGAAGAATGCATAGCTCTGTATTTATATTCATTTACTTATGTAATTCATATATTTATTTATTTCTTTTTGTCCTATAATTGGTTTTCTTGTAAACTGTTGGGCAACAAATTTATTATTATTATTAGTATTAATATTATTATTAATAGAAAATAGAAGAAACAGAGGAAGATCAAAGATAAGATGGAAGGACTGTATTGCAGAAGACTTGAGAGAAAAGGAACCGAATGAGGACGACACGCAAAACAGAAATGAGTGGAAGAATGGGAAAAATTGAAGAAGATAAAAAAGTCAGTGCCACGTACAATGTGCATAGTTTTTTTATGAAATAATTTTACCGGAAATATAGAATCTTTTACAAGAAAACACATTTTACAAATGAAATTGAAATCACTATAAAAATAAATGTTACCACTACAAGATTAATGAGTTCTTCTGGCATCAACTGGTTGATATGGACGTCAGTGACTTGTGATTCCAGCAGGATGGCGCGATATATTATGCTGCACGATAAATAATTGATTTATTACATCAACAGTTTCTACTAAAATGAAATGCGATTCGATACCTTCGTCCCGATAGTTTAAGTGTTTGTTCCATTTCAGCTTCAAATTTAGTTTGGGAAGGAGAATGATTGTTGTTGAAACAAATGTTAAACAAACGATGAAAGGAAAAAATCGTGTCATTAGTAACAATATAATCTAAAACGAGTTTATACGTATTCTTTTTCTAAAAAAATACTTGAATATGTGTAATTTAAAGTTTTCATTTTATATTTAATTATTAAAATATCTCTGTACAATTTTGATCAGTGTAACAGTACTATAGTCGTTATTTCACTATTTGACACTTCAAATCAATATAGAGCTAATCCAGTATAAAACCATGTCAAAATATATTCTTTGTTCCACTTGTTATTCAAATTGTAAAATGTGAACAAATGCGATAAAACAGTTTCAACGAAAATCAATTGTTTATGTGTGCAAGCTCAATAAATATTGTTTTCATTGAACGGGGCAACTTTGTCAGGAATGCCGCATTGTTTCCCACTTTTAAAAAATTAATGCCCGGGAATAAATAAATGACAGACGCGCATTAAAAAAGTTTCGCTACACAAACAATAAGTAGAGGGCGGAATTTATGAGGGTTTGAACATATCTGGTGTAATTAGAGCGACAGGAGAGAGAAAAATCCCTTGTGAGCTGAAGCCGGGATGAACCTGATTGCGCAACGGATGTGTACAAGTCCCGCTCTTTCTCGCCCAACATAATTCAGTTAGGGACTCCGGGTACGCTGCCGCCTCGTCACTCCCGAGGGCCGGGGGCAGGCACTACAGGAGAGCAGAGAACATTTGCATTCTATCGACCACCACACCTTACATATCAACAATTAATCCACTCGCTGAACATATCAAACACATTCACAAAATCTGATGTGGTCACCACATTCTGTTATTTCCATATAACATCAAATTTATATTATAGAACTTTTAATCCCAACAGAATGGTACAGTACAATTCATAGTTTAAGACTTGATTTGCATTTGTAATGCAATGACGATACGATGACGTCATGAATATATTAACTAGACAATAACGAGGCTACGTTCACAATACAATACTATTTTTTACCTTCCGTCAGCTTTAGGTAAGGAAGGTATTGTCTTTGGTCAAAAAAATCGGTGGTGAGTTTTCAATGAATAAGCATGTTCAAGGGTTTCTACAATAAAACCAATACTACAATTCCAAAAATTATAATTCTTTCATATTCCTCTTCGTACGTCCATATAAAGAGTTGATTAGATTTTGGTTATGATTGGTTAACCGAAAGTACCCTAATTTGAAGATTTTAACAGTTTTTCTTGAAAAAACGCTGTTAAATATAATTTTTTGACCTTTTATGTTATTATAAATAAAAGAATATGTTATTCTTTATTCGATTTAATTATATTTCTTTCTTCATATTCAATGAATTTAGAAATAAAGAATACGTACATACATACATAAAATCACGCGTGTCCCACAAAACCGATAACAATAAGAACAACAAATCCTTACTCTTAAACATATTAAAGTGACCGATTTTCGGT
The DNA here is from genome assembly GCA_951394225.1 of Harpalus rufipes. Lineage (NCBI taxonomy): Eukaryota > Metazoa > Arthropoda > Insecta > Coleoptera > Carabidae > Harpalus > Harpalus rufipes. Next base: position 56,958,345 of record OX596279.1, read on the forward strand.
AGCGAAATACCGCATCCGGATCACAATAATAGTTAGGAAACAATCATCCTTCGCCACACATTCCTATCTAAGTAGACTTCTTTCGCCTCGGCCACACTCATAATCCTTACTCTTAAACATATTAAAGTGACCGATTTTCGGTAGCGAAATACCGCATCCGGATTTCCGGATCACAATAATAGTTAGGAAACAATCAACCTTCGCCACACATTCCTATCTAAGCAGACTTCTTTCGCCTCGGCCACACTCATAATCGCATTCATACATGCTCTTCTTCTCTTCATACTTGGAAACTCTCTCTCTTTAAGCACCCTACCATCCACTTACACACTGGTCGGCCACGCAATCGAAAACCCTCAACTTCACCAAGATATATACGCTTAACAAGCCGTTCACTCGCCATTCTCTCCACATGCCCAAACCATCTCAACTGACTCACACCAACTCTCTTAATCACATTGTTCCTAACCATACATTCTTCATACACCAAATTATTCCTCACGCGATCCCGTCTGACATACATATAAAGAAATATCTTGCAACTTAATGCTGCTAAAAGCTGCACCATTGAAAGTTAGAATATTAAATTTTTACTAATAGGCAGATGTCGGTATCAAATAAAATTTACATAATATTTTTGAAATTATTTTACTAGAAATATAAAATAATTTAAGGTTGCAAAAACAATCACATAATATGTTATAAATATAATGGTATATATGTTTTTATTTTATAGTTCTTATTTTAAGAAACATACTGTTCTTTTTATGAGTAGTTCAGTTCAGTCCAATACGAGGTAAAATCAATTCATTTCTGCCCTAAAAAGAAAACCCTCGTAGAATAGTTTGCAAAAAAATGTGTTGAATTTGTATAAAATACATCTATAGACGATAAATAAAACTAGATATTTTTGAAAATTTAAACATTGTGTATATTGTCTTGGACCTAAAATTACTTGACTATTAGAAAAATTGGCTAATATTCGCTAAAAATCTCAACACGAATACTCAAAATATTTCTAGTTTATGTGTGTTGGGTGCACATGAGTATTAATTAACAGTATGTGGCACAAAGTGAAGGTAACAGAGCAGTTTGGTTGTTTAGCAACAAGGAAGTAATAGGCCATTTATTAGAATATTGCGGTTCGATGTAGAATCAATGCAGGTCGAGTACCTAACCTATACTATACAAAGGCTTATTACAATATCCTGAGGATCGGTCGGCATTGGCGTTTGCCGTATCGTGTATATCACCTGTCTAGCCTTAGCCGAAGATAATAGATAATGCGGTGTGTAGGAAGGAAGCAACGCAGAAACTCCGTCCTACGTGGTGCTTTTTGATTATCGGAATACCTCTACCTCCCATTCCCATCGTGCGCTTATTGAAATGGATATTTAAATTCCGGAGGCAAACGAGATTAATCGACGAATTCGTTCGTTCTGCGGATGATGTATTTCTCCGGCGAAAATCGGAAGATTTTTCCTGTCTGCTTTATTGAAATTCTGTGGAAGCCCGCGGGGACACCTTGTCGCTACTTGGATAAATTTTACAAATTCATTCATAACATATTCGTCTCAGGCTGAGGCACAGGTCGTATTGATCGGCATTACGTATTAACTGCCGCACTCATGCATTTGTAATCAGTAGTAACTTGTGTAGGAAAAATCACTCATTACAGAGACGCTGAAATGGAAGTACAAGTTTTCTTCCTCCTGCTGCATTATTCAGCCGGGTGTATTGTACCGTTTCTCGCAGCACTTTGCTTCTGTTTGTGTTTTAAAACAAGTGTATTTAATGATACCAAATTAAAATTCAACAGTGATGAGAAAGTTGTCGCGAGATAGTGAAACTTGGCTAATTCCATTATTTCCGATAGACTAACTCGCCTGCACCAAACAAATACCTCAACGTGAGTGACATCTAGATCCAGCCCACTGAACAAGACAACACAACTTTTAACGAGGTTTCCAATTCGAATCTAGCCATCACATCTCTATTACTATACCAAATATCACAGATCCATAACTGAATAAAGCCTGGGATCTCACTATATTATACTTTTTATGTCATGTTATGTTAGTGCTACGTCATAAATTAGAACATGTATATTTTAATGGAACCCGTCACCATAGATTAAGGAAAATAGTAGAAAATTGGTCATCTCCCTTATAAACCGTGATAACAAGTTTTATGCCGTCTATGTAGGGTCAAAGAACTAAATTTGACAACCGAAAAAGTTGTGGGAAATAAGAATTCATTTTAAACTATTCTGAAAATTTAATTTCATTTCTTGATAATGTAATTAATAAAAAATCTATTGAAAATAAATAATTTATAAAAGGCATTATCAAGAAATGAGAAAAATACGTTGCCCTGTTCAAAAATAATAAAAGTAATTAATATTTTAATGTATTTATTTAAACATGTATATGTTACAGTTAAAGTATACATTTCAGTCAGTGCATACTCTGTCCAGTTGATGTATGCTTCCACTAGCTGTTTTAGTGAAAGTATAAATTATTGCGTTGACCACGCAACATGCCCACCCAAACTGCCCACCCAACAATCTAGGCGTATAAATTTTATAAAAATAACAAACAGAAACAATACCTAACGCACAGAACTCGGATTTAGGTAGACAGTGACAAAAGAAGTTGTATACACTAACTAGTCAATGAATACATTAACTAGATAATGTATGCACTATATAAAATAATGTATACTTTCACTAAAACAGCTAATCCGAATGCGGTATTTTGCTACCGAAAATCGGTCATTTTAATATGTTTAAGAGTAAGGATTTGATGTATGATGTTGATGTTGTTCTTATTGTTATCGGGTTTATGCGAACCCACTAAGTGGGACACGCGTGATTTTATGTATGTATGTATTTATTTATATATGCCTATAGGGAAGTACGCATATAGTATTTGTTATAAAAAAATGTTGTTGTGAAATTGACAGCGATATAGCATGGTTTGATTAAACATCATTTTACCTGCGTCTGCAAATGGCATTAATAACTAATTAATTTCTATTTTCCATGTGTGTTTGATGTCGCATTGCTGTTGTTGTCGATATGAAAATGTGTGTTAGATATTCCATGTGCATATAAATGTGTCAACATGAGAATTCCGAGTTCGGTAAACAAATTAATATTGTCATCCAAAACATCAAATTGCTAATTTCTATTATTCCGAATTGTTATACAAAATAGAATATATTATACATTTTTCCTATTCGTGCAAATGGAAACGTCATTTTATTGTTGTTTTTCGATATTAATTGTTGTTGTGAAGTTTCCGATAATATTTTTGCATATCTATCTGAAATACGTAAATTACCAATGGAGCACTCATATTGGAAATCGATTCATCATGGTGATGTTTACGTTTTTGAACTATTGGTGTTTACTATTCACTTGTTAATTTTCGTGTGCACATTTTGAGCATCTATGCCCTTAGCAACTACTTTGGCATTCTTGCTTGCTTATTCACTAAAAACTCATCATTGATAGTTATATATGCATAGTAACTCGCTTACAGAATTGGACTGATTATCAAAACTATTTTTTTCGTATTTTAGAATAAGTTGAAACGAGGAATATCAAGTCCAGATGTTCCAAGATAAAGCATATTGCGTATCAAATTAATAAGTGGAATATATGACCGTAATATATCTCAGGTGTAATCCGTATAACAGACGTAATATATTAATCTGAGCATGGATTTAGCTACAAGTGTATGTATAATTTTATTTATCCAGTAGCGAATGGGCTTGAAAAGCCTCTTCGTTGTCCGTTTCCGTCCTTTGAATGATAAACGACTTGTCAGAAAGACTTTCGCGTTTGTCCAATAATTCATCTTGATAAATAATTCCAGAGGCTGCGCGATTTCCCAATTTCTAATCCACGGATTGTGTTATTGAGTTTTCTATTGCTAATCATATCTAGTTTGTCGTTTATCAAACATCGCACAATGCACGTACATTTCTTGACGGAGCTTCCGTCACAGAGTTCAGTTGCGAATTAAGCACGTTCCTGGAGCTTTGACAAGGAGCTTTCGCCGAGATAAGCTCCACACGGTGCGGTGCCGAGTCACTTCATGCAAAGCTCTGATAAATTCTCTACCACTGTCGTATGCACTCTACAAGCCATTATATCCACCTCCAGCCTGACTTATTACCTACCAATATTCAAGTCGATATTTATCCCAGGCTGCCTCGCTTCCAATCAACTTCGTTACTATCGTTAACATCGTATAGGTGCATGAAAGTAGTCAGCGCCGATCTAGCTGACGAAGTGACAGTAATGGTGAAGTAACAAGGTGATGTTTATGTCAAAATATTTCTGCAATTTCTATTTTATAAAATATTTGTAAAGAATGCGAATGATGAGAAGTCAATAGAAATACAATAATATGAGGAATAAATAACTTTTCCACAGGGTATCTTCTACTAACATGAGAAATTCGTGTAATTCATTATAAGAAAGGAAATTTCATGCTGAATTCATATTTTCTAACCGCATTGTCCTATTTTGAACAGTCTGAGAGTGGCGAATGAAAAAATAGTAATGAACCGATGTGAATCTGTGTCTATAACGGAAGATGATTATATTCTTGAGTTGAAGTTTATAGAGTGCATGGTTATCTGCAGGGGTAGATATAGCATGAGTGGGTGTCGAGCGCATGTGTGTGTGGGACACATGTGCGTTTTATTGTTATTAATGGAGGTTTTTAATCGCGGGCAGTGACATAATTACTTGGAGCGTCCGTCGGGCGGAGTGCATATATTTTGAATGACAATGGCTGGGTTGCTGAGTCGACGATCCATACTGTGCTCTGCTCTGCTCTGCTGTGTGTATCGCATCGCGGCTTGCGCCGACTCAGCCACTTTTTATCTCGTCGCCGGCTAATAATGAGGCCGCTTTTAATTAAACCTCTCTGTTTTATGTTAAAAATGGGCGAAGTGGAAGCACCAAGTGGTAGTTCGCACGTGGGCTTTGTAGTGCGGCACAATAGCCCCGATCCCGGCCCTGACACGGCCTTGTAATGGACTATATCGCCGCTTTCACCGCAACGCTGAAATATTACCCAACAGCACACTCCCTATCCACTACTATTTACCCTATACATCACTAAGCTCGCACGCACCTTGTCTACAACTAAACTTACCTGCAAACCTGATTCTTTCAAGACAACGTAACGTGTGCTCATATCCAGTAACGAATTAACCCTACATTAGTCGCGAGAATAATTGTCGCGCCGGTCTCACAGACCGGGTGATACTAATTAAGATTTTAAAATTTAAATATACGTACAGTAATTTTTTTAAAAGATGTCCGAACAAGGTCATGTGTATTATGAACGAATTAACAATTTGACATACATTTATCTCTTTCCTTTGCAAAGGCTATAAGCGTGTACTATAAGGATGGATATAACACGCTTGTCTTTCAAAAATTGATATTGTTTCGGCTAAATTAGGACATTCCACTTTAAAACGATACTTGTTGTTGATAATACTTTCCGTGTAACGTAAGTTTATTTATTAATTCAGATTTAATACCTTGATTCATAGCCGTACGAATAACGTTATTTTCTATCAGTCACTGACACTGACATTGTGTCATTATCTTATTTTTCGCATATTTGGTTTTACATTTGCTTATAAACTTACCAGTTGACTTATTTTTGAATGCTTTTACTTTAATTTATATTTTTATAATAACAAAATAACAGTAGTATCTTATGTACCCTCATAAAAACTAAGCAAACGACACTACTGAATTTGTCAGAATGGGCGGAACAAAAATCTGAATTCATATTTTTATTTAAATACATAACTGCATATTTACAAATGCTGGAAATTGTGTATACTAAGTTCCTTTCCATATAACTATTGTTCTATTTACAGTTTTCGTTTTAAAACGTTACTATTATTAATTTGGGCTGAAGCCGTGAAGTTAGGAATTATTCAGAATAATATTTGTCTGCACCCTCTTCAGGGTCTACAACAATTATACAACAAAAATGTAATACATACAAAATAACACTTAGAGTACGACCTTACAAATTGTTACATTTCATGTACACAAAATAGATGCGTGCAAAACATTCACTTAATTTAATAAAAATCGTATCAAAAAATCAAGCATACACACATCCATTTGCTCTACGACAACCGAATAATACGGAAAATAGCCGGAAAGATCCTGTGTATGGTTTCTGATGACATCATTGAAACGGACTCCTATTGGTCGTCCGTAAACCAATAATAATGTAGCAAGTTGTAGGAATTTAAATAAAATGTAAGGAAAGTAATGAACCTCAGTTTGGCCTGAAATTTGCCTTTTCCTTTTTGAACTTTTATATTTTTGTGTATTGGTCTGGAATCCTATCTATGAAGTCTATCAGGATCAGGATTTACTCGAATCTGTTCAAAAAAAATTCCTGAAATTATTATAAAGTTCACAACAGGTACCCTGTATATTCAATATCATATGAACCGTTGTGGATTATGTTTAATTTTTGAACGTCGCGAAAATGCACTTGTACTACATTTGTCAAAAATAATTAATGGCTATGTTGATGATCTTCGTTTTTTGTCTTCCCTTCATTTTGATAGTCCCATTGTTTAATGTGGCCACCCATACACAGAATGTGTCACCTTTACAATACCAAATTTTCTAATATCGATATTTTCTGCTTGAACTTTGCAAAATTTTCAATATTTACTCTACCCCTAACCTTAATTTGGGCAAAGCCTGTTCAGTAGCTGTACTAAATAAATAAATAAAGCATGTTATAGGTTCAATACAAACTATGTCATTATACTCTACGAAAGAGAAAAAATAATTCTTCTAGGTTTTATTTTAATAGCGGTGAAATAAGTGCGGATTTGGTTTGAATGGCTAGTAAAAGGTGGTGTGTCGGTGATATATAGGTAATTTCCTATTTGTGGGGCTAGTTTGGTCCAGTTCGACAGTATAAAATATCCTCGGGGGTTATTCTCGTGCGTCATCAATCTTGATGACAAAACCTCGCGTCACCGCAGCTCATCACAAAAAAGAAAAATAATTACATCTGCGATATGAGCAGTGAGCACAGCATGCGTAACGTTTACTTGGAAGAATCTGGTTTTCAGGTTGCTTTAGATATGAGCGAGCGTGCATTGGTGCAATAGGCACGCGTATGAACCTGAAATCTAGGTGGCTAAGAAAATCGGAAATTAAATATTAATACAGACGCTCAAATTTTAATTGACTCAATTGGGATTTTGAAAACCATAAGATATACAAATTAGATTAATTTATGTTTATTAGGTATAATTTGTAATCTTGAAATAACGATTGCAGTAACCCTGAAGATGATCATTATATGATCGAAATGTTGCTTTAAAAACAAATAAACATTTTAAGACTGTGTTCCGACTAATTTATCTTTCCTTGAGCAACTTCCAGTAGATCATCACTACTCCAAGATTGAGTATTATATTTGTGAAATTAGGAGCGGTCAGTGGCTGTACTAGGCAGCTGGGCGATACGGTTTCAAATATGTCCTTATGATATTGTTTTGTTTGCTTTATTTTACTTGCCTGTATAAAACAATTAAGGAAAAAATATTTACTTTATTTGAATAAAGGTGGCGGAAGTACATATACATACGTGTAAAATGAATTAGAATAAAAAATAGCTTAGGTTCGGCGCCTATTTCCTTCACGGCGCCCTAGACTATTGCATAATATGTCTTTCGTATAATTATAATTAAATAACACCCCTACAGTAGTCGCACACGGTCTGTGAGACACCGAAACGTTGGTAAGAAGAATAAATGCTGTTTGACTGAACTTTCGAATAATTTTTAACACCTAATCCACATCACAGTCGAAAAATTTACCCGCAATTATTTTTTAGTTTTTTTTATTAGAATGGAACAAAATACAGTGTAAATATAGGGAACAACAAAAGAGCATGAAACATTTCTATTCAATATGATATTTAAAACAAAATATTAATGTTTTGCAAAATAAAGCTCTTCATAGTACTATTTACTACTGCGGGCGTGATTTGTTTAATGTTTAATGCATCAACTTCAAGGCGTAGTGTTATCATATAATTCCTAAAATTCAGTATTTAATATCCTAAATAATGACAACATTTAATGCTTGTAAATGGGGAATATAGAATATTAGGATGATAATTTCAACTATATGTATTCAGGATAATAAATTTTACTGTTTAACTTGTTCTATAACATTTAATTTGTGTTTATCCAGGGTCTGATCTAAGGGGACGCATGCAGGGCAACTGCCCAGACTGATAAATGTTAGAGATGGGAATATGGAAGCCTTAGCGCAAAGCCAAATGAAATATTTTTACCAATACTGAGGAATGAAGTTCATATAATATTATTTCAAATTATAAATATTTATGAATAATGTAAAACGTTCAGCAAACAGTATATTTATAAATAGTAGATTAGAACTACTCAAAAGTAGTGAAACGAAAGACTCACTATTCGTTACAAGTCAAATGAAATTTTCCTTCGTCTCAAGCGAATTTGAATTAAGCGAATGGCCTAGAACACCGCTATTATGGTTTTCTTTCGTCTTGGCGCGAATACGAGTAACCTAGGCAAATACAAATGCTCAAGAATACAGGTCCAGGGCTTGTGAATACAATACCTAATAGATAGAATTAAAGTTAGTATTACCAATAAAGGCCAATATTAAATGGCGAAATACGTAATAACATATTTACAATATTTTCCCCATTTGCGTAGGTTTTATAATTTCTTTGTTGAAAATGAAAACCGGTCGAATTATTCTGAGTCTGGGTTCATATATTTGTATTTTAAAATGTTTAAGTATAACTAATGAAATTTAGGCGAAATATAGGATTTTTTTAACTCTATCTCTATAATTTCAAAGTTAGCGCCATGTATATAATCCTAACTTCCGTGACGATGTTAACTCTCCATGTTTATTTCCAGGTGTGTGATGTGGTGAGATATGGGCAAGCGCGTAGTTCGTCGTCCATCCCTGGCGTGCGACGTGCTGGTGGCGGCCGTAGCCGTGGGTTGTTACGTCAACGGATTGGGCGGAGATTTTGTGCACGACGATATCCCAGCCGTCACCCTCAACAAAGACGTCCTAGCCCTCAGCCCTCTTTCTCACGTCTTCAAGAACGACTTTTGGGGAACCCCCATGCATGATGTCAACAGCCACAAGAGTTACCGCCCTCTAACTACCCTCACATTCAGGTAGGACAATAAATACTAATATATGTATAGCTTAGGACACCGTATGCAACATTTGGATTTCGAAAATTATTACAATCTGTTCCGGTGGTTAGCGAAGGGTTGAGGAACCACCTATTGCGTTTTGGGGGCAGGTTGGACCGAAATGGGAGCAGTCGAAATGTGGAGAAAGGGTATTTACCTCGACCAGATGTACGCCACGGAACTGTTGGGCTAAACGGCTGGAACCTTGTGGATTCCACTTCACTGCACTTCACAGGGTTTTTAGGTTTAATAAATATAGTAAATAGTAAATATTAAACTCATCAGTCTGTAATTCAACATTTTCGTCACTAGAATCTTCAAATATGCCAACAGGGAATTTGAACAATGATTATAATAAAAATGAAATATTTATTTGACGGCGTATATAGTAACATTTCACTATGATGTACTTCTGTCATATTTGGTATTAGGCCGTATAGAACTTGTCAACTTGCGTTTGGCATTTGCGATTACTGATCACATTTTCTATACAGCATTGCTGTTGAGTTACCGTATGAATACGAATTGCATCATGCGTCGGTTATTATGTGTTACGTCTGGGGGAGATGGTGTAATAAGGTAGAAAACAGCACCAGAGATCCGAGCAGATTAGTTAGTCGGCGGGAGTTAGTTGCGAACTCAAAGTGACCGACATTAATGTGTTTATTTTGCAGCACAAATAACTAAACTGCTCTAAACTCGCAACTTAATTCCAACGGACACAATAGAGTCTCTTTCTCTCCCGGGGATAAATATGGATATGAAGCTTGGTTCCGCAAAAGAAAGAATTTTTTCGCCGACGTCTCTTGATGTCGGTCAGATACATAAAAGCTTTTATTTTATCGCTATCGCTTAAAAGCTCTGTCATGTGCTCACATTTATTCGGCATAAAACTTCAACCGGAACAGCAGAAATACGATCGGCATTATGTACACCGCGGCCCACTAAATCTTTCATCAAGATCATAGCAATGGGATTCGATGCGAGAGATGCGATGCGGGTACAGCAATCAACATCGGTTTTCAAAGTATGTGTATGTATGTGTGTATCACTCTCCAAAACGTAGCGTACCAGTAGGGTTCCTACCTTTTAAAAATTGGAATGAATAATATATATATATATATATATATATATATATATATATATATATATATATATATATATATATATATATATATATCGCTGTATGGTAAAAAGAAATCTCAATCGATATATGTATCAAGTAATGAAAAATTAAATACTGCTCATGAAGCATCGAAATTTAAAGGATTATAAAGATATTAAATTTCATAAATCAGCCAGCTATGCTAACCATGGAAACTTATGTATAGAATTTGTATATAATTACACTGGACTGACGGATGGTAATGAGCTGGCCACATCAGATTTTTACCTCTCGCTAAGAGAGGTATTGGATTCATGCTAAAAATCGCATATCCAGATTTTATTGAATAAGCACGTTTCAAGGTCCCTACAATCCGATTTTAACATTTTTACGATGATGTCTGTGTGTGTGTGTGTGTGTGTGTGTGTGTGTGTATGTGTGTGTTTGTATGTATGTGTGTGGGATGTTGGAAGGACGGTTACTCAAAAACTATAAAACTTTGTATTTATTTTAACTACGTATTTACAAATCGGACATTCATGGGAAGATCTGAAAAGGTTTTGGTAACAATTGAACAATGGAAGTATAAGATTCTAAATATTATTTTGTGAAATTTTTTCTTGGTAATATTAAAGAAAATTAAATTCTCTATTTGATACATTTAAATATTTTATTATATATTCTATAGAAATAAAAGAAAAATAATATATAAAATAATCTTTGGTAATAAATTTTACAGCCGAAATAATGCCATAGAAAATAGTTGAAAATTTAAAATGTTTGTAACTGACAGATAAATGTCAGTGTCAGAAATCCGGAGATATTACTGAAGATTTTTCTGGGAAGTACATACATTATATTATTTCTTATTGTATTAATAGTTAAATTTTTAATATTATAGGTATATTACACATACCCTTCAGAAATACTGTTACTCCCGATAATGAATTGGACAAAATTCCTTCATAGAATGAATTTAAATTAAAAAAATCTAAATATGAGTAATAGATATAAGTAGAATTTTTGGTGTAGAGTGTAGGTATACAAGAAATGTTAAATACATTAAGGTGCGAGCAGTTATAATGATAGCTAGTTATTTATATAGATGTCACATATCATAATTTCTCATTCTAAATTTAGTGATTTTCCAATTCCATGTGGTTTATTTTCTTCGATAAGTAAATTCCACACTCCTGGTGACAAATTAACTATGTGAATTTAGAAAATCTTGAAATTTTTAATGAAAAATTCTGACATTTGACATGTATGTACATAATTACTAATTATCATTCTGAAACGGGGCCTCACATCTGCTTGTCAAGGCCAACAATGTAACAACTGTTCGCGCCCAATACTTATGTAACCAAAAAAAGGAAGTGGCGAGAGGTATTGTGCTGGCCACAACAGATTTTTTAAAATAAAGAAACGTTTAGGCGACGCAGGCCACAAGAATTGTTCTTGTAGGCCACATGTGGCCCTCAGGTTGCTCACCCCTGGTGTAGTATATGGTGGTGTGGCTGTGGCCGGGTTTCGTGTTATGAATCCTTGGAGAAAAGTTTTGCGGATGGGAAATGCGTCTATCAGCACAACTCTCATTTATTATTCGCACAAGGCATACCTAACTCGGACCTTTACTTATATCAAAGAGAATCTATCATGGAGCCCTGAAATCAGCCGTATTTATCATCACTAGTTCACGACTCCACGCGCTAAGCATGAAATATAACGGTTAGCACAGCAAAGCAACACGTAGTCATCCTATGCTAAACAATGTTTTTTAATCGATAATAGCGAGCTGTGGTGCAGTGCGTGGACACAGAATAATTAACCATTTCTTTGATCTGTCGGATACAAAGAAACATGATCAAACACTGCAAAGCACTGACCTTTCATCCAATGGGAAAAATTGTCAACCGCAAAGTTAGCAGAGCTTTATATTCATGTACTGCGGTACATAGAGTTGCACCCGTCCTTCTTTACCCAATATTTTCCTATGCCCTCTTTTGCGATGAAAATGTTCTCGCTAACAAAATTTAATATTTAATGTTTTACAATTTGAACATCTAAATAAATCTACTAGTACATCTACAGTAATATACGAGGATGATTTTTTTACTAGCGAGACCTTCACATAGCCATTGGAGCACAAACTCCTCCACCGCACGGTCGTCGTCGAATCGATGGCCTCCCATCGCTTCTTTGAGGGGCCCAAGTAGTTACATGGTGACAAGTTGGGATTGTAGCGTGGATACCCCAAAGTTTCCCAGCTAATTCTGTCCAATTTTTGCTTCGTAGTGTTTGCTGTGTGGGACCTGGCGTTGTCATGAAGCAAAATTACATTTTTGACAGTTTGCGTTTTTCTTTTCCTTCGGTACGACAAGTTTGCAGCATACAGTAAGTTGCAATAATATTGCGCATTAAATGTGCGTTTATCAGTCTTCATGAGATTCCAAACCGCCTCGATGTGGACTTCGGTAACGCTCATCCTTGGGCGGCAATCGTGGCTCTGATCCTCGACCCTTTCTCATCCTTCAGAGAATTCCTTATGCCAAGCAAAGACACGGGTCCTTTAAAACGTGTTGTCCTTGCACTGGGCCTTCAGCCTCCGCAAAATTTCGATTGGACTTACGCCTTCCTTGGCCAAAAATTTGATAATAGTCCGTTGCTACACGGAGATATGCCCTTTTTGTTCGCTCATGGTTTTCTTTAATACTAAAGAGACCTAAGCGAATTGGGGTCATGTCTACCCCTTCCTAACAGTCCAACCAACTCTATACGGGTCTATGACCTCTCTGGAATTAAAAAAAAATCAGTCTCGTTTATATTTTGGAAACAAGGCGACGATAAGCAGCTATGTTACTAGGATTCAACATTATATGTTGGTGAGCCCTGCACTTCCAACAAACGATTTGACGCCGGTAAGAACTTATATGTACTTTAACTCTATATCTATTGAATATGAAATATAAAATGCAATCATATCTTATAGAGAATACATTCTTTAATTTATAACAACATTAAATGTCAATAAATGATATTTAACTGCCTTTTTTCAAGAAAAACTGTTAAAAATTGTAAATGAGGGTACTTTCGGTGGACCAATTATAACCAAAATCTAATCAAGTCTGCATATGAATGTAAGGAAGAGGAATACGTAAAAATTGTCTCGATGTGTACGGAGTTACTAAGTGATTCTATTGGTCGGAGTTCTTGCCTCTTATGCTGTTTTCTCTCTGTTTAACTCATGTTGTTTCTTACTTCTTCTAACTGTGTCAAGGTCAAAATTAGCTATCTGTTCGCTTTAAAGGGAGATGGATGGAGACAAATTTTAAGTTTGTCTTCGGTCAGCTGGTTCACTGAATAATATTGAGTTTTCTTTTTCAATAACACATATAATGGAACAAAAATGACTACTAATATTTTTTCAGTATTACATATTAAGTAGTACATAATTCATAATATTCTGTTTATTTAGAAAATATAGCTATTTGTGTATTAAGAGCGCAAAATAGGACATTGTCGATTGAAAGGTTGTCCATTTGCGCTCGAAACACACACAAGATTTTTTCTACATTCGCTACCATAACAAAAAATAATAAAATGTACACTTTGTACACTACTACTCAATTAATAAGGATTAATATAAAGAAAAAACGTCTTTTATATTTAATTTTAATTTTTCGTTATTTCCCATTCTTCTTGACCTAATTGCTTCAATCTATTCTAAACATTTTATAGTTTCGTTTTTGAAAATGAATGCCCTATTTTATTTTCACAATAGTGCGGCTTTTTTTTGGTTATGTAATATCCCGACAGAGCAGTTATATGTATTGATTTGTAAAGGTGGTAATTGTGTCACTACAGTGCCATTAGTTCCTGACTAAACGTTTCCATTAAGTAGACAAGTGACATTTCTCAACATTGTATAGTTAGAAATTTGGACAGCGAGCGTTTTTACTACTTTGTCGCGCTAGAGCGGCAAAGTGACATTTTGCGTTGACAAAAGAGAGCGCAAATGGCTACTTTCTTGTAGACTGTAGAAAAAAATATTTATTAAACGCGCACATTTTCTGATAATAAATTTAAGTTTAAAAAGATTGGACATCCATGCTCTACCCGCATATATTCACACCCATGAAATAAAGTGGCAAAATACGAAATGAATTCGCTTTTGTGGTCTGATCATAACCGTATACGTTATCATTCTAATAACGATTATTTAAAACAGCTCGGGTCCCGATAAGGTATCAAAGTAAATTGAAACTGCGCTCCTTAATGACCAGATCACAACATAAAGTCCCACCGCTGTCACCATATGCTACACTGCATTGATTTTAAATTAAAATCAAGTGTTATAGCGGCTGTTGCACACCACATGCACTACTTCGTTTTTCGTTTCGATGCAATATTGATTTCCAGCACACAAAAGATACGCGCGTCCACCTAATTTTTTGCTATAAAAGTCATTCACAATTAAAACGATTCTACAATAGTATAACTCCATGATATACAGTTGCGATTAAGCCGGGGAATCTGCTCGAGGAGATATGATATCGGAGATATTAAAAAAAGCAATTGTATGTAAATGTTGCTCGGCCGGCTCGATATCGGATTTTAATAAAAGCAGCCGCTGTGCAGCTTATCAAAATATATAGCAGAACGCGGGGCACAGAATGTAGAGGTGAAAAAAGAGAGAGTGATCTGGCGCAGGAAGTAGATACGGCTACTTCCGGCCTTCCGCTGAGTAATGGACATGAGACCAACACCGTTTTTAATATTTAACCATAGCCAAGCCAAACTAACCATTTACATACCAGATAGCTTATAACTTGTCGTCCGTCCAAAAATCAACAAACTTCTAATAGAATCCGCCAACTTACGAGTATGTACATGCAAACATGGGATTTTTTTCTTTTTTCATTTATTTAATTTCATCATTTAGGGATATTTTTAAATCATAATATAGTGAAACCCTTCTTAACGGACACCCCTTTAAAGCGGACACCCCTCTTAACGGACAGGTTTATCTGAGTCCCGGCCTAGGTACTGAGGAAACAATGAATATATAACCGCTCCATAGCGGACATCCTCTATAACGGACACGGACAGCTTTCTGCGCCCCCGCCGGACAATTTTATCAATCCCTCTATAATGGACACTGAGTGCTGTTAGCTCTAGGCATTGTGATTATACAACCGGACTGATTAGACTACTAGGAATTCTTTCTTCCTATAAAACGCCGTCCTTTCCCCCTCGCTGGCCTTAGGTTTGTGACGCGGACTCCGTCTCAGTTTAGTTCGAGTGTACATAGGTTCGTCTATAGTTGTGAAATATGTCTCCTCCCAAAGTACCTCAAAAGTCGTTATTGTTGAAGGAAAAGATAGGTGTGACTAAACACCATGATGAAAATAAGAGTTCGTTGCGTGTTTTGGCAATGAATCTAAACATATTATACGCGTGCATGCTCAATTTAATTGTAAGATGGAAATTGTTCTAATTTTACAACATCTATTTGTTTGGGTGGAGGTAGAATGGTACTAACATTACATGATGGGGGGACCCCTCTAAAACGGACACCTCTCTATAACGGACAAAACAGGGGTCCCATAGGTGTCCGCTATAGAGGGGTTTCCCTGTATTCTAATTTTTATGCTTAACTTTAAAATTTACTTCTTTAGAATCAAAGTAAACTTAATTTTGCGTAAGCTGTCAAAACAAGCAACTAGATTTATCATTATTTGTTTAAAGAGACAATAAAGTAACTGATTCGCTGTCGCGGCAACGTTTCAGAGACGAGTGAATCTGTATTTTTACCTCCCGCTACCCTTGGTAAAGGAAATATAGGGATCATGCTAAAAATCGCATAACGGGATTTTGATAAATGATCACGTTTCAAGATCCATAGAATCCAATTTTAACATTTTCACAATAATGTCTGTGGGTGTAGTCCGATCGTACTCTAATAGATAAAGAAACCATTAAATTTTGGTATAAATCGGATAATCGGAAATCGCACTTTACTTGTAGTTCAAAATAGTTTTTCTTCCAAAAACACCTTTAAATGTCTTTTTTCGCGATTTATGTTATTATAAAAATAAAGATTATTGACTTTTCTACAGGCATGCATTACTAATTTTTCTATATATTTTATAGATAAATTAATAAAATAATCAATTTTATAAATCCCGGAGTCCTTGTTTTAAAGATAAACACTATTTCTTAGTTACACAGTTCATAATTCAAATGTATGTATCCGACAGATAAATATCATTGTCAAAAAAATAATTATTTCAAATTAATAATAATGTTTTAAAAAGAAAATTCTAAATAGAACAATTGTTACATGGAAAGGAACTTAATATACATAGTTTCTAGCATTAGTAAATATACAGGCATGTATTTAAATAAAAAAATATATTAAATATATCATCACGGCATATTACTGTGTGCTAATCTGCTTTGTACACAGATTTCGGTAATGATGATGCGTGAAGAGTGCATCACAAGGGTTAATTTTATGTCATTAAAATTCGAAATATTTGGCGTTGGTGGGGATTGAATCCGGTTCCCCAGGTAAGCGACCAGACACTAATGCACGCGGCCACGACACCCCATAGGTATATGTATTTAAATTAATAAAAGTTAAATGGCGGGAGGTATTGTGTTGGTCACAATATTTTTTAGATGAAAATTTTGTGCATTAGGTTAGAATATAATAAAATATATTTAAATAAATATTCAACCTAAGTATATAGGGTTTTCCAATAAGAGGTGTTATTTTGATATTCAAAGAAAAATGCCATTTTTTAATATAAATGATCGGATGTTTATTTCATTATAAAGAGGAAGGTATGCCGTTAATAGTGGAAAATAACATCAGACAAATGACCACCACGACCACGCTGACAGGACAATATCCTTTTCATGAAATTTTCCATAACCAAATCGCAAAGTGGCTGTCCTATGTCCTCGATAGCCTCACGAATTCCATCTTTGAGGTCTTGAGTCGACGCTGGGCAGTTGGCGTAGACCTTCTCTTTCACGTGGCCCCAAAGAAACAAGTCGCAAGGTGTTAAATCACAAGATCTCGGTGGCCAATTGTGATCACCTCTTCGAGAGATAACACGGTCCGGAAACTTTTCCCGTAAAAGATCAATGGTTTCGTTGCTTGTGTGGCACGTAGCGCCATCTGGACTTTATAAGCCTTAAGACCCAAATCTTTATGCAAAATACGGTGTAATGACGTTTGTGGAATGCCTAATTCCAAAGAACGACGAGGAATGGACAAACCTGGGTTTTCTTCAACACTTTCGGCTACAGCAGCAATATTCTCGGCTGTTCTTGAGCGACGTGCACGGGTTTTATTCTTCACATCACTAACTTGTCCCAACAGCTCGAATTTTTCCACCAATTTCTGTATTGCGGTCCGACAAGGTGCTTCACGACGACCCAAAAATTGTCGAGTTTTACGAACCGTAAAACTCGACAATTTTCACCATTTTTATAGTGAATTTTAATAATTTCAATGCGTTATTGAAGCGTGTATCGTTCCATTTTTATTAATGGCGTAGTTTCTACTTGTCAAATGTCAAAAAAATGACAGCTTCAAAAGCGACATCTACCGAAATAGCGGGCTATTCAAAATAACACCTCTTATTGGAAAACCCTATATATATCAAAAAATATTGTCCTTTAACTGATTATGAATAGAATTTTTATAGCGAAATCCCGTAACTGAGCCAGTTAAATTCATGTTGCAATTTCGAGTATGAATTTATTAGCAATATAACCTGTTTTCACCCAATAATGAACTATTCTCAACAAACTACTAATAGAATCCTCCAAGCTTTCTAGATGGTGTTCATGTGAATACAGGGAGTAAAACAAGGCAATTTATTATATTCAAGCGTTAAGTTATTGAGCATGCTTGAAGGCAGCTCATGAATGTATTAAGATAGAAATCTTTGCGGTTAGTTTTAATTAAATATAAAAAATAATTCATAAAAATTACGGTAAACTTGATAGCACGCAAAGTTCTTCGTATATCTTAACTTAATTTATGTCTTTTTTAATCGAACAGAGTGTTATTAAATGCAACCATAAACCTCACTATTAACAGTTTATACTTCAATAACATTTTTAAGAGAAAAGTTAGAGGAACATGAAATTTACATTGGGTTTTATTTGAGAAGTTTAGCGGATGGAATGTTATGATTTCTTGATTTGTTTATTATGTGATAAACACATTTCGGTTGACTAGCCATTTGTTTAAGGGTTTCATTGGAGCGACCTGATTGATCAGCCTGGGATAAAGGGGAGATTAATAGCGCGGTTATTTGATTTCTACAAGATATTTGACACACGGTTTTATTGCTTTGGTCGCTCAACGGAATTAGGGCGGAAAAAATATCCTCTGGGATTATGATACTTTTTGTAGCGGTCATTTAGCTATTTTGCTGCTTATGACGTCCTTTTTCTTTCACGGGGCCATATAAAATTATCAATAAAAGTCATCTCATACTGAAACACGAATACAGTTGCCAAAAACAAACATCTAATGTGGTCAGCACATTACTTCCACTTTTATGTAAACATTGTGAGTGAAAATATGAAATTAATCAGACAGCGTTTTCTTCAGTTTTCAGCGAGAAATAGCTATCTGTGTATTAAGATCGCAAAATAGGACATTGTCGATTGAGGGGTTCTCTCGAAATCGACAATGTCCATTTGCGCTTGAAACACACACAAGATTTTTTCGCCACAGTGGGGTCCTCCACCATAACAAAAAATAATAAAATGTACACTTTGTACTTACACTACTACTCAATTAATAAGGATTAATATAAAGAAAAAACGTCCTTTATATTTAATTTTAATTTATCGTTATTTCCCATTCTTCTTGACCTATTGCTTCAATTTAATCTAAACATTTTATACTTTCGTTTTTGTAAATGAATGCCCTATTTTATTTTCACAATAGTGCAGCATTTTTTTTGGTTGTGTAATATACCGACAGAGCCAGTTATATGTCAGATTGATTTGTATAGGTGGTAAATGTGTCACTACAGTGCCATTAGTTCCTGACTAAACGTTTCCATTAAAAATGTAGACAAGTGACAATTCTCAACATTGTATAGTTAGAAATTTGGACAGCGAGCGTTTTTTCTACTTTGTCGCGCTAGAGCGGCAAAGTGACATTTTGCGTTGACAAAAGAGAGCGCAAATGACTACTTTCTATGTAGATAGCCGCCTCGGTGGTCGAGCGTGTTGAAGCAGCATGCCTAGCAGCGCTCAAAGCGACTTCACCGCTCGGACCCTGGGGTCGTGGGTTAGATTCCCACCAGGGGCTTGGGTGTCTGTGAGTGTCTTCAAATACATTATTATATATGTATGTAAATAAATTGTAATTAGAATAAATAAATGTATTTGATACGGCTATAACTGTAAATAAAGTTGAAAAGCCGACAAAATATTATTATGTAGACAGTAGAAAAAATCTGATGTGGCCAGCACATAACCTCTCGCCGTATATTTTACCTGGCTCTATTCATAAAGCAAAGGATATTTTTAGAAATACAAATAATATATTCATATAAGTCTATGACGTATAAACTTCTTTATTATTCAATAAGAGCATTTCTCAACATAAAACAATTTTCACATGTACATGTATTTACAAAATCTATAGGATATTTTACCATAAATTATGTACAATAAATTACAAAGTGGAGTTTACCATATATAAATCTTAGGCTGGTATCAGGGATTTTCAATTCAAACAACGTTCTTGTTTACTTTCTCTTCATATTCTTCTTGTAAAAACATTAATTTTGGGCGATGTAAAATGTATAATCTGAATTGTGCATCTATTCTTACATATCTTCTTTTACATTTTATTTTTTCATACATGTATCTAAATAACACTAATTCCCTTTAATAAAGTGATGGATAGATTGCACTCCGATTATTCTTATATCGATGTGTAATACTGTCAATATTTACAACTTACTTGAGAAGAATTTGATAGCTTTTTCGCAGTTCAATGTTACTCTAGCTACAGTGCTGGTGTACATTGTCCCATAATGTTTGAAACAAATTTAAGTCCTTCAACCATTCCTTCAACTTAGACTTGTCACCTCCACAATAGTCACAGATCAAGAATTAAGAGATTCTCCAAGTACATTTTTCTTTCATTACTTATTATTTCTGACACTGACATTTATCTGTCAGTTACAAATAATTTAAATTTGCAACTATTTTTCATGGCATCCTTTCGGTTGTAAAATTAATTACAACATTATTTTATATATTATATTCCTTTTATCTCTAAATCTATAAAATATGTATAAAAATATTTAAATGTATCAGAAAGAGAATTTATTTTTCTTTAATATTATCAAGAAAAATTTTCAAAAAATAATATTTAGAAGATTTTTTTTCAAGAATCTTCTACTTCCGGTTGTCCAATTGTTACCAAAACCTTTTCAGATCTTCCCATGAATGTCCGATTGGGAAATACGTTGTTAAATAAATTTTAAGTCTTATGTTTTTGAGTAACCGTCCTTCCAACATCCCACACACACACATCCACACACACACACACACACACACACACACACACACACACACACACAGACATCATCGTAAAAATGTTAAAATCGGATTGTAGGGACCTTAAAACGTGCTTATTCAATAAAATGTGGATATGCGATTTTTAGCATGAATCCAATACCTCTCTTAGCGAGAGGTAAAAAGTATAAACGTATTTAAACACCCAATATACTCACTTATTTTAGCATCAAAGTGTATTAAAACATATCTAATATGCAGTAAGAAACCTAAACTCTTTCTGCGACGCTAAAGTAAAATCTGATCTTGTAATAAAAGTACTCAACGTTCAAACTATTCCTCAACTTCATACTGTTAAATGGAAATATTTAAAATTAAATTTTACGAACAAAATAACCCGCACCGCAGAATTGGACTTGGTACATTAGGGTCCATTCATATGTAATTTCTCCGCAGTGACCGTATTAAGACTATTGTATGTATAATTATAAATAAAATGAAATTCGCCATTTTATCCAGAAAGCCAGGAATATCTCTAGGCATTACCTCACAGACATAAATTTGGAAAAATAATATTTAAAATCATTTTTCCAAAGAAAACTATTTAGAGCTTTAAGCACATAGTGCCATATCGGGTTTGCCGATTGATACTAAAATCTAATGCCCCATTTCTATTTTAGTACCAAGTAGAAATATAAGTTTTCAAACTTTTCCTGTGGTTAGAAATTGAGTTAGGGAGTATAATGGAGCCACGCACTTATACACCGACAGACATCATCGTGGAAAAGTTAAAATTTAATAATATAACCTCATTATGTAATTTTTACACAATCTCTAATGGCCATTTGCACCGATGTATAATCATAAGTTCTACTTTGCTTAAGTTTTACTTAAAGTTGAGGTTCACCTTAAGTTTAATTTTATTGCACATGTAAAATTTAAGTTCTACGTATCTAAGAATAGGATTTGGTTAAAAAAATTGAAAGATAAAATATTTCCTATACTTCACTATTTGTTATGTTCTCGGCTGGACAGAAAGAGATAACTAGACATAGAGATATATAAAGTCTACTCTAAAGTTTGTCGACAGATGTCTCTACGGTCATTATAACATATGTGTAACATTTTGTTTGTTTGGATTTTGGCAGCTGCGAAGTCGTTCTGTTTTTGTTTTTCGGTGTTATTATTCTATGAATATGCCTTTTTGAAGTAAGTATTGATATAAGATGTGCATAATTCTTAAAACTCATCACGTTCTTATTCATTTTGCACGGCAATTTTAAAGCAGGCATCTGCTTTTTTTATAGAAGGTATAATAAAAAAATTAATGTATCAGATTGTGAATTTAATTATTTTTATTATTTGTAGTAACAAATTTTCAAGAAATAATATTTAGAATTTTTTTTAGAAACTCAATTCCGGTTGTCCAATAGTTACCAGAATCTATTCAACTCTTCCCATTACTGTTAGATTGAGGAACTGTGGTTACACAGGTTTTTAGTCCTCACACACATACACACACACACACACACACACACAAACATCATCGTAAAAATGTTAAAATCGGATTGTAGGGACCTTAAAACGTGCTTATTCAATAAAATCTGGATTTATTACAACAGGTTATTTTATATATTTCTTTAACTCTAAATCTATAAAAGATATAAGTATGTATCAGATAGAGAATTTAAAGTTCTTTAATACTTGCAATATTTAGAAGATTTTTTTAAGAATCTGCTACTTTCGGTTGTCCAATTATTACCAAAACATTTTCAACTCTTCTCAGTAACGCCCGATTGAGAAAAATACGTAGTTAAACAGATATTAGGTATTATATTTCTTGAGAAATTGTCCTTCCAACATCCACACAAACACACATCATCCTAAAGATGTTAAAATCGGATTGTAGGGACCTTAAAAGGTGATTATTCAATACAATCTGGATGTGCGATTTTTAGCATGAATCCAATACCTCTCCTAGCGAGAGGTAAAAATGTAAGTTTTCAGACTTTTTCTGTAGATAGAAATTGAGTTAGGGCGTATAATGAATTCACGCACTTACACGCCCACAGACATCATCGTGAAAATGTTAAAATTTAATAATAAAACCTCATTTTGTAATTTTTACACAATCTCTAAATCTCCTTCAGCTAAGGTGACAGGAGTGCTGAAACGAACCTGATTTTTAATCGCAAACAAATTTGCCAACGTGCTCTTTCAGACTGTGAAATAAAAATTCCGTCTCCACTTAGGATGCTGACAAAAATGGATAGAGTTGTCAAAAATTGTGAAGGCGTTAGTGGAATTGAAAAGTCTCGTCGAAAAATCAATCGTGAAGTCGTCATATTTACGAGCAAACAATTGTCTGGAGTTTAAAATTCGGTGCACGGTGAGTGTGGCTTCTTGTCGCACACGATCCCGTCATGTCAGCAGAAGTCACTGGCTGGAAATCACTGATGATGGATTGATTCACCACACCGCGTGCCCAGCCTGTTAATTGCTACACGAAATCATTACAATTTTCACATTAAAATGCATCGCTGGGCCGATCGTTAATACAAAAAGATTCAATGTGTGTACGATTTGTTTGTTCAGTGTAATTTATCAAATTTTTATACGCTTTGCTTTCAACGTGACAAATATTTTTTCAGTATTTGCATACATATAAATAAATATTTCAACTCTTTTATGTTTGTAATGCTTTTTTGGATCTTCAATTAGTAGGCTTTACGTGTGTAATTAAAAACAAAAAAAACCTTTGCCGTTAAGTTGCAAATTTGGAATTTAAATTCGTGTTAACAAACCACACACCAGTTTTACTAAAATTCTGAAATTAACATGTGTCACAAAACTTTTCGGATTTTTTACCTCTCGCTAAGAGAGGTATTGGATTCATGCTAAAAATCGCATATCCAGATTTTATTGAATAAGCACGTTTTCAGGTCCCTACAATCCGATTTTAACATTTTTACGATGATGTTTTTGTGTGTATGTATGTATGTGTGTATGTGGGATGATGGAAGGCCGATTACTCAAAAACTATAAGACTTTATATTTGTTGATCTGAAAAGGTGTTGGTAACAATTGGACAACCGGAAAGATTCTTGAAAAAAAATCTTCTAAATATTATTTTTTGAAAATTTTTCTTGCTAAAATTAAAGAAAATTAAATTCTTTATCTGATACATTTAAATATTTTATTATATATTCTATAGATTTAGAGATAAAAGAAATATAAAATAATCTGTTACAGCCGAAAGAATGCCACGGAAAATAGTTGAAAATTTAAATTGTTTGCAACTGACAGATAAATGTCAGTGTCAGAAATCCGGAGACATTACTGAAGACTTTTTCTGGGAAGTACATACATTATATTATTTCTTAATGCATAGTTAAATATTTAATATCATAGGTATATTACATATACTCTTCAGAAATACTGTTACTCCCGACAATGAAATGGAAACATCTCGAATTTTTTTAAATATAAAAAATCTAAATATAAGGAATAGGTATAAGTAGAATTTTGGTGTAGAGTGTAGGTATACAAGAAATGTTAAATACATTAGGGCGCGAGCAGTCATGTGACTTTGTTGGCCTTGACAATCAGATATGAGGGCCCATGTCAGAATGATAGCTAGTAATTATGTATATACATGTCAAATATTATAATTTCTCATTCTAAATTTAGTGATTTTCCAATTCCATGTGGTTTATTTTCCTCGGCAAGTAAATTTCACACTCCCGGTGACAAATTAACTACGTGAATTTAGAAAATCTTGAAATTTGACATCTATGTACATAATTACTATTTATCATTCTGAAACGGGCTTCCACATCTGCTTGTCAAGTCTAACAATGTAACATGACTGTTCGCGCCCTATACTTAACCAAAAAAAGGAAGTGGCGAGAGGTATTATGCTGGCTTTAAATAGACATTACTGTGGCTCAGGAAAGTTTACTAAATCTGCTTATTACTATAATGAGTAACATAACTTAAACTTTAACATTAAGTGTTAACAATTACTCGAAAGTTCAGTCGAATTATTTGTGAAATGTTAAATTCCTACTTATATAATATAAAATGGAAATGGTGAGAGGTATTTTCTGGCCACAACAGATTGTTTTTTTTTATCTTCTATTAGTTAGTTATACGTGAGCAATTAAACAAAAAAACCTTTGGCAATAAGTTGCAAATTTGGAATTTAAATTCGTGTTAACAAACCAAACAGCAGTTTAGCTAAAATTCTGAAATTATTCACCAATAAAACACATGAGTGTTGGCAGAGTTGCGTTATTTATGTGGTGCACGAGTGAGTTTCCCTTCTCTTCCTGTTCCATACATTTAATACGTTAGTCGCGGATGTGCAGTAGTGTACAATTATTTGCATCTGGGATCGATCCGAGTATCAGGCTGCTATGCATGTGACCGCATTGTACGCGTTTACCAGATACATCACACACATACTCCCAGCGCCCGAACCAGGAATTTTCATTCTACGATTATGTAATGCTAGATGAATTACATTCACTCATTCATCCATTCTGATTCATAATAATACACATACTAAAATTTTCGGATTACTGAATCTATGATTAACTGGTTCACGCTGCCAGGAATTGCGGAATCAGATTCCGTACCCGATATGCAGATTGCTAGAAAATGATAATGTAGATTGCAGCTAAACAAATAGACATCGAAGTATGAGGTTTGTTTAAAGTATCCAGCCGACGGATGCATCATTTTCGTCGTGAATTCGACGAATCAACCAGTAAGATCGCTTGAGAATTTGGGGGGGAGAGGGTGGTTGTCGTGGCTCGAAAGTAAGGAAGATTGAATTAAAATTAAACACACTTTTTACCTCTCGCTAAGAGAGGTATTGGATTCATGCTAAAAATCGCATATCCAGATTTTATTGAATAAGCACGTTTTAAGGTCCTACAATCCGATTTTAACATTTTTACGATGATGTCTGTGTCTGTGTGTGTGTGTGTGTGTGTGTGTGTGTGTGTGTGGATGTGTGTGTGTTTGTGTGTGTGGGATGTTGGAAGGACGGTTACTCAAAAACTATAAGACTTAAAATTTGTTTAACAACGTATTTCCCAATCGGACATTCATGGGAAGATCTGAAAAGGTTTTGGTAATAATTGGACAACCGGAAGTAGAAGATTCTTGAAAAAAATCTTCTAAATATTATTTTTTGAAAATTGTTCTTGATAATATTAATGAAAAATAAATTCTCTTTCTGATACATTTAAATATTTTTATACATATTTTATAGATTTAGAGATAAAAGGAATATAATATATAAAATAATCTGTTGTAATTAATTTTACAACCGAAAGAATGCCATGAAAAATAGTTGAAAATTTAAATTATTTGTAACTGACAGATAAATGTCAGTGTCAGAAATAATGAGTAATGAAAGAAAAATGTACTTGGAGAATCCCTTAATTCTTGATCTGTGACTATTATGGAGATGACAAGTCTAGGTTGAAGGACTTAAATTTGTTTCAAACATTATGGGACAATGTACACCAGTACTGTAGACTAGAGTAACTTTGAATTGCGAAAAAGCTATCAAATTCTTCTCAAGTAAGTTGTAAATATTGACAAAATTACACATCGATATAAGAATAATCGGAGTGCAATCTATCCGTCACTTTATTAAAGGGAATTAGTGTTATTTAGATATAACATGTATGAAAAAATAAAATGTAAAAGAAGATATGTAAGAATAGATGCACAATCCAGATATATACATTTTAAACCGCCCAAAATTAATGTTTTTACTAGAAGAATATGAAGAGAAAGTAAACAAGGTTGTTCGAATTGAAAATTGCTGTTACCAGCCTAATATTTATATATTATGGTAAACTCTACTTTGTAATTTATTGTAACATAATTTATGGTAAAATATCTTCATGTTGAGACATGCTATTATTGAATAATAAAGAAGTTTATACGTCATATATTTATATGAATATATTATTTGTATTTAGAAAAATATTCTTTGCTTTATGCATACAGCCAGGTAAAATATACGGCGAGAGGTTATGTGCTGGCCACATCAGATTTTTTAGTTTTAGTTCTGTTTATTGTATCGGCAGCATGAACTACTGCCTTCTTCAGGGAATAAGCAATATTAGCAACAGGTAACCATGGTAACAAGATCTAAACCATCACAATGATTGAGATGATTGGTTTCGAAAATTTCAATGGCTTCTCTAATTAACCTGTTGTTTAGGTGTGTTGGTATCGCTAGTATTTTTGTTTCTTCGAATTTTATACGGTGGAATTCTTTCAGGGCATGCTCTGCAACGGAAGATTTTTCTGGCTGGTTAAAGACCATTTTGTATGATTGTAATTATGATGAAATATTTTTATATCTTTTACTGTTGCTACCATAATATGATAGCATCAAAATTGGAATATAATTAACAGATAAACATAGATGAAAAAAATATTTTTTGTTACTTCCAACATATTTACAACGCTAACAATATGAGAACTAATCGTTTTCGTTTTTGTGTGGCGAAAAAACCGAAATAAATTTTGCACAATGTATGCAAAATAAATCCACACAAAAACAGAAAAAAGAGTTTAGTTATTTCAGCGGTAGTGAATAAAAATATATTAGCAAAACTACGTTACATCCTACAATAATGAAAAGCATATTCACCACAAAAAATTCCGTTGGTTGTCTGACATTCTCTTGCATAGAGTTCTCGTACATGTGTGTTTTGACATTGCCATTGTCTGTTCACTCTTAATCAAAATACAAACGTAATAATATTCCACACATACTGCTGATGAACACTGGCTGATAATTAGGAAACGAAATATCACCTGCGCTGAGCGTTATTATTTCTACGGCGAAATTCATTTGCATTTTTAACGAAAAAATCTGATGTGGCCAGCACATAACCTCTCGTCGTATATTTTACCTGACTGTATGCATAAAGCAAAGAATATTTTTGTAAATACAAATAATATATTCATATAAATCTATGACGTATAAACTTCTTTATTATTCAATAATAGCATGTCTCAACATGAAGATATTTTACCATAAATTATGTTACAATAAATTACAAAGTAGAGTTTACCATATATAAATATTAGGCTGGTAACAGCAATTTTCAATTTGAACAACGTTGTTTACTTTCTCTTCATATTCTTCTAGTAAAAACATTAATTTTGGGCGGTCTAAAATGTATATATGGATTGTGCATCTATTCTTACATATCTTCTTTTACATTTTATTTTTTCATACATGTTATATCTAAATAACACTAATTCCCTTTAATAAAGTGACGGATAGATTGCACTCCGATTATTCTTATATCGATGTGTAATTTTGTCAATATTTACAACTTACTTGAGAAGAATTTGATAGCTTTTTCGCAATTCAAAGTTACTCTAGTCTATAGTACTGGTGTACATTGTCCCATAATGTTTGAAACAAATTTAAGTCCTTCAACCTAGACTTGTCATCTCCATAATACTCACAGATCAAGCATTAAGGGATTCTCCAAGTACATTTTTCTTTCATTACTCATTATTTCTGACACTGACATTTATCTGTCAGTTACAAATAATTTAAATTATCAACTATTTTTCATGGCATTCTTTCGGTTGTCAAATTTATTACAACAGATTATTTTATATATTATACTTCTTTTATCTCTAAATCTATGGAATATATAATAAAATATTTAAATGTATCAGATAGAGAATTTAATTTTCTTTAATATTACCACGAAAAATTTTCAAAAAATAATATTTAGAAGATTTTTTTTCAAGAATCTTCTACTTCCGGTTGTCCAATTATTACCAAAACCTTTTCAGATCTTCCCATGAATGTCCGATTGGGAAATACGTTGTTAAACAAATTTTAAGTCTTATAGTTTTTGAGTAACCGTCCTTCCAACATCCCACACACACACATACACACACACACACACACACACATCCACACACACACACACACACAGACATCATCGTAAAAATGTTAAAATCGGATTGTAGGGACCTTAAAACGTGCTTATACAATAAAATCTGGATATGCGATTTTTAGCATGAATGCAATACCTCTCTTAGCGAGAGGTAAAAAGAGAATAAGGTTTTGTATGTGGAAGTGTGAAGCGAATAACTGAAGTTAATTTGGCGTAATCCTTACGTTTGACATGGAGTATAGAGTGACACGGGCCGTGAATAAAGCCCTCAACTGAACTGCTATCGCCGAATGAAATGCTTCACTACGCGTATGAAGTATAATCTGCGTGTGTTTGGCATTCGATGTAATCTACCACAACTGATATGTAGATGTTTTTCACTTGCCCGTAAGTAACCTGAGCATAATCACTAATTTATGAAACGCTAAATTTGACAATGTTCATACTCCGTATAAACGAACGCGGTAGCTGGCTTGCAAAAAAATCGCGTACACCTTAAAAATCAAGTAACCGAGTTTTTACTTTTTACCTTCCGTCACCTATAGGTAAGGAAGGTATTGTCTTTGGTCAAAAAAATCGGTGGTGAGTTTCCATTGAATAAGCACGTTTTAGGGTCTTTACAATACGATTTTACTATTTTTACGATGATGTCTGTATGTGTGTGTGTGTGTTCGTATGTGCGCGTGTGTGTGTGTGTGTATGTGTGTGTGTGTATGTGACCGTTTTTTCCTGCACGATATCTCCAATACTAGAATTCCAAAAATTACAATTCTTGCGTATTCCTCTTCCTTACAACCATATGCAGACTTGATTAGATTTTGGTTATAATTGGTCAACCGGAAGTACCCTCATTTGAAGATTTTAACAGTTTTTCTTGAAAAACTCAGTTAAATGTTATTATAACTTAAAGAATATATTATTGTCTATACGATTTGATTTCATTTTATATTTCATATTTAACAGATATAGGATTAAAGAATAATAAAGATAAAAAAAATCATATAAATTTCATAATTCAGCCAGCTATGCTAACTTAACCATGGAAACTGCTAATTCAAATTGACAGATGTCAGTATCAATAAAATGTAAATCAATGACAGAATAAGGGAAGTAACTCTAGTGTTAGAAGTTTCTGGATATAAGAAAGACGATTACATTGGTTTGAACATGTCATGAGAAGCGATGAATATATTAATAGAAGGTGGAAGAAACATAGGAAGACCAAATATAAGATGAAAAGATTGCATTGCAGAAGACTTGAGAGAAAAGGAACTGAATGAGAAAGACACGCAAAACAAAAATAAGTGGAAGAAGAAAATAAAAAATAGCGACCCCCTAACGAATGGGAAAAACTAAAGAAGAAGAAGTAGATGTCAGTGTCAAGTGCAATTTGCAAAGTTTGTTTATGAAATAACTTTACTGGAAATATAGCATCTTTTGCAAAAAAAAAATATGTATAGGGCGCGTGCCTTTGGCAAGCAGATATGGGAACCCGTATCAAAATGACAGCAATTAATTATGTCCATAACTGACAAGTGTCATAATTTTTCATTCAAAATTTCATGATTTTCTTATTTCATGTGGTTTGTTTGTTATCAGGAGAATGGAATTCAGTTGCCGAGAAAGGGAATCATAAAATACCAAAAAATTAGAATCTTTTAGAAGAAAATTTATGTATGGAATTTGTACATAATACACAGGATTGACGGAAGGTATTGTGCTGGCCACAACAGATTTTTTACATTGGAATCATTCTAAAAATCGCATATCGAGATTTTAATGATTAAGCACGTTTTAAGGTCCATACAATCCGATAATAACATTTTTACGATGATGTCTGTGTATGTGTGTGTGAGGTTGTTAGAGGCACGATTTCTTAAATTCTATAAGACTAAAGACCTGTGTACATAACTACGGATTCCTCATCTAACAGTAATGGGAAGAGTTGAATAGACATCTGGACAACGGAAGTGGTAGTTTCTTTAAAATATTATTCTAAATATTATTTTTTGAAAATACAATAATAAAGATCTTTAAGTTCTCAATCTGATACATTTAAAAAAAATATTATATATTCTATAGATTTAGAGATATATTATATAATAATATAGAATAATCTCGCTGCCTAAACAACTCCATGGAAAGCATTTGAGATATTTAAATGCTTATAATTGACAGATAAATGCAAAATGTCATTGTCAAGAATCAACAGTTTTATTAACATTACAGAAAGCTTTTTCTGGGAAGTAAGTACATTTAAAATTTCTTATTGTATAATTAACTAAATGTGTACTTAAAATTATAGGTATATTAATATTACATATATCCTTAAGAAATACCGCTAATACCGTCAGTGAATATAAAGAATTTTGAATATATTAGAAGAGTAGGAGAAAATACCTCATAGAACGAAAGAATAGATACAATTTAAATTATTTGTATGTACAAGAAATGTTAAATTCGTTAATTATGACCCGGGTTCGATTCCGACTAACGCCAAAAATTACTCAGAATTTTAATGGCACCCCAACGGTGCACTTTCCACGACAGCAGTGACTGCCCATGACGTGACGCCCCATCCACACGGTACAAATATTTCATCATTTACCGATATCTGCGTAGAAAGCAGATTACACACCCAGAAATGGGCAATATGCCTCTATATAAGGAAGGTATTATCTTTGGTCAAAAAATTCTATGCTGAGATTTTAATGAATAAGCACGTTTTACAGTCCCTACAATACAAATTTACTGTTTATACGATGATGTCTGTATGTGTATGTGGTATGTGGTGTGTGTTGTGTGTGTGTGTGACAATAATTTCTCCTTCGATAGCTCCAATACTACAATTCCAAAAATTATAATTCTTTCATATTTCTCTTTTGTATGTTGATTAGATTTTGGTTAGGACTGCTTAACCGGAAGTACCCTAATTTGAAGATTTTAACAGTTTTTCTTGAAAAATCGCTGTTAAATATCATTTTTTGACTTTTTATGTTATTTTCTATTTGATTGATTTATATTTTTTTCTACATATTCAATGAATTTAGAGATAAAGAATTATAAAGAAATATCTTGCAATCTAATGCTGCTAAAAGCTGCACCATGGAAACAGTTAGAATATTTAAATATTACTAATTGACAGATGTCAGTGACAAATAAAATTTACATAATATGTTTGGGAAATGACTTTACTGGAAATATACAAATGTAAAATACTTTAAGGTGGCAAAAACAAACCACATAAGGTAATACAAGAGATTATAGCCATAAACCAATTCAGCAGATTATTATGTTATTAATATAATGCCATATATGTTTTAATTTCTTATTTTAAGAAACGTACTGTTCTTTTTAGGAGTATTTCAGTTTAGTTCAGTACGAGGTAAGATCAGTTCATTTCTCCCCTAAAAAGAAAACGCCCATAGAATCGTTTCCAAAGATATTTCTGTGTGGAATTTGTACAAAATACGTAGAATCGGAAGGTATTGTACTGGCCACATCAGATTTTTTTATTGACAATTTAGTAAAAGTGTACCGACGTAACGGGAGACTATGTTGAAAAATAAAACTGAATCCTCTTAGTTCTCCTATTATCTTCCAGGGGAAATTATTAACTAAATCATAAGACAAGGAATATCATCATCCATCAATCAAAGGACTTTACAACACCAAAATTATTCTTTAAAAATATTAAACGTCATGAAATGACTTTCCATACAACGTCGTTGAAATATTGATGAAAATATCAATATTCAATGTCGAACTTTTGATTTATTACATGACACGTTTTTGTGTTGTGTGCGATCTGTTTTTAGTGAGCCATAATAAGGAAAAAAGACACATCACCATTCACGCGAAAATCACTTGTGCTACACTATCAAACTCCCTATTGTCTGATTTCTCAAAGGAATGCTAACGTATTTCAAATTAATGATGCCACTCCTCAACCCATTATACCTATTTAGGAGTTACAGTTACCTTGATACATAGATAGCGTTACATGATCAAATATTCACATTGTACTTTGTAATATCAATAATTTACACGTTCAAAACTAAATTAACAATAGATGTTTCACCTAGTCCATGTTCTAAATTTCAAGATCATTTATTTCAAATTTTATAGATCACGTTACAAATTATTTAACATGTTTTCTATTTTTAATTAATTTTATTGAAAATATTTAAGTAGAAAAAGTTTTATTGACATTTTCATTTTATTTGAAATTAATGTGATTTTTACTGTGCGTATTTATGGAGTTAAAACATAGATCAACGTCATAAAACTATTTTCGACCTAAAAATAAAAATAAATTAAATATCGGGACTAATGATGGATAATCTCGACTCGCTTGTTAAAAAAATATCGGAATTTCCAGAAGAGCTTTTTTAGTGTATAGGCAAAAAAGTCAACAAGTACATGGCAAGAATAAAAAAATCTGATGTGGCCAGCACAATACCTTCCGTCAATCCTGTGTATAATGTATAACTTCCATACATAATTTTTCTTGGAAAAGATTCTAAATTTCCAGTAAAATTATTTCATAAACAAACTATTCAAATTGCACTTGACACTGACATCTTCTTCCTCTTTAACTTTTCCCATTCGTTAGGAATCGATATTTTTGCGTGTCGTTCTCATTCGGTTCTTTTTCTCTCAAGTCTTCCGCAATACAGTCCTTCCATCTTATCTTTGGTCTTTCTCTGCTTCTTCAACCTCCCATTACTAAACTACTCGTTCTTGTTCACATATAATTCTTCATTTCTCCTCATGACATGTTCAAACCAATGTAATCGTCTTTCTTGTATCTTTCTAGAAAATTGTAACACTAGAGTAATTTTATTACCGTATCTTTCCGTGTGTTCCCCAACATCTACTTCAACATCCTCATCCCTCCCACATTAATTTACTTTTTATTCATACTGACATCTGTCAATTTGAATTATATGAATATATTAGCAGTTTCCATGTTTAGCATAGCTGGCTGAATTATAAAATTTAATTTCTTTAAAATTCTTTAACTCTGTATCTATTGAATATGAAGTATAAAATGTAATCAAATCGTATAGAGAATAATATATTCTTTAAGTTATAATAATATTAAATGTCAATAAATCAAATTTAACTGTTAAATCTTCAAATGAGGCTACTTCCGGTTCACTAATTATAACCAAAATCTAAGCACTTGTTCTTCTGGATGTAAACTTGAGGAATACGAAAAAAATATAATTTTTGGAATCGTGGTATTGCAGTTATGGGAACCGAAACTTTTGTCACATACAAACAGATACACACACACACACACACGCACACACACACACACACAGAGGCACACAGACACACACACACATACATACAGACATCATCGTAAAAATGGTAAAATCGTATTATAGGGACCCTAAAACATGGTTATTCAGTAATAACTCATCATTGAATTTTTTGACCAAAGATAATACCTTCCTTACCTAAAGGTGACGGAAGGTAAAAAATTGCACTTTTATTGTCAATGGGCAGAAAATAGTGTTTTTGTGTCTTTTTAAGCAAAAAATTGAAGATAATATATACAAACTTTGATGAACTACAACATTGTCTACGCGATGTAATTTGCATGGCATATATAGATTACAGGCACATCCCTGGCGTTAAGTTAGGTTCATGACTTAACTATCGCCAATATAACTATTGCCTAATGTGACGCTCTCAGTTGTACGTCGCCTATTTATCGCGTACTGTACTCTGTGGACTATATTTTATATTATGCAGAGATGCATTTTTCCTATTCCATTAGCACTGTTTCTTTTTTAAAGATCCTTATTTATTTTATAAATACTTTGTCGTTATGATATAACATGTAGAGTGTTTAGGTAACTTTCTGAATGAATGGTTGTGTTGCCCGAGGTAGATATGTTGATATTTAAGTGTTGATTGATGTCGGTGTCCTCCAACAAGCGTGACTGATGTCTCCTCGTCCATTTCTCTGTTTATTTATGTTCGTTGTATCGTACCTACGTTTTGGGGTGTGATCGGCGTCGTCTGTCGGTGTTATGTCGTGCCAGGTGCCACGCTCACTTCGATCTCAGGAAATTAGCCCGCGACTAATGCGATTTGTTTATCTTGTCAGTTTGTTCCCGGAAGAATCAATACAAGAGATACAAGCATTAAGGGCGGGTTTGTTCATTACAGACAACACGACAAATGTAGAAAATAATAGCATAACGAAAAAATTTGATGTGACCAGCACAATACCTTCCGTCATTTCTATGTATTTTTACTGGTATAAATAATAACAAAAATATTAGCAACAGGTAACCATGATGTCAAATTACAACATTTAATATAGGAAGCCATGCCCAAATAAATCTAAACCGTAACAATGATTCAGATTATTATTCTTGGTTTTGAAAATCTCAATGGCTTCTCTAATTAACCTATTGTTAAGGTATGTGGTCTCGCTAGTATTTTTGTTTCTTCCAGTTTTGTACGGTTAAATTCTTTCAGGGCGTGCTCTGCAACTGAAGATTTTTCTGGCTGGTTCAATCTGATCGAACGCTGGTGTTTATTCAGTCTTGTTGAAATATTCTACCAGTCTGGCCAATGTAAACTTTCCCGCAGACACATGGAATCTGGTAAATCCCTGATGAATGAGGAGCGGTGACGTCTTTTACTTGTCTTACACTTCACCAAGATATATACGCTTAATAAGCCGTTCACTCACCATTCTCTCCACATGCCCAAACCATCTCAACTGACTCACACCAACTCTCTTAATCACATTGTTCCTAACCATACATTCTTCATACATCAAATTATTCCTCACGCGATCCCGTCTGACATACCCACATACACCACGTAAATACCTCATTTCCACGGCAGTCACTCTCTTTTTTTCTTATATTTGTTGTTTATTCCCTGCCGAAATATCGGTTTTTATAACAATAAACAGAACTAAAACTAAAAAGGTTGTATTATTTTAATTGAATTATGGGTTCTGAATGATTTTTTAGTATGTTACTGTGTTTTGTTTTAAGAAAAACAGCTAAGAGCTTCAAATTAAGGTACTTCCGGGAGGTTCCCATGATCAGATTTCCGGAAACCTTTGACATATTGTTCAGCATATTTTCTTGGACAGGACTCCGTAAAAAAGCTTCTGTAGCAATTGTTTTGATGTAAAATCGTAAATACGTAACTTTGATAGAAGACAATGTATTTTTTGATGGATGACCACTGAAATATATATGAGAGATTATTTCGTTGCATTTAATATACATATACATTAAAATAAAGTTTTATTAATTTAAATTATGTAAAACACATTTCCATAGAATGTATAAAGAAACATTAAAAAATATGACAATTGTTTACTTAGATAAAAAAATTCATATCATAATATAACATACTTTGTAGCAAGCAGAAATGTATACCCTTGAGTATGTTAAATAGTATCACATATTTTACATTTAAATTTGCATATATTATTGTTGAAATTGTCGACACGTGTGGCAACGTCATTCGTACCGTACCGTTAGCGCAAGAGCT
Organism: Harpalus rufipes; assembly: GCA_951394225.1. Taxonomy (NCBI): domain Eukaryota; kingdom Metazoa; phylum Arthropoda; class Insecta; order Coleoptera; family Carabidae; genus Harpalus; species Harpalus rufipes. The sequence continues at coordinate 56,994,800 of OX596279.1, forward strand.
CATTCTGAAAGGTTCAACATAAAATAATTCAGTAGCTCAGTGTTCTTGATGGGAGGTACTTTTGGCAATTTTGCTTTTTCAGGACAAACAATGTGTCCGTTTATTAATTTAAACTAGAAAATTAGATTGTTGTTGTCTCCTCTTTGTCAAGAGTTTTGTGATTTGAGTGTTTCTCGTATAGTAGCAATATACGATGAATCCAGTTATGATAACTAGGCATCGGACAACTATATATATCTGCCTCAACAATATCATAGTTTGAAGAAGCACTTAATGCCGCCATTGTTTTAAAAACATTTTGCAAGAGAGTTACCTCGCCGTAAGTCGCTAATTCGTTCAAGTCGAAAAGCGACCTAATGTTTACCTAGTCCTTAAGATTTTAAATCGTTTTGCATATTTTAAACATTTTTAAGTAAATCTTGAATATTTTTATTGGCTCTGTAGGTGTTGAATTTTGTGAGAATATCACTTTTTTCAGGTTCTTTATTTTAATTTTAAGTTTGGTATGTACATATGTAGTTATTTTTTTGGTTTCTCCACAATTTTTCAATTTTTTTATGGTAAGTACTACATCTAAATTGAAAGTATATCAGTAGTTCAAGACTGTCTTTATTATTGTTTGTTTAGATGTTAAGCTTTTTTTATTCTGAAGAAGTGAAGTTCGCTAATTGGTGTTAAATACAGTGATCATTTTGAAAGATGATAAATTATATAATAGTTATTTAATTATTTATGTATTAAGAGCATATTTAAAAGATTATAGCACGGGGGAATGTTTAAAGCTCGACGCATAATGGAGAACTTTAATTTTGCCGAATGTTATAATGGATATTCACGTATAATGTGTTCGGGAGTTTTTTTGTCCTCTTCGCAGAGACGACAAATATTGTTTACAGCTATACTAATCTTACATAGATGGTATTTCAGAGGACAATGACCAGTAAAGTTACCTGTCATAGTTCTTAGGTCCTTCTTGCTTAGAGCTAATAGCTCTTTGGCATTTGTCAACGAGGGTGAAATGAATTTCTTCCACTGACCGGGATGTCTCTCCAATATAAGGCTATTGCTGCCTGCTCAGTTTTTTATTTCGTTCTTTGTATGGCTTTTCAAGAGTTCACAAGATTCAGGCCCGTAAAACGATAGTTTAGCTCCCTTTTTAGCGAGCTCATCTGTTTTTTCATTGCCTAGAATTCCCTCATGCCCCAGTATCCACCCCGAAGTGACGTGGTTATCTTTGGCCAGCTGTTGTAGAGTGTTCATGAAATTCCAGACTAGCTTTGACTCACAATTGAAGGCACTTAATGCCTTTAAAGCAGCCTGGCTGTCTGACAACATATTTATTTAAGCACAGAGATTTATTGCGTAGATCTCTGCTTGAAATATGGTGGGATTGGTGCCTGTGGATTTCTTTATTTGGTAACCTGGACCAAAAACACCCGCTCCCGTTTCTCCTGACTCTAGTTTTGAACCATCCATAAACAAGGACAAATAGTTTTGGGAAGTGTGGCCCTCCTACTATTCACTGAAGGCGATCACCAATGATTACCTTATACGTCTGGTCAAAATTGTATCACAAACAGACATGGCCATTTCATCTCGGCGTATCTCCCTTAGAATTTCTAATTGACCTACGAGATCCCCAGGTTTGAAGTGTTTTGTCCTACTGAGTGTGAGTGCCTGGAGCATCGCCTCTTTCTTCACTTGAAGGTGCAGAGGCGTTAGCCCCAGAATCACTTCCAGTGCTGCAGTTGGACAGGAATTCATGGCGCCTGTAGTACATAGACAGGCTAATCGTTGTATTTTTCGCAACGACGCTTGTGCTATATTTTGTTTAACTGACCACCATACTAATGAGTCAAATCTCATGCCTGATTGCATAAAAAATAACTTATTGTTAAATTTAGCACGTTAAATTTTGACATGTCAAATTCTGAAAAAATTACAATTATTATTAGTGTATCAATTACATTGAGTATCTGTCATATGTCAATATTTAACACGTTGATAAATTTAACAATGAGTCAAATGTAAACAAGCTTTTATGAAACCGGGCAATAATCTTTTATTACATTGTTTACATATAAATTTATTGTCTACGCATTGTCGACACGTAGACATAGACAATTAAAGTCAACGCGTAGACGACAATCTCTACTCAAAATTTATATGCATATGCCACAGATCACTATATTATCGTAAGATACATGTGCGTTGATACATAAATCTAAGGAAGCAATCTGTAGAGTGTAGAAATGATACTACTGGTTTTCTATTTACAAACATACGTTGACTGATCTATCTGTCATGGCCTGCTTTAGTGTATGTGATCTGTGCTGATGGCGTATTTGGTTAGCCAACCCTGGAAAACATTATGTACATACTCTATGGAAAACGTAAACATGAATCACCGTCATAATTTAGCTCAGTAATCTCTGCTTGGAGAATAAGCAAACATGTAACACGGCCGCCTTATAATTATATTAATTTAGGGAGGTAACCTCCACGCTATAGCCACTTGTTGTCGTCTTATAATTTCCCGAATATCGATTGAGGTCGTTGGCTGTGATTACAATGTGGGAGTGATGTAGCGAATAGAGAAGTCGCGTGAGTGATGGCGAGTAGGTGAGCCGCAAATCCCGCCAGATACACCACAACGCCGAATCCAGCTGATGACTTTCATATTTCTTTCATTTCGGGAACAACCTATACAACTGGGATTTCGTATCGGCGCCCAAGGAACTCATCTGTATTAGTGATGTTTTATTTTATACATCAAGCTCGATACAAGGTATCAGTGGCGACTCGTCAGAGGAGGATACTTTGTTTCGGATCAGAATGGATCATCAGTTTATATAGAAACATAAATTATTCTACACTCTGATTTGTCAAAATCAAAATACTGATAGGTAATTATATTTGTAAGTGTAGTAAAATATGTATCTGACACCCCTTAATAAACTTTTCTAGCTTCGCTTGGGCGTTACTTCTTACCAATTGCTGTTATTCCAATCCCTACGGCATTCCGAATAATTTTATATGTCATTCAATTATCTTTCTCCATCATCTGTTGAACAAAAGTAATGTTTTCTTCAGTAACGGCCGAAATCGGCCGTCCCAAATGAAATTCGTCACTCAGGGAAACTCGTTCGAACTTGAATTCATTATACCATTTGTACGCATTCTTCAGACTCGGAGCTCCATCCCCAAATGCAATTTGAAGTCTCTCAATACGGAGACAGACCATTTTTAAAATTATATTAAATCATGGCACGAAAATTTTCTCGTGTATTTTATATATGAATACATTGAGATAAAAACTTTGCATATTCATGGAAAAGATAGATATCGCCCTGCAATTATTTGTTAATCGTAATTATATTCAAAGATTGCAATTCACTAGATAAGTATAAGAGTATCAGTGGCGTATATAAGGGAAAAATATTTTTATGTATGTATTTTAAATATCCACGCATTGTTTTGTCCAATCATTTAAAATTTTGATTTTGATCCACCAATCAAATACATATTTTCCAGGTCGCTAAAAAGTTATAAACAATATTGCCAAAATTGAATAATTAAAATAATAGAAGAAGAGGAAGTGTAAGCATAATGTTGAAACATCATTTATTTATTTAAAATATGGTCAAGCATTACCTTTACTTTTATAAAAATATCATTCCAAATTTTATTTTCATGATAAAGTTCGAAATGAGCATTTTCAGCTGTCATTAATCCTGAAACATGATTCATGCTGCCATCTTATGTGACGTCGCTAAACTACCAAACGTCAAAGTTATTGAAAAACTAAACGTTTCCTGAATGAATGTTTTTTTTAGTATTATTTCTTCATAACTATTGTATACAGAATAAGCAAATATTTTTTTATTAAACATGTACCACTTAATCACAATATAACCGCATTTCAATTGTTAAGAACAATGTTGCCAAAATTAGATAAATAATGGAAGAAGAGGAAGTATAAGTACAGATTTTTTGAGAAATGAATAAAAAATGTTCAAGCATCATTTATTTATTTACAATATGGTCAGGCATTACCTTTTCTTTTATAAAAATACCGTTACAAATTTTATTTTCATGATAAAGCTCGAAATGAGCTTTTTCAGCTGTCATTAATCCTGAAACATGATTCATGCTGCCATCTTAAGTTACGTCGCTAAACTACCAAACGTCAAAGTTATTGAAAAACTAAACGTTTCCTGAATGAATGTTTTTTTAGTATTATTTCTTCATAAATATTGTACACAGAATAAGCAAATATTTTTTTATTAAACATGCATCACTTAATCACAATATAACCGCATTTCAATTGTCCAATCAAAATTTAGCTGAAATATTTTTCAGATTGTTAAGAACAATGTTGCCAAAATTAGATAAATAATGGAAGAAGAGGAAGTATAAGTACAGATTTTTTGAAAAATGAATAAAAAATGTTCAAGCATCATTTATTTATTTACAATATGGTCAGGCATTACCTTTTCTTTTATAAAAATACCGTTACAAATTTTATTTTCATGATAAAGCTCGAAATGAGCTTTTTCAGCTGTCATTAATCCTGAAACATGATTCATGCTGCCATCTTATGTGACGTCGCTAAACTATCAAACGTCAAAGTTATTGAAAAACTAAACGTTTCCTGAATGAATGTTTTTTTTAGTATTATTTCTTCACAAATATTGTACACAGAAAAATATTTTTTCATTAAACATGCATCACTTAATCACAATATAAACGCATTTCAATTGTCCAATCAAAATTTAGATGAAATATTTTTCAGGTTGTTAAGAACAATGTTGCCAAAATTAGATAAATAATGGGATAAGAGGAAGTGTAAGCACAATTTTTTTAACAACAATATGAAGGATTTACAAAGAAATAAAAATATTCTGACGAATTGCTTGCTTTCTGTATTAATTTAGATAGAACTGAAAATATGAATTCCTTCAAAAGACGTTTTAATATTTTCAATTTTGACGTTTGATAGTTCGACGACGCCTGAGTAGATGGCAGCATGAATCTCGTTTCAGGAATTAATGATAGCTGAAAAAGCTAATTTAGGACTTTATCTCGAAAGTAATACAGATAAAATATAAATATCTGACGTCTGACTTTATTTTATACAAATATATGATGATTGAATGTTTTTTGTCTCAAATTTTTCCAAAACTGACATTGCATGGTTTACTGGCGTCATACAAGATGGCAGCATGAAACTCGTTTCAGGATTATTGTCAGCTGTAAAAGATCTTTTGGAGCTTTTTCACGGAAATAAAAATTAGATAAAATAAATGTATGACCATTTTTGGAGTACATAAATGACATATTAATATTTTTTATTTATTTCTTAAAATTTTTGTACTTATATTTGCTCGTCTCTAATTATTTTTGTTATCCAATTTTGGCAATATTGTTGAATGATAGGTATTACATGTTTAATATGATTTATTTACAATTATTTAATTTACAAACCAACAGAACCAGGCAATAAAACTAAAAATCAATTAAATATATCTTTACATCGTACACCTTATGGTACAAATATATATATATATATTATCTGTACTTTAAGATTTTTTGTACAATCTGGGCCCCCTCCGAAATATAAATCTATATACGCCATTGACGAGTATAGCCCTCACTGGAGACTATATTAAGAAGTAAATAGTTTCCCAAAATACGGTATTTTAATGGCACAAAATTGACCCCTGTGGCGCACTCTCCACGCCAGTAATGAGTGCTCGTGAGGTGACGCCTGGTAAGTGCCTACACGGTACAAATATTCCATCATTCCCGATATCTGTGTACGAAACAGATTGGCACACCCAGCAATGGGTAATATGCCGTGATGAAATATTTATTTATTTATAGGTGAAGACTAATTTAATGTCGCATAAGTAAAGGATTCAGTATGAAGGTAAAATTTTAAAGTTCTATGACTGTAATGTTTCATTTTTTGTTTTATAAATCATTCAGAAAACGTTGCTTTAGAAAACAGTATGATATAAAAATATTTATTATTAACAAAGTTTGTTTTTACGAAATTAAATTATTTATTTAGTGTATTTGGTACCACAAGTAAACTCCTCGTAAAAAATAATACATTTATCCCCTTCTCTTGGGCACAATGTTATATTTAATTTTTCTTTTTTAAAATACTTTATAATTTAATATATTTTAGTACAAACCCGTTACCCTGGAAAACCGGACTGTCGTGAACGGTGGACGCTATTGCCAGGCTCCCTTATTATAATAGTAGGAAAATTAAAAACAAGTACAGCAGCGAAGGGATGAAGTTATTGTATAATATAGTGTTAAATTTTTATGATTAGCGCTGGCTGTCTGCGGTAAAGGCGGCTTTGTCAGCTTGCGTAAGGGTTCCGGGCGCTGCGAGCGCAGCAAAGGGCTCTTGATCAATTAGAGCGGCCTCGTGTTCTGTAACCGCAAACGTGACCCAAGAGCAAAGATGGTTTTTGCCTCCCCCGCGTGACAATTTCACATGCACACTTCACATACTTGTGTTTACTCGGCGATTTCCTCGCTTCTAATCAAACTAATCACACGGAACAGACATTGGGCTTGAGATGTAATTAAATTTTTCATATCCAGATGCAAGTTTGCGTTATAAATTTTGACAAACATTCGAGACGGAGAAACAGAGTGGAGTGCAGTTCTCGGGAATAATACAAGATGTAATTTCGCATAAGATCGCATACATTTTTAACGGTCTTGAAATTATATCGTACTGTCTGAGCCGGAGCAACTTGCTCCACATATTTTCCTTGTTTTATCTACTGATTTATTCAATAAAGACTGCCTTCGGGAAATAAAATTTCTCTAAGACAAACATCTTATTAATACGATGTTTCATTTCTGCAAGAATTGTCAAATTTGCTTTTAGATGTGAATCCCAGTAGAAAACAATAAAAAAATTCTATTGTAACTAAAAATCTTTTAATTTTCAATGTAGGATATGTTATGTAAACCAGGGAAACGGACCTTTATGTTTTTAGGTTAGGGTTTGGTTTCGGGTTCAAGCAAAGTAAAAGAAAGAAAAGAATTGCAGAGTTGGGTAGTAGCAAATAATAATATGAACCTTTATGTAATGGGGTATGTGACCATATTCGAATTTCGATATAAGTCATAAAATATAAAAACTACACACTACGAGTACAACTTCTTATTGTAATAATAAAAACTAAATATTAATTTGTATTAATATTGTTATTAGCATAAAAAGAGAGTGACTGCCGTGGAAATGAGGTATTTACGTGGTGTATGTGGGTATGTCAGACGGGATCGCGTGAGGAATAATTTGGTGTATGAAGAATGTATGGTTAGGAACAAGGAACAATATAATTAAGAGAGTTGGTGTGAGTCAGTTGAGATGGTTTGGGCATGTGGAGAGAATGGCGAGTGAACGGCTTGTTAAGCGTATATATCTTGGGTTGAGGGTTTTCGATTACGTGGCCGACTAGTGTGTAGGTAAGTGGATGGATGTGATTGGTAGGGTGCTTAAAGAAACAGAGTTTCCCAGTGTGAAAAGAAGAAGAGCATGTATGAATAGGATTATGAGTGTGGCCGAGGCGAAAGAAGTCTGCTTAGATAGGAATGTTTGGCGAAGGATGATTGTTTCCTAACTATTATTGTGATCCGGATGCGGTATTTCGCTACCGAAAATCGGTCACTTTAATATGTTTAAGAGTAAGGATTTGTTGTATGATGTTGATGTTATTTTTATTGTTATCGGGTTTGTGCGAACCCACTAAATGGGACACGCGTGATTTTATGTATGTATGTATGTATGTATGTATGTATGTTTTGGAGAAGGGATATATGACGTGAATATGGTAGCATCGTGGAAGAAGACAGATAGATTATGAGGGAAAGAGATAGTTGTAGATCAGCCGATCAGCGTCGCGACTAGGTTGTGGTAGGTGTGGCATGACGACAGCGGCCTATAACTATATCTTTCCCTCCCATTCTATTCGTCTTCTTCCACGATTCTACCATGCTCATGTCACGTATCCCTTCCCCAAATTTTCAATAATTATTTCCTCGTAAAATAGGAATAATTAACCGATTAAAATTAAGGTTGGGATTCGGGGTTCAGATTTTAGAATTTTGTTGGTTAATTTGGGTTTTAAGGTTTGGATTCGGGTCCGATTCGACTCCATGATGTAAACTAATCTTATTTTTAACAAAGAATTTATTTTAATAAAAATCTGTTGTGAACAACACATTATATTCAATTCTATGTTTTTTGTACAAATTCCATACAGTTACTTTCTTGCAAAATATTCTATATTTCCATCCAATAACATTATTTCACAAACTACGCAAATTGTACTTGACACTGACATCTGTCAATTAATAGTTTTTATGAACATTAATTTCTTTACATTTTTTATCTCCAAACAAATTGAATATGAAGAAAAAAATGCAATTAAGTTATATAGAGAATAAAATATTCTTATTTTATTTGAAATAAGGGTACTTTTGGTTGACCGATTATAACCAAGATCATAATTTTTGAAATTGTAGTACTGAAATTATCGAAGGAGAATTTTTTTCTCACACAACACGCGCACGCTATCACACACATACACACACACCAAAACGTCGATATGCGATTTTTAGCACTTATATCTCACTTACCAAGGGTAGTTGGAAATAAAAAATAAAATAGTCGCACAAGATGGCAGACATCTTATAAATATATAAAACATTTTATAAAACGCTGTGTCATTTCGGCAAGCATTTTTAAATTTGCTTTACTAATTATTCTTTTTACCAAATAAACAGCTGCCAATAAAAGTACTTGTTTGCTCTTAGAGTAAATATTGTCCCAGCCTTGTACATATTGTAATAGTTTCCACAAACACTTCTCTTTATTCTGTTTAGTTTTCCAAACTAGTTTAACACATCATTGACTTTATCAATAACAGCTTTTTATATGGGTTTCACTACAAATATCAAAATACACTTGACCTATTTATCCCGGTGCAGCTACAAACCATTTTCAGCCCTCAGGCGAGCGTCTTTCTTTGCTAATATAAACAGATAATATCGGAGATGATCTTTTCCAACTAGAACGAAACGATACATAAATATTTTGCACCGAGATCTCGAGTTAAAACTTTCCGTGTCTTTCGTAAATAGAATACTTTGCAGTGGCGGCTCGTACTTAAGATTTAAGAAGGGTTATTTCATTTTTGTAGGCCCTGCGTATTTTGACAACATACAGTAATTGTTTTAAAGATGTCCGATCAAAGTCATCTACAAATCGTTTGAATTACGATTTTAGCTCCGCCCATTTCGACAAATTCAGTATTGCATTCAAAATTCAAAACTAAGTCAACTGGTAAGTAGGAGGGCCACACGTCCCAAGGGACCGATGGTTCAAAACTAGAGTCAGGAGAAACTGGAGTGGTTGTATTTGGTCCAAGTTACCAAATAAAGGAATCCACAGGCACCAGTCCCACCATATTTCAAGCATCTACGAAATAAATAACTGTGCTCAAATAAACCTAAACACAGGTCTCAAAGGAGCAACAATCAGCATGTTGTCAGGCAGTCAGGCACTTAGTGCCTTCAGTTGTGAGTCAAAGCTAGTCTGGAATTGCATGAACACTCTACAACAACTGACCAAAGATGAGGGAGTTCTAGGCATTGAAAAAGCAGATGAGTTTGTTAAAAAGGGAGCTAAATCCTCGGTAATTCTTGCAATCATTTTTATTTCCCATTTTATGTATATTAGATATATATCATTTTTTCCAGTCTTCTGGCAGTTGCCCTGCTTTCATACATTTATTGAAAAGGACCCCCAGCTTTTCAAAAAGTTGATGGGGTGCGTGTTTCATTAATTCTATTAGTGTGCCTCTAGTTTTTTTTTTAACTAACTAAATAACTCTGATTATATTCTTAATTCCGAAAAGTAGAATTGAAAACACAATAGTACTGGAAGATTTACAAAAACATATCAATTGAAGGATAAAAAGTAATGTAAATGTATCCCGCGATTTATCCTGAACGTGTTTTCTATGGCTTTTGAAAGTAAAAGGACAAAAACTATCTTCGTTGTACTTTTCGAGCATGCAGTGAACAAGTCTTGGTGAATGGATTTAGACGAAATTGCATGTGATTATATTAAAGTGTGTTCTTCTACTTGTATGGTAGTAGAATAAAGTGAGCTTCCAAGCTTTGCGGCCGGGGAGAGTGGTGTGTAAACAGCTCGTGCACGTCTCTCCTGCTCGTCCGGCCGTACGTGTCTGATTGCCTCGGACGCCGAGTCCGAGGCACAATAAATACCCATTGACGAATGTCCAACCCAATTAAATGACCGATTCTCTTTCTTGCTGCATTCATCCTACATCTCTGATCTCTAATCAAATTCTACTTCGACCGTATACGTGATACTACATTACGCGACTCCGGTAATATAAATTCCCAATAGACGGTTCTTTTTATTAGGTATTTCTTAAACTGAGGAAATGTAACACTGTTACCAGAGCTGTGACCAGTATTCAAAAAAAGTATTTAAGTACTAAATACTCACAAGAAAATATTTAAATACTAAGTAAAGTGATACTTTAAGTACATTTTTTTACCTACTTACAGTACCAGTACTAAGGTATTTTTTAATGAAATCTATATGACGAAATATTATCGAATTTAGGTATACATATTCGATTCGTATATCACTCTCATCCAATAAGACAATTAAAGTAGCCTACTAATTTTAATATAAAATTAAGTCACACTTCACGTACTGTGATTATTGTCTGTATCTACTACTTCACGCCTTGGAGTAGAATTTTTTATTATTTATTTAGTTCTATAATATTGATGAGCACGTAGAAATAGCCTTTAATAAATTATTAAAAAATCTTTCAGAAATCATATTTCAATTAAAATGATACAACTTTTTACCTTCCGTCACCTCTAGGTAAGGAAGGTATTGTCTGTGGTCAAAAATTCGGTGGTGAGTTTTCATTGAATAAGCACGTTTTAGGGTCTTTACAATACGATTTTACTATTTTTACGATGATGTGTGTGTGTGTGTGTATGTGACCGCGGTTTCGGCCGCGATATCTCCAATACTAGAATTCCAAAAACTACAATTCTTGCGCATTCCTCTTCCTTACATATGTTTAGATTTTGGTTATAATTGGTCAACCGGAAGTATCCTCATTTGAAGATTTTAACAGTTTTTCTTGAAAAACTCAGTTAAATATTACTATAACTTAAAGAATATATTATTCTCTATACGATTCGATTGCATTTCATATTTCATATTCTACAGATATATAGTTAAAGAATGACAAAGATAATAAATTTCATACATTAGCCGGCTATGCTAACTTAACCATGGAAACTGCTAATATATTCAGGTAATTTAAATTAACAGATGTCAGTATCAACAAAAAGTAAATTAATGAAAGAATAAAGGAAATAACTCTAATGTTTCTAGAAAGATGAGACTATTACATTGGTTTGAACATGTCATGGGGATGAATATATTGGAATAAAAATTAATAGTTTAGTAATAGAAGGTGGAAGAAACGTAGAAAGACCAAATATAAGATGGAAGGAATGTTTTTCGGAAGACTTGAGAGAAAAAGAATTGAATGAAGACGACACGCAAAACAAAAATGAGAGAAAAAAAAAATAGTCCCCCTAACAAATGAGAAAAGCTAAAGAAGAAGATGTCAGTGTCAAGTGCAATTTGCATAGTTTGTTTATGAAATAATTTTACTGGAAATATAAGATCTTTTGCAAGAAAATTTATGTATAGGGCGCGTGCAGTGACATGACTTTGCTGACTTTGGCAAACAGATATGGGGACCCGTGTCAAAATGACAGCAATTAATTATATCCATAACAATTTTTCATTCAAAATTTCATGATTTTCTTACTTCATGTGGTTTGTTTGTTATCAGGAGTATGGAATTCAGTTGCAGAGAAAGGGAATCGTAAAATACCAAAAACTTAGAATCTTTGGCAAGAACTTTTATGTATGGAAGTTGTACATTATACGCAGGATTGACGGAAGGTATTGTGCTGGCCACATCAGATTTTTATTTGATATTTCTTAAACCGACACAATGTAACTCTGTTACAATTTCAAATAGACGAAATTTTCATTGCTGTTTTTAAAATCATTTATGCGTAATTATTCGCATCAATTAATGTTAATTTAAATTTATTTAATGTATGAAAAATAAAACAAAATCGACAATTTTAATTCGCAGTTAATTCAAGTACGCACGAATGCCCGCTCATTTATTTCATACAGTACAGACATGATAATTTAACATAAATTTATTCGTATGGATGAAGGCTGTCTGCTCCAGATTCAACCGTAGATTCGCGGGACACACTGAAGTTTTTGAAATACGGAAAAATCCAGTGACCTTAAAAATCGTTTATTTTTGCTTTGCATTTATTGCAGTTTTACATATCCGGTTTGTACAGGTGTTCGAAAAATATGGGGAATATATCTAGGCATAGCTGGCACCAATGGCTTAGTATGTCATATTTCACAGCTAGAATCTAGTGTCGTGAGTTCGAATCCTACTTAGGGAATGGATGTTTGTGTATATGTGTAGTTTCACAATTTTATCCCCATGTCTATATCTGGCAAAAGCAATGGTTAAGAAAAAATTCGAAGAAATATCACACTCCCATCACCGCTTAAATACTCCAACGGTGTACAGAAGTGTGTGATAATAAACAACAATATTTAAAAAGATTATATCAAGACAAGAAAAATATATTTTTCTATTTCGGTGTTCTTATGTTTCTATAAACGCACTGTTTTGTACTGCAAACACGACGTTTAGAAGATCTATAAGCGTACTATTTTTGGCGCCTTCATGTTCTCGAGTTGGTAGTCATGCTTTCATAACTGACAGTTGACAGGTAACCTCAAAATGGTAAGTTGTTGATAATATTTCAACATATTACTTTTAATTATGGATTTTTATACTTTCTTTAAATGATAGGACTAGAAAAAAATATAATATTAATTTCACAACCAGAATCAGACCTTGAATCATAAATACAATACACCTTGCAATACATTAATTAATCAATAGTTGACAAAATATGAAATTTCAATTGTTAGCGAGAAGGGTTACCAACATAAACATAACTAACAAAAAAATACCTAGTCATAATTTGACGTCGCAATTTAAATAAATTTAATCGTAAAATTACCTCAATAGAAAAAATAGTATAAAAAACACGTATCATAAGGCCTGTTGACGCACTCGTCCTTTGTAAAACTCGCCTAGCGGCTCGTTTTCCAAACTTGGACTCGTACGTTAACAGATTGCCTTATGATACTTGTGTTTTAATGTACTACATATAAATATATTTATGTCCGAAATCAAACCGTTTCACTCTTTACCTTTCACTAAGAGAAGTATTGAATTCATGCTAAAAAACGCATATCCAGATTTTAGACGATGCTGTCTGTGTGTATATATATGTGTGTGTTGATGTCTGTTGATGTGTGTGTGTGTGTGTGTATATGTTGAAAGTACGATTTCTCAAATTCTATAAAACTAAAGACCTGTGTAACTACGGATTCCTCAATCTAACAGTAATGTAAAAGTTGAATAGGTTCTGGTAACAATTGGACAACCGGAAGTAGTAGTATTTTAACAAAAATCTTCTAAATTTTTTTTTTTTTTTTTATTTATGTTATTACAAAAATTATGAACTTTCATTCCTTCAACCGTATGAAAATAAGTAGAATGGCGCAAGAGCTTGCAGCCCAAGTGATGTCAACATAATATCTGGAGATGGATTGAAAACTATTGATGCAGTATGCCAATGTATCAATTGTTTCTTGCGCAGGTCGCGCCGTCCTGCTGGAACCATTTTTCACAAAACCATACCAATCAGTTGATACTACAAGAACCCCTATTCAGTGCACCAAATCAAAACGTGCTATGCCAAGTCCAAGGGTGCCTAGCATACTAAATCAATCACAGATCACTACCTTGAAAGATGTTAAAGTTCTATATAATATCGAGTTGTCGTGTTTGAATGAACATAATTTAGAACTAAAATATAAAAGGTGGATTTAGTAGCGTATAAAAATTTATATTTTAAATATTTTATAGAATAAAATATTTCTATTATAAAATTTAATAACACAGTACTGCATAGAAAAAAAAATTTACTGCGTAATTTAATTCCTGAGTATGCGTAATAGCAAGAATATCACACGGTATGCTTTGTTACTGCTAAAACTTATAATTTAACAGAAGAAGAGATTGTCCCTGTCATAAGAAGAGAGTATGTTTCCTTCATTACGAAAATGTCTATGGAAAATTCGCCTTCCTTCAGAAGTGCATTGATGATGTAGACTACTTTAAACCCTCTTAAAGTTTCAAGCTTTTACCGTGTATAGTTTTCCCGTATCTCAAAAATTTCAGTGCTACCTTTGTACATAAAAAGAAATTCTAGCGAAAGTGGAACCTATTTGGATAGTAGTTTGTGTAGTTAGGTAGCACGCATGTATCCAATTATAGATGTTGAATTTTTAAAGCGGTCGACACAAGACATCAACAGTCAACGAAACCCTGGCCATACAACATTCAACAGGACATCCTAAGTCCTCATTCCTAATTCCCTTTGCTCTGGATCCTTTTTTATGTAATTGTCGAAATTACGCCATGAATATTTGATGCCGGGCGAAAGTATCCAATCCGTAGAGAATTTTAAGAAAATAAACCTTGTCAAAATGACATTTAAGATTGAAAATTAGAGGAGTTTTTTATTTAACGGGCTTAACATCAAAGATTTACATCAATTTTTACAATTTTACATTGTACAATCCAATTCCGATTTGAACGGTCGATGTGCAAATTATTTGACACAAAAATTTCGATTTCGAGAGGTATTGGATTCATGCATATCCAGATTTTAGTGAATAAGAACGTTTCAAGGTCCCTAAAATCCGATTATAACGTTTTTACGATTATGTCCGCGTGTGTGTGTGTGTGTGTGTGTGTGTGTGTGTGTGTGTGTATGCGTATGTCCATGGATGTTGGAAGTATGATATGTCAAATACTATAAGACTTAAGAATGTTTAACTACGGATTCCTACATCTAACATTAATGGCAAGAACTGACAAGATTTTGGTAACATAAGGGCCGGTTTTACCTATTGGCACATGGGGCACGTGCCCCGGGCCCCACGCTAAATGGGGCCCCGCGCTGATTAATTTTGAAATAAAAAATCGTAAAAATGTGGAACACGTGAAAAACTTTTGTCGTTGCTTACTGCTGCGGCTAAGAGAGAGACAAATGTTTTCCACAATTATCAGAAACTCATGTTCTGTGTAGAATAGAACTGTGCCTATGTAAGCATGTGTAGATTTTTATGGATAAAAATCCCCTTGAAGGGGCCCCGCAATATACTCGGGCCCCGGGCCCCGCGTTAGCTAAACACGGCTCTGGGTAACATATGGACAAACGGTGGTAAATGGTCGAAAAGAGAATAGTGAGCCATGACTGTAGTAATAAAACAATGAACTAAAACAATTGTAACTATTATTATTAAACGAGTACCGTAATACCACTTCATGGCCATATGACGTACAACATTTTATTTCATACTGTCTACGTGATTTAAATATTTTAAAATTTATGTCAATATGTTTAAAATAGATCACAAATCACATCAAAAATGAACGCTCCTTCTAGTAATAACTCAAACTTTCCGAACGATATTTTGGGAAAAGTGCTGAGGCTATATGGAAACTGATTTCCACAAAGTCCTCCTGAAGATATTTAAAATAATTTGACTTATTTTGCAATTGGAGAAAAATATACAATGTCGCAAATAATGTAAACCTTTTTTGATAAAATTTTAAAATAAACAATTAGGCATGTTTCCAAGCAACACTTTCTTGCTCGGGTACTGAAATGTATCATTTCTCGGGCTCAAATTGGTAACCTAAAGTGGTAAATAGCGGACAGTATGAAATAAAATGATTTTACAAAAAATATTCTCTTTTCGAGTAGGTGTATAAAAAAGTGCTCGCCATTTTACTTTTTAATAATGTAACATACGGATTATTTTACATGATTGTAAAGCTAATTTGATGTACTTTTCAAATTTGTAAAAAAATATAGCATGTTCCATTTGAAATTTCAAAGTTGATATTAATTACTAATAAATTGGAAGTGGTATCATGAATGTACATCCGTTATCAAGTAGCTTACATGTTGCTGTATAAATCATGTTATATGAAAGAAATTACTAACTTAATAAATAAGCGAGATATTTGCTGGGTCCATTAAAACATACCACCCTGTATACAATTCTTTGATCATAGTTGCCTTTACGCAGTGTTATATGTTTATTAAGAACGCAAAGCCTCTGCTTTTTAGTTATTCCTGGAACGGTGAAGTTAAATTGAAATAAATGCAGCTACATTTATACAGAGCTAGAAATTGTACGTCTCATAACAATTCTTTATTTTTTCTATTTGCTATAAGCGTCATATGAAAAGTCCGTGAAATATTGTTTATGAGAATTGCATTGGAACTGATTATTTTTGTTATTTATCGTAGTCGTTTAACTGCACACCGAGTAATGAATATGAATGATAATAATTTGTTTAAATGCGAGTAAGATAGCAAATGGCGTATATATTGAAACTCGAGTTTCATTTGCAGCCAGCCTTCAGCCAGGCCCGTTCCTAGGGGTACTGCCGCCAGCGAGCAAATATATAATTCGCCGCACCTAAACACAACAAAATACAATTTTTACATTCCGTCACCTATAGGTAAGGAAGGTATTGTCTTTGGTCAAGAAATTCAATGATGAGTTTTTAGTGAATAAGTCTGTTTTAAGGTCCATATAATACGATTTTATAAATTTTTACGATGATGTCTGTCTGTATGTATATGTGTATGTGTGTGCGTGTGTGTGTGTGCATAACTTCAATACCACGATTCCAAAAGTTATATTTTTTCATATTTCTCAAGTTTACAACCAGAAGAACAAGTGATTAGATTTTGGTTATAAATGGTTAACCGGAAGTACCCTCATTTGATGATTTTAACAGTTTCTCTTGGAAAAAACGCAGTTAAATATCATTTAGTGACATTTAACGTTATTATAACTTGAAGAATATATTATTCTTTATACGATTTGATGAAAAAGCGCGTTTTGGAGTCCACACAATACGAATTTACTGTTTATACGATAATGTCGGTGTGTGTGTGTGTGTGTGTGTGTGTGTGTGTGTATGTGTGTGTGTGTGTATGTGTGTGTGTGTGACGAAAGTTTCGGATCGTATAACTTCAATACCATGATTCCAAAAGTTATATTGTTTTCATATTTCTCAAGTTTACAACCAGAAGAACAAGTGATTAGATTTTGGTTATAAATGGTCAACCGAAAGTACCCTCATTTGAAGATTTTAACAGTTTCTCTTGGAAAAAACTCAGTGACATTTAACGTTATTATAACTTGAAGAATATATTATTCTCTATATGATTTGATGAAAAAGCGCGTTTTGGAGTCCATACAATACGAATTTAATGTTTATACGATAATGTCGGTATGTGTATGTGTGTGTGTGTGTGTATGTGTGTGTGAGTGTGTGTAAACATTGTATACTTTCGTTTTTGTAAATGAATGCCCTATTTTATTTTTACAATAGTGCGGCATTTCTTTTTGGTTATGTAATATACCGACAGAGCAATTATATGTCAGATTGATTTGTAAAGGTGGTAAATGTGTCACTACAGTGCCATTAGTTCCTGACTAAACGTTTCCATTAAGAATGTAGACAAGTGACATTTCTCAACATTGTTAGAAATTTGAACAGCGAGCGTTTTTTCTACTTTGTCGCGCTAGAGCGGCAAAGTGACATTTTGCGTTGACAAAAGAGAGCGCAAATGACTACTTTCTATGTAGACTGTAGAAAAAATTATTTACGTTATAATATTTTAGGTTATATCTATACGTTCAACGCATTGCATGCCCCCTAAGAACGGCCCTGCCTCCAGCTGCAATATTTATGTAACTAGTTCTGAGGAGAATAATGGGTCGTAATATAATCATAAACAGTTTATTATTATTTGAAATTAGAGTAAGTTTAATCTGGAGTTGAGTCCAGCCAACATCAACAACTAATTTGAGTTGCGCGTAACTACCGCCCTGGCGTTTACGTTAGTTTCAATCCAATTTCATACGTTTTGTGCTGTTGCTCTTTGTGCATCGTAAATTCCATTCACTTTCAAATTTATCCTGTAATTTTCTCATTTATCCACGCAGTACATTAGAACATTCGGACATGCAGGTTCTTTGTACTTACGCTACAGTACGTACCCAAGAAATCAATACAACCTAGAATGCTACAATTGCCGCAAACACTTCGATCCAATTTTTTGCTTCTTTGATTCTTCTTTACACTATACTTAAACTAAAACACTTTTATTATCATTTATACGTTGTGTTTTATAACACATGCATCAAATGATATAACGGGTATAATGATTTGATAATAGGGAGTTTTTGTTAGCGTACGTGAATATTCCGTCAACGTTAACGGTATGTCTTTAATAATAGATGTACAAAATGAATAGATTTTAAATTATACGTACGTTGAATTTGATGTTCAAATGACAGTTGTTTAAAAATCTGTCATTTTCGTTGTATTTTGGTAAAGAAATCAAAAACTAATAGAAAAACTATTTAATGTTTGTTAAATAGCTATAAAAAGTATTCTGCATGTTCACTAATAGCTCCAAAAGAAAAAAAATCCTGTGACACCATTCAGGTTACTTTGAATGATGTGCCAACTACAGTAAAAAAATTTGAAAGATGTCCGATCAAGGTCACGAATTGTATGAATTCAGATTTTTGTTCCGCCCATTCTGACAAATTCAGTAGTGTCGTTTGCTTAGTTTGTATGAAAGTACATAAGATACTACTGTTATTTTATTATTATAAATATATATATATATATATATATATATATATATATATATATATATATATATATTACAGTATTTTTCAGTATGAAACTGTGCTACTCAAATTTAATATGTCGTTACCAATCTTCCTTTAGATATTATTAGATAATTTTTTCTAGAGGTTTCTATAACATTTTATCAACTTTGAATCTTTAATAATTTTGATAGTATAACTAATAATTCACCTTTAGGTAAGGAAGGTATTGTCTTTGGTCAAAAAATTCAATGATGAGTTTTTAGTGAATAAGCATGTTTTAGGGCCCCTATAATACGATTTTACCATTTTACCATGTGTATGTATGTGTGTGAGTGTGTGTGTGTGTGTGTGT
Organism: Harpalus rufipes; assembly: GCA_951394225.1. Taxonomy (NCBI): domain Eukaryota; kingdom Metazoa; phylum Arthropoda; class Insecta; order Coleoptera; family Carabidae; genus Harpalus; species Harpalus rufipes. The sequence continues at coordinate 57,014,155 of OX596279.1, forward strand.
ACTGTATGTGTGGATTCCTCAATCTAACAGTAATGGGAAGAGTTGATTAGGTTCTGGTAACAATTGGACAACCGGAAATGGTAGTTTCTAAAAAATACTAATAATAATCTGACACATTTAATTTTTTATTATATCTTCTATAGGTTTAGAGATACAGTATATAATAATATAGTATAATCTGTTGTAATAAAAACTCGTTGCTCAAACAACCACTTGAAAAATGTGTATAATTGACAGACAAATGCAAAATGTCAGTGTCAAAAATCAGCACTATATGATCAGGGGTTTTACTAACATTACCGGAAGTTTTTTTCTGGGAGGTACGAGTAAATTTAATATATTTTATATTATTAATTAAATATGTATTTAAAAATATAGGTATATTAATATTACCCTTAGGAAATACCGCTAATATAGTCAATTAATGTGAAGAATTTTGAAACATATTAGAAGAGTAGGAAAGAATCCTCATAGAACGAAAGAAAATATACAATTTCAATTATTGGTGTGTACAAGAAATGTTAAATTCGTTACTTATAGGAAGTGAGCAGTCATGTGACTTTGTTGGCCTTGGCAAGCAGAATGACGGCTAGTAGTTATTATACCCCCAATTTGTTTAGCCTTTTAGAATGGAGAAAAATTGCTTATAGAATGAATTTAAAATTATAGAAAATACGTAAATATAAAGATTAGCTATAATTAGATTTTTTTGTGTGTACAAGAATTCGTACGTATTCGTATCCACTGTAACCACTACTTTATAGTGTCGGCATCGGCACGACGGGTCACGTGTACTTATAGTACAAAGTTGGAAAAAGTTCTGTGCACTCGGCATGTTTAAAGATACATCCATTACTGGACTGGTGTGTGTATGCATATTCACTTGGAGATAAACTTAATGCATATTCTAACATTTACCTAACAAGCAAAAAGCAAGCAAAACAAGGAAAAACATCCTACATTATTTACAACATATGCCTTGTTTCAGCGCACACACACAACACCCAGCTTATTAAAATTCTTCATTTTAAATATGAATTTGTTTATTTTAATTTAATTATGTTTCTTTGTTTTGTGAAAGCAGCAAAAATGTTTGATGTGAAATTGATGTTTCTGATATTTGTATAATTAAAATTGCTCGCGGCATGTTAGTGTTATGTTGTATGTATTTATCAAGAAGAAAGCTTAGTGTTCAGGCTGCAATTAACATGAACATAGTCGGCCGTGCACGTGAAGCAAAGCTCAACTGTTCGTTTCGTGACAAAATCGCCGCTCAACTTTCAGCGCTTTTAGATGTTATCTAGTTACCTGCGCAAGGGATTTCATCTGTTTTGTATTTAATGTTTCAAATCTGCTTACGTGTTACATGTATTTTTATTTGCATTTAAAATTATGAAATGCAATATTAAAAGCTCGACATAGGAATGAACGTATGTGAATTACGAAGTTAAACGAGATTTTTATTATATTCACATCAAAATGATGTAAAACGGATCTAGAAATTAAATAACTTTGATGTTATATGACGAAAGCTTGCATTTTTTATCCATCAGTTTGGAAATAAAAATTTATAAGGTAATATACAATTTGTAGCTTGTAGCGAATAAAGTTATGTAAAAAAATCTGATGTGGCCAGCACAATACCTTCCGTCAATCCTGTGTATTATGTATAAATTCCATACATACATTTTCTTGCAAAAACATCTTCTTCTTTAGCTTTCCCCATTTGTTACGGGTCGCTATTTTTTGTTTTCTTCCTCCACTCATTTCTGTTTTACGTGTCGTTCTCATTCAGTTCCTTTTCTCTCAAGTTTTCCGCAATATAGTCCTTCCATCTTATCTTTGGTCTTCCTCTGTTTCTTCAACCTCCTATTACTAAACTATTCATTCTTCTTCCAATATATTCTTCATTTCTCCTCATGACATTTTCAAACTAATGTAATCATCTCGCTTGTATCTTTCTAGAAACTTGTAACACTAGAGTCTTCCCCAACATCACTTCAACATCCTCATCTCTGCCGTATTGATTTACTTTTTATCTATACTGACATCTGTAAATTTGAATTATATGTATATATTATAGTTTCCATGTTTAGCATAGCTGGCTGATTTATAAAATATAATTTCTTTAAAATTATTTAACTCCATATCTATTGAATATAAAGTATAAAATGCAATCAAATCGTATAGAGAATAATATATTCTGTAAGTTATAATAACGTTAAATGTCAATAAATCAAATTTAACTGTTAAATCTTCAAATGAGGCTACTTCCGGTTCACCAATTATAACCAAAATCTAATCAGTTGTTCTTCTGGATGTAAACTCCAGACACACACACACACACAGACATCGTAAATATGTTATAAGCGGATTCTAGGATCCTTGTAATGTGTTTATTCACTAAAATCTGGATATGCGATTTTTGGTATTAATCCAATACCTCTCTTAGTGAGAGGTATTTTTTTTTCCAACACCTCATATATTTTAAATATTCTTAGTTCATTGTGTAATTCTGAAGCATTTCTATAAGTATCCCTTTCTTCGCCATATCTTAAGCAGTTTGTAAATCGTTACATTTATATTTTTTAAGCTGATCTAACATTAATATTAATGAGTTAAAATGTTTTTGTAAAATTCTACCAATGTACAGCCGGCTCCCGGAGCTCCGATGCACATATCCTTTGCTTCCGGGTTGAACCGGCCCTGTGTGTGTTGGCATGACAGATAGCACAGCAGAAGAAAGAAAAACACGTTAACGACACAACCTCATCAGCGAAACAGGAGTAAATGGATTTGTAGATGGGAGGATTAGTTGAATTATTAATTCCTCGGGAGCATATTTGTCGACAAGTGAAAAGCAGGCGGACGTCAAATGCAGCACAGCGTTGCACTGAAATGAATGCTACTTGTGTACACCCTGCCATGCACGCGATTCCTTTTCTCTGGCTGCCCTGCCTGTTCTTTAATAACACTCGCAAACCTACGCGAATTCAAAAAACTTTTATTCGCAACGAGAATGGAAATGTTTTCATAAAATATGAACGCATGAAAATATTATAAGCAGGGAGGTGTGATTCGGTACAAGCGAATATGAACGTATTCAGACTCACAGTCTCGTGAACATAATGCTATTTTTATGGAAATTTTATATGGAATGTCTCTATTAACGCAATGAAAAGTTTCATTTCGGAACTGAATAGAAAAGTCGGCTTGTAAGCTTACATAATAAATCTGTAGGATTAGCTTGGAACATATTACACTATAGTAAATATATTACACTTGTTCTTATATCTAAACGAACAATGCAGAAGCTTGAGCTCGTGCTGGTACAGTATATACAATTTACTCTTTCTAGGCTAATGATGACGGCAGTAAAAAGACCGCTCTACTGGTGATTTCAAAGTAAACCGAATAATTCTTTCATTAAAAGTAAAACTTGCCTCAAACTCCCGTCCTTTGTAATTCAGTGAAATTGTATTTTCTTATGCACGCTTTGCTTTAGTTAAGTGAACTTTAAAATTTCACCAAATCGAGTTTACGAACCTCTCAATTTCTATTTAAATTGGTCACAATGTATTCAACAAAAACTCTAACACTTTTTTCTTTTCGTCTTTTAAGCTTTGGGTTGACTAAGGCTACGGTTATATTGGAATTCCTACGAAAATTTGTTCGTACGAATATGTAAGACAAAATTGCTTACTGAATTTGATTTGTTGAAAACACCATTATTAAAATTTGTTTTTAAATATTTAACTATTAATACAATAAGAAATAATATAATGTATGTACCTCCCAGAAAAAGTATGCAATTCTCATCAAACATAACGTATGTAACAAAAGTTTTCGGAAAAATTGTCTATAAATTTATTCAAAAAAACTTAGCGTCTAGTTGTCATTGAAAACAAATGTTCAATATTGTTTAAATTTTAATGTGTCATATCATATTTGTCGAATATTAACATAGTTATGTCGTACAAACTAGATATTCGAAAAAGTATATACAATTTGGTTGGACGGGTTTAAAAATCTGAAATAGTAAATATATTTAGAAGAAAAATATAAGTGAATATGAGGAAGGCATACCATGTGTAAACCTTCCAAAAAGTGGACGGCCTAAAGCTTTGACTAATGCCCAGTCAAATAGGTTGGTAGAAATTGCAAAAGACCGGTTGGGAACTTCGACTCGAAAATTGGCTCGCCGACTTCGGGTTTCACACATGACAATCAGCCGAGAACTCAGCAGAAATGGACTTAAACATCGGAAGAGGAAGAAGTGTCCAAAATATACAGAAGATCAGTTACGTAGAATTCCGATATGTTGCCGTGCATTAAGAAGGTAGCACTTTACAGCTAACAGAGTTTTGATCATGGATGATGAAAAATATTTCACGTTTTCTAATTCGGAAATTAAAGGTAATGATGAATTTTATACGGATGATATAGAAAATTGTCCAAATAATGTGAAAAATAAAAAAGAATTTGAAGACAAGATTTTGGTCTGGTGCGCCATATCAGCGGCAGGTATTTCACGTCCTTATGTTGGACATATGAGGGGTTAGGCGGTTGATGCTATCATTTATACCGAGAGATACCTCCCGAAACTGGTTGATTTTATTAATACACATCATCCTAATGATAATATTATATTTTGGTCGCATTACCATTCCGCTAGAATAACCAGAGATTGGTTAGATGCTCACAACATCCCATTTGTGCCTAAAAATGACAATTCCCCCAATGTTCCCCAGGCAAGGCCCATTGAAGAATTTTGGTCAATATTAAGTGGAAATAATGGTTGGGAAGCCCAAAATGAAGAACAGCTACGACGTCAATATTTCAAAAAATTCGCGAAGTAGAAAATATCACCGCCCAGAACATGTTAATCAAAAATTGCGTGCTATTTAAAACAATTGACCTTTTAGTATTATTTAAATTATACATTCTGTTAATCATTTATTCTAAAAAATCTGTTGTGGCCAGCACAATATCTCTCGCCACTTCCTTTTTTGGTTACATAAGTATAGGGCGCGAACAGTCATCTTACATTGTTGGCCTTGACAAGCAGATGTGGGGGCCCGTTTCAGAATGATAATTAGTCAGTATGTTTCATTCAGAATTTCAAGATTTTCTAAATACACGTAGTTAATTTGTCACCAGGAGTGTGGAATTTACTTGTCGAGGAAAATAAACCATATGGAATTGGAAAATCACTAAATTTAGAATGAGAAATTATGATACATCTATATACATAATTACTAGCTATCATTCTGACATGAGTCCCCATATCTTCTTGTCAAGGCGCCCTATTGTATTTAACATTTCTTGTATGCCTACATTCTACACCAAAAATTGTACTTACATATATCTATTCCTTATATTTAGATTGTTTAATTTTAAATTCATTATATGAAGAAATTTTGTCCTCTTCTAATTTTTCGAAATGTTTCCAATTCATTGTCAGGATTGACTGAATTTTTGAAGGATATATGTAATAGACCTATAATCTTAAATATTTAACTACTAATACATTAAGAAATAATATAATGTATATGTACTTCCCAGAAAAACTCTTTAGTAATATCTATGAATTTCTGACACTGACATTTATCTGTCAGTTACAAACAGTTCAACTGGTCAACTATTTTCCATGGCATCCTTTCGGCTGTAAAATTTATTATAATTTTATTTATTATATTTCTTTTATCTCTAAATCCATAGAATATATAATAAAATATTTAAATGTATCAGATAAAGAATTTAATTTTCTTTAATATTACCAAGAAAAAATTTCAAAAAATATTATTTAGAAGATTTTTTTTCAAGAATCTTCTACTTCCGGTTGTCCAATTGTTACCAAAACCTTTTCAGATCTTCCCATGAATGTCCGATTGGAAAATACGTAATTAAACAATTTTTAAGTCTTATAGTTTTTGAGTAATCGTCCTTCCAACATCCTACATACATACACACACACACATACATCCACACACACACACACACACACACACACACACACACACACACACACACACACACACAGACATCATCGTAAAAATGTGAAAATCGGATTGTAGGGACCTTAAAACGTGCTTATTCAATAAAATATGGATATGTGATTTTTAGCATGAATGCAATACCTCTCTTAGCGAGAGGTAAAAAAGTTGCTAAATAAATTATTTGAATACACGATTTCTATATTTTTAAATTTCACCAAAAAAAAGTTCTGAAAATTTTTGTTACATACGTTAGGACACTACTAACTGACTCATGGATAACATCATACACCAGAGCCCTGATGAAGACTATGGTATAGTCGAAACGTTGGCATGAATAAATTTTATTATTGACTGCAAGTCCGAAACATCGTTACTACCTATTTTCCATCTTCCAACATTTATGTTTACAATTTCTCATAGAGCCGGTACTGGCCACACAAATATCGCGACAAAAAAACCTTTCAACTCCAGCAAACATCCGTTAGATATAAGGAAATTAAGTTAGTTTCTTTATGTGAAATTCTAGTGATTTAAACGTTGGTAGTATGTCGTGTGTTGAAGAAGATATCAAGTTAATTAACTTTCTTATTCTAGATTTCACAAACATCTGTCGTGATGTTTAAATCGCAGTTAAAACGCTACGAACAATCTTATCCGTTCTAACTACGTAAAATGATAAGTGAACAAAATGATGAAGTAATGAACGCGCCCGTAGAATCAAAAAGCAATTTCACTCACGTGTTAATTGAGTTGGCGAGTTAGTGACGACGCGGTTTTCGCTCAATTGTGCCAATTTTGCACTACAATCGAGTTGCAACTTCCTCCGTGTTGCACAATACACAAACTTTCATAATACCCAAATCCAACAAGCAAGCAAACTAACTGTCTCATCCTATCTCTGCTAAGCTAAAAGTAAAAACTCATATTGGAAATCGATATGCCGTTGATTAATTGCGAAAAATAATTATTCATGAAGTTCTTTCCTCGTGAGAGATTTTATTCATTACTGCCGCATTAAAACTTTTCAGATGCAAGCTGCTTTGAAAATATGATACTTTGTTTTGCCGCTTATATAACGAGTTAAAGGCGACAACTCTATATCAAAATAACACAGGACGTTAATTCGAAAACTATTCTTCGCAAACTTTTCTACAAAATGCTCTAGTTTTCTGCTCTAATTTTGCGCTCCAATTTTCATAATATCCAATCTAATTGTCATTCCTCAGTACTTTCTTCTTATTGGCTAATCACAGATTCTTTCCAATCTACGAAGTCGTAATGGAATTTACGCGATTTATTATTCTTTTAGGTGTTGTTGTTAATCGTCAAACTAATTAAACATAAGAAAAAAATTATGAATTTTATTTATAGATTTACCATATATCTTGTTCGCTGTGAGAGGGAGTTAGAAATGACAAAAAAAGTAGAATCCATCAAGGGAAACTATTTTCGTAAGCTTAGCGTTCACTTGTCCGACACGGCACGACGCGGTACGGCACAGCACGTTCCAACATCGACATACATGGCGTAATTTAAATAATAAAGGCCTGAATACGATGAACGACTGGTACCAGAAAGAAAAATTGGAAAATAATCGGACACGCAGTCTAGTGAAAATTATTTATTTCCTGGCGTATGTTTCGACAGTAACTAGTCTTCAAAAAATGTTAATGATTTATTTGTCAAGCTTGGTTAATTTATTTTTATTATTATTTGTAATTTCTATTCAATTGAATATATATATATATATATATATATATATATATATATATATATATATATATATATATATATATATCAAGTTAAATTAACAGATAATTGTTAACTGGAACAGAAATTAGAAATAATACCCAATAAAAATAAATTACCCTAACATGACAGATAAACGGTTAGACATATGTTATTTATTTTGTCTCAATTCCATGGCTATTTTACATAAAATAATTAGAGAAGCGTCCTGTATATATATATATACAGTGGAGTCCGGATATTGTGAACTTGAAAATGCATTAAGACTGGTTCACTATATCCGAGGTTCACTAAAAAGGAAAATAAAATTTCTCGTGTTAATTGTACGTTTAACATATGTATGTATTTATTTATTTTATACGGTTACATCATGTGTATGTAGTATTTATAAATTATTAAAAAAAACATATTTATATGTATTATAAACTACTTAAGATAGTCGGAAATTTTAGTTTGTACATAAATGCTAGAAAAACGAATGTTATTTATATAGTTTTCAAGGGCACAAAACCATCCCAAACTTGAGCTGGAACTTCGCGTGATTGTAAAAAAATGTGAGTATCGGTAATTTTATGGGGATGGACGCATGGTGATTATGGGGAAAATTTCAGGGAAGCGTACTGCGCAAGCGACGCCTATGAGATTCGACATACTCTATCGTTCTGGTTTTACTACCTCTCGTACGTCGATTCTTTCGATCTCTTGTGTTTCCATCTGTTGTGTGTTTGTTGTCATTATAAAAGTTTACTATAAACGGAAATTTTATACCTTAAGTTAATAAAATTCGGTTCACTTTATCCGGAAGTTCATTATAAGCGGGTTCATTATAAGCGGATAAAATTTGTATTAGTCTTATGGGAAAAAATTAGGATACCTAAAGTAGCGTTCACTTTAGCCGGAAGTTCACTAAAAGCGGGTTCATTATATCCGGACTCCACTGTATATATATATATATATATATATATATATATATATATATATATATATATATATATATATATATATATATATATATATATCTGGATACTTTTGGTATGTTTGTTCTTACTGACTTCGGATGCATTTGCCAGTATATGCGCACCACAATTTTCGCAAGGCGCGAGAAAATTATTGAAGGATAATCTGTGATTATCTGTTGTCATTTGAATTTGATCCAAAATCATTGTTATTTGATTCATCTGAAGAAGAAATGGATTTGATATTTGACCAACCTCGAATAAAAAACAGTAATTATTTAGATACGAGGGGAGTTTTTTATGTTATCTACCTAGCTATGAAAACAACGAGTTAGAGAACAAATAAAATTTCATTTTTCTACATAAGAATCGTTAACACTAACACATGTACTCCAACGTTTTTCTAATAAAGCTATGCCTTCAAAAACATTTTTTTTGGTAATTCTGCAAAATACGACTCCACGGCGTTTTCCAAGTCATCATTTGATAAAAAGCGACGCCCTTTCAAATGTTTTTTGCGTTGTGGAAAGAGATAATAGTCACAGGGGAAGCGGTCTGGACTGTAAGCTGGATGTTGTAATTCTTCAAAGCCGCATTGATTGTCTGCTACTTGAACAATTCGTGCTTTATGCACCCTGCAGTTGTCGTGCAAAAGCAGAATTTGCTGAGCATAATTGTGGGGTCTTTTTTCGCGTATAGCCACTTTCAAGTTCTTAATTGTGTCTTTGTAGACATTCCCCGTTATTGTAGTCATATGGCATATACTCAATTAAAAGAATACCCTCCGCGTCCCAGAAAACTGTGGCCATCATTTTCCCCGCAGAACATTGTGTCTTCGCCTTCTTGGGTGGCGGAGAGCCCTTATGAATCCATTGCATGGACTCTTGTTTCGTGGAAGGTTCAAAATGGTATACCCAGATCTCATCCTCGGTTATAATTCTGTAGAAAAAGTTTTCATCTTGGAATAAAGCAGTCAAATTCTCCTCGCAAATTTGTCGTCTACACAGTTTTTGTTCGGGACTCTGGGAATCCATTGTGCCGACACTTTGCTCGTGTAGAATTTTAAAAACACTCGTTTCTGATATTCCTATTTCTCTAGCAATAACTGAAACTTTTACTCGGCGATCAGTCAACACCAAATCTTCAACTTTGCTGATTATTTCTTCATTTCGTGCTTCCAGAGGTCTTCCACACTTTGGGTCATCATGAATGTATTCCCTCTCCCATTTGAACTGCTTGCACCAATATTTGTCTTGGAAATAGAACGGGCTGTTTTTTCTATACACTGCCACCATTCTCTCATGGATATTCTTCGGGCTACTCCTTTCGCTTTATATAACGAGTCACCCCTGTTGTATATCATAGATATTATGGATTTCCGTATGAATTACGTTTCTGATTATTCCAGGATAAGTACCATGAAATTCCTCATGTTGTCACATATGGCATTATCGCCACTTGTATCTCTGTTGTGGTGTCTTTGTATGATGAGTATGCAACGCCAAACAGAGGTAGATAAAGCGAGCTATCTGAAAAATAATGATCGATGTTCCCGGAATCTATTGTTATCACTTGTGCCGCGTGGACATCCGTACGCAGTTATGCTGATTAAGTGCCGACGTGCGGACAGATACAAATGAATTGTGTTTGCACCGTACCGATTGATAATAACACAAACACAAACACAGCAACTTTGATTTGTTCAGGGGATATCGTAAAACTGACGCTGCCACGAAAAGGTGCAATAATAGCTCGATAAAGTAAACAGTTTCTGGTGAATAAATATAATAAAATGTTCGGATAATGTGAACTTGTTTGTTATCTATACCAATATATTTAATGTAGTAGAAACAATAAAAATATTGATTTCACATTATTGACCTCAAAACAATTACCGCGGTGTTTACCAATTTATGTCATTTGTTTTCCCGGTAGGAGACACATATAATATACGCGCACACATGCTACATTCGACCAAACCACAGCGCGCAGCACTTTTATTATTTCATGTGTAAATTAAAAACCTATAAGTATTGCTCAATACCAGTTATTCTGAAACGTTTTCAGCTACAAAACTCCACAATATTTTTCAGGCTTAGTTACCTACTTATATTTGTTGCAGTTTCAGAATACAGTCAACTCTATAAATCGAACTAGCAAGGGATATTTCATTTTTTTCAAATTGGAAAGAGTATCTATGTGCAATAGCAAAAGTATTTAAATAATACTGAAACATAACTATTTATTAGAAAAATCTGTTGTGGCCAGCACAATACCTCTCGCCACTTTTTTTTGGTTAAGTATAGGGCGCGAACAGTCATGTTACATTGTTGGTCTTGACAAGCAGATGTGGAGGCCCGTTTCAGAATGATAATTAGTAATTTGAATGTACATAAATGTCAGAATTTTTCATTAAAAATTTAAAGATATTCTAAATTCACGTAGTTAATTTGTCACCAGGAGTGTGGAATTGACTTGTCGAGGAAAATAAATCGCATGGAATTGGAAAATCACTAAATTTAGAATAAGTAATTATGATATATGAGACATCTATATACATAATTACTAGCTATAATTCTGACATTGGGCCCCATATCTGCTTGTCAAGGCCAAAAAGTCACATGACTGCTCGCGCCTTAATGTATTTAACATTTCTTGTATACTTACACTCTACACCAAAAATTCTACTTATATTTATTTATTCCATATATTTAGATTTTTTTAAATTTAAATTCATTCTATGAAGAAATTTTGTCAATTTTTCAAGAATCTTCTACTTCCGGTTGTCCAATTGTTACCAAAACCTTTTCAGATCTTCCCATGAATGTCCGATTGGGAAATACGTAGTTAAAAAAATATAAAGACTTATAGTTTTTGAGTAATCGTCCTCCCAACATCCCACACACACACATCCACACACACACACACAGACATCATCGTAAAAATGTTAAAATCGGATTGTAGGGACCTTAAAACGTGCTTATTCAATAAAATCTGGATATGCGATTTTTAGCATGAATGCAATACCTCTCTTAGCGAGAGGTAAAAATGAGAGGTACAGTAGGGTGGAGTGATTTTATGAAAGATGAAATTTATAATTGGCTTGATAGGGAATTGGTACTTGTTAATTGTATAGTAATTTTTTTATCTCAATTCCTTATACTGCCACTAAGCCATTGAAGTAATTACCAAATAAAAGAAACACATTTTTTTGGCTTATTTATTAATATTTTTTGTATATTTGCAACATATTTATTTTAAACGTGTTTAAATAATGAAAATAATTGAGAATATTATTAATTAGTGGCATATTTTTTTTTCACAAGACAAATTTAAAGAAAATAATAATAATAAACTCCCACTATGATATTCATACTATTTTATGTACAATCATCCTCTTTTTAAATCAAATTTCAGAATAAATCATTGATTTATAACCTTTAATTTTATTAATATTTTTTTTAGAGTTCTATTACAATTTGTTTGGCCTACATTATTATAGCTATCTATGACAATGTTGATAGGCAACCTCTGCACAAACATTCCCAACCCGTGGGGTAGAAGTGAAATATGTTATTTCCCACCCAAGAGATTTTAATTGCAGCTAGGAATGACGTATTTCCCAACCTCTAAAAAGATATTAATCGACATATTACTATAACGATAGTGAACAAAATCATTTTTTCCAAATACGGGACCTATTTTTTTAAATTTTAAATGAGAACATATTTTTATTCACAAACATTATGATCATATGTAGATTCCTAACCTTTTAAAGTGATATAATATTGAAACAATGATTTTTTTGAGAAAATAACTGGTTTAGAGAAATATTCGAATTACAGAGAGATTGTATTAATATCCTAGGAAGCATTACTCAAATGTTTTACTTACGAGATCAAGATTAGTCAATGTGTCAACCATTCTAGAGGCCCTGATCTTCTGGAGTCCTGTGGGATTACTCAGGATCAGAACGATACCACAGGTCAAGTAGAATTTAGCATTTCACAAGAAGGAACGAACAGTTAAACAAGACACAATAAGGATATCTACAGTGAATCTGCCTGGCACATTATTTTCCCCCATTTAATTTTTATTCATTTAAATATATAGGTATATAATATTTGGTTGAAATCTACACTAACATCATAATTATTACCGATATAAACTAATGAGACTAAAGAAAAGACTGGTAATGAGATTGGCACTTTTTTGTTCGAACTGGTCTGTTCGTTTATTGCGGCATTAAATAGTGTTTAGTTTTAGTTTATCGGTATCTCTGTCCGTGTAAACAATACTTGCATAATGTTTAAATGTTACTGAATTTTTCTGTAGTTATTAATAGTGTTTTTAGTGAGTGTTAAGTGTAAATAATATTGTAATGTTCATTGTTAGTGGTAGTAACAATTAAAAATGGTGCAATAACAATCTGAAATTGATGAAGATGCAGAAATTGTAAGTCATTTTTTTTGTTACATGTTAACTGTTAAATTTTAATATATTTATTGTTATAAAAGTTAAAGAATCCATTAAACAGGGTGTAACAAAAATAAGTACATTAAATTTAACAAATATTTCTTAATAACTTTTTTCGAAATTTCACTTTCTTTAGCATTTTTACCCCCCAATAAATTAACGAGTCGTTTAGGTATTTTAATAATAATTTAATCTTGTGGCAATAACAATGAAACAATTGTTTTTGACAAATGTAAGTTGTCAACTTTTTCAAATAAATTTTAACAAATAAATCGATTAATATTTATTATTATAAAAGTTATAATTAGTAAAAATGTCTGCGTTTACGGATAGCGAGTGTACAGATATTGTACTAGCGTATGGTGAAGCTTAGGGAAACGCTTCCCAAGCCCATCAAATTTATTTGGAACGTTTTCCGAATCGTCATTTTCCAAATGTTCGTATCCCACAAAAAAAATCGCATCCTTCTAGCCAATAAGATGCTGTATTTTATTTATTGTTGGAACTAAAAAAATACCACATGTTTGTTGTCATATATTTGCCCGTAGATTATTGTTTAAATGAGAAACATTGTATTTAAATCCAGTACACTTTATTAATACATAAAATAAAAAATCTGTTGTGGCCAGCACAATACCTTCCGTCAATCCTGTGTATAATGTATAAATTCCATACACAATTTTTCTTCGAAAAGATTCTAAATTTCCAGTAAAATTATTTCATAAACAAACTATTCAAATTGCACTTGACACTGACATCTTCTTCCTCTTTAGCTTTTCCCATTCGTTAGGAGTCGATATTTTTGAATGTCGTTCTCATTCGGTTCTTTTTCTCTCAAGTCTTCCGCAATACAGTCCTTCCATCTTATCTTTGGTATTTCTCTGCTTTTTCAACCTCCCATTACTAAACTACTCATTCTTGTTCAAATATAATTCTTCATTTCTCCTCATGACATGTTCTAACCAATCGTCTTTCTTGTATCTTTTTAGAAAATTGTAACACTAGAGTTATGTTATTACCGTATCTTTCCGTGTGTTCCCCAACATCTACTTCAACATCCTCATCTCTGCCACATTAATTTACTTTTTATTCATACTGACATCTGTCCATTTGAATTATATGAATTATAAAATTTAATTTCTTTAAAATTCTTTAACTCTGTATCTATTGAATATGAAGTATAAAATGTAATCAAATCGTATAGAGAATAATATATTCTTTAAGTTATAATAATATTAAATATCAATAAATCAAATTTAACTGTTAAATCTTCAAATGAGGCTACTTCCGGTTCACCAATTATAACCAAAATCTAATCACTTGTTCTTCTGGATGTAAACTTGAGGAATACGAAAAAAATATAATTTTTGGAATCGTGGTATTGAAGTTATGGGATCCGGAACTTTTGTCACACACACACAGACACACACATACACACAGACACACACACACAGACACACACACATACATACATATAGACAGACATCATCGTAAAAATAGTAAAATCGTATTATAGGGACCCTAAAACATGCTTATTCAGTAAAACTCATCATTGAATTTTTTGACCAAAGACAATACCTTCCTTACCTAAACTATTGTAATCTAAAAATTCATTTTTTATTGCTGTTAATATATTTATCTCAGAGGGTACGAATACATTTGGGGTTGAGCTCGTAGACACCAGGTTTATTCAGTCCATTTGTTGTAGTAAATGGGATCTTCCCAACCAAGCTGAATTCTATTATATTTTATTTATTCCTGTGTCGTTATTATTATCATCAAAAAAGGATATAAAAGTAACTCTGTTTTAATGTCTAAAATAAGTCAGGATTTGTAGTTTCTGAATGTGTTTGCTTGGTTTATATATTAGCATATTTACGAGTGATGCTGAAGCTATCAGACATATTTGAATCCTAGAGCTTTTCACATATGCGATACACTACCGTACAACAGGTATGAAGAAGGTGTATATCGAAAATAGAGTCCCGGTGTACATCAGCATTCGCGACGACGTTGAATGTACGATTTGCTTCCATACTTGGCTTCCATCAAAGTGTCTGGCGCACTCGGAGTAATTCAAATTACGCGACACCTCGAGCGACGGCCATATCTAATTTAAAGTTTTCCTTCCAAACTTTCATACGTCTTATTTCGTGTTTTAAAACGGTGTACGTCGCACGCCCATCGCAGTCGGATTTACAAATATTAGTTCAATTTCCAAACACGTTAAAATTACTTTTATATCTGTCAACAAACTTGCATCTTCTCAAGCCGGAAAGTTTGAAACTTGGGGATATGATTACATTTCTAACTGACACGCGCTAAATTGATTGCAATAAACTGTTTTATTTATACGCGCAGACCCAACGGAAGAGAATGTTTTGTAGTTTTTGTAACAATGAGAAATCACAGAAAAGTAAAAAGCAGAGTCATCCATCATGAGAAAGCTCAGAGTTCCTGAATAACTTGACGTTTATAAGTAGCAGATGATGATTATGATTTACCTGCCTGAGATCCGAAGCTCGGGGATAAAAACCATGTTAGGATTTAGCGTGGGTGTGTAATTACAGGGGCTGTAACAAATGGTTGGTTGTCAGGCGTATTGCGGATATATTAATTTTGTGCATAATCATGGCATGGCATCAATCAATATCATGCATCAAGAATTTGGTGTTAATTATTTCGACGCTCTGTTCGATTAACGTTCAACATAATTAATCATGGCATAATATTTACATTTTAACGGCTTTATAATTAACTCATTTCACGTCAGTGCTCAAATCAAAGGCAATAGTGGCTATTGCTATTACACTAGTTAAGAAAATTTCTAGTAAGGAGGCAATGCATACAATACATTTAAAAAAAATCTGATGTGGCCAGCACATAACCTCTCGCCGTATATTTTACCTGGCTGTATGCATAAAGCAAAGAATATTTTTATAAATACAAATAATATATTCATATAAATCTATGACGTATAAACTTCTTTATTATTCAATAATAGCATGTCTCAACATGAAGATATTTTACCATAAATTATGTTACAATAAATTACAAAGTAGAGTTTACCATATATAAATATTAGGCTGGTAACTGCAATTTTCAATTCGAACAACGTTGTTTACTTTCTCTTCATATTCTTCTAGTAAAAACATTAATTTTGGGCGGTCTAAAATGTATATATGGATTGTGCATCTATTCTTACATATCTTCTTTTACATTTTATTTTTTCATACATGTTATATCTAAATAACACTAATTCCCTTTAATAAAGTGACGGATAGATTGCACTCCGATTATTCTTATATCGATGTGTAATTTTGTCAATATTTACAACTTACTTGAGAAGAATTTGATAGCTTTTTCGCAATTCAAAGTTACTCTAGTCTATAGTACTGGTGTACATTGTCCCATAATGTTTGAAACAAATTTAAGTCCTTCAACCTAGACTTGTCATCTCCATAATAGTCACAGATCAAGAACTAAGGGATTCTCCAAGTACATTTTTCCTTCATTACTCATTATTTCTGACACTGACATTTATCTATCAGTTACAAATAATTTAAATTATCAACTATTTTTCATGGCATTCGTTCGGCTGTCAAATTTATTACAACAGATTATTTTATATATTATACTTCTTTTATCTCTAAATCTATGGAATATATAATAAAATATTTAAATGTATCAGATAGAGAATTTAATTTTCTTTAATATTACCACGAAAAATTTTCAAAAAATAATATTTAGAAGATTTTTTTTCAAGAATCTTCTACTTCCGGTTGTCCAATTATTACCAAAACCTTTTCAGATCTTCCCATGAATGTCCGATTGGGAAATACGTTGTTAAACAAATTTTAAGTCTTATAGTTTTTGAGTAACCGTCCTTCCAACATCCCACACACACACACACATCCACACACACACACACACACACACACACACACACACACACACACAGACATCATCGTAAAAATGTTAAAATCGGATTGTAGGGACCTTAAAACGAGCTTATTCAATAAAATCTGGATATGCGATTTTTAGCATGAATGCAATACCTCTCTTAGCGAGAGGTAAAAATCTATTATTTTCAAGTAAGAAGGAAAATTTTAAAAATAAATTACAGGATTAATGGGTGCTTAAAGAGAGAGCGTTTCCATAGGTGAAGAGAAGAAGAGCATGTATGAATGCGATTATGAGTGTGGCCGAGGCGAAAGAAGTCTGCTTAGATAGGAATGTGTGGCGAAGGATGATTGTTTCCTAACTATTATTGTGATCCGGATGCGGTATTTCGCTACCGAAAATCGGTCACTTTAATATGTTTAAGAGTAAGGATTTGTTGTATGATGTTGATGTTATTCTTATTGTTATCGGGTTTGTGCGAACACACTAAGTGGGACACGCGTGATTTTTTGTATGTAGGATTAATGTTCTTTTGAAACTAGTTTATTTTAACTCATTAGCGATCAGTGTCCTCATTTGAGGACGGGCTTGTTTTAGTCCGCCCAAAGATATATTACAATATTTTTCACTGTACATACTAACTAAGACCATACTTTAAGTATTACACTTGCTGTATAATAAGAAATAGTGTGCCTTTTGCAATAAAAATCTGTTATGGCCAGCACAATACCTCTCGCCACATCCGTTTTTGGTTACATAAGTATAGGGCACGAACAGTCATGGGACATTGTTGGCCTTGACAAGCTGATATGGGGGTCCGTGTCAGAATTTTTCATTAAAAATTTCAAGATTTTCTAAATTCACGTAGTTAATTTGTCACCAGGAGTGTGGAATTTACTCGTTGAGGAAAATAAACCACATGGAATTGGAAAATTACTAAATTTAGAATGAAAAATTATGACATTTGGTATCTATGTTCATAATTACTATCATTCTGACACGGGCCCCCATATCTGCTTGTCAAGGCCAACAAAGTCACATGACTGCTAGCGCCCTATTGTTTTTAACATTTCCTGTATTCCTACACTATACATCTATTCTTTATATTCAGATTTTTAATTTTAAATTCATTCTATGAAGAAATTTTGTCCTCCACTAATTTTTCGAAATGTTTCCAATTCATTGTCGGGATTGACAGTATTTTTGAAGGATATGTGTAATATACTTATAATTTTAAATATTTAACTATTAATACAATAAGAAATAATATAATGTATGTACTTCCCAGAAAAAATCTTCAGTAATGTCTCTGGATTTTTAACAATGACATTTATCTCTGAGTTACTAACATTTTAATACAAGCAAAAAAGGCAAAAAATAATATTTAGATTTTTTTTAAGAATCTACTACTTCCGGTTGTCCAATTATTACCAAAACCTTTTCAGCTCAGTAATGTCCGATTGAGAAATATGTAGTTAAACAGATATTAATTACTATAGTTTTTAAGAAATCGTCCTTCCAACCTCCCCACATACACACATACACACACACACACACACACACACACACACACACACACACACACAGACATCATCATAAAAAACTCACCATTGTACTTTTTCACCGACCGAAGGTATAAATAAAGAAATGTGTATATTTGATTCGGAATATAGTTAAGTACACATACATAAATAATTTGTTAAAGTAGGTTAAGTCAGAAAGACTAAGCGTCAAAATGGAAAAATGATTTGTTTTTGAGTGTAAACAAGGCCGCGACTGAACCAATTTAATGCTTAGATCGTACGAGGGATGAAATTGAATTTACCTCTCTCCGTGTAAAAACGGAGCATACGTGTTTACATTGGCAAGAAAGACCATTGTAAGTTTTCATTCTACGATTTTTTTGTAAGTTCGTAAATAGAAATTTGAATTCTGTTAGTTTTTTGTATTCTGGGTAGCCATCCATCAAGGTAGTAACTTCTTCGTGTCCATTGTAACAAAACCATTAGTAGCTCTCTTTCTATGAATTTCTTTTCTAAGTGGAATTTCGGCGTGTGTTAGTTTTCTTTGTCGCAGTATGGGGGTGTTTTCGGGTAGGTACAAATGAAAGGCGTGTTCCTATGCCGGGGCATTGTGTTGCCGGGGAAAGGTTGGCGGTACATGCATGTCGTAATGCCCTACAGCTCCCGGCCCCGTGTGATTTAAACGCAAGCAGCGTCTCAAGATGCCTCGCTTCTGTTTTTTCTCTTTTAGATTGAAACGTGGCTGTTTTTGGTGATTTATTTTATTAGGGACTACTTGAAATTAGCAACACGTCCTTCTTCAAATTACATACTCTCTCCAGCCCAGCCAGATTCAATACCCAACAGATAATCCCTAATAGAAAAAGACTAATATTTACTTGGCACTTCGATTTCATTACTTCCTCAAATACGAGATCTGGCTATTAAATAACGAGACTCTGCTTATGAAAAAGAGTTTTATTTTAAAAAATATTTTATAATCGAATGCTCCCCTTCAATGTACCCCCCTCCTCTCGCCACACACCGTTCCATTCGTTTTTTCCATTGGTCAAAGCAATGTTGGAAGAGGTGCTCCGCCAATTTTCACTTCACCTCTTCCATCGACTCGAACCGGGTTCTCTTTTAGGCAGACTTGATCTTCGGAACCAGAAAAAAGTCACAGGGTGCTAAATCAGCCGAGTACGGCACGTGTTCGAGCACTGGAGTGCCTCTAGCGGCTAAATAACGCTTCACAGACAGTGCGTTGTCCTGGTGAAAAATCCACGACTTGTTTTTCCACAACTCCGGCCGTTTCTTACGAACTCGTTCTCGCAGTGTTGCCAAAACTTTCAAATAGTAAGTTTGGTTTACAGTTTGACCCTCGGGAACCCATTCAGTCATCATGATGCCGTTGATGTCGAAAAAAACGATTAGCATGGCTTTAAATCTTGATTTCGACATCCTTGCTTTTTTCATTTTGGCGATGCAGGAATTTTCCAGTGCATCGATTGTAATTTAGTTTGAACATCGTATTGGAATACCCAGGTGTCATTGCAAGTGAGGATGTGTTCCATCAATTCAGGCTCTTCATCTAACCTCTCAAGAAAATCTGATCAGATCTGTTAAAGGACGAGCTTTTGGTCAGGGGTCAAATTTTTTAGGACCAACTTCGCACAGACTTTCTTCATGTTCAATTCGTCATGTAATTTTTTTCTGGCAGTTTCTTTATCGGCGTTTAGAGTCTCAACGACGAACTCCGCGCACAATTTCATTGCTTTTGATCACTGTTTGCGGAGTTGAAACAGAGACAGGTCGACCTGGACGTTGGTCATCTTCGGTGCTCTCTTGGCCTTCAGAAAACCGTTTATACCATTGGAAAACACGCGCACAAGATAGCGAATTTTCACCATAGGCCTCTTTCAACAACTTATAGCACTCAGTCGGAGTTTTTTTTAATTTAACGAGAAATTTCACATTGATTCGTTGCTCGTGTTTTTCGTCACACATTGTTATCGGCACGAGAAAAAACACGTTCGTTTCTAACCTCTATAGATAAAATACTACTACAGCAACAAAAACATGTTTTCGTACCGGAATAGTAGACACTTCCTGCTATCCATCGCTGAATTCGTTTCCCCCCCTGCCCCTCTAGGACGCCTTTTGCGCGCGCAGTCTCGTTATTTAATAGCCAGACCTCGTATACGTCGAAAACTCATGAAGAAAAATTACTTAATACAGTGAAAATTGTTCCGTGTTGCAGTCGATATAAAAACTTATTAAGGTGGAAAAACAATTTTAAACTGCTTGTAATTCTAACAATAATTCCTTGACAAAAAGTTATCGCTCGATGCGATCGCATAAATCGTTTGAAATATCTCGCATTATAATCTGAAGCATGGAGGTGAAAAGAATGGAGCGCACGTATTCTTGGGGGCATGTAACGTACCGTGCAGAGTCATACATATTAAATGGAAGCTGTCATTGTAAAGGTTAATTTGGTAATGGCCCCGAATCCCTTTTGAATTCCCTTAGCCACCCATCAAGCTCAAATGTAAATTCCTACTATTCAACCAACTATGCTTTTAGTGCGGACCATATTGGATTATTAACTCAAGTGTCCGGGTGATATATACGAGGGTTATTTTATTAAATATTGCAAACAATTGTTACTTTATTCATTTGTTTATTTTTATTATAGTATTTCTTTACAATCCGAGTCCCAATGTCTGGGAAGCTTTATTATTCCATCCAAGACACCATCTCTGGTCATCTTATGAAGAATTGATTAGATTTTGGTTACGATTGGTTAACCGGAAGTACTATAATTTAAAGATTTTAACAGTTTTTCTTGAAAAAACGCTGTTAGCTATCTTTATTTTCTTAATTTTCAATGATATTACTGGATATATAAACATGTAAAATAATTTAATGCGGCAAAAACAAATCACATAAGGTAATACAACAGATTACAGCCGCAAGCCAACTCAGCATATTATTATATTATAAATATAATGCTATACATGCTTTTATTATATACTTCTTATTTTAAAAAATATCCTATCTTTTAGTAGTTCAGTTCAGTACGATGTAAGATCAGTTAATTTCTCCCTTAAAAAAGAAATTCTGTGTGGAATAAGTACAAAATACATAGAATTGACTGAAGGTAATATACTGGCCACATCAGATTTTTTCTATTAAAATCTCTGTCCCCTCTTAATAATTTTATACGTTGGGTGGCCCAAATTAGGTCAATCGTGACCTGAATAAGGGCTTTATAGAGTTCAATAAATTGCCAGAAGACGTCAAGAATGTAATTACGTTGAAAGATAATATTTAGGCATATAACTTATTACTTTATTATTTAATTTTTTTTGTATTGGGTTTAGGCAGTTGACTCTTTCTAAAGATTATTATTATTATTATATTTATTGTTTTATTTTTATTTATTTGTTAAACTTTCTTGATTAATAATTATACAAAATTGCATTTGTTTAATAATTAATCCTAATATTGAAAGCTAGTTTGGCAGATAGGTATTTTAATACGTTTAGCCTCCGTCACCTTTAGATAAGGAAGGTATTGGTCCTTGGCCAAAAAAATCAATGATGAGTTTTTAGTGAATAAGCACGTTTTAAGGTCCATTAAATACGATTTTATCATTTTTACGATGATGTATTGATGTGTATCTGTATATGTGTGTGTGTGTGTGTGTGTGTGTGTATGTGTGTGTGTGTGTTTGTGTGTGTGTCTGTATGTGACGAAAGTTTCGGATCGCATATCTTCAATACCACAACTCCAAAAATTATATTTTTTTTTTCGTATTCCTCAAGTTTAGATCCAGAAGAAGAGGTAATTAGATTTTGGTTAAAATTGGTCAACCAAAAGTACTCTCATTTGAAGATTTTAACAGTTTTCATTGAAAAAATCGCAGTTAAATATCATTTATTGACATTAAACGTTATAACTTAAAAAAATATATTAATCTCTATACGATTTAATAGCATTTTTACTTCATATTCAATAGATATAGAGTTAATGAATTATATAGATATTAAATTTCATAAATCAGCCAGCTATGCTAACCATGGAAACTACTAATATATTCAGGTAATTCAAATTGACAGATGTCAGTATCAATGAAGAGTAAATGAATTTTACAGAGATGTTGAGATTGATGTTGGGGAAGACACGGAAAGGTACAGTAAGGCATGAAAGAATAAGGGAAA
The DNA here is from genome assembly GCA_951394225.1 of Harpalus rufipes. Classification (NCBI taxonomy): domain Eukaryota; kingdom Metazoa; phylum Arthropoda; class Insecta; order Coleoptera; family Carabidae; genus Harpalus; species Harpalus rufipes. The sequence continues at coordinate 57,036,966 of OX596279.1, forward strand.
TAACTCTAGTGTAAGAAGTTTCCAGAAACATACAAAAGAGACGATCACATTGGTTTGAACATGTCATGAGGAGAGATGAAGAATATATTGGAAAACGAATGAATAGTTTAGTAATAGAAGGTTGGAGAAACAGACGAAGATCAAAGATAAGATGGAAGGATTGTACTGTGGAAGGCTTGAGGAGAAAAGGGAATGAGAACAACACGCAAAACAGAAATTAATGGAAGAAGAAAATAAAAAATAGCGACCCCTAACGAATGGGAAAGCTAAAGAAGAAGACACAATATTTTCACTATTTTCAACATTAGTTACCAACTTTTTAAAAAATCATCGCCTGAAGAAAACACATGCGGTGTCGAAACTAGTTAGATACGACAATAAAGTTGACTGAAATCCATGAAATCGTTGTCTTTCAATATATTTAGTATTTCCGACTACAGGGTATCTACTGTATTATATAGAAGATAAGAGCTATGAATCTTGCGCCTCAAATTTAACTGTACAAAGAAAATTAAAAATATTGAAAAAAATGATGAATCAATTATTAAGTAATTTTCTACTGTATTTGAATGATTTAATAATTCTTTTGCAGAAAATAGCAATACGAGTAAGAAAGTCTATAAATTGTATCTAAAACAGGTGGAATTTCAAATGTAATAAAAATAACTGTAAAAGGAAAATATACATTTTTCTAATAACGCACAGCAACGTTGTTGTACCTTAAGAAAACCGCAAAGAAACATTCCACAACATAATAATATTCCTGCATGTATGTCGCGCAAATAAAAACAATATACGGTACCTACACCACAACGTAGTGCGCCGTTTAGCATAATATAACCTGCATTGTGGTTGTTGGACAAAACAGCAGGGATCGTAGCGTAGCAGGAATGATTTAGCAGTGCGGGCAGCGATTCCGACCAGCGGGACACTCCTGACCTCAGCCGCAGGAATCTGTCTCGGAGTCATTTATTAAGTCCCCGACATTATTGGCTCCCAGCAATCGATAGCCGATGAAAGCGGAACACAGGCGAGTCATATTCACTCACAACTACCAGTGGATCCATCCACTAGAAGGAGGAACGATGGAACGCCGCCTTTGTGAGTTAACAGCACTTGTAACAGACAAAACAACTGCCGCTCTCAGGAGATGAATTTTACATAACTGTCAAAGTTTGTCGCGGTTTTGTTCACATTAATCTCATGTTAAGTTTAACTACAACCTGGTTATCTGGGATTTAATTCTTCCACACCACTTACCACCATTTTATTGTTCGTTGGATCGCTTTTAGAATTCGTGATTCGTGCAGCATAGTTTTATGTAGTGTTGCCGCAAGACGAGACTAGAGGAGACTTAAGGTCGGTCTTGTCTTGGTCTGGACTAAGTCTCGACTACATTGGTCTTGTCTCGACAAGACTCTCGACTCTGCGTCAATCAACAAATTGTTTATAATTGTACATAACAAGACAAGACTAAGACTGGTCTTGGTCTTGCGGCAACACTAGTTTTATGGGTACACTATTAGTACCGCAGACGTATTGTGCAGATGAAACTAATTGAAACCAGCAGCATTGATTATTTCCCGTAGGCGTAATGTCATAAATAAATTAATGAAACACTATTAGCTCTTGTAGCGTGCCCATAAAATAACATATTAAATCCGGCGGCAAATATAATTTCTTGTATAATTAAAGCGTTATGAGATTTATAGCAGGGTTTCAGTTATACTTGCTATAAGGACTGGTGAATTATCACACAACAAAATATCAATTACCTTAATTCTTATTTACAACATCTAAAACTTTATCTCTACAGATTATAAAGGATTCAACATCGGTAAAATATTACACACACACACACAAACACACACATATATATATATATATATATATATATATATATATATATATATATATATATATATATATATATATATATATATATATATATATAATAATAATATGTGTGATGAAAGTTTCGAATCGCATAATTTCAATACTGCGATTCCAAAAATTATATTTTTTTCGTATTCCTCAAGTTTACATCCAGAAGAACAACTGATTAGATTTTGGTTATAATTGGTGAAACGAAAGTAGCCTCATTTGAAGATTTAACTGTTAAATTTGATCTATTGACATTTAACGTTATTATAACTTAAAGAATATATTATTCTCTAAACGATTAAAAAAAAGAAATTAAATTTTATAATTCAGCCAGCTATGCAAACCATGAAAATTGTTAATATATTCACATTGACAGATGTCAGTATCAATAAAAAGTAAATTAATGTGGCAGAGATGAGCATGTTGAAGTACATGTTGGTGAAGACACGGAAAGTTAGATAAGGAAATAAATCTAGTGTTACAAGTTTCTAGAAAGATACAAGAGAGATGATTACATTGGTTTAAAAATGTCATGAGGAGAAATGAAGAGTATATTGGATGAAAAATGAAAGGACTGTATTTCAGAAGACTTGAGAGAAAAGGAACTGAATGAGACCCCTAATGAATGAGAAAAGCTAAAGATGAAGATTTATACATAATACACAGGATTGATGGAAGGTAATGTGCTGGCCACATCAGATTTTTTTCGGTTACTAACAGCACTACCGTTCAAGCTGGGTGTGTAAACATAAACATTCTTTCTAGAAGCGAAGACTTTACTGTCGGTATGGTAGTGGTCGAATATAGCAGCTAATAATAATATAATAGTAGAGTGTATGTTTTCAATTCTTTTTGTTCGTCAAGTATAAAAGTGGAGAATATCCTGCCAGAGTGTATAAAAATAATATGAACTGTTTAGTAAAATGCAGAGCCCGAGCTTCGTGTCGTATGTCGTATGTGTTACGACGTCGGCAAGTTGTAAAACCAACCGTTTTATACAACGACCACTGTCTTATAAAATGTACACCGACATAATAAAAGTAACTCATTCCCTGTCAAACACACTGAATAAAAGTAACACGTGACCATACATAATCCGTCAGCTAAATTAATTTATCATAGAAAACTTTCTGTCTTATATAAAATTTGTTTTATGAATAATGGGGTTCCAGATTACGGAATTATAGTATCAAGATATGTCACAAAACTCTATGAAATATGAGATCTAGAGAGAAGAGATACTTTTCTTCGAATACATTATTTATTATCTTGTGACATCACGTCGATTATATCAACTACTTACAGAAAATATAACAATTCTAAATTATACGTTTCTATTATGATACAGCGTACATTGTTTAAATGTTAACATGAAATAAAATAGCAGTTACTCTCTGTAAAGTTATAAAACTCTGGCAGGCTATAATTCGCGACTTAAAATTTTATATTTGCGCTCGACAGCAAATAACAATAAACTTTATTTAGCACATATTCTCGTAGACTGCGAAAACAGAAGGAAGTATAAAAAATATTATCAATAGCCGTGAGGGCTGAGGAGTATGAATAATAAATTGTGGGTGGTAGTGGTTGTGTGTCTACTGAACAATGTTACACATGAACTGTGCTCGTTGCCGGCCGTAAACTACCTACATACATATACGATCCACTACTACTACTACCAACATGTGATGTTCTATATGGCTACTCAAACTTAAACGACGAAATCACTTCCACATAGTTCACATTGTGTCAAGCGACACTGTTCTATTCAATGACAGGAATTTACTTTGATCAATTACATATTATATTGCAAAAAATGAGGCCGTTGCGTTGAAAAATGAATTGAAAATGTTTTAAAACTATAACAATTCATTAAATATAATCAATTTTGCGTACCTAACAAACGTATATATATATATATATATATATATATATATATATATATATATATATATATATATATATATATGTATGTATGTATAAGTAAAAAAAATCCTTTTTGATTTGATAAAATTTAAATTATTTTTTGTTTTTAACTACCAACTATTGTTTTGGAACCGATAACTGGGTAGTTATATATTGAAATAATCAAAGTAAATCTAACCAGTATCAGTTCCCACCACTAGTTAAGTAGTTAGAACCAGATTGAATTTTACCTGAACCATCCAGGAATTAAAAATATTGGCCGGTGTCCTGTTTGTTAATTATCTCTTCAGGGTATATATTTTTTTAATAATTTAAATTTTAATTTCAGTTTAAATTAATTTGGAATGTTATCAAAAAAATAACATATTTTCATTAAATATATGGAAATTAAATTCATAAAATTATGCATACATGTTATTTTTGTTTATTTCCCTATTAATTTTTTTGTAATTACTTTATTTTTTTAATTTTTATTGAAGTCGCGCAGCAGATTGCGTTTTTTGTAACCGGAGGTGATTCTAACAGTCAGGCTTCGAATCCAATCGACGACAAATTTGAAAAATATTCCTGATATGTCCTGTACATTACCTCCTGAAAATTTCATTTATTTTAAACAAATAGGATTTCTTCTAAAATATATACGATTTATGATTTCTTTCAGAATTAATTATTTAGTTATTATTTTGAATTCAACATGACGCTTTATAACCCAACGGGAAGGAAGGTATTGTCTTTGGTTTTTAGCATGTTTTAGGATCCATATAATACAATTGTACCATTTTTACGATGATATCTGTATGTGTGTGTGTGTGACGAAAGTTTCGGAACGCATAACTTCAATACCGCGATTCCAAAAATAAAATAAATATTTCATCACGGCATATTACCCATTGCTGGGTGTGCCAATCTGCTTTGTACACAGATATCGGTAATGATGGAATATTTGTACCGTGTGGGCGCTTACCAGGCGTCACCTCACGGGCACTCATTGCTGGCGTGGAAAGTGCGCCACAGGGCTCAATTTTGTGCCATTAAAATGCGATGTAATTTTTGGCGTCGGTCGGGATCGAACCCGGGTCCCCAGATTCGCGACCAGACACTCAGGCAAACGGCCACGAGACCCCATGATTCCAAAAATTATATTTTTTTTTCGTATTCCTCAAGTTTACATCCAGAAGAAGAGGTGATTAGATTTTGATTATAATTAGTCAACCGCAAGTATTCTCATTTGAAGATTTTAACAGTTTTTCTTGAACAACCGCAGTTAAATATCATTTATTGACATTTAATATTACTATAACTTCATATTCAATAGATATAGAGTTAAAGAATTATAAAGATATTAAATTTTATAAATCAGCCAGCTATGCTAACTATGGAAATATTTAGATAATTCAAATTGACAGATGTCAGTATCAATGAAAAGTAAATGAATGTTGCTGAGATCAGGATGTTTAGCTAGATGTTGGGGAAGACACGGAAAGATACGGTAAGGGATGAAAGATTAAAGGAAATAACTGTAGTCTAATAAGTTTCTAGAAAAATGCAAAAGAGACGATTACATTGGTTTGAACATGTCATGACGAAAGATGAAGAATATATTGGTAGCAGAAGATAGGAGGACTGTCTTCCGACAGACTTGAGAGAAAAGGATTTGAATGAGAACAACACGCAAAACAGAAATGAGTGGAAGAAGAAAATAAAAAATAACGACCCCTAACGAATGGGAAAAGCTAATGAAGAAAATGCCAGTGTGAAGTGCAATTTGCATGGTTTGTTTATGAAATAATTTTACTGGAAATTTAGTATCTTTTGCAAGATATTTTATAAATAATACACAGGATTGACGGAAGGTATTGTGCTGGCCACATCAGATTTTTTGTTCCTGTTTCTTAATTTTAGAGTTATTTTTTCTCTGAAGTACTTTACTAAATATATTAAAACATTCTAAATTGATGTTATTAACACTTATTGATACAAATACAGTAATCCCAAAAAAATCGTTAGTCGGAATACTCCCTTAGATTTAGCATTTCGGATTAAAGGGTCTCTATTGTATATGATAATATTAAACTAGATGAGTGTGCAAAGTTAGTTGTTAATAGAATAGATAATTAAAATGCATTACCATTTACCGATACAGCAATTTGTATCTAATTTAACAAGTTATATCTTGTTATTTCTTTTTGCTTAGTAAGCGAATATTGTACATAGGGAAAGAAGTACATATCATGTGTTAGCTTATCTTTGAATAAGTACTCGGTCATTTCCAACACGCTGTATGTGGAGGTATTGATTGACAATAAACCATGTCCCGTCCGGCGTGGAAGTTGCCTCGAATTACACGCTCCAATATCCTACCGAACACCACTCCACAATCAACCTAGTAAGTCATTTCACGCCTATTTATACAACTATTTGACTTGGCTTCTCGTTAATGCACACATACGCCAAACACAATATACGATACGTTATCCACATAGAAATCGTCCATGTTAAATGAGGGCAGTTTGGCAAATGCTTTACAGTTATTATGTTGCCAAAGAAAAAAAATCTGTGGCATTTTAAGAGAAGAAAACCATAAAAATAAAGTACGCAACAGTAGATTAAATAAATTCCCTCATATACTACAGTCCTAGTGTTTTTATCCGTTACAGTAAAAAAGGAGAAAAAATTAAGAAACTATTGCTGCTGGATTCTTTCGCCTCACAATATCCTAGCGACATGTTAAGTGAATCCCCTTAAAACCACAGCTGAGTTGGAGCTGCGTTTCTCTCAAACCAAAACATTCGTTCTGCATCCACAATAAAACAGAAGACTTCTACATTATCCTTTTAAATTGATGTTATACTTGCAGACAGCGTCGTTCGTTCCTCACTTGTAGGCCTTGCCGTTTATTGTTTATGGGTTTAGCAATGCATACAAAATCGTTATTAATGACACCTATTAATGCATAATTTATATTAATTAATATAAATAAAATAAATAAACATATCATCATATTACCCATTGCTGGGTGTGCCAATCTGCTTTGTGTACAGGCGTCACCACACGGGCACTGATTAATGATATTAGTATAATTCCGTTACTAACATACTAGCACAATGCCTGTCCGTTTTTGGTATTCGACTTATGCCGAGTAGTGTTCGTTCAATTGGCGACTATAGATGCTATACATGTACAGACATACGTAGTTCTCAGTGCATCAGTTCGTTGTGGGAACGACGAATATTCGCCCTCAAATCACTGGTGGACTATGTCACACCATTACAAAAATAAATAATGAAAACTACGACCAAAATACCTAAATAAATATATGAATTAATATAAAAATTTATAACTTATAACTAAAGATTAATAAAATATAAGTAATTATTATAAATATGTGTATTTCATATACAGTGTAAAACATTTGTGTCATCGCTATAAACCATCTTCACAGCAAATACTAATTAAAAACCAAAATTAACAAATATGTACAAATATATACCCTAGAAATATGTAGATTGCTTTAATTTAAATACGGCGTGTATGTGGATCGGGTTCTACTGCGCAGTTAGGCGAATATTCGTTCACTTTGACTTTGCGGCGAGCAGCCCATCCACACATTCGATATTTGGCAAATGTTTGCTCGGGATTCGCCGAACGCCGAATGTATGGTGGCTTCATGTAAATATACGACGCGAGCAGTCATATATACGACATTGTTGGCCTCGACAAGCACATACGGGGCCCGTGTCAGAATAACAATTAGTTATTATGTACATAGATGTCAAATGTCAAAATTTTTCATTAAAATTTCAAGATTTTCTAAAATCACGCAGTTAATTTGTCACCAGGAGTGCGGAATTTACTTTTCAAGGAAAATAAACCACATGGAATTGGAAAATCACTAAATTTAGAATGAGAAATTGATATTAGACATCTATGTTTATATAATTACTAGCTATCATTCTGACATGGACCCTCATATCTGCTTGTCAATGTCAACAAATTCACATGACTGCTCGCGCCCTATTGTATTTAACATTTCTTGTATACCTACACTCCACACCAAAAGTTCTACTTGTAGGCCAGTCGTCAGGGATTTCAGCAGAGGTAAAAATCGTTTTAAATCGGGAAGATGATTTGACTGTTGTAATCGGTTTATTGTAGGCCTCTTTTAGACATATTCATTTATCCCCCTCCGGAACACCCCCAATTTTGTCGAAATATTGCTCGAAAAACTTTTTTTTGCCAATAACTCGGTTCTGGATGATCCTGCAACAAATAATGTCAATATCAAAATTAAAAATAACGAAATTCTCTGTCGAAAAGCTTTATACACATTTTTACGTAATATCTATATCCTACAAGCTACAGGCGGGGGAAGTCGCGTGTCGTATCGGATTAACATAAATTTTCAAAAAATAATATTTAGAAGATTTTTGTTAAATTACTAGTACCTCCGGTTGTCCAATTGTTACCATAATATATTCAACTCTTCCCATTACTGTTAGATTGAGGAATCCGTAGTTACACAAGTCTTTAATTTTATAGAATTTGAGATATCGTACCTCCAACAACCTTACACACATCCATACCCATACACACACACACACACACACACACACACACACACACACACACACACACACACACACACACACACACACACACACACACACACACACACACACACACACACACACACACACACACACACACACACACACACACACGGACATAATCTTAAACATGTTATGATTTCAATACCTCTTCTTAGCGAGAGGTAAAAAGTAGAAGTAATCTTTGCAATCATTACAGTGTTTAATGATTAAAAATTAACGTATAGAAAATCGTTCATTAATAAACAATATTAATATAAATAATAATCATAAATACTGGTCGCTCGACATTGTCAACTTGTCCCAGATGACCAATGATCATTCACCGTCGTCTAGTTGACTGTGTACGCTTTTTAAACCATCATCGAGAAAGATTCTGGCAGAATAGAAATGGAACACTTCCTATTCCGTAGGTTTTTATGTAATTACAAGGAAATCCTTGATATGAACAAAGTTTATAAAGTTTCGTATGATGTCCAAACAAGTAGAAATAAATGAAGTAGCATCTGAAAGATTTATGACTCGTAAAGTATTTGCAGAAGTTGTAAAGTTTGAGGAGTGCTGGGCTGGGCAATCCGACCTAATTCTACAACATGGTAGTGTAGTTCAGGAGGTACATATACTATAAAACGACGCCGGCGATAATGCCATATTTCAAGACTAGCATAACCACGCGGAAAGACAAACTCCAAGAAGGGATTGCAGATTGTGCAGTGGATTAGAGTTGCACGAATTTCAATTAACAGTTTAAATAGTAATGAATTTAGGGAGCGTAGCGCTGCTCGGTAAATAATGCACGGCTCCGTGTCCAACTCTCGAATTAGGATCATTATGGTTCAGTAATGTCACATGTCAGCCGCCCCACTAGAAAATCAAATTGTGTTTGTCCACAAACGCTCGCCGATTTTTGGTTTTGTAGCCCTCGCCACTCGAATTAAACCAATCATTGTACGGCCATCCAATTCCATTATATATTTCACACTATACGCCACAAGGTCAATAACGTATATCCTAAAAAATTTGGCACAATATCATTTTTTGATTTTTTATGTTATAAATATTAAAGAATACTTTATTCTCTATTCGATTTTTCTTAATATTCAATGAATTTAGAGATAAAGAATTATAAAAAATATCTTGTAACTAAAAGCTGCACTATTGAAACAGATTATTCAAATATTTGACAAAGTAAATCACTCCATTTTAATAGATAAACTTAAGATGTACTTTATTAAAGAGGTTTATATCAAACCTAAGTCATAGACAATAATATGGTTTCAATTCTGACATCTATCCCGTAACTTCTGAAGCACCTCAAGGATCTTACCTTGCACCTCTCCTTTTTGGATTCATGCTAAAAATCGCATATCCAGATTTTAATGATTAAGCACATTTTTATGGTCCTTACAATCCGATTTTCATATTTTTACAATCATGTCTGTGTATGTGTGCGTGTGTGTGTATTTGGGGTGTGTGTGTATGTGTGTATGTTGGGGAGGTTATAATACTTAATATCTGTAACTGTATTACTCAATCGGACATATTACTTTTTATTGTATTAATATTTAAGCTTCACTCATTTATCTACCTCTTTATGAGTTTATTTTATAAAATAAAATATGGATTCCATTTAAAAAATATATCTCAAAATTTACCGACAGAAACTATTTTTTCGTACACCGCTGGATAACGACTAGAAATATTTTGCCAAAACAAAAAGCATATCTAAGATTGCTTTGGAATGTCGTACCAGATGAGCCATTTAACCGAAGTTGTATTTTTTATAGTTTCTGAGATCCCAATGGAGGTGGTATAAATTCGTACACTGTAGAAACACTTTTATTTATTAGGTATTTTATACATGGAAATTTCTAATATTTTCTTAACATAAATTTTCTAAATTTTTGGTATTTTATGATTCCCTTTCTCGGCAACGGAATTCCATACTCCTGATAACAAACAAATCACATGAAATAAGAAAATCATGAAATTTTGAATGAAAAATTATGACACTTGTCAGTTATGGACATAATTAATTGCTGTCATTTTGATACGGGTCCCCATATCTGCTTGCCAAAGGCAGCAAAGTCATGTCACTGCACGCGCCCTATACATAATTTTTTTGCAAAAGATCCTATATTTCCAGTAAAGTTATTTCATAAACAAACTATGCAAATTGCACTTGACACTGACATCTTCTCCTTCTTTAGTTTTCCCATTCGTTAGGGGGTCGCTATTTTTTATTTTCTTCTTCCACTAATTTTTGTTTTGCGTGTCGTCCTCATTCAGTTCCTTTTCTCTCAAGTCTTCTGCAATACAGTCTTTTCATCTTATATTTGGTCTTCCTATGTTTCTTCCACCTTCTGTTAATTTATTCATCGCTCCTCATGACATGTTCAAACCAATGTAATCGTCTCTATTATATCTAAAAACTTCTAACACTAGAATTACTTCCCTTATTTTTTCATTCAATTACTTGCTTTTTATTGATACTGACATCTGTCAATTTGAATTACCTGAATATATTAGCAGTTTCCATGGTTATGTTAGCATAGCTGGCTGAATTATGGAATTTATACGAATTTTTTATCTTTATTATTCTTTAACTCTATATCTGTTGAATATGAAATATAAAATGCAATCAAATCGTATAGACAATAATATATTCTTTAAGTTATAATAACATTTAACTGAGTTTTTCAAGAAAAACTGTTAAATTTTCAAATAAGGGTACTTCCGGTTGACCAATTATAACCAAAATCTAAACATGTCTGCATATGGTTGTAAGGAAGAGCAATACGCAAGAATTGTAATTTTTGGAATTCTAGTATTGGAGATATCGTGCACGAAAAAGCGGTCACATACACACACACATACACACACACACACGCACATACGAACACACCCACACACACACACATACAGACATCATCGTAAAAATAGTAAAATCGTATTGTAAAAACCCTAAAACGTGCTTATTCAATGATAACTCACCACCGAATTTTTTGACCAAAGACAATACCTTCCTTACCTATAGGTGACGGAAGGTAAAAACTATTCTATATACGAAAAACTTCCTGATGACGTACTAGGTACTAGCAGTCTAGCAGAGCATATGCTTGCATTGGATGTCCTCTTTTATGTCGGCATTTTTCTTCACCGCATACTATGATATTATATTTGCCGTTACTATATGGCATTGTTTTCTATGACGCGTGAGATTAACAGTTTTTAAAGAGTAATTAAAAATATTGTCGGCCCAGATAATCGTACTCATTAAAGCCCTGTGACTCTGCATATTCTGATAAAATCTGAATATCTCAGTTTGAATCTACCGGCGCATAACATTGTGCTCATAAAAATACCAATATACGAGGCATTCGTATACAAACACGACATTAAATTAATTTCCTATCTTAAATATGTGTAGTGCTAATTGTATATATTATCCCTGTTACCACAATTAAAAGTTTTCTCACGGACTGAAGACCACAGGTTACACCACACTGATGAGCACCAAATAGTGCGAAACGCATCTGTGGTTGCTCGTTTTGCTGGCCGACTTCTGACCGTGGCTCCATGGGAGATATAAACTGGTGAAATTAGACGTAACTTTGTAATTTTTTAAAAAATCTAATCCATCATGGGAAGGTACCGGGAATGGATACTGAAGAAAACCGGTAGAGAAAAATTGTCGACCTGAACCGGATTCGAACCCGCGACCTCTAATCTAACACTTTAACATTATGCCTTCTCGCAGTTTATAATATTAAAAATGTTTTAATGGATTTTAAATGTAAACTACGAAATTTGCTATTGAAAACAATAAATATTTAAGGGGTGAATGCCCCATTGGTAAAACATATGGAGTTGGTGGCGTGTGAAAGAGTTAAAGAAGCCATATATTAAGAGAGGGTTCTGTGGCTCAGCTAATGGGGCGATAATGAAATGAAAATGAATGTATAGAGGTGTGTGCTCAAAGCGTTAAAGGCGCATCGATGGCCGGCCAGGCAAGTGAATCAGATCGTTTATGATAAACGGGCAACGGCAGAAGCAGCTAGCGGTAATTTCTCCAAGTGCTCACAAGCAGCGTCGGCGCGGAAATCCGGAACACAGCGAGCCCAACTCCAGATTACATGTTGATATTCCCAGATTTATATCTCGTGTGCGTATATCCTCGTTTTATTGTAAGATAAAATCGTTTACGAAATAAATACAGCACTAACTCCAACCCGACACCAGCTTTTTATCGCACGTTTCATCATCTAAATCTAAAACGAAAACAAAAGTGGACACTTCATTACGCAGGAATACGCACAACGGAATATCATCGCATCGACCAATCTAGCGCAGTATTTGACCTGATTTCTTATTTAAGTAAATTTGCGATACGTTACCGATACAATATATTTACATTTCTTCATTAGATTAATTTGTATTAATTTGTCTGGCCTGTGTGCGAACGTGGGCACTGGTCGAGCGTTCTAGAAACCAGAGCGATGACGTAATCTACAGCGGGAAAACCCCATACGTCTAGACTGGTTTAATTACATCCGGTGGGCTGATTCTTTGTATTCGATGTTATGGTTGCGTCAGAAAGCTCCAGAAGGACACTGGGCTGTATAAATACCGTCGGGAGGACAGCCGAGGGGACAGTCTGTTATATAGAAGCAACGAGCAATAAACAGTTGGTGATATAATCTACGAGTGGTGAAAATAAATAAATGTAGATAAATAAATAAATATAGTGATATAAAGTTTTGTTGCATTATTATTGATGATTAATATATGTATATATATATATATATATATATATATATATATATATATATATATATATATATATATATATATATATATATTAGTGAACTCTATACAAACATGGAAAATAATGAATAAAATATCTTTTAATTACAGTAAAATTTTTGAAAGGTTTCCGATCAAGGTTGTCTACGAATTGTATGAATTTTTGCTCCGCCCATTATGACAAATTCAATAGTGTCGTTTGCTTAGTTTTTATGAGGGTACGTAAGATACTATTGTTATTTTATTATTATAAAAATATATATTACAGGAAAAACATTCAAAATTCAAAAATAAGTCAACTAGTAAGTTTATAAGCAAATGTAAAACCAAATATGTTAAAAATAAGATACTGACACAATGTCAGTGTCAGTGACTCTGACACAAAATAACGTTATACGTACGGCTATGAATCCAGGTAATGTATCTGAATTAATAAATAAACTTACGTTACAGCGAAAGTATTATCAACAACGAGCATCGTTTGTAAATGGAATGTTCTAACTTAGTCGAAACAATATAATTTTTTTAAAGACAAGCGTGTTATATCCAACCTTATCACACACTCTTACAGCCTTTGCAAAAGAAAGAGATAAATGTATGCCTATTTGTTAATTCGTTTGTGATACAGGTGCCCCTGATCGGACATCTTTCAAAAATTTTACTGTAAATAATGTAATTTTATTCTATTATGAATGAAAAATAAAATTTTATTTAATTTCATTTGGAAATAATATCTTCTGAAGTAAATGCAAAATAGACTGTTCTAGAAAATCTTTCTGTGAAAGAACTAAAAATTTCTCTTTGTTAAATAGTGTTAAATAATGTATTAACGTTAAAATCTTCAGAAACTTTCCTAGACAGCATTACAAATTTAGTTATTTCTTTCTAATAGTGCAAGTATTTCACTTCACGTGTTTATTTCATTGTAAGAGTTTTCTGATTTTCTTTATTGCTTATTTGCATAAAAAAATAATCCACCGTTACTTTCAATTTCAAAACAAGTTTCTGATTTCGTTTCCCATTTTTGTAAAATATTAATAACCGTTGGGTTTAAAAAAATGGTTTTCAACCTTTTACAGACTGCAAAGTTGCCAGATTTATTAATGGGTAAAGGACAGGCACTTTTCGCTATTAAGATGATGGTTCAGGACTACATTTTCAGTGACCCAACCCTCCTTGGAAACGATGGAAGATGCAAATGAGACTGTTTTTCTTATAACTTGTTTTTCTCAATTTTTGTTGGTGGAGATAAGACAATAAAGACGCACACAAACATCTCGGGACCTTCTGAATGCTCTGAATGCGAAGCGCTAACACTATGGCCTGATTTAGCGTTACGATCACGGTAGGATAACGATCCGATCACGATACGACACTTTTTATTCCCAGATTTTTTTATTTAATAATCTACATTTTAAATTCGATAGTGATACGGCGAAGTTTTATTTATTTACATTAGCGATTATCTTGCAAAGGGATTTGATTATAATTCCAATAAAAAATATTATCTGACTATATTACACTTTTTATTTCTTGTTAATTATTTAAATAAAAGAATTTTCAAATAAGTCAATTATTTTTCAATTAAAATATATCCGTAAACAAGTAAATAGTGAACCGAACTTAAACGTGTTCTAGAATTGAGTACTGATATTGGATTCCAATTACTTTTTCGGTTATTGACAGTTTTGATAATAATAAATGTCTACAAAACCCGTGACAGCATTCTGGTTGTGTGTTATTCTGGATAAAAACCATATGTTGTATAGTGTCTGTCGGGGCCAGGACACGTTTGAATTTCCCTGTCCACAATAGAGAGGAAATGAATGTGTGTTTGGAAGATTAATGAAGTTGCGTACAAGTTCATGTTGCGATCCACACGCGTATTCACCGATACCAGCCTAACGTCTTCTCACTTCTTAATTTCACGCCCTGAATGAATAAAACATCACTTTGTTTCATTTCTAAGTAAAATCGCAGTTCGTATGCACGCTTCGTAATCAGCTTAGTATGACAAACGCTGCTGAAAATATAATGAATAAAAATGTGAATTCTTTTGTTCTTTTATAGACTAGTTGGTGGTGCACGTAGTTTGATTCGTTACATCCATATCGCAGTTCGTTACTGAACGGTTTTATAGAACATTATTACCGGCGATGATGTATGGTGCGCATATAAAGATATAAAGTTTCTTGTAAAGCCACGGAGATATTGTAAGGAATCGTATTGCTATTGGAAAGTTCTGGCGTCGTTAGTGACAAAGTAAAACTTGTAGTTTCCACTCTTATTTCATCATGATCGATGGCATGTTATCGATAAGTATAGTTCACGTTTCAATCTGTTACAACTTAACATATTGTTTGTTTTTCCATCTAGAGCAATATTTTATAGTGATTTGTTACAAATCCATGAGAATCTTTAATGAATTCAATAACTTTTAATTACCATTTTAACCAGTTCGAGTGTGAACAAATAATGATTGGTATTCAAACTTTTTCTAGAATTAAAAAGTAATGGAACATTTACAATCATCGAAAAATATAATTTCCTTTATTAATTATAATTAGTGCTGTGAGAATCCGGCAAAACTTGGAGCCGAGTATGCGGATTTCGAAATATCATTTTTACCTTCCGTCACCTTTAGGTAAGGAAGGTATTGTCTTTGGTCAAAAAATTCAATGATGAGTTTTTACTGAATAAGCACGTTTTAGGGTCCATATAATACGATTTTACCATTTTTACGATGATGTCTGTATGTATGTGTGACTGTGTGTGTGTGTGTGACAAAAGTTCCGGATTCCATAACTTCAATACCACAATTCCAAAAATTATATTTTTTTCGTATTCCTCAAGTTTACATCCAGAAGAACAAATGATTAGATTTTGGTTATAATTGGTCAACCGGAAGTAGCCTCAATTGAAGATTAAACAGTTAAATTTGATTTATTGACATTTAACGTTATTATAACTTAAAGAATATATTATTCTCTATACGATTTGATTACAATTTATACTTCATATTCAATAGATACAGAGTTAAAGAATTTTAAAGAAATAAAATTTTATAATTCAGCCAGCTATGCCAAACTTGGGAACTAGTAATATATAATTCAAATTGACAGATGTCAGTATCAATAAAAAGTAAATTAATGTGGCAGATATGAGGATGTTGAAGTAGATATTGGGGAATACACGGAAAGATACGATATGAAAATAACTCTAGTGTTACAAGTTTTTAGAAAGATACAAGAAAGATGATTACATTGGTTTGAACATGTCAGGAGGAGAAATGAAGAATTATATTGGAACAAGAATGAATATTTTAGTAATAGGACGTTAAAGAAACAGAGGAAGACCAAAGATAAGATGGAAGGACTGTATTGCGGAAGATTTGAGAGAAAAGGAACTGAATGAGAACGACATGCAAAAATAGCGACCCCTAACGAATGGGAAAAGCTAAAGAAGAAGAAGATGCCAGTGTCAAGTGCAATTTGAATAGTTTGTTTATGAAATAATTTTACTGGTAATTTAGAATCTTTTGTAAGAAAAATTATGGAATTTATACATTATACACGAGAATGACCGACGCCAAAAATTACATCGAATTTTAATGGCACAAAATTGACCCCTGTGGTTCACTCTCCACGCCAGCTATGCGTGCCCGTGAGGTGACGCCTGGTACGCGCCCGCACGGTACAAATATTCCATCATTACCGAAATCTGTACAAAGCAGATTGGCACACCCAGCAATGGGTAATATGCCGTGATGAAATATTTATTTATTTATTTTATTTATGACGGAAGGTTTTGTGCTGGCCACAACAGATTTTTATATATAATTTATATGGTTGGGATACGAAAATTACATAAATAATTTAGAAATAAATGGCATTAACAATATTGTCTACTTGTATGTAAACAAAATAGACTATATCTTCTTGAGAAACCTATTTCTGTAAAAGCCCTAAAGTTTTACTCCTCGTTAAAGTGTGGTAAATAAAATATTTACGTTAAAATCTCTGGAAACTTTCCTAGACATGCTGTCTAATTTAGTTATTTCTTTCTAATATTCCGTTCCTTTCACTTCTGGTTTTGATTCCATTGTTATGACAAAGTTTGAAATGTATGTTGTCTGATTTTCTTTACAGCTTATTTACATAAAAAAAGAATACATCAGTACAATTTCAAAAGTTTGAGTTTGTAAAACGAACAAAAACAGTTCTCTTCCCGTTCTTAAATTTAAAAAAATATTAATAGCAGGCTAAAAATGGTTTTAAAAGTTGCCAACTGAAACATTTAAATAGAATTACGTCGCAGTATTATTATTAGCCTATTAATGTACTGTTATCAGGTATTATAGTTTATAGTTGTTGCCAACCATTGGTCACTAAATCTTTTCTAACCAAGGTATTCCTAAGCAATAAATGTAGACTATTTGGTTGATCGATGTTATTCGAACGATCATGAAGAAATCATGTGAAATTATATAGTAGGCGGCGCAGGGGTTGGTTATTGCTACGTTCACATGAGGGCGGGTAGCGTATAAATTATAATACAAGGGGAGATTTTTATGTAATATATCTTCCCATAAACAGTCAGCTGTGCTGTATTGTCTAGTAATAGATTCTTCTCATTTGTGTTATTATATTTAAATACAGTAAAAATTTTGAAAGATGTCCGATCAAGGTTGTCTACGAATTGTATGAATTCAGATTTTTGCTCCGCCCATCATGACAAATTCAGTAGTGTCGTTTGTTTAGTTTTTATGAGGGTACGTAAGATACTACTGTTATTTTATTATTATAAAAATATATATTACAGGAAAAACATTCAAAATTCAAAAATAAGTCAACTAGTAAGTTTATAAGCAAATGTAAAACCAAATATGTTAAAAATAAGATACTGACACAATGTCATTGTCAGTGACTCTGACAGAATATAACGTTATACGTACGGCTATAAATCCAGGTAATGTATCTGAATTAATAAATAAACTTACGTTACAGCGAAAGTATTATCAACAACGAGCATCGTTTATAAATGGAATGTCCTAACTTAGTCGAAACAATATGAATTTTTGAAAGACAAGCGTGTTATATCCATCCTTATCACACACTCTTACAGCCTTTGCAAAAGAAAGAGATAAATGTATGCCTATTTGTTAATTCGTTCGTGATACAGGTGCCCTTGATCGGACATCTTTCAAAATTTTTACTGCACACAGTTTATTTTATTAGTAAACATAGAGTAGTTTCATTACCATAGTTACAAAATTACAAAATTGAAGCGTTTATTTAATGAGTAAACATAGGAAATAGTTGTCAGACTCGTCGAACTGTTACATTTCAAAATGATTTTTTTATAAAATTGAAGAAAAAATGCAGATTATAACAGGTATAATTCAAATATAAGCCTAAGATAAGTTTCAGATGTATTTGCTCCTACATTTAATAATCGACCCAGACCCTGCCCAGCACCAATTCTAAAAATCTATAATAATTATAGCTTGCACCAAATGATTTTTTTCTTTGAGGACACTTAAAAAATGTGTACAATGGTGAGAGAATGAACATTGAACAATTAAAAAACAGAATTAGTGTAGCTTCACAAAATATTACTTCGCAGTAAATAACGAATGCTATTAATTCTTTTTATAATCGTTTAGGATATTGTTTAGAAGTTAGTGGTGCCAATTTTAATTAATTTAATTATCCCTAAGTTTACTTATAAAATAAATGCTTTAATACATTGCTCTCAATCATTTTACACTGTAACTATAGTAATGACAGCCAATATTTACTGATAAAATAAAATATATAATACAGTGCTATTCTTGTGTCAACGTTAAAATAGCTTAGAGACGATCTCTAGCTAAAGGTGAGCTTTAGTGTTTAGAGTTGATGTTATTCTACTGTCGGTAAATGAGCTACGCTAGCTAACAGTGACCTTTAAGCAAAACAATACTTGGCAACACTGTATTATCTGTCAAAACTTATAAGTTGCGAAGTATAAAATCATAATTCATAATATTATTAAATAATAATTTGATCAAATAAACATAAATACAGCAAGTATTTAGTTTGTTAATATACAAGTATTAATATACTTTAATAAATTAGTAGGTTGGCAATAAATAATTATAGATAATATAAAATGAACAATTTTAAGATTAATTTTTATTTATTGTAATCTCATACATACTTAAATTATTATAATCAGGGAATGAGTAGAGAAAATACAAAAAAAATTGAGGAAGAGGAGAAAATAATTGTAGTACAATTTGTAAAAGAACATCGTGCTGTATTGGAAAATAAAGGGAACGATCCGCGGCTTCATTGGGTTTTCATTGTCGGGGTTTTTAATTCGTACATGGGTACAATCCACACTTCCAACGACCTTAGGAAAACCAGCAATGCTATAGAATTCCAGCTTCATCTCTTGCATTCGCTCTGGGAACTACACAAATCTATGCAAAACTGCTTCGAAGAAGCTTGATACCCTAGCTATGATTCTGGACACCGTAGGTTGACTTACGCCATGCAGATCTCCTGAAATGTAGTGTATTATTACAAAAAAAAAAACTTAGTAAAAGGTTTTTAAATGTACCGTTTTTACTCTTTGTATTAAGTAATAAGTCGTATTCAATTTTAAGGTTAGGTAGTGTATAAAATTTATGAATTTTACGTACCTAGTTCAACTTGGTAGCACCCTTTCGTAAAAAATCTAAGTGCTATTTAAAGCTTGTAGTTAATATTACTCCATAATATTTCTTTCTTGCTGCGAAATGGATTCCAGTTCTTCCGTAACCAGATCAATTAAAATTGACAGTTTCTTTTCGCAATCTGTATCTTCGTCTAAATCTTCATCATCAAACTGTTGAAAAGGATTTGTTCTTTCACGTTCAACTCTAATTCTTCCGCTTTTTACATCTAAAACCTCTCTAACATCTTGAATTTCGGCGCACTCACCATGTTCATCCGCCATCTTGTTAGCGTTTAAACGAATTAAAGTTACCCAATAGCACCTTTAAGTTTAGAGGTGACCTCTAGCGTTAGCGGCGGTAAAAACTGACACTAGAATACAATTTTTTAGAGTTCAACTCTAAACTGCGCTAACGATGACCTTTAAGTTTTAACGTTGACACAAGAATAGCACCCATAGTATATACAGTAAAAAATTTGAAAGATGTCCGATCAAGGACGTCTACGAATTGTATGAATTCAGATTTTTGCTCCGCCCATTATGACAAATTCAGTAGTGTCGTTTGCTTAGTTTTTATGAGCGTACGTAAGATACTACTGTTATTTTTTTATTATAAAAATATATGATGCAGTAAAAGCATTCAAAATTCAAAAATAAGTCAACTGGTAAGTTTATAAGCAAATTTAAAATCAAATATGTTAAAAATAAGATAATGACACAATGTCAGTATCAGTGACTATGACAGAAAATAACGTTATTCGTACGGCTATGAATCAAGGTAATGTATCTGAAATAATAACAAAACTTACGTTACAGCGAACGTATTATCAACAACGAGCATCGTTTTAAAGTGGAATGTCCTAACTTAGTCGAAACAATATGAATTTTTGAAAGACAAGCGTGTTATATTCATCCTTATCGCACACGCTTAAAGCCTTTGTAAAGGAAAGAGATAAATGTATGCCAATTTGTTAATTCGTTCATGATATGGATAACCTTGATCGGACATCTTTCAAAATTTTTACTGTATTTAGTAATTTAAAAAAAATCCTTTATTGGAATCAATGTAATTTTTACCTGCATACACATCAAAATAAATATATAAAAATATTATAGGAAAATTATAAAATATATTTTATAAATAAATTAAAAACACATATTAATACTTTTTAACGGAAATTACAATTAGCACGAATAAAATTAAACGACAGTTACATTAACTGTGAAAAACCAAGTAAAACTATAAATCTGTTGATCATGATTCCTTGATTCAGAAATCAAGTTGGTCAATGAGAACAAACGTTGATCTACGGAACAACTTGATCCCTTAATCAGCTGTAACTGATGATGTGCAGTGTTTGCTTATCGGATTGGAGTATAAGAATATTACCATCCCTTTACGACATACCACGATTTTATTTCTTCTTTCATTTGGGCAACGGATTTTATCTTTATCTAATACTATACAAGGGTTGTTGCTGATCACGTGAAAATTTAGGCAATAACTTTGAAATCACTTCGCTGAACGAAGACCGGTACACTAACGTTTTACGACACAATCAGGTGATCTGTAGATTTAAACCAAGGAACTTCCGATTGGAATATGTAAAGCGGCACTACTTTAACGCGCTCAACCATCCGCACCTATCTATATAACTTACATATACTTGTATTACAAATATTTGTTGTTTACTCAAGGCAAGCGCTACAGGGGTGTGCTTTTTAACACTCGAGTTCCATCGTTCCGCGGAAATAACGAGTGCAGCAGTGCATCAAGTTTTGCATTTTGCATTTGAGACTTGCATTATGTATCGGGAATGGAGGAAACGTTCGCTCTCCGCTTGCTGCAGACGTTTCAATCAGCAAATCGATACATGTTTTGTTCTTCTACCATAAGAACGTTTTAATGGAACAAAGACGACGACTTGAATACTTGCTTTGCTTTCTTTATGTTTTTACATTACGATTATACACAACAAAACAGAGACAGGAGTTAATGTGTAAGATGAGTTAGGAGGTATGTAAGTGACTTACTCTCCACCAGACTGCGCTGCTGTGGTCGGTGTAAATCAGCCACGTGCCAGCAGCCAACCCTCTCTCTCCCTCTTAATTAATTGTTATTTTAATTGCCCGGGGGTGGAATTCATTATTGCCTGTTTACTTTCCTTAAGTTTTTAATATGCCTTTACTCTTAAACACTCCCTTAACTTTAAATGTATTGCACAATACTAGTTAACAAGCAAAACAAACAAACGACCTATTGATTTTGCCTTGGAAAGAAGAGTTCATTAGGTAAAGCTTTGTTGTTATAATATTATAAAAATACCCCAGCGTGCAAAACAGTAATGAATAAAAATGATGTAACACAAGCATTGTTATAAAAATGTATAAAGCAAAATTTATTACTTCCTTTCGGGTATACTTTACAAATATGAATATTCATGAAACTACAACACTTGGGGTTATTATTAAAAGTAAACGAAGTGCAAATTTATTTATTTAGTCATTTATTTATTGCCAAAAGATCAGCAGGTCATAGACCCAATTACAGATCAAAATATAAACAACCCAATACAGAAGTACTCGTGAATATACAAAAAATAAAACTTAACATAAATGGAATCTGATAATAGATTGGTTTCTAAAAGTATCAAAGGTAAAACCAAATATATCTACATGTTGATGAATAGTGTTGAGAAGTGTACACATTGAGTATCGGGAGGATTTAAAGAACAAGTTGGATGAGGCTGGTGGTAATCCTGGTTAGTGATTAACGCGAAACGAGACGAGAAATATTAAATATCGATCTCGTCTCGTTTGGGATCTGTAATCTCGCTCTCGTTCTTGCAGAATTTTTTAGACCTCGTTCTCGAGCGAGAGTCTCGCTATAAAATAAACGCTTGCGCACTGCGTATTTACGTCACAGTTTAACTGCAAAAGACATCGTCATCCGTACATTTTCAGTCGCAGAATTTAATAAAGAAAAGAAACAAAAAATTGTGGTCACCGAATTATTTCAATACGAATTCATTTACTGTCACCAAAAAATCTGATAATTTAATTTGCATTTAAAAATAGTTAATTTATTTAAACAAAAAAATGATTTCAGAAGTATTTTAATACGAAAAAATATTGTATGCAACTTAAGTGTAAACAATCTTTATAACATTCGGTCAATAATTTTCGTGACGAGGCGTCATTAAGATTGTGTTTATAATGTACAAGTACGTTCACGTTCTACGATTTACTATTTTACGATGATGTCTGTTGGTACAGTAAAATTTTTGAAAAATGTCCGATCAAGGGCACCTGTACCACGAACGAATTAACAAATAGGCACACATTTATCTCTTTCTTTTGCAAAGGCTGTAAGACTGTGTGATAAGGATGGATATAACACGCTTGTCTTTCAAAAATTCATATTGTTTCGACTAAGTTAGGACATTCCATTTATAAATGACGCTCGTTGTTGATAATACTTTCGCTGTAACGTAAGTTTATTTATTAATTCAGATACATTACCTGGATTCATAGCCGTACGTATAACGTTATATTCTGTCAGAGTCACTGACACTGACATTGTGTCAGTATCTTATTTTAAACATATTTGGTTTTACATTTGCTTATAAACTTACTAGTTGACTTATTTTTGAATTTTGAATGTTTTTCCTGTAATATATATTTTTATAATAATAAAATAACAGTGGTATCTTACGTACCCACATAAAAACTAAGCAAACGACACTACTGAATTTGTCATGATGGGCGGAGCAAAAATCTGAATTCATACAATTCGTAGACAACCTTGATCGGACATCTTTCAAAAAATTTACTGTATGTGTGTGTAACGATTTTTTCAGATCCGATAACTCCAATACTACAATTAAAAAATTACAATTTTTTCGTATTCCTCTTCCTTACATCTATATGCAGACGTGATTAGATTTTCGTTACAATCGGTCAACCGGAAGTATCTCATTTGAAGATTTTAACAGACTTTCTTGAAAAAACCGCTGTTAAATATCATTTTTTCATATTTAATGTTATTATAAATATTAAACAATATTTATTCTTTCTACGAATTAATTACATTTTATACTTCATATTCAATGGATATAGAGTTAAAAAAATTAAAAAGAATTAAATTTCAAAAACCAGTCAGCTATACTATAACCATGGCTATAGCTAGTATATTAAGAAAATTTTAATTGTAGGATGTCATTGTCAAGTGCAATTGACATAATTTTACTGGATAATGCTTTTGCTAGAAACTTTCTGTATGGAAATTGTACATAAATCATTCATAATAATATTATATTTAAATTTAAAACACTTGGCGCGTTGATAGACATCATCCGTCCGGTCAACCTTCTCAGTGCCTCTTAGAGGCGTCAGTACACCACACTGAAGAGCTCCAATAAGAGCGAAACGCGTCTGTGGTTCTGGTTGAGTGGGCTAGTCTCTGATAAATGACCGAAAGGTTGATTCAGAGACTGAAATCTTGTGAAACATGCCAAGTGTTTTAATTTAAATATTATCATATTATTTACAACAGTTTCACCAAGTGTCGCATAATTGTTCTTTGTACAGTTTTTATTAAAATAATTCATAGATTATTTTAAATTCCAACAAAATATTGAATTGATACGGATTACAAACATGTCGAAATTTGACAATAATTTACAAGACAACAATATGTTAATAAATGATGAAATATCAACACGAAATTCAATATAATCTCGAGTAGTCTCTTAGAACGGCAACACTACAAGTAAAAATAGGCTAAGTGCATTTAGTGTGCTTTACTAGTCGGTCTCGCGGGAGACGCGCTGCTGTTGGCGAATGAACAGTTTCGTTTGATTTAATTAGCCGCTGTGTTCTCAGGCTCTCCGCTTCGCGATTGCATTCAGGAAATTATTGAGATTAATTACCTTTCACAAACGATTCAAGTGCTTCAAAAATGTTTTCACGGTTCGCAGAACAAATCTTTTCCGCGAAACTGACCTGAACTTTCAACCTATGATGGGTTTAGAGATTTGCGTCACTTGGGATCGCCGCGAAAACTTGACAAACAACACTTGTCACCAAACAACACAGAAAGTAGATACATTGCTACTTTTATATGTCCCAACACATAAACTCTCACAAGGATTTAATTCGTTATGAAAAAGGACAGCGCGTCTGCTTTGTGAATGGAGGTAATGAAATAAGTGGAATTATATCTGTGACTTGGTATCTAAATGTACGTAGGAAAATGATAACATCTAAATGATATATATTTCATGGTTTATTAAGTAGATTACCCGAATATAAACGTTGATGTCAGAAATAATGATTGTAAGTAATTAGAGCATTAGTCGTATCTTACACTAATTAATAACAAAAGTAATTATCATAGGTTGTGCGACGGTTATGCTATTAGTACACGTACGTAGCATATACAGGAGTTGTCTAAAAAGTTCTGAGCTTCAATAAATAAATATCGTTACTTGTCAAAACTATTCCGATACAACAATAATTGCACATCCTTTGAAAGATAACTTTAAATATTTTCGCCAATTTGGACGCTCAGTTATGGTCGCGTTAAACCGTACCTAGCAGTAATCTATCTGCTAGCTGGCGCTAGACAATAGAACTGGTGTTGACGATCAGTAATTGTCTCCAAATAAATTTTTGAAAGGAAATAATGCAAAGCAAAATTCCATATTATTCATGTTTAGAAGTTATTTGTAAAAATAAAAACCTGTTGTGGCCAGCACAATAACTTCCGTCAGTCCTGTGTATTATATATAAATTCCATACATAAATTTTCTAGCAAAAGATTCTAATTTTTTGGTATTTTATGATTATCCCTTTCTCGGCAACTGAATTCCATACTCCCGATAACAAACAAACCACATGAAATAAGAAAATCATGAAATTTTTAATGAAAAATTATGGACATAATTAATTGCTGTCATTTTGACACGGGTCCCCATATCTGCTTGCCAAAGTCAGCAAAGTTACGCTCCTTAGACATAAATTTTCTTGCAAAAGATCTTATATTTCCAGTAAAATTATTTCATAAACAAACTATGCAAATTGCACTTGACACTGACATCTTCTTCTTCTTTATTTTTTCCCATTTATTAGGGGTCGCTATTTTTATTTTCTTCTTCCACTCATTTTTGTTTTGCGTGTCGTCCTCATTCAGTTCCTTATCTCTCAAGTCTTCCGAAATACAGTCCTTCTTCCTGTGTTTCTTCTACCTCCTATTACTAAACTATTCATTTTGCTTCCAATATACTCATCCTCATGGTGTTCAAACCAATGTAATCGTCTCTCTTAATCTTTCTAGAAACATTAGAGTTATTTCCCTTATTCTTTCATTCATTAATTTTTATTGATACTGGCATCTGTCAATTTGAATTACCTGAATATATTAGCAGTTTCCATGGTTAAGTTAGCATAGCTGGCTGATTTATGAAATTTATTATCTTTATAATTCTTTAACTATATATATGTTGAATATGAATCAAATTATATAGAGAATAATATATTCTTTAAGTTATAATAATATTTAACTGAGTTTTTCAAGAAAAACTGTTAAAATCTTCAAATGAGGATACTTCCGGTTGACCAATTATAACCAAAATCTAATCATGTCTGCATATGGTTGTAAGGGAGAAGAATACGCAAGAATTGTAATTTTTGGATTTCCAGTATTGGAGATCAGCCGAAACCGCGGTCACACCCACACGAACATACACACGCTCACACGTCCACACACATACATACATCATCGTAAAAATAATAAAATCGTATTGAAAACTCACCATCGAATATTTTGACCAAAGCCAATACCTTCCTTACCTAGAGGTGACGGAAGGTAAAAACAATTATGTATCGAGAACATTTTTATCCTTATAGACTGTTGATAACAACAATTAGCGAGAGAGAGAATTTGTATCTAACGCGCAACCAGAAACATTGGTTTGACCTCGAAAATTATACCCAACCAACCAATAGAACGTCTTGTCGCTGTTCGCGAATTAGTTAAAAATTCTCTCGCTATCATGAATGGCCTACAAGATTATTTGCTATAATTTTTGATTTGGGTTTAATTAGGGGGTGCCCAGGAACCCTCGGTACCTCCCGTAGCTTCGCCTATGCCATTAGATTGACCAAAAATACTTATTTCCATGCAAAATTTTGCAGTCTACTTATTCATATAATATTTCATATTTTATTAAATAGATTAAGCCCACATAAACGTTGATGTTGGAAATAATGATAGTAATTAGACCATTAGTCGTACCTGGTACTAATTAATAACAAACGTAATTATAATAGTAGGCTGTGCGACGACTATGCTATGAGTACTCTTGCGTAGCATGTAGAATGAAATATGATAATATTGTTTGTACGTTCAACATAGTGTAGTAGGTAAAGGGTTGGGGTCTGCGCCCGCACTCATATCAAAGTAAACGCGTGCACAAAGCCCCGGAATAACTTGCAGTCTTTACTGGTTGAATGTTTACATCCCAGCAAAGCCTAAGTGATACGAATGCCATCACAAATTACACATGTGCCTTGGATTACACACGATACAATCACCCGAAGTTTGTTTTTGCCCTGGCTACATTTTAGAGTAATCTCGGTCACCCAGGGTAAACCTGTAAATTACACCTACGCCCTCAACACTTCTCAATTCATTCGAGTCGAGTGTGTTCCTGTGAAAATCCGACGTCGGGGTAAATTAATTTCAGTTATTGCTTCTCAAGATTAATGAAGCGTCGACAGAAAATAAAGAAGCGTAGGTGTTTAGCTAATCAGGAATCTATTTCCCCGTACCGCAATCAGATATAGATGACAGGATGGATAAGGTTGCGTGTCAGTTTTGTGTCGCTGAAATCCATTTCCACGTTGGGGTGTTTTACAAGTCATTTGCAGACGTTCCATTACTGCGATGTTTTTTTCTTATCTCTACAGTGAATGGCGATTCTTAGTCAGAATGGAATGAAGCTCGGATAAGCCTGTACACTTCCTGCCATTTTAAATATTTGTTTTCCATTTGAGCCACGACTACAACCTCCCGCAGCATTACAAGTATCTCCGTTGACATCCAAGCAAATTTGTTTCCAGAGTAAACAGCCATGTGATTGTGGAACAATTGAAGCACGTAGATCATATGACCGGATTAAAAATTCATGATGTTTCAGTATTTCCAAACTGGAGGACACTTCACATTTGTTATTGATCGGTTGGCTACAGTGGTGTGGCTCCAGACTCTAAAGGGCCCTAATTTAAATGTATTATCAATTATAAGTTTTCTTAATTCTGATAAATGATTTAAACCAGAGACTAAAAACGGAAAATATTTCATTCAGTTCTTATCCGAACGAAACCGAAAAATTTCTTTTTCGTTCTTAATGTTCCCACCTAAATATTTTCATTTTCGTTCACAGTAGTTAAATACCGGTTAATACCGGTTATAACTATTAAAGTGTAATAACTGATGAAAATATAGAAATATACAGTAAAATTTTTGAAAGATGTCCGATCAAGGTCGTTTACGAATTGTATGAATTCAGATTTTTTCTCCGAGCATTCAGTAGTGTCGTTGCTTAGTTTTTATGAGGGTACATACGATAATACTGTTATTTTATAATTATAAGAATATATGTTACAATAAAAGCATTCAAAATCCGAAAATAAGTCAACTGGTAAGTTTATTAGTCAATGTAAAACCAAATATGTGAAAAATAAGATACTGACACAATATCAGTGTTAGTGACTCTGACACAAAATAACGTTATTTGTACGGCTATGAATTAAGGTAATGTATCTGAAATAATAAATAAACTTACGTTACAGCGAAAGTATTTTCAACAACGAGCATCGTTTTAAAGTGGAATGTCCTAGCTTAGTCGAAACAATATGAATTTTTGAAAGACAAGCGTGTTATATCTATCCTTATCGTACATGCTTATAGCCTTTGCAGAGGAAAGAGATAAATGTATGCTAATTTGTTAATTCGTTTATGATACAGAAGACCTTGATCGGACATCTTTCAAAATTTTTATTGTAATAAGTTATTTTTTTATTAAACATGAAAATAAAACATACATATAAAGGAAAGATAATACATATATAAAAATAAGAAGAAAACCTTATGCTATGGCCTGAATTTTTTACAATAAAGAATAAAACATTAATTACATTTTATTTCACCTAACTAATAGTACGTTTTCAAGCAAATCTTCCTTTATGTTAGTTCTCTTATACAATTGCTTAACATAACTAATAAGACGAATACCGACAGTGTGTGCAAATGAAAATTACCGAAGTCAGTGTTCAATAGATGAAACTAGAAACCGTTTAACCTAACACTTACAAGGGTTAGCTACGGGAGAGTTACTTTGAAAGTTTGCTTGTTTAAATATCTGAAAATTCAATAATATTTGCGTGTAAAATATTTGCTGTAAATAAAATAAAATATTATGTAACATATCGACAGAGCAGTTATATGTCAGATTGATTTGTAAAGGTGGTAAATGTGTCACTACAGTGCCATTAGTTCCTGACTAAACGTTTCCATTAAGAATGTAGACAAGTGACATTTCTCAACATTGTATAGTTAGAAATTTGGACGAGCGTTTTTTCTACATTGTCGCGCTAGAGCGGCAATGTGACATTTTGCGTTGACAAAAGAGAGCGCAAATGGCTACTTTCTATGTAGACTGTAGAAAAAATACTATTTTGTTATGATGGAGGAGCCCCGAATTCTTAGTTACGCCACTGGTTGGCTAGTACGTAGCAGGTTTGCAGTTTCTTTCATTCACTCAACCAAAGTCTTAAATGAATTTGAAATGAGTCTTTGTGGAAATGATACTTGGACGCGTGATTCTAGTACAAACATTGCGGCGAAGAGATTGCGGGTAAAAATGGCTGCGTTGATTGTCAGAGAAGTTTGAGTTCGGTTCGTTAGTCGTCTCTGCGATGACGCGATTAGTATTTTAATTCTCGCTGATAACTGAGTTAGCTCCACCATTGACGTATATAATTCCTACAGTGAAACCAAAGTTGAACGTGTCCCACTTAGCGTTATTAAAACGAAGCTGTATCCGAGATCTTTAATAAAAAACTTCCAGTCACTGGACGCAAACAAAGAAATAATTAAACGCGTAAAAAGAAGCTCTCACTCAATAAACCTACAGCTAAAGCGTTTATCTCATTATAGTAGGGCCTGATTAACTACCAGCAATCCTCTGAACGTCTAAACCGAATAAGAGTAATTAACTAATGGGAGGAGCAGCAGCAGCAGCAGCGGCAGTAGCACTGGAGTGATTATCGCTGCCTTGCTCATTACCACCCAGATCAACTACCTGTTTACTGTCACTTCAAGTCTATGCCTGCAAAAACCAAGTGTGATGCTAAATGAATGCACATGTCTGCCAGAACATGGCGGCAGGCGCTGTTCTGGCACCAAGCCAATGCATGATAGCGCACTGCATTGCACTACCTTATCACACACGCCCAAAAACACTACATTCTGTTATTAAACACACATACATTACCTACTATCGTTCTACTCTCTTTTTATTATTCCAATTGATTTTCAACAGAATCATCCCGTTTTTGTTCAATTATTTTGTTCAATATAATGAACATTACAAAGTCACGAACAAATATAAATCTTATATTTTGGGTCACATATAGTTAAAAAAAATGTATCCGTGCGTGAATATTTCGTTTGCATTGACATTTGATTAATTAAAAGAACAAAACATTCACTTCTTTCTGTCAGGGCACTCTAATTCTATGTAAAAAATCTGTTGTGGCCAGCACAATACCGTCCGTCAATCCTGTGTACTATGTATAAATTGCATACATAGATTCTAAACTTCCAGTAAAATTATTTCATAAACAAACTATGCAAATTGCACTTGACACTAACATCTTCTTCTTCGCTATTTTTTATTTTCTTCTTCCACTCATTTCTGTTTTACGTGTCGTTCTCATTCAGTTACTTCTTATCTTTGGTCTTCCTCTGTTTCTTCCGCCTTCTATTACTAAGCTATTCATTCTTCATCCAATATATTATTCATTTCTCCTCATGACATTTTCAAACCAAGTAATCATCTCGCTTGTATTTTTCTAGAAACTTGTAACACTAGAGTTATTTCTTTACCAATCTTTCCGTGTTTTCCCCATCATCTACTTCAACAACCTTATCTCTGCCACATTAATTTACTTTTTATTTATACTGACATCTGTCAATTTGAATGATATGAATATATTAGTAGTTTCCATGTTTAGCATAGCTGGCTGATTTATAAAATTTAATTTCTTTAAAATTCTTTAACTCTATATCTATTGAATATGAAGTATAAAATGCAATCAAATCGTATAGAGAATAGTATATTATTTAAGGTATAATAACGTTAAATGTCAATAAATCAAATTTCACTGTTAAATCTTCAAATGAGGAATCTTCCGGTTCACCATTTTAACCAAAATCTAATCAGTTGTTCTTCTGGATGCAAACTTGCGGAATACGAAAAAAATATACTTTTTTACAAACACATCATCGTAGAAATAGTAAAATCGTATGGACCCTAAAACGTGCTTATTCAGTAAAAAGTCACTATTGAATTTTTTGACCGAAGACAATACCTCCCTTACCTAAAGGTGACGGGAGGTAAAAAATGTCACGCAAGTAGCCTATTACTTGCCGGTTGTAAAACAATGTAACCCAGCCAACCCAGCGGGCCACATATGTTGAACGAGTTCATGGACATATGCAGCATCCATAACATGTGTCCCCTGCTCAAAGTTGTGAAATATACGAGCATTCAATTACACCTGGGGCCCTGGGAGTCTCAGTCTAGCTAGCTACTGGCACGACCTCGCACCCGCATTCGCACAGCGCCATCCGCCATCAGTGCTCAGTGCACCGGTAATCGTGAGATTTGTGCCTGTCACGCACTCGGCAACTTCATTACCCTCACACACTAATGCCTTCATTACGGCCATAGGAAATGTTGCTAATATTTCATCACATACGTTTTAAAATCAGGAGTTATTTTCATAGAAATAAATTGAAGTTGGCACCTCCACCAAATTTCTACTATAGTTACAGTCACGTATAAAAGACAAATCATTTCTTGCGCGGTTAATGCGTAGGAATTTGAACAACAATATTTGTACGATTGAAACTTAAGTACTCCAATAATTGTATAAATGAGTAATATAATTAATCACACAGTTCAAATTACACCAAAGAAACCTGTTGGCAAATTCAAATGTTTGCAATTGACAAATAAATGTCATTGTCAAAAATCTACAGTTTTAGTGACATTACTGAAAGCTTTTTCTGGGAAGTACATTTAGTTAACAATTACTCGAAATTCAGTCAAACAGCTTTGATTCTTACTATACCGACGCTTCGGTGCACCCTTGCACCTTCTTCAGGGTAGTAAGGTCTTACATATTGTTACAATTCATGTACACAAAATACTTTTGTACAAAACATTTAGTTAAATTTATTAAACATCGTACAAAGAAATTAAGTGAATGTTTTGTACGAATGTATTTTGTGTACATGAATTGTAACAATCTGTAAGATCTTACTACCCTGAAGAAGGTGTTAGGGTGCACCGAAATGTCGGGATAGTAAGAATAAATGCTGTTTGATTGAACTTTCGAGTAATTTTTAATACGTAATCCACATCACAGTCGAGAAATTACCCACAAGTACATTCAATATTTCTTATTGTTTAATTAACTAAATATTTAAAATTACAGTTAAAATACATATAACCATAAGAAATCCCGTCAGTGAAATGGAAGAATCTCTGACATTAAGAAACTTCCTAATAGAATGAACTAATAAGGTGCACTAACAAGCAGATATGGGGGTCCTTGTCTGAATGAGAGTAATTATGTACATAGATGTCAAATGTTACTTACTTACTTATCCCGGTACCTCTTCTACCTTAGGTGTAGAGGTGATAAATTTTCTCCATTCATTGCGATCTCTTGCCTTGTCTTTTGCTTGCGTCCATTTGATTCCTTTTTTCTCAAGGGATGTGGCTATTTCCTTGTTCCATGTTTTTCTTGGTCTTCCCGGTCTTCTTTTGTTATCGGTTCCCATTTCCCACACCGCTTTGACTAGCCTATCGTCCTTCATCCTTACTATATGGCCAAACCATCTCAGTTGCTGCGTTTCAATTTTTTCTATTACACTTTTAACTTTCAGTCTGCTTCGGATTATTTCACTTTTAATTTTGTCCAGTTTAGTGACACCTTCTATTTTTCGAAGGATTTTCATTTCACATGCCTCTATGTTGCTTCTAATGCTGTTAGTTATTACCCATGATTCACTTCCGTATGTAAGCACCGGTACTAATACCGACTCGTATATTCGGACTTTAGTTGCTTTCGATACTTCTTTTTTGTTGAAAAATGTTTTGTAGAGTGCTCCGTACAGGTTCGCTACTTTACTTATCCGGTTCTTTATCTCTTTCTCTATTTTTCCTGTTTCGTCTACAATGGCTCCCAGATATTTCATTTGTTTCGACTCTATAATGTTTTCTCCCTGTATATTTATTTCGGATTCTTCATTTCCATTGCCTATAGTAATTATTTCTGTCTTTTTTAAGTTTATTTTTAGGTCGTATTGCAGTAAAGTAGCTCTCCATCTTTCAATTCTGACTTGTAACTCTTTTTTGCTTTTAGAAAAGAGGATAAGGTCGTCAGCGTACAATAACTCGTTTATTCTGACTGGTTGTAATTTTCTGAAGCCTATGTGTGTACCTTTTATTCCATCATTCACCTTTCTCGCTATATTGTCTATGATCATAATGAAAAGGAGAGGACTAAGAATACTCCCTTGTCTAACTCCTCTCCTAGTCGTAAACTCCTTAGTCCTGTTGCCTGCTATCTGTACTGTGTTTATTGTCGTGACGTATAGGCTCTGGATTACCTTTATTAGCTTTATATTTACTCCTCTTTCACTCAGTATCTTCCACATGTCTTCTCTACGTACGCTATCAAATGCTTTTTCCAGATCTATTGCGCAGCAGTGAAGTTTTTGATCTGTGGCCAACATTTTTTCAGCTATCTGTCTGATTACAAAAATCCAATCCTGTGTTGATCTTCCTGCCCTAAATCCGGCTTGTGTGTCCTTGAGAGTGTGTTCGATTTTAGGCCTGAGCCTTTCTTCAATTATTCGTTCATACATTTTGTTACAAATACACAGTAGCGATATTCCTCTATAATTACTGCAATTAGCAAAATCTCCTTTTTTATGAATTGGGACTATTACGGCTGTTCTCCAATCGTCTGGTATTGTGTTTGTTTTCCAAGCTTTGGCGATAATTTGGTGTAATAAAGATATACCTGTTTCCCCCATGAATTTTATCATTTCCGGCCGAATATCATCTATACCTGGGGCTTTTCCAATTTTTAGTTTCTGTGTCGCTTTAATTACTTCGATTAATTCTGATGTCAAATGTTATGTCATTTAAAATTGCAAGATTTCACGTGGTTAATTTGTCACCAAGAATGTGGAATTTACTTGTCGAGGAAAATAAACCACATGAAATTGGAAAATCATGAAATTTGGAATGAAAAATTGACATTTGACATCTATGTGCATAATTACTAGCTGTCTTTCTGACTCGGGCTCCCTATCTGCTTGTCAAGGCCAACAAAGTGACATGACTGCTCGCGCCCTATTGTATTTAACATTTCTTGTATATCTACACTATACACCAAAAATTCTACTTACATCTATTCTTTATATTCAGATTTTTTAAATTTAAAATTCATTCTATGAAGAAATTTTGTTTTCTTCTAATTTTTCGAAATGCTTCCAATTCATTGTCGAGATTCACAGTATTTTTGAAGGGTATATGTGATATACCTATAATTTTAAATATTTAACTATTAATACAATAAGAAATAATATAATATATGTACTTATAGGTAGAATAAGATTTTTGTGTGTGTACAAGAAATGTTAAATACAATACTTAAATAACATAAAATGCAAATGGCGAGAGGTATATAGTGATAGAAATTTGATTTTCAGTACCCCGCAAGTAGCCCATTGAGGAATATTTTGTCTTGTGCTTGTGTAGTGGATGCAGATGCAGCGTGATGGCGCCACTGTGCTGTAATGAAATAGCCGCCACGACTGCCGTGCCCGTGCCGGTAATCGCTTTATATCCGTGCTAAAAGCCTACTGATTTACATTTGCATATATTAATGTGAAAGCCGCCACGCGCTCCATATATTTTACATTTTCTGACACTCTGTTCCGTGTCATTATTACTCCTTTTTTCATTTTGCTGGTTTACCCAAATTGTAATATATGGCGTAACGGTTTATGTTATATTATGCGTGTAGCCAGACTTCCAAATTACGTATTTCATTCTCAAAGCCTTCAAACAACGCAATCAATTACAACAAATCAAAAAACACTTTAACCATCACAAACCAATGGGGCTTTCTATTTTTAAAAATAATCATTAAATTACCGTGCGCTCTAGAAAAAATCTAATGTAGCCAGCACAATACCTATCGCCACTTCCTTTTTTGGTTACATAAGTATAGGGCGCGAACACTCATGTTACATTGTTGACCTTGACAAGCAGATGTGGGGGCCAGTTTTAGAATGATAATTAGTAATTATGTACATAGATGTCATCAGAATTTTTCATTAAAAATTTTCTAAATTCACGTAGTTAATTTGTCACCAGGAGTGTGGAATTTACTTGTTAAGGAAAATAAACCACATGCAATTGGAAAATCACTAAATTAAGAATGAGAAATTACGATATTTGACATCTATATACATAATTACTAGCTATCATTCTGACATGGGTCCCATATATGCTTGTCAAGGCCAACAAAGTCACATAACTGCTCGCGCCCTAATGTTTTTAACATTTGTTGTATACTTACACTCTACACCAAAAATTCTACTTATATATATTCCTTATATTTACATTTTTTTAATTTCGAGATGTTTCCAATTCATTCTCGGGAGTAATAGTATTTCTAAATGTTTAATATACCTATAATATTAAATATTTAACTATTAATACATTAAGAAATAATTATAATGTATGTACTTCCCAGAAAAAGTCTTCAGTAATCTCTCCGGATTTCTGACACTAACTTTTATCTGTCTATCTTCCATGGCATTCTTTCGGCTGTAAAATTTATTACAACAAATTATTTTATATATTAAATTTATTTTATCCCTAAATCTATAGAACATATATAAAATATTTAAATATATCAGATAGAGAATTTAATTTTCTTTAATATTACCAAGAAAAGTTTTCAAAAAGTAATATTTAGAAGAATTTTTTTTCAAGAATCTTCTATTTCCGGTTGTCCAATTGTTACCAAAACCTTTTCAGATCTTCTCATGAATGTCCGATTGGGAAATACGTAGTTAAACAAACAAAGTCTTACAGTTTTTGAGTAATCGTTCTTCCAACAACCCACACACATACACATACATACACACATACATACATACACACACACAAAATGTTAAAATCGGATTGTAGGAACCTTAAAACGTGCTTATTCAAAAAAACTGTTGTACACGCACGCGGAAACAAAGAGCACTGATGTATAGATAGATATAGTATTTATGTTACGCATTGAAATTTATAGTTTATGTGATGAAATAATACGGTTCATTCCCTTGTTAATTAGCTGTACTAAACTTCATGAAAATTAATTTTAGCAGCGCCATGTTCGATATCGGTGTGTTATTACACAATTCCCTGTAGTTTCCCTACAAATAACATTATATGTTTAATGTGAACAATCCCCTAAATTCCTACACACTCTATTGTTATATTTATTATGTGTTGTTGATATAATTTCATTTGTCAATAATGTTAATAATATATTCTTTTGTTTCAGGTACGTTCAAAGGAGAATAAAATGCATATTCAATCATTGGTGAGTTTACATATTAATGAAATATTCAGTAAATACTATATGGGAACACCTATCTGATAAATATATCTACAATATTATTGGCGTAGGGGGATAGATTAAGTATTTCCTCTAAAATCGCGAATATCTGCTCCTTCAGGTGTACCTCAAGGATCGCATCTGGGCCCTTTATTACTTAACTTATTTATAAATGATATTTCGCAATTGATCATTCACAGTTTTTATTATACGCGGATGATTTGAAATTTTTTAAAGCCATAAACCATTACAAACATAGTTGACTGTATTGCATTACAAACTGATCTAACTAAATTATATATTTATTGTCAACATAATTATTTACAAATCGCAATTATTCAGCTTTAATTATAATATTAATAATGTTCCTCTGGAAGTAAAGTCCATAATACGAGATTTAGGTGTATTCTTTGATCCTAAACTTTTGATGACATATTGACGCCATCAGGAAAGATCATACCGTACAATGGGTTTCATATTTCGACACTGTAAAATTCTTTAGTACGTTTCAAACTTGAATACGCGTCCATAGCATGGAATCCAATGTACAGAAAAAATATTAATATTATTGAAAATGTACAAAGAAATTAGTAAATTTACTTTGTTATATATTTAAAATTAACTGTCCAACTTACATATGCAAACTAGATAAATTCAATATGAGCAGTATAGAGAGTAGGGGAACTTATTTTAATATGATATTTTGTATATTATTTCACTGTTTAATTTTTCATATACCACCAAAAATAACAAGGTCTTATAAGTTATTTAAATTACCTAAAAGTAACACAAATAATTATAAGTACACCTGTATTAACCATATAATGTTCACATACAACACTAATTTTATACACTTAGATCTGTTCAATATGTTTTTCAACTCCTTTAAAAAATGCTTAAAATCTACCTTACCATCTTTATCGGTGTTTTAAGTACTCTATTTATATAGGGCACATTGTTGGCCTTGACAAACAGATATGGGAGCCCGTGTCAGAATAATATCTAAGTAGTTATGTACATTGATGTCAAATATTATAATTTTTCATTCCAAATTTAGTGACTTTCCAATTCCATGTGGTTTATTTTCTCGACAAGTAAATTCCACACTCCTGCTAATAAATTAACTACGTTAATTTAGAAAATCTTGAAATTTTTAATGAAAAATGCTGACATTTGACATGTATGTACATAATTATTAAAACAATGTTACATGACTACTCGCGCCCTATATTTATGTAACGAAAAACGGAAGTGGCGAAAGGTATTGAGCTGGCCACAACAAATTTTTATTTAAAACTAACTGATCAATTCAACAATAAATAAATAAAAGTAATGCGTAATTCTGAACCTTTTTCTTAAAAATATTGTAATGGTAATGCAATTAATTTTTGCAAATAATGTGCCCAATTCTGATGCCGTATTCCATGTGTGAAGATTTCACTTTACACACGTATAATAAATAACTGTTTAGAAACTTTTAATAAACTCTCAAAGAGTATTGAATATAAATAGATTAAAATCTGTTATTGTGTGTAAGTTTATGGAGTTGGTGTAGTAAGTTTGTACGATAGTAGAATGATGTAAGGCAATGACTTGGGCAGGCAAAGTTGTAGTTATGAATTGTGGCGCATAATAGGAGGCGAACGGCTCCTGCAAGACGTATGGAGTGAAATTATTAGCGTGTAAACTTGGCGCGTACGCGCGGGCTTTTAATCTCGGTGTTGTTGACTCGCACTGCGTGAATACATTAATAAGTTTATGTTGGAGACGCTGCTTATTTATGAACTCCACACCAGCGCTAATTATGTTTTTAAGGAGGAGAGTCATTGTGCTGGTCTGCTCTGGACTACCTGATACAGCACTTGAATAAATGCCTTAATAACTAAATCGGATTTCAGAAGATTAAAAGTTTGTAGGTAATGTAAAACAATGGATGACGAACTTGTACAAACTTTCAGAAGATCCACTTAGCACCAGAGTTTTTTCCTCTCCATTCATCCGCAACTTAAGAATAATTAATTTATTTGTAGGAGTGCTTAATTAATAGAATTTTATAATA
Source organism: Harpalus rufipes (assembly GCA_951394225.1). NCBI lineage: Eukaryota > Metazoa > Arthropoda > Insecta > Coleoptera > Carabidae > Harpalus > Harpalus rufipes. Next base: position 57,075,939 of record OX596279.1, read on the forward strand.
GTACCTGCGCACCTTGTGCAAGATTTGTGGCTAATATATTGTATTTCACAAGAAATTTAGGCCCGGTTGTTTCAAGTTCAGATAAAGTAGCAGTTTACTATCTATTAGATAAATTTATTCTACCGCTTTAACTAAAGAATAAGATTTTTGGGTTGCTCCATGATGTTTTATTCTCCGCAGGGACGTAGCTAGGCCCACCCTGCAAAAACGGGTTCATTTATTTATCGAATTTCAAAATGCCAAAAAGAAAGTGTTTATAAAGAAGACGAATATAAAAAAGAAATGGGAAAAACATGCAGCTTCACATCCCTTGAAAAATTGTAACTTTCAATTATAAGGCATTTGACCTTGAATGAAAAAAAAATATATACCTCGCCTCACCAAAGTTTTGATACACAAGCCGCAACTGGTTTAACAATCCTTTAAAAAATGTCCCGGTTTTGCAATTTATAAATCTGATCAAGTACAAAAATTTTTTAATGGCCCACCTATAAAAATTTTGGCCCACCCTACAAAAATATCCTGGCTACGTCCCTGATTCTCCGGATAGCTAATTGGCAGATTGCTATCAGAAAGATTAAAATTATGTTAGGGTAGAGTTATGTTTGAAAAGTTGGCAACTTGGCTATAACAATTTTAATAGAAATTTGGTTACTTTTTCGCTTGTCTGTATTTTGGTGTAGTTGTATTTTAAACCACAGTTTGAACGTTAAGAAAAAATTATAAATACAACTAGCAAAAATGAGTGGTGAAACTTATAGATAAAGAGTAGTTTATTTTAGTACCGCGGAAATAACTAATTTAATTAAATTAGTCGACAAATATAAAAATATAATTGAATCCAGGAAGACATTCAGTTTTTGGAAAGAAGAAAGACATGATCTGGAATCAATTAGAAAATATTTTAGTTTTATTTGTGGCCAGTGGCCAGTATCCAGCGTGATACGTGATTCAGAAAAACAAATGTACACAAAAAAGTGTTTTTTTTCTCAAATTATGTTTTCTTTAAACATATCTAATAGATAAGTACAATATTTGGTCTTCAATTTTATCTAACAAAGAACTGTAATCTGAATATATCACATCAACTTGAGAGTTGTTACGTAGAGTAATTGACGATTATTTGACAAATATAATAATAATACCTGTAATAATTGTAAAAATGTGTTCATAATATAGGAATGTACACTTCTGTGCAATTAAGCACAAGTTTTGCGACTATTTTTTCGCAAATTTTAGTTGTGTATTTGTTGCTTATTTTAATTGCTTAGCATCAGTTTCAATAAATGACAAACCCCATACTCTGGCGCGCAGATCTTGCTTTTCTTCTAACACATCCTTCGTGATCCCAGCGTTTCTTAATTCTGAAGACGTTGTCTTTACTGATGTTGATCAGTCGAGCGATTTGTCTAATGGAGAAACCATCTTCTATTCTAGTTATAATTCTAGTCTTAGACTGGCTAAATGACACGGCATTTTGACATTAGAAAAATAACAAATTTACATATTTTCGTTACTAGACATCTTATCATGTCCACTTTAAACTATAAAATATTTCGTGTGCTTAATTTTATTGCACAGAATTGTACATATTATATAATTTTTAACAGTGAAGAAGTGTGAAAATTATATATTCATATTTTTAAGGTTATTTTATTTTAATTACTCCGACAAATATGGTCACGTGACCGTACTACAAGTAGGGGATCCACTTACTCTGTATCTTTGTTTTGGAACGCACCCATGGAGTTTGGTTTAGCGCGCGAATATTTTAAAATTATTTTAATGTATTTTAATAACCACAGTTGAATTATTTGCATGAGTAATTAATAAAATTTTATACTAGCGTACCTTGTACAAGAGTTATGGCTGATATATTTTATGTCTCAAGCCGTTTATTTCATCGTTAAAAGTTGGATTTCTAAAAAATTCTGACCGTTGACTTTAATAACGTAATTTTTATTTTATTTCCGCAGAACGGGAACATAGAAATGCTCTTAAAACGCTAAATCTACTATAACTCGACTCTTTTTCCATTTAACTTGAATTACTGTATCCGTACAACGTACACATGTGATGAATATCATATGCATGATATGTATAAACATGATAAATGCATTTCACCGGATCCGATATATATCACATATTAAATTTTTATGTTCGCATTTCACTATATTCGCCGTTTATCCTGCGAGCGACTGAGTTTTTAAGAAGTTGTTTTATTGTATTACGGATTCTCGTATCAATCAAGCCGGTTCCTACACAAACTTTCCCCTAAGCGATTAAGCCAGTAATTTATTCTTATTTATGTTGGACTAGATGAAAATAAAAATCCATTTAGATAGAAGTAACATAAAGAAGAAGTTTAGTTAATGAATTGTTATGTTTAGGCTGGTGACATTAACTGTTCTGTTTAGTTTGATTGTTGAATTTGGCAGAGGGAAAGTTTTAAAGTTTAAATAAGCTTGGAATTAAGTGTTGCGAATAGCAGACGTTGCTAGATGAACGAGATACGCCTCATTATTCTTACAAGTTTAAATCTCTCAGGTATACAGCCTACCGGTCCCCATTTGCAACTTGAATTGCCTTCCACACATCAATAACAAACTTACATTATTCAAATAGCAATTCAAACTTCAATGCATCACTACTTCTACGACTAGATAATAACCAAATGCTGATTGTTTACAAACTATTTTATGCCATGCATATTTTATAACGAAATTGTGCACTCGGTGACTAACGGTGGAGACAGTGGCGACTCGTCAGCCAGCTATTCATATTTCATTATATTTACTTGTTTTTACCTTCCGTCACCTATAGGTAAGAAGGTTTTGTCTTTGGTCAAAAAAATCGGTGGGGAGTTTTCATTGAATAAGCACGTTTTAGGGTCTTTACAATACGATTTTACTATTTTTACGATGTCTGTATGTGTGTGTGTGTGTGTGTGTGTGTGTGTGTGTGTGTGTGTGTTCGTGTGTGCGTGTGTGTGCGTATGTTGTGTGTGTGTGACCGCGGTTTCGTCAACGATATCTCCAATACAAGAATTCCAAAAATTACAATTCTTGCGTATTCCTCTTCCTTACAACCATATGTAGACTTGATTAGATTTTGGTTATAATTGGTCAACCGGAAGTATCCTCATTTGACGATTTTAACAGTTTTTCTTGAAAAACTCAGTTAAATGTTATTATAACTTAAAGAATATATTATTGTCTATACGATTTGATTGCATTTTATATTTCATATTCAACAGATATAGAATTAAAGAATAATAAATATAAAAAAATTCATATAAATTTCATAATTCAGCCAGCTATGCTAACTTATTATTAACTGCTAATATATTCAGGTAATTCAAATTGACAGATGTCAGTATCAATAAAATATAAATCAATGAAAGAATAAGGGAAGTAACTCTAGTGTTAGAAATTTCTTGATATAAGAGAGACGATTACATTGGATATGCGATTTTTAATATGAATCCAATTCCTCTCTTAGGGAGAGGTAAAAAGTAATAATGCATATCTGCAGAAAATTTGATAATCTTTAATTTTTATATAAATAGCGACAAAATGTAATTAAATCTATTTTTTGAAGAAAAACAGTTTTGAGCTTCAAGTAAAGTACCATTTAACTAGTAAAGTAGAGAAAGAATACACGGTTTCTAAATCTTCAGAATGATAGTATTTGAGATAGAGCGTAAGATTATCCATAGACATACACACAAACGGGTGCACCTACATACACACACACACACACACACACACACACACACACACACACACACAATAACAGACTTCATCGTGAAAATGTTAAAATCTTATTCTAGCGATCTTAAACCTACTCATTTACCAAAATCTCGATATGCGATTTTTAGTACGATCCCTATACCTCCCTTTAACAAGGGTAGCGGGAGGTAAAAAAATGAACACCACGAGCCGTCACTGCTATACCATAAATAATAAATAAATTCTCGAAACTTATCTTTCTTACTTACAGCTCTACAAAACCACAGTAATTTAACGTTACCAAGTAACAAACGTCAATAAAAAGGCTAATGTGAATAATATAGAACATCGACCAGACCAAAACCGATCATTATTGCACTGCCCACGCACCTCATTAAATATAAATTATATAAAATGCAGAGTTTAAAGTGCGGTATAAAATTTAAATATTATATAAGGCAGTTAAGAAGTTTTCATTAATTATTCCCGGGTAGTGAAAGTTTGTAGAAAGAAAACAAAACCGTTACATAAAATAATGGAAGATATTAATCCACTTATTGTCTGCAGCAGCCGAGAACTTAATATTCCAAGTTTGTTATGAAAAAACTGCCACTTTACACGCGCTATAAAAGTTTTTTCGCGGCAATTATTTTCCCACATAATCTATAAACAAAGGAATAACTTTGTATAGATGTAGATAAACTCTCCGTATAGGCCGTGTGCCCAAAAGTAGTCAGCGCCGACATCGGACAAAAATGAAAGTTTTGGGTCGTTTTGGTAAAGTAATAAAGTTATTTTTTGTCAGAATAAATTTGCATTTTCTATTTTATAAAATATGTGCAATGACTGCGTATAATAGGCCGACAAATTATTATGTGATGCAATGAGCGATGTAATAATAATTACAAAATTACCGATTGAAATATCAAATTTTACAAATTTCCTAGAAGATTATATGAGGAATAGATGCTTAAGAAAATAACCTTTCGAGAAATATCTTCTACTTCTTTTACCTCTCGCTAAGAGAGGTACTGGATTCATGCTAAAAATCGCATATCCATATTTTAAGGATTAAGCAGGTTTTAAGGTCCTTACAATCGGATTTTTATATTTTTATGATAATGCCTGTGTGTGTGTGTGTGTGTGTGTGTATGTGGGAAGGACGATTTAAAAAGATATACTTAATATCTGTTTAATTACGTATTTCTCAATCGGACATTACTGGGAAGAGCTGAAAAGGTTTTGATAGTAATTAGACAACCGGAAGTAGCAGATTCTTGCTTGTATTAAAGAATAGTAAAGTCTCTATCTCGTGGCCGTGTGCCTGAGTGTTAATTACATCGCGTTTTAATGGCACAAAATTGACCCCTGTGGCGCACTCTCCACGCCAGCAATGAGTGCCCGTGAGGTGATGCCTGGTAAGCGCCCGCACGGTACAAATATTCCATCACTACCGATATCTGTACAAAGCAGATTGGCACACCCAGCAATGGGTAATATGCCGTGATGAAATATTTATTTATTTATATTTATATCTATCTAATACACATTCTATTATCTTTTATAGATTTAGAGATAAAGAAATATGAGGTATATACAAATATATTGTAATAAGTCTCACAGTCCAAATAATGTCATGGAAATCAATTGAAAAGGTAATTAAAATGTTTGTATCTCACAGATAAATATCTGTCAAAAATGCATAGACATTTCTGCATACCTTATATTATTTCTTATTGTATTAATAGTTAAATATTTAAAATTATAGGTATATTACATACACCCTTCTAAAATACTGTCAATCCCGATCTCGATCCCGACAATGAATTGGAAACATTTCGAACAATTAGGACAAAATTTCTTCATAGAATGAATTTAAAATTAAAAAATCTGATGTGGCCAGCACATAACCTCTCGCCGTATATTTTACCTGGCTGTATGCATAAAGCAAAGAATATTTTTATAAATACAAATAATATATTCATATAAATCTATGACGTATAAACTTCTTTATTATTCAATAATAGCATGTCTCAACATGAAGATATTTTACCATAAATTATGTTACAATAAATTACAAAGTAGAGTTTACCATATATAAATATTAGGCTGGTAACTGCAATTTTCAATTCGAACAACGTTGTTTACTTTCTCTTCATATTCTTCTAGTAAAAACATTAATTTTGGGCGGTCTAAAATGTATATATGGATTGTGCATCTATTCTTACATATCTTCTTTTACATTTTATTTTTTCATACATGTTATATGTAAATAACACTAATTCCCTTTAATAAAGTGACGGATAGATTGCACTCCGATTATTCTTATATCGATGTGTAATTTTGTCAATATTTACAACTTACTTGAGAAAGTTACTCTAGTCTATAGTACTGGTGTACATTGTCCCATAATGTTTGAAACAAATTTAAGTCCTTCAACCTAGACTTGTCATCTCCATAATAGTCACAGATCAAGAACTAAGGGATTCTCCAAGTACATTTTTCTTTCATTACTCATTATTTCTGACACTGACATTTATCTGTCAGTTACAAATAATTTAAATTATCAACTATTTTTCATGGCATTCTTTCGGCTGTCAAATTTATTACAACAGATTATTTTATATATTATACTTCTTTTATCTCTAAATCTATGGAATATATAATAAAATATTTAAATGTATCAGATAGAGAATTTAATTTTCTTTAATATTACCACGAAAAATTTTCAAAAAATAATATTTAGAAGATTTTTTTTCCATAATCTTCTACTTCCGGTTGTCCAATTATTACCAAAACCTTTTCAGATCTTCCCATGAATGTCCGATTGGGAAATACGTTGTTAAACAAATTTTAAGTCTTATAGTTTTTGAGTAACCGTCCTTCCAACATCCCACACACACACACACACACACACACACACACACACACACACACACACACACACACACACACACACACACACACACACAGACATCATCGTAAAAATGTTAAAATCGGATTGTAGGGACCTTAAAACGTGCTTATTCAATAAAATCTGGATATGCGATTTTTAGCATGAATGCAATACCTCTCTTAGCGAGAGATAAAAATCTAAATAAATTTTTGGTGTAGAGTGTAGGTATACAATAAATGTTAAATACATTAGGGCACTAGCAGTCATGTGACTTTGTTGGCCTTGACAAGCAGATATGGGTGTCCGTGTACTAATTATGTACATAGATGTCAAATATCATAATTTTTCATTCATAAAACATAAAACTAAATACGATAAAATGGTTTATAAAAATCACACATATGAGAAAAATCTTATTTTTTGCTACAATACCTTCAGAGTTATTTTAATTTTTTTGAATTAATGATATCACACATAGCGTTTTAAATAAATTCTTTATTCATTTTCATTTCAAAATACTATGACGTATAATAATTCATATACAATAGCTAAAACTCAAAAGAAAGTTGTACATTGTATCACCTTCTCGAAATATCAAAATTTATTCGATACCCAAAAATACAAAGTAGCCGTTACAGTCGCTGAAGTTCAAATTGTGTACATCGCCTATATTCGACAATCAATTTACGTGGAAGTTTAATTGCAGTTTGGTTGGTTAATAAAATATCCAACATAAAGCAAATACTCGTTGTACGACAGTCGCAGCAATCGTAAAACTCATGTAATATTCACGTAATCATAATGTTGACTTAAATGTTACATTCTACTTGCGATTACAAACTAGAACGGGAACGGGAAAAAGAATTCTATCTTACTAACTTGAAGCATAGCATTGCCACAATATCAAGACCGGTCTTGGTCTTGTCAAGACAAGACCACCATTTCGTTTGGACTAAATAAATTAGGCCGGGAGAAGACCAGTATCGAGTCTTGAGAAAATCGAAAGAATATAAACAAACATTTTACCCGTATTTTTTATTTTCACTGAAAATACAATATTTAAATTGCCGCCTTTTCTGTCGGCTGATGACGTTAGAAGACCAGTCACCAATGAGTATCTTACATTTAAACAAGTAACAGCCGACATCTGTCAGTTACATACTAGCTACTAGTTCTATCCACATTACTGATTTTCATTTACCTCTCGCTAAGAGAGGTATTGGATTCATGCTAAAAATCGCATATCCAGATTTTAATGAATACGCACGTTTTAAGGTTCATACAATCCGAATATAACATTTTTATGATGATGTCTGTGGGTGTGTGTGTGGATGTGTGTGTGGATGTGTGTGTGTATGTACGATTTCTCAAACTCTGTAAGACTAAAGACCTGTGTAATTACGGATTCCTCAATCAAACAATAATGGCAAGAGTTGAATAAATTCTGGTAACAATTGGACAACCGGAAGTAGTAGTATTTTAACAAAAATCTTCTAAACATTATTTTTTGAAAATTTATGGTATTACAAATATTTAAAACCAAAATTCTCTATCCGACACATTTAAATATTATACCTTCTATAAATTTAAAGATATAGAATCTATAAAATAATCTGTTGTAATAAATCTCACAGCCTACTCACAGCCCAAACAACTACTTGAGAAATTAAAATGTCTATAATTGACAGATAAGTGTCACTAATGATAAATGTCACTAATGTCAGTATCAAAAATTCAGACATACTCTGGAAACGATATTTAATATTTTTTATTGTATTATTAATTATATATTTAAAATTATAGGTATATTACATGAATCGTTCAGAAATACCGCCAATCCCGTTAATGAGTTGGAAAACCCTGGAACATTTAGAAGGAATGGAGAAAACTTGCTCATAGAATGAATTTAAAATTATAGAAAATACGTAAATATAAAGATTAGGTGTAATTAGATTTTTTTGTGTGTACAAGAAATGTTAAATACAATGCTTATATATACCACAATGGCAAGGGCGAAAGGTATTGTGATGGCCACAACTGATTTTTTAAGAGATGGGTTCTTGTGCAATTGTACCTTCTTCTGCTACTCTTTGAGCAAAGTGGTTTATACCGGCATTGAGATTTGGTTAAACGACAACTTTACCATTGCCACCCCCTGAGAATTGGGAGCTACCCTACTCCGAATTCTGCTCAGTTGTTGATCAACCCTTAGTGGCTTTACTTCGACCTTAGGGGTGCATGGTTACAAAACAAGAAGAAAACCATCCCTGCCGTTACCACGCGGTAAATCAAAGAAAACATAAAGATTAGCTGTAGTTAGATATAATATTTTCTAATACTTATAGAAGGTACTTATTCGAAATTCAAAGTAAAATAGACATAATAATTTTTTTTCAACACATCATTGTTGCATATGTGAGCAGACAATTAGCATATCGCAATGAACAATATGACGGCTCTGATCGCGTACTGTACGTTGTATATATTGTTTAGGAACAATTAGTTGAGCATGCTGGGATAATCCGTGTGTACTCAGTGTAATGGACAGATTCCGCATGATTGTAGGAATGTGTATTCAGACCGCATTTCTGAAAGCTCGAATCTCCACTGAAAGCTGAAAGCTACACCGCGCTGGCCACGTCAGAACAGAACGCAGCTTATGATATGCCTTGCAGGGCTGCCCTGCAACACACACAAACAATACATCACGCCTTTTTACAAACACAACTGACCTACTTTACAATATCCACACAACGCACAAGCAATCATAGAACATAGATACAAGTCGTACATCAAATCCTGCATACAACAAAGAATACTAACTTGCGATTATGTTAAAGTGATATGGGTGGCGCTTTTAGTTGTACATATATTTGTTAAGAAAATACAAGTAAACCATGTCCTCGCTCTACATAGGAGTTAACATATATGGGTTAAATGAAATGAAGTATACCGTACGCGCACAGTAACTAGAAACTTTGAAATATGTACGAGATTTCATCTGTCGTTCCACATTCATCGTGTATATTTACTTTTAAGATGAGGTTATTTCGTCATGAACTATTCACATTTTTACCTCTCGATAAGAGAGATATTGGATTCATGTTAAAAATCGCATATCCAGATTTTAATGATGAAGCACGTTTTAAGGTCCCTACAATCCAAATATAATATTTTCACGATGATGCTGTGTGTGTGTGTGTGTGTGTGTGTGTGTGTGTGTGTGTGTGTGTGTATGTGAATGTGAATGTGAATGTTGAAAGGACGATTTCTAAAAAACTACAATACTTAATATCTGTTTACGTATTTCTCAATCCCATATCCAGATTTTTAAGAATAAGCACGTTTTAATGTCCATACAATCCGAATATAATATTTTTACGATGATGCTGTGTGTGTGTGTGTGTGTGTGTGAATCTTGGAAGGACGATTTCTGAAAAACTATAATACTTATTATCTGTTTAACTACGTATTTCTCAATCTTACATTCCTGGGAAGAGCTTTTTAAAAAAGAAAAAAATGTTCTTTAGCATTAAAGAAGAGTAAATTCTCTCTGATAGATGCATATAAATATTTTATTACATCTTTTATAGATTTAGAGATATAGAAATATAAGTCCAGAGACATATGTTAATTTTGACTTTGCCAATGGGTGACATTCTAGTTGAAACCGTAACAAAATAGGTAGAATCCCAAATGTATTATTACGACAAGGTACAAAACAACGATGTATTACAGACGTAATAAACCATTACTGGATTCAACAACACAAACCTAATCTCAGTCTGTAATAGCTGTGAGCTGCAATGAGCTGATCTGCTGATCACATGACTCAAAACATGTGCTATCTCTCTCGTTTTCTCTCTCTCTCTCTCTCTCTCTATTGCTGTTATCTTCTATTCTACTATCTATACTGTTAATACCAATGTCGTTGGTAGAGACACCACAGCTTTCAAAGGCATTCTATGGAGAAACAACAGTTTCTAGAAATTAATTATAATTAAAAGTATTTCGACAGCATTGGATGTTTTGAAAAACATTTTATGCAATAGTTGACAACAAAACACAGGCTGTTTCCCCAAGCCTTCTACTACAACTGACGTAAAATTCACTGTTGTTTCATCATCCAATTCGCAGTGTTGGCAACCTGTGCATTATTTATGAAATGACCCTTGTAGAAACATTGTATGATAAAATGGTTAAACTTATACATACATAGATAACTGAAGTGATGTATGAGTTAAACAAACGCAATGTAACTATTATTGAAGTCTCTCGCGAAATTGGCGTTAAGAAGGTGTGCGCTGCGCTTCTGTCGCTGTTAGCGCATGTTTCCTTTCTCGGAGTAATTCAATTAGCATTTGGCGCGAACCCTTTAACTTGGTCAATTAGCACGTCTGTCGTATACATATGCATCGCACAGGCACAAGCACACCCATCGCACCGAAGCGACGACTACCGGTGCGTCCGAGTACGTCAACTTATATAACACAATAACCCGACGCAGAATGCCAGAATGGAATCCTCTCAAACTTAGTAATTGAGTTGCGGATTACACGCCAGAGTTTAAACTTTACAAATAGATAGCGATTGGACGGCCCACGCCCACGACGACAATCTTACATACCTTACAATACTGCAGGACACAACAGACCTTTTCATATCGACACCAAAAGGTTTCAGATTCTTTTCGTGACAATCTTTCATTTCTGCAGATAAATCCCGGGTTGCGGGCATAATACTGCCAAGGGCGAATCCAGATATCCCGCGGGTCATATTTTACAATACAGGGTGGTTTAGTTTCTAATATCCAGATAATATATCGTGAACTAAAAACAATAGACAAAAATCGGATGTCGCGAGAACAATACCTTCCGTCAATCCTCTGTATTATGAATAAATTTCATACATAATTTTTCTTACAACAGATTCTAAATATCCAGTAAAATTATATCTTTAGCTTTTCCCATTCGTTAGAGGTCGCTATTTTTAATTTTCGTCTTCCACTCATTTCTGTTTCTCATGTCGTCCTCATTTTATTCCTCTCAAGTATTCCGAAATACAGTCCTTCCATCTTATCTTTGATCTTCCTCTGTTCCTTCCATCTTCTATTTTACTAAGCTATTCATTCTTCTTCCACTATATTCTTCATCTCTCCTCATGACATGTTCAAACCAACGTAATCGTCTCTCTTGTATCTTCCCCAACATCTATCTGAACATCCTCATCTCTACTACATTCATTTACTTTTCATTTATACTGACATCTGCCAATTTGTATTATCTGAATATATTAGCAGTTTCCATGGTTAGCAAATTTAATATCTTTATTATTCTTTAACTCTACATCTATTAAATATGAAGTATAAAATTTAATCAAATCGTATAGAGAATAATATATTCTTTAAGTTATAATAACGTTGAATGCCAATAATTGATATTTAACTGTGCTTTTTCAAGAAAAACTGTTAAAATCTTCAAATATGTATATGTGAGACGATTCTTTCATAGACGATAAATCCAACTCTACAATTTAAAAAAATATAGTTCGTTCGTATTCCTTTTCTTTACATACTTATGAGGAGTTGATTTTGAAGATTTTAACAGTTTTTTTTTTTCGTAACACGCTGTTAAATATCATTTGACATTGGCTGACCTACTTCTAAAATTATTTTCAACGTACTGCTTGTATATTTTATCCTTAGAAATAATGCATTATTGATGTAAAAGATTAATTAATCCTTTGGTGATGTTTCTTTTGAAAACATTTTTTGTTCCTTCATTATCATTTTGGTTTTGTTATTTAAACAGTGAAATTAAATTCCGTTCAGTTACAAGTTAAATAACTTGAAATTATACTCCTTCCTCATTAAATGAAGATTTTTATTTTACATGCTTTAAATTTTTAGATTTGAACCAAATCATATCTATCACATAATCAGCTAACAAGGTTTTACGCAAATGGCCGTAAGAATTTTAAACTTGATTGTTAGCAGAACTTTGGTCGGAAATGATTTAAAATTTTGAAAAAGAAATTATGCAACCAAGTAGAAAGTTTCTCAGGCGCGACCGTTGCAGACTTTTGGACATTTCTTAGCAGAGAAGTGTATAATAATTTATTTACCGCTACTTCTGGTGTTCCGCAAGGTTCGAGCTTAGGTCCATTACTATTTTTACTATTTATTAATGACATTGTTAATTCAGTCCAGTACTCTCATATCTTGTTATATGCAGATGACATAAACTACTAGTTCCATTGAAGATTCAAAACTTTAGCTTGGTCCTTAACCTATGGAATTTGTACAAAATACATATAGAACTGACGCAATTTTTTTATAAATTACTGTTTGTTACATTATCATTTTAACTACTTGTTTATGAAAATCCTTTTGATCCTCAAATGGGTTTGAAGAACCCGCAGCTACATAACTCACTTATATAAAAGGAAGAAATTCATTCTCATTCAATTAAAATATAAGCGGACTGGCGAGAGTCCAAATTCCTGAAACGTCTGTTTTTGGAAATCCAGAAAGAAATTCAGTGCGTTTATAGCAACATATATCTCGCTCGTGGGGTATGTTACGTTTTCAATTCACAACGGGCGTCGTATGAGATGAGATGTTCGTTTTATAGCGCCGAGCGAACGCAACCAATCTTATGTGAAGCTGAATCTGTTGGCCCGCTTTCTATAAAACGTACCGGCAGATAGGTACGTAGATAGGTACGTATCCAATCCTTGATAATTGTACTGATATTCATGCATAAACATACACAGTTCAATTCAACAGCCGATTAATGTTGTAGGCAGCGCATTATTTATTTACATGTTATTAATTTCGCAATTTTAGTTCTAAGCGAGGTATTAAAATTGCTGCAATGAGTGAATTAATAATTCAATTCTGTTATGCACAATAATTATATGAAGGGACGGAAGCATATTGCAGATGATTAAATTACATATATTTGAGTCTTCTACAAATTTATTTTAAGACTAATGTATTCTACTTTCCACGACCTAGATCTAATATAAATAACTTGTAATTTACATGTAAGTTTAAACTTTAATAACGTGGATGCAAATGAATATTTATTATATCTACTTTGATCTTTTTATGAATATATTCTACGTGTTTGGAAATTCGATATTTCTGCCCGTATTAATAAAAATAACAAAACGAACCGTAATAATTTAACGATCGTTAAATATATCAGAGTATTCACAAAATTTTTAAAAAATATATAACCCTTTGTTTTTAACACGATTGCAATAATTCCTAGTGATATTTGATATTAAATACTAACATCAAATCAAACAAATACAAAAAATCTGATGTGGCCAGCACAGTACCTTCCGCCAGTTCTATGTATTTTGTATAAATTCTACACGGAAAGTTTCTTGCAAAAGAATATATATTTCCAATACATTACCTTCCATCAGGTCTGTGCATTTTGTACAAATTCCATACAGAAAAATTCTATATTTTCAGCAAAATTATAACACAAACATATTGTGTCAATTGCACTTGACACTATCATCTATTAATCAGAATTTTCTTAATATACAGTAGCGTTTCCATTGTTATAACTTAGCTGGCTGCTTATGAAATTTAATTTGTTTATAATTTTTACCTCCCGCTACCCTTGGTAAGGGTATGCATTAATACTTTTTCTATGTATTTTATGAATAAATTTATAAAACTATCGAAAATTTTAAACACAACTCCATGGTTACACAGTTCAAATCTCAAATGTATGTAACTGACAGATATATGTTACTGTCAACAAAATAATCATTTCAAAAAATAATAGTAACGTTTTAAAAAGAAAATAGTACATGGAACAATTATTATTATATGGAAAGGAACTTATCATCCCGGCATATTACCCATTGCTGGGTGAGCCAATCTGCTTTTTTACACAGATGTCGGTAATAATGACGACATATTTGTACAGTTCGGGCGTTTACCAGGCATCACTTCATGCAAATCTGGGAAACCGGGTTCGATTCCGACCAAATATTTTAGAATTTTAAATGGAACAAAATTGACCTCTGTGGTGCACACCGGCAATGAATATATGTAATTATATAAGTAAATAAAATAAATATATCATCACGGAATGTTACCCATTGCTGGGTCTGCCAATCTGCTTTGTACACAGATTTCGGTAACGATGATGACATATTTTTAACGTGCGGGCGTTTACCTCACGAGCACTTATTGCTGGCGTGGAGAGTGCACCACAGGGGTCATTTTACATGAATAAAAATTAAATTAAACGGAAGGTATTGGCCACATTAGATTTTTTAACTATATATCCATTGAATATGTATAAAATGCAACAAAATCGTATAGAGAATAATATATTCTTTAAAATTTATTTAAATATGCATTGTAAACCAAACTTTACACTGTATCTCATTTCAAGAATGCAATTGCATATAGTAGGGTAATTTTGTATAATATTTTTACTACGTAAGTGAACCATGTAATGCAACAGAAAATAAAATAATAAACATTTCTCGTTAGGGTAAAATATCAGATTAACTCCTCGACAAAATTAAATGAAATTTAATTAAATGGAAAAGTTTATATCTGCAGCTGTGGATGAAAAACCGGTGCAAGAACAAATAGTTTCAAACCTCATTGTAATTAAATTATCTCTACTTAACAATTTGTATCATTGCTGGACTGATTGTCAAAGTGTTTACAAACGTTTCACCTTAATTACTTCCATCCATTTCGCCCTATTTATTTAGCTCTCATGTCTTAGATAATACAATCAATACCAGAATAAATAATAATGTGTATATCCACCATCTAAAAGCAAACTAAATAATATAGGAGAAAATCAATTTACTTCGACTTTGAAAGAACTTAATATGTTCCTAGAAACTAAAACATTAAAACCTTTCTGGAATCTATTATACTCGTAGACGTAGGTGGCCCATTATTTTCAGCTGGTATCATTGTGTAGGTTGTTTGACTACTGAATATATTTGAAAGTTAGAACGCCGGCATGAATCAGACTATTGCCTTAACATGGCTAAGTATTCAAGAGAAATCTTAAAACAAATATTTGTTTAGTTTGTTATTCATTCAGGAAAGGACTTTTCAAAATTGCTGCAGCTATTCTATTTTAGCTAAGCAATAGTAATGGTCGGAGTTTGATTCCCACTTCCGATAACTATTAACCCAAAAATGCAAACTATTCTACAACCTTCGACAAGCTGGACCACCAACCTTTAATACGCAAATTAAAGCTCTTTAGCTTATCCAAAAAATATGTTGTGGCCAGCACAATACCTCTCGCCACTTCCTTTTTTTTGGTTACATAAGTATAGGGCGCGAACAGTCATGTTACATTGTTGGCCTTGACAAGCAGATGTGGGGGCCTGTTGCAGAATGATAATTAGTAATTATGTACATAGATGTCAAATTTTTTATTAAAAATTTCAAGATTTTCTAAATTCATGTTAATTTGTCACCAGGAGTGTGGAATTTACTTGTCGAGGAAAATAAACCACATGGAATTGGAAAATCACTAAATTTAGTATAAGAAATTATGATATTTGACATTTATATACATAATTACTAGCTATCATTCTGACATGGGACCCCATATCTGGTTGTCAAGGCCCAACAAAGTCACATGACTGCTCGCGCCCTAATATCTATTCTTTATATTTAGATTTTTTAAATTTAAATACATTCTATGAAGAAATTTTGTCTTACTCTTCTAATTTTTCGAGATGATTCCAATTCATTGTCGGGAGTAACAGTATTTCTGCAGGGTATGTGTAATACACCTATAATATTAAACATTTAACTATTAATACATTAAGAAATAATATAATGTATGTACTTCCCAGAAAAAGTCTTCAGTAATGTCTCCGGATTTCTGACACTGACATTTATCTGTCAGTTACAAACAATTTAAATTTTCAACTATTTTCCATGGCATTCTTTCGGCTGTAAAATATATTACAACAGATTATTTTATATATTATATTTCTTTTATCTCTTAATCTATAGAATATATAATAAAATATTTAAATGTATCAGATAGAGAATTTAATTTTCTTTTATATTATTAATATAAATTCGGGGTAGGGTAGCTCCCAATTCCCAAGGGGTGGTAATGGCAAAGTTGTCATGTAACCAAATCTCGATGCCGGTATAAACCACTTTGCTCAAAGAGTAGCAGAGGAAGATACAGTTGCACACATCTCAAAAAAAAACTAAACAACATAAACCTGAATTGAACCCCGTTTTTGGCGAGTTCGATGCCTTAGGTGTAAATTATTTTATTACGAGTAATTGAAAATATATATAGTTTACACTAAAATCAAATGAGAAGTAGGTAATTCAATTTAAAGTCTCTTTTCCTATGTTAAGCCGCCTATATCACGGATTCTCGTATTCAGTCTGTAGTTTATTTTATAGTATGTATTGAATGCGAATGCGTGTGTTAAATGAGGGCGGAGCAATTGGTAAGTGTCTAAATGCAAATCTGGCGTTAATACAAAGGTCTGTTAATCGAACATAAAAACGGAAAGTGTTGTAGAATAGGATGAAAACATCGTTAGCGGGCAGGCTAAGCTGTGCTGTAGCATCCACGGCCTGCCATGAATTATGCAAAGGAGTTTTATTTCTCGCAGTGCAGTACCTCCCTGACAAATGTATCGATCGCGCGCGGCCAAGTGCACATTTATCAACCTTCACAGAATCCATCACACAGGATGACTGTCGATCGCTTTCTCTACATCCGATCTCCATGCTTTTATTTCTAATGTATGCACTGTCACTCTACAGGGTGGCATAACAAGTCTACATTATTTTGTTTAGAATAAAAGATGAATTATTATTGCGGTGAAAAAAGTGAAAACTATCAAGAAACAAATAAAAAATCAGTTACAGTTAATCAATTGTTTATTTCTAATGTTATACTTCAGAAAACATAGTGAACCACAGTTTTCGAATTGAGTCAAAGCCAGCTATAACGCCGATAAAAAATAAATTAGCTAATCCGAAAATAAATTGACTAAAAATAATTTTGAGAACTTAATAGACATGGACTTTGTTGGCCTTCGCAAGCAGATATGGGGACCCGTGTCAAAATGACAGCTAGTAATAATGTACATAGGTGTCAAGTATTATAAGTTTTCATTCAAAACATTATGATTTTCCAAATCCATGTGAATTGTTTTCCTCGACAAGTATATTCCATACTATTGACGACATATAAACAACATATCAGAATATTTTGAAATTTTTAATAAAACATCTATGTAAATAACTCCTAGCGGTCACGGACTCACAAATTTGCTTGCCGAGGCCAACAAAATCACATGTCTGCTCGCGCCCTATAAGTAAAGAATTTAACATTTCTTGTACACACAAATAATTGAAATTGTATATCTTCCTTCGTTATATGAGTAGTTTTGTCCTACTCTTCTAATATGATCAAAATTCCCTGAAATTCATTGACGGTATTAGCGGTATTTCTTAAGGATATATGTAATATTAACATACCTATAATTTAAATATATATTTAATTAATAATACA
Source organism: Harpalus rufipes (assembly GCA_951394225.1). Lineage (NCBI taxonomy): Eukaryota > Metazoa > Arthropoda > Insecta > Coleoptera > Carabidae > Harpalus > Harpalus rufipes. The sequence goes on from OX596279.1 coordinate 57,094,133, forward strand.
ATTATATATATATATATATATATATATATATATATATATATATATATATATATATATATATTAAATGTACTCGTACTTCTCAGAAAATCTGATTTTTGCATTTATCTGTCAATTACAAACATTTAAATATCTCAATTTTTAGACAACGAGATTTATTACAACAGATTATTCTATATTATTATATACTATATCTTCAAACTTATTCGAGATAGAATAAAAAAATTGAATGTGTCAGATAGAGAATTTAATTTTCTTTAATAGTACCAAGAAAAATTTTCAAAATATAATATTTAGAAGATGTTTTTTCAAGAATCTCCTACTTCCGGTTGTCCAATTGCTACTAAAACAGATTGGGAAATACGTAGTTAAACAAATATAAAGTCTTATAGTTTTTGAGTAATTGTCCTTCCAACGTCCCACACACATACACACATACATCCACACACACACACACACACACACACACACACACACACACACACACACAAACACAAACACACACACACACAGACATCATCGTAAAAATGTTAAAATCGTATTGTAGGGACCTTAAAACATACTTATTCAATAAAATCTAGATATGCGATTTTTAGCATGAATCCAATACCTTTCTTAGCGAGAGGTAAAAATATGTTTTCATTTAAAATAAATAAGTTTCTTTTCTTTAAAATAGAAATTGTTTTCCCATTTAACTGTCTTTATAGCGCTTATAGTTTTCAAGATAGGAATGGTGGCCCATTTAAAATGAACACCAATATACCATTCATACCTATTGAAACATCCACCAACCATCAATAACTTCCAAACAATATTTCCAGAAAATCATAAAGTCAAGTTTGCATAAAAAGAACAAATTTGTTATCGGTCAGTTAGCAATATGAAGTGTACGCTCTGGCAGTGAAATCGGACGGAAATTCATAATACTTCCGGCTTGAATCCGGCTCAAGTTGTGCCTGTTGCCGCTAGGAGCGCTGCTTCTGTAGAGCGTCACGTGTTGCCCATCTGCCGTTCCGTATGCCGTATGCCAAGCCGCCCTCCACTTGATTAGACTGACCAGATTCTCTCGAGCAAAAAGCCTCGTCGTTCTCAACCAGTTAAAACTTCATTTTTCCATCCATTTTCATTCTAAATGGCCCCTTTGTTATACCCACCTATTACAAAATCATACTATAAAAACTCTTCCTTGTTCTGCTACACAACTCACTAATTTGTAACTTCATTTTATCATTCGTTGCTCCCCGCAGGGCCGTAGTAAGGAACTGTTCTAAATCATCTGATCGGGCCCCCTTATAATTAACAATAAATGAAAATATTTATTTTAAAACATAAAACTTATACAGTAAGACAAAAAACATAAATATTACTCAATAAAACAAATCAATAAGTATGTATATTTCCTTTGAAGTGTGTAACCATATTAGAACATTACTTTCTTTGACTTCGATTTAGCGAGCGCGCTTTTGAATTTTCAATAGAAAGTATAGCAAGAGATGATAGTCGATTTTGACCCATTGAGTTCCTCAAATAATTATTAATTTCAGTTTTGAAAAAGATCGTTCTGCAGAAGCAAATGTTACAGGAATAGTTAAGAAAAGAAAACAGAGCGTTATTATATCTGTGAAGCTATTATACTGGATGAATAATAGTCAATTGAAATAAATTTTATTAAATCTTTTACCGAATTTATATTTGTAAGCTCATTAGAAAAACATGATCGGAAACTAAGTAATTCTATTCGTAGTTTTCGGAATTTTTTTTAGCAACATTTTTTAGAATAAATGATTAACAGAATACATAATTTAAATAATACTTAAAGATCCTTTGTTTTCAATAGCACGCAATTTTTGATTAACATGTCGCATCATGTTCTGGACGGTGATATTGTCTACTTCGCGAATTTTTTGAAATATTCGACGTCGTAGCTGTTCTTCATTTTGGACTTCCCAACCATTATCGTAAACCTTTCTACTTAATATTGACCAAAATTCTTCAATGGGCCTCTTACCTGGGGAACATTGGGTGAATTGTCATTTTTAGGCACAAATGGGATGTTGTAAGCATCTAACCAATCTCTGGTTATTCTAGCGTAATGGCAAGATGCTAGATTCGGCCAAAATATAATATTATCATTAGGATGATGTGTATTAATAAAATCAACCAGTTTCGGGAGGCATCTCTCGGTATAAATGTTAGCATCAACCGCCTCACCCCTCACATGTCCAACATAAGAAGAAATACCTGCCGCTGATATGGCGCACCAGACCAAAATCTTGTCTTCAAATTTCTTTTTTATTTTTCACATTATTTGGACAATTTTCTATATCATCCGTATAAAATCCATCATTACCTTTAATTTCCGAATTAGAAAACGTAAAATATTTTTCATCATCCATGATTAAAACTCTGTTAGCTGTAAAGTGATATCTTCTTAATGCACGGCAACATATCGGAATTCTATGTAACTGATCTTCTGTATATTTTGGACACTTCTTCCTCTTCCGATGTTTAAGTCCATTTCTGCGGAGTTCTCGGCTGATTGTCATGTGTGAATCCCGAAATCGGCGAGCCAATTTTCGAGTCGAAGTTCCCAACCGGTCTTTTGCACTTTTCACCAACCTATTTGACTGGGCATTAGTCAACCTTTAGGCCGTTCACTTTTATAAATGGTCGAAACAGCAATATTTTTTTCTTCTAAATATATTTACTATTTCAGATTTTGACATCCGTCCAACCAAATTGTATATACTTTCTCGAATATCTAGTTTGTACAACATACCTATGTTAATATTCAACAAATATGATATGACATTTGAATTAATTTATAGACAAAGAATTTTTTTCGAAAACTTTTGTTACATACGTTAATTATGGAGACTACAGCATTATAAACTGAGGCTTTACGGGTCCTTAAAGCCTCGGGTCCGGGTTCTGTGGAACCCGCGGAACCCTGATAGCTACGGCCCTGGCTCCCCGGCTAAATTTTATTTAATCTCGAAGGCGTATCTGGAAAATGTCTTTTTATGAGAGTTGAATTCTGCTTGAGAAGTGTGAAATGAGCGAAACTAAATGTATTTCTCTACAATTTTTCCGGATTTTAAATCCTAATTCGGTAGTTCTTTCAAATCGTCAAACTTTACTGGCTGCAGCTTTTAGCCAACAGAGATTCCATCAATACTGTGCGAGTACTGCGCGCTCTAAATCACATGATATATTTGGTGAAATATGAACCGTTCTCATGACAATGTTCAGTTCGCGCGCTCGTTAAAAATCCGGCGGTGTTTCATTGCCCAGACCGTGATGAGCAGTTTCCGTGGGCCAGCCTATCATTCCCAGCAACGGCAAAACGAACATAGATAAAATAACTCTATCTGCACAGGCATTTTCTACATGTTCCCCAGCCGATTTATCTGTTATGCTTACGACAACCTTTGATTAGCATGATAATCAATACGGCAACAGGAGTACCCAAATGTAACCAAAATAGGACCCTCCGCCATAGTAAAAAATCTGTTGTCGCCAGCACAATATCTCTGCCACTTCCGTTTTTGGTTGCATAAGTACAGGGCGCGAGCAGTCATGTGACATTGTTGGCCTTGACACAAGCCCGTGTCAGAATTCACTTGTCAAGGAAAATAAAACACATGGAATCACTAAATTTAGAATGAGAAATAATGATATTTGACATCTATGTACATAATTACTAGCTATCATTCTGACACGGGCCACCATATCTGCTGGTTAAGGCCAATAAAGTCACAAGACTGCTCGCGCCCTATTCTTACACTCTACACCAAAAATTCTACCTATATTTATTCTTTATATTTAGATTTTTTAATTTCAAATTCATTCTATCAAAAAATTTTGTCCTACTCTTCTAATTTTTAGAAATGTTTCCAATTCATTGTCGGGATTGACAGTATTTTTGAAGGGTATATGTAATATATCTATAATTTTAAATATTTAACTATTAATACAATAAGAAATAATATAATAATGTATGTACTTCCCAGAAAAAATCTTCAGTAATGTCTCTAGATTTTTGACACTGACATTTATCTGTCAGTTACAAACATGTTAATTTTTCAATTGGTTTCCATGATATTATTTGGGCTGTGAGATTTATTACAACAGATTATTATATAACTTATATTTCTTTATCTTTAAATCTATTTATAAAAGATATAATAAAACATTTATATGTATCAGATAGAGAATTTACTCTTCTTTAATACAAGCAGTAGTCGGCCGAAACCTCTGGTTTTAACCACTTTTGAAAACCGAACTCTTCAACAACCTTTACGAAATTAATAATGTAATTAAATTTTCACTTTAACGAGATTTTACAATTTTTTATTGTTAATAATTAAATTTGTCTTTGTTGATGGGGACCTCAAAATATATAACACTTCAAGGCCTGAAATACCTATATAAAATTGAAACTGTATGTGAAAGTTCGTCCTTCTAAACTTTATTTAGATTAAATATCGTTGGGTGTTGGCTGTGCAAGTGGCTGACATAAATCCCCGCAAGTATTGTTTAGAAGAGCGCACAAAGTTTGGTAAACTAACAACCACTTCAGAACGTATCTGAGTGGTAACGTCGAACTATTATATTTTCTTAACTACCTTTAAACACTAACTTCTCTCTTTTATGGCATCATTCACATCTTAAATTAATTCCTTTCCAACTATATATCATTATAAACTAAGCAAATTACGCCGTTATCCAACTCTGTACATTCCAAGTGAATTATATTTATGTTTGTGCCCTAAATTAAACACATCTTCATTCATTATTCATCGGGAACTTTCTGCCTTAAATATCAACAAAATTACATTTCTAGCAAACGCTTTTAAAACGAATATTACTCGGATAAAGTATTTACTCCCAGTATTACGTACAAGGACGAGGGTACAAGGACAATATAAAACGGAATTATAAACAGGACATATTTTAACCTCTAGCCACCATGGGCAAGAGAGAAGTTATAGAAATCATGCTAAAAATTCAACAGGGTGTTAATGAATATGTGTTACAAATTTATAGGTATGTAGGGGATGCAAAATAGACTAACGTTTACTAATAAACTGAATCTGAAAACACACCTTTTTACCTTCCGTCACTTTTAGGTAAGGAAGGTATTGTCTTTGGTCAAAAATTTCAATAGTGAGTTTCTAATGAATAACCACGTTTTGGGGTCCCTAAAATACGAATTTACTATTTTTACGATGATGTTTGTTTGTATGTACGTCTGTGTGTGTGTCTATTGGATATACAGGGTGTTTATTAAACATACGGCAAAAATTCAAGGGGTTATTCCCTGGACTATTCTAAGAATATTTTGTCCTTTGATGATTTTTGAAAAGCCGCTTTGTTTCGAAGATACAGGGCGAAAAAAATTTTCGACAATAACATTTAATACCAAAAATTACATGTAAAGTTTCTTAATCTACAATAACTGTTGAAAATGACTACCTCCAGCTACGATGCAAGAATCCAATCTTCTCATTGATTGCCGAACTTTTTCATAAACACCAGGGTCGTTTCTTTTAGAGTTACTTACACCCAGAAATTATCCGATGTCTTAAATCTTCCAAATTTGCCAATGGAGTAGAATAAACTAATGACTTTACATGGCCCCATAGGAAAAAATCCAGGGGGTTTAAGTCCGGGTATTGAGCAGGCCATAAGTGAGGTCCACTTCGACCAATCCAGCGATCTCCGTATGTTACTGTAAAAAATCACGAGCAACCACACTAAAATGCGCTGGTGCGCCATCGTGCATTTCTTGTTGCCGATGGTACATCCTCCAGAAACTGAGGTAGAGTATGTTCCAAAAAGTTACGATACACCTCGCTGGTAAGTCTTCCTGGTAGAAATACTGGTCCAATTAGACAGTCACCCACAATTCCAGCCCAAACGTTCAAGGAGAACTGATGTTGAATTTTTTTTTCGCCCTGTATCTTCGAAACAAAGCGGCTTTTCAAAAATCATCAAAGGACAAAATCATCTTAGAATGGTCCAGGGAATAACCACTTCAATTTTTGCCGTATGTTTAATAAACACCCTGTATAGAATCAAAAATTTTAAATTAAATTTATCCTTACAAGACAAAGGTGTATGGGAAGAAAATAAATACTTTATTGATTTCCGAACCACTCAGACGCAGTTTACTTTAGATTGTAGGTATATGATAATACTCAGTGAGTGCGGAAATTGCATCCCTGATCTTTGGTATTTTGAACGAGACCACCAACATGTTATATTCTGGTGTATTCAACAAGTATAATAGCATAAAATTATAAAAAGCGCCATAAAATATCGACGTCGGCTCCATTTTTCTATGTTTATGTTTATGAAGCTGAGTTTACGATGCTTCCCGTTCTAGACCTATAGTGTCGTTGCATATTTTGAATATTAAAGTAATCCACAACTTCCTGCTGCTACAACTAAAACGACGTTAATATAAAAATACGGCTTCTTTCTATTTATTAAACATATGAGATTTATGTTTTCACACATTCTTCTTTTTACTGACCTTCGTCTTTACACATATTAAAATACATGTCAGCTGTGATAAATATACTCAAGAAAAATTCATCTAATTTAATCTTTTATCCATCGCATGAATATTACTATTGCATGAGACTGAATAATATATATTGTAAAGTGGATCGTAATAGCTTATAGCTTATTGTTAACATTCTTCATATACAATAATGCATTATCATACATCCATAATTTATGTTCGGAATAAAAGTAAGTAGTATAATTATTATTAAATAGGATGAAATATTAGGAATCATATGAATTAATGATATGAATACAGTAGCGTCAATATAGTTCGAGAACTTATGTTCCCCACCTTCTTTTTACCTTCCGTCACCTTTAGGTAAGGAAGGTATTGTCTTTGGTCAAAAAATTCAATGATGATTTTTTACTGAATAAGCACGTTTTAGGGTCCATATAATACGATTTTACCATTTTTACGATGATGTCTGTATGTATGTGTGTCTGTGTGTCTGTGTGTGTGTGACAAAAGTTCCGGATTCCATAACTTCAATACCACGATTCCAAAAATTATAATTTTTTCGTATTACTCAAGTTTACATCCAGAAGAACAACTGATTAGATTTTGGTTATAATTGGTCAACAGGAAGTAGTCTCATTTGAAGATTTAACAGTTAAATTTGATTTATTGACATTTAACGTTATTATAACTTAAAGAATATATTATTCTCCATACGATTTGATTACAATTTATACTTCATATTCAATAGATACAGAGTTAAAGAATTTTAAAGAAATTAAATTTTATAATTCAGCCAGCTATGCCAAACTTGGGAACTAGTAATATATTCATATAATTCAAATTGACAGATGTCAGTATCAATAAAAAGTAAATTAATGTGGCAGAGATGAGGATGTTGAAGTAGATATTGGGGAATACACGGAAAGATACGGTAAGAAAATAACTCTAGTGTTACAAGTTTTTAGAAAGATACAAGAAAGACGATTACATTGGTTTGAACATGTCATGAGGAGAAATGAAGAATTATATTGGAACAAGAATGAATAGTTTAGTAATAGGACGTCAAAGGAACAGAGGAAGACCAAAGATAAGATGGAAGGACTGTATTGCGGAAGATTTGAGAGAAAAGGAACTGAATGAGAACGACATGCAAAAATAGCGACCCCTAACGAATGGGAAAAGCTAAAGAAGAAGAAGATGCCAGTGTCAAGTGCAATTTGAATAGTTTGTTTATAAAATAATTTTACTGGAAATTTAGAATCTTTTGTAAGAAAAATTATGGAATTTATACATTATACACGAGAATGACGGAAGGTATTGTGCTGGCCACAACAGATTTTTTTTCTCTCTCTGCTGTAAATTTTTATATTGGATTATGCATGATGTTAAAGAAAACAAATATTAACCTACTAGACAGCTGTATATATCCGTATTTTAAATGAGTTTTAAATTGACATTGTCGATTGAAAATACTAAATATTGTGGTAATGAATGAAATTGTTGTATAATGTATTATTAAACATAGGGCAAAAATTGAAGGGATTATTCCCTGGACCATTCTAAGATGATTTTGTCCTTTGATGATTTTTGAAAAGCCGCTTTGTTTCGAAGATACAGGGCGAAAAAAAAATTCGACAAAACCAATTTTGATATTTTTCAAATTATTAATCTAGTAACAGCAGGCAAGTTATGTGTCAAATTTGTTGAGACGTTTGGCTGTTTGACGTGTATTTTCTGTCTATAATACTTAAACTTTTGTAAGTGAATATCATGAATAGCTATATATATATATATATTTATGGACTTGCTGATGGCAATTCATTACAAGCTAGGTGGATTCTTGCTTGTTAGATTAAGAAACTTTACATGTAATATTTGATATTAAATGTTGTTATACGAAAAACATTGAACTTCCGTCAATTCCCTATGCTATGCTATGCTGTGCTATGTTATGCTGTGTTTTCTATATCAGTGACTACGTTTATCTCACAGTGACATAACCCGCTTAAAAATATAGTGACTTAAAATTAACTCTTAACTCCACCTCATTTATATCGCATGTTTTAAAGTGACTATAGAATAATTAGCGTCTATCCACTGCTGTTAAACAAGGACAGATAGAAAATGTTGCGGATGACTTACTATAATAATAATAACAAAACGCTCACGATCTTGAAGCAAACCTCGAAGCAAACAGTTTTTTGAAGTTTTGAGTGTAGCAATATATATTGTTAATAATTATAAGTTTTTAAAAAAATATTGAGGTTAATCCATAACCTGAACCGTTTATCTCGCAAAATTTCAAGTAGGTTAGTTAACTCAACCCATTATTTAAGTTACTTCACTTAGCTCTAAACTTACGTGTTTATCTCGCACATTTAACCCGCTTAACTGAAGCGGGTTAGCATTTAAGTGGATAAACTAGTGCGAGATAAACGTAGTCAGTTATAAATGCATATACGAAAGTCCATATGTTCAAATTCAAATATGAGCTATACTGTGCTATGCTATGTTATCTTATGTTTTCTATGTTTATTATAAATCCACCTTTTAAACGTTCCAGCCCCCCTATAGTGACGTTACTGTATGAATAATATAAACGATTTATGTAGTTATTAATTGTTCACTTTGTGTTTAGAGTGGCGAAGAATAAAAAGGTAGAGCAAGGAGCACTTTGCGATTTGGTCTTTTTTAGCATGTTATTCTTGTGCAATTAAGTGTAAAGACCCAGTTGATTGCACTTAGCTTGCTCACTGGTGCTTTTATTTCTTTTTCGAGACGCTACCTTTTAACAATAATACCCACCATTCTTTAAAATAACATTAAAATACGAATACATAGACAGAGAGATAAATAATTGTAAAGAACAGTGAGCTGTATTTGTGTATAAATGTAGTTCATTAATGAAGGAATGAGTGGCAGATCTGGACAAGTGTTGCAGGCGTTCGGGCTTTGTTCGTACCGCATTTCCACGGAAGATGAAATTTGTTTGTTTTCAATTTCCTACGGGAACACACAAAGCAAACACAAACTCTTTGTATACGTTGCGGAATGATTCGCCGACTTGTCACGTACCCGACCATTAAAATATTCACGGGGACGAGGCGAACGAATCAAAGCGATGCCATGTCTGCCATTAATAATTGCTTAATAGTGACTAGAGTCCGTATCACCCAGGGAAATCTTCTTCTCCGGTCTCGCCTCTCAGGCGTCCTATTCTCCGACGCGTCGCGCCTTTTTTACTACCTCGCTAAATGAAATCCCAAAAAATAAATAAGTAATAGAGCCGCGCTCAGACGGCCCAACGGGCTTCAAATTGTTATTTTGGGCCTAGCGAGGACTGTTTGCCCGGAGATGCATATACTCAGGTGACTTGTATACATACACCACTTCCTTCTTTTCTTAATATTTTATCATTTCCTTGAAGTTACTCAGGCAATAATACATTCCTAACGTACCGTGTATTGCGGATATATGCTGGATAGGTATATTTTTTCATTGATAATTGTTTATTCGTGAGTAAAATGTTAATATATGAGAATTTGTACATGTGTGTATGTAAATATATGGTTATTATAAATAAATAATTAATAAATACAAAATATATACCTGTAATGCTTTTATAAACATAATATATGCATATTAGCTATGAGTTTTATTTTTCAGTACTTTTGTGGCTAGAACAATACCTCTTGCCAATTCCATTTAATTTAAATAAACAACGTAATGTCCGCCATTTAATATTTATTAATTTAAATACATGCCTATATCCCTACATATTTACTTATGTTGGAAACTCTATTAAGTTCCTTTCATTGTACTTTTTAAAACGTTACTATTATTAATTTGAAATGATTAGTTCTTTTACAGTAACATTTATCGTTATTTACATACATTTGAGATCTTAACTGTGTTACCAAGGCATTGTGTTTGAAGCCTAGGTTCCGGGATTTAAATTATAGATAATTATATATGGGGTCTCGTGGCCGTGTGCCTGAGTGTCTGGTCGTGAATCTGGGGACCCGGGTTCGATCCCGACCGACGCCTAAATTACATCAAATTTTAATGGCACAAAATTGACCCCTGTGACGCACTCTCCACGCCAGCAATGAGTGCCCGTGAGGTGACGCCTGGTAAGCGCCCCCACGGTACAAATATTCCATCATTACCGATATCTGTGTACGAAGCGGTTTGGCACACCCAGCAATGGGTAATATGCCGTGATGAAATATTTATTTATTTAAATATATAGAAAAGAAAAACAATTTTGAGCTTGGAGTAAAGTGCTATTTTTTGGTTATCTGATTTATTTATTTCCCTTATTCTTTCATTCCTTATCCTATCTTTGCGTATCTTTCCCAATATCTATCGCAACATCTTCATCTCAGCCACATTCATTTACTTATTTTTGATATTTGGCTGATTTATGGAATTCAATATTTTTATAATTCTTTAACTCTATATCTATTGAATATTAACTATAAAATGTAATCCAATCGTATAGAGAATAATATATTCTTTAAATTATAATAACATTAAATGTCAAGAAATGATATTTAACTGCTTTTTTAAAGAAAAACTATTAAAAATTGCAAATTAGGGTACTTCCGGTGAACCAATTATAACCAAAATCTAAACTTGAGGAATATGCAAAAAATATAATTTTGGGAATCGTGGTATTGGAGTTATGTGATCCAAAGCGATCGTCACATACGCATACACACATACATACAGACATCATCGTAAAAATAGTAAATTCATATTCTAGGACCCCAAAAACGTGCTTATTCATTAGAAATTCACTATAGAATTTTTTGACCAAAGACAATACCTTCTTTACCTAAAGGTGACGGAAGGTAAAAACCCAATAAATATTTTATTCGTACAATTTTCTTATTATTATCGTAAAATATACAATTTCAGATTAAATTAGCAATAAAAAGAAAATAGTTTTAAACTATATTAAATTAACTATAACATATAAATTAGGAAACAACAAATAACTTAAGATAGATGCAGAATCTAGTTTACATGTATAAAATAGCTTTATTTTTGCATTCAAAACTCCTGTTCAGTTTGGTATTCATGAACTTTAAGTCAATTTATCATTTCTTGATGATATGTTAGGGTTTCTGCGGGTGCGTATCGAAGTTATATTTGAAATAAATAAGGGTAGGTTGTAATGTAATTCGCTGTGTTGTAGGTTGAAATATGTCCAGGTAGTAGGGCCCTTCATCACAGCCACAGCAAAACCAAGTTTCAGACTCGGCGTCGAGACGGCCCAAAGTTTTATAAAACATTTACATTCATAATTACTTTCGAACATCATTAAACAAAGTTTTGACGAGATATCTCACCGCTGTGGTTTAATCTGCGTCGGGCATGACAGTTCCGGCCGACGTATTTAAATACGAGGGGTGTTAGGTCTCCCTACATCCCTTACACACAAGGTGCGCGATGACAGTTCCCAACTCAAGATTATTCATTGCTTTACACACATCATATCCCAAAGGTTCTCTTTTCTCAAAGACCATAGCACGGACGGACAGGCTGTAAGGTTTACTGGACACTGGACGGAGTGTTATAAGAACGTATGATTTTTAACAAATAATGATATGAATAATAATGTGTAAGCAGTAAACAAAAATAAATATTTAGAGTTTAGATTGCAATATGAAGTACAGAATTTTGACACTCTGGCCGAACCGACTTCCCCGTGGTACTGAATCCTGGATACGCCAGGCCTACTCAGCCAGAGGTTTTTTGGACACACACTAACAGCCGGCCCCGCTTAGGACACGACGCGGACTAGTGAAAACCACACTAGTCAACCAAAACAAACATAAAAAAAATGTTTAACATCACGTTGACTCCCCAAACTTTCTATATGGATATCTGTGTTGGGTGACTTATTTACTTCTCGCTAAGAGAGATATTGGATTCATGCTAAAAATGGCATATCCAGATTTGAATGATTAAGCACGTTTTAAAATCCCTACAAACTGATTTTAAAATTTTTACGATATGTGTGTGTGTGTGGATGTATGTGTGTGGGGATGTTAGAAGAACGATTTCTCAAAAACTATATTACTTAATATATGTTTAACTACGTATTTCTCAATCGGACATTAATGGGACTAGTTGAAAAGGTTTTGGTAACATTTGGAAAACCGGAAGTAGCAGATTCTTGAAAAAAAACTTCGAAATCTTATTTTTGGAATTTTTTAAAGAAAATTTAGCGATAAAAGAAATATAATATATAAAATAATGTTGTAATAAATCTTATAGCCGAAATAATACCATGGAAACCAATTGAAAATTAAAATGTTTGTAACTTACAAATCCGAATATATTACAGAAGACTTTTTCTGGGAAGTACATACATATATTATTTCTTATTTTATTAATAGTTAAATATTTAAAATTATAAGTATATTACACATCCTTCAGAAATACTGCTAATCCCGACAATGAATTGGAAACATCTCGAAAAATTGGTTTCCAATTTTATTTCAAAATTGTTGCATTATTGTTGATTTCTTTCCATATAGTTCTTGTTACAATTAGATAGTAAACCAGAAAAGAAAATGAATATCCGAAAGCGAAAAAGTCATTTAAAGGACTGTAAGTAAAATATACCTACAATATTAAATTTAATGTCTTTAATTATTATGTATCCGAATATGATTCCCATAATTTCAATCATCTTATGTTAAGGTGAAGTGTTTCTTTACTCTACTATCCACTTTCAATTTACCGTCTGGAAATGAATCCTATCCTTTCTTATGTTATTTACTTCGTCCTTAATAATCCTTAATATTTTTATTTATTATTACACATTTTCACTTCACTTCATTATATATAGACGATATAGCACGTACAGTAATTTTTTTAAAAGATGTTCAATCAAGATCATCATTAAATTGTATGAATTAAGATTTTAGCTCCGTTGATTCTGTCAAATTCAGTAATGTCGTTTATTTCTTTTTTATTTTTCAAGTTTATAAATTCATGCTAATTCATGTCATTTGAAATTCAAATCTTCTAATATTACTAACATAAAAAAAATCTCCAGCATTTAATATTTGATCATAAATCAAATTTATATAATAAATTCGTAAAAGTGTAGTTTCTATGCTTGTAATATAAATAATCATTAAAACTTAAAAACACAACAGCTTAATATTTTAAAATTAGTAAAATTCTTCTAAACAAATTTTTGGCTTGTTTCATAAAAGTTTCAAGTTGTAATTCATTTTTGTTACGAGGGGAGATTTCTATGTAATTTTGTGTGAAAATAACAATGACAGTCATAATTTTTTCCTCTCAACATACTGTAACATTTGTCCGCTTGCTTCCTACGTTTGGTTAAAAACTGCATAGATTTCAATAAAATGAGTACAGCAAATATATTTAAAAATGCCTGATCAAGATCTTCTACGAATTGTATGAATTCAGATTTTTGCTCCGCCCATTCTGACAAATTCAGTAGTGTAGTTTGTTTAGTTTTATGAGGGTATATAAGATACTACTGTTATTTTATTATTATAAAAATATATGTTACAGTAAAAGCATTCAAAATTCAAAACTAAGTCAACTGGTACATTTATTGGCAAATGTAAAACCAAGTATGTGAAAAATAAGATACTGACACAGTGCATCCTTGCACCTTCTTAAGGGTAGTAAGATCTTACAGGTTGTTACAATTCATATACGAAAGTATTTTGTGTACATGAATTGTAACAATCTGTAAGATCTGAAGAAGGTGCAAGGGTGCAACGAAACGTCGGTATAGTAAAAAAAAATGTTATTTGACTGCGCTTTCAAGTAATTTTTAACACCTTATCCACATCATCGAAAAATTACCCACAACTAATTCATAAGTTTTATATATACGAGGGTCATTCAATAAGTGAAGAGACAAATTCTATAATTTTAAAAATATTCAATGAATGTGTACAATCTTTTCAGGGGTGTTAGTTGGCAACCTTGGGATATGCTCTGATCAGCTGTTTCATCACTTTATGTCAACATAACCTCAAAATTTTCAGTTCACCATGGCAAGTCCACTAGAAGATTGCACCTTAGAAGAGCAGCGCTCAGTCATTAGATTTTTAGTCGCAGAAGATGTAAAACCAAGTGAAATTTTTTCTAGAATGTTAATACAGTACGGTAACAGTTGTATGAACTATGCGAATTTTTACAAGTGGGTTGATCGGTTTAAAAGTGGCCGAACAAGTGTAGGTGATGAACCCCGATGTGGACGTCCTGTGGAAGTTTCTGGTCCCTCGTTGGGATCGAGGATTGACGGACTATCAATAGCCAATACTACTCTGAGATGCTAGAACACAAAGTTAGACCAACTATCAGGAGCAAACGCCGTGGACTCTTGTCATTCTTCAGCACGATAACGCCCGTCCTCATACAGTCCAGCTGACCCGTGATAAGCTTCAAGAATTGGGTTGGGAGGTCTTACCTCATCCTGCCTACAGTCCTGACCTCGCCCCATCTGATTTTTACCTGTTTCGACCACTCAAAGACGCCCTACGTGGAATTTTTTTTGCTAACAATGAGGAAGTTAAGGAAGCGGTGCAAAAGTGGCTTCGGGGTAAATCGAAAGAATTCTTCGCCAAGGGAATTAGGAAGCTGCAAGAAAGATGGGACAAGTGCATAACTGTGGGGGGGGGGGGTGATTATGTTGAAAAATAGCCTTAATTTTGAAAGATTGAAATAAACCGTTTTTGAGCTATAGCCATTTGTCTCTTTACTTATTGAATGACCCTCGTATAAAACAGGCTGCCTCCGAAGTGCCACCAAGTCCATTCTTAACTAGAATACGCTATAGTTGTTATTTTGCAGTCAAACTATTAACCATTAGTTCCGAGATGTACACGTAGTGTAACCAAGTATTTGGATGTAGAGAATGGATTTAGAGTAGATAGAAGCTTGGGACATATTGTCAGGTTGAGAGTTAGTAGAGCGGTGGGTATCGGCAGCGCATCGGTGTCACGTAGTGCAGGAGCAAATGTAACAGAATTAACTTTAACTATTCATAGTGTAATCTCGTTTACGTACATGTAACAAGGTAGGCGTTTAGGTAATTATAACCCACGGCATTCAGCTCGCAATTGTGTGTGATGGGCGGGATAATAGATCAAGTGCAACATACATGACGGACCCTTGTTCTGTAACATCAACAACAACTCATGCAACCTGCCAGTCCAGGCTTGTTCCATCAAACACTTTGTAGCTTTGGGTTTCACACTTTTCAATTTTTATTTACAAATATTGTGCCATCGTTAATATGTTTTTATCTTTGGTCACCTTTAGGTAAGGAAGGTATTGTCTTTGGTCAAAAAATTCAATGATGAGTTTTTACTGAATAAGCATGTTTTAGGGTCCCTATAATACGATTTTACCATTTTTACGATGATGTCTGTATGTATGTATGTATGTGAGTGTGTGTGTGTGTGTGTGTGTGTGTATGTGTGTGTATGTGTGTCTGTGTGTGTGTGCGTGTGTGCGTGATAAAAATTTCTCCGGCTACAACACTACAATTTTAAAAAATATAATTCTTTCATTTTCCTCTTTACATCCATAGTAAGAGCTGGTTAAATTTTTGTTATAATTGGTCAACCGGAAGTGCCCTTATTTGAAGTTCTTAATAGTTTTTCTTCAAATGTGTCAAATGCAATTTACACAATAAATACAGTGTTATAATCTTCATTGTCAGAAAAACGGCTTGTTTTGTACTTAGAGTTGTATTTAAGTTTTTTTCTTTTATATATATTTAAAGATTTATAACAATGTTAACTATTTGTTTTTTTTTTTTAATTTTATTGTGCAACATAGATAAATGCGAAGAATGTTTTGATGTGCGGGACTTACCCTACATATATAATAGACGCAATACTTCACTTAAATTTAATTTACTATATACCCAATATTTAATATTATTACCTTGTAACACCAGTCCAATGCGGCTGCCCTAAGTTACCCAAAAAACGGGGTAAACCCCTACGTGGCCTCCAACCTCCCCTTACAGCCACCCCTTACCTCACAACTAGTCTTACCTAAAATAAAAGTGGTATTACTATATGAATATGTTAAAATTTAAATATACTTACTTTTAATTTCTTTTTTCACTATTTCACTTCACTAAAAACTAATCTTTTGTAAAATTCAGTGAACAAGCAAGATCAAAATATATTATTAAATGAATGTTATAAATATATTTCTCTTTAAACAAAAACAAATTAAAATTACCTCTATATGAATTTTACTAAAATCTGACATCACCGAAAACTGGGGTAAACACTCCTAAGTGGTCTCCAACCTCCCCTTACAACCACCCCTTACCACACAGCTAATTTTACCTAAAAAGAAAAGTGGTATTGATATATGAATACGTCAAGAATTAAATATACTTACTTTTAAATTTTTTCACTATCTCACTTCACTAGTCACTAATATTTTGTAAAATTCAGTGTACAAGCAGGGTCAAAATATATAATTAAATGATATTGTAATCACCGATTACAAATATATTTGGTCTCTCTAAACAAATTAAAATTACCCGTTAACTTTAAAAGTAATGAGACTTTAAATCATCTTAAAACTCTCTTTCACTTATAAACTACTCTAAGCAACTAAGCAGCGCAGCATTCAGGATCTCAGCAACAAAAAAATTCAGCAGCAGAGGATCTCAACATTTATGTTCACATATCCCCAATATTTTGAAAAATATAAGACAGACAACCAACAGAAGAAATATTGATACATAAATATGTTTGTGTATAAAGCATGAAAAGAAAACATTGAAAAATTCTGATGAACAAATCAACTCGAACGACAATACTTCCAACAAAGAACAACAATTAATTATATATTCTAAACAACTTAAACGATATTTGTAACAAGAACAACAATTAAATGTATACCCTAGTAAACTGAAACGACAATAAAAAGCACTAGCAAAAACCTTTTGGGGATAGTGAAACAATATATCTTTTATTTTGTGTGTGTATGTGTGTTATAATGTAAGTAATCTACTCGCGAAACTGACCCTGCTTGTATTTTACGTAATAGCACAAAACAAGTGTAAATACATAAGCGTGTAAGTGTTAGAATAACCTGAAAAAAAATATATTTACTGTGACAGTTTGGACTCTAGACTAAAATCTGAGAATCAAGCGCAAAGATTACTCACTCACCCAGGTGACCAGAGGTCCGTACGCCCTATCTCAGAGGGTGGAGCATAAGAGGACAGCTGAGTTTGCCACAATGGGGCCCAGCGCCTCGAGAGGACAGATTGGAAATAAAGGGGCATTTAAAAACAAACTAAATGAGGTTCTGCATTGCAGTATGTACGGGGGACTTCTTTTATGTTAAATGTAGTTATTTGTTTTAGTTATAATTTAACCTTAGACTCTTTTGTCATTATTAATCATTTTATCTATGACAGTGCGCTACTATGTAATTAATATACGAACTTGAATGTAATTATGAGTGATTTAATGTCTTATGATGTTAAAAATTAAATGAAAACTGTACTTTAAGATCAATTTAAACTGTCATAGATAAAATATTCAAGGATACACATTTGATACAGCCTCATAATGAATCTTGCGTGATTAAAACACTCGACTCATCGCCTCGTGATTTAACATCACACGCGTTTTATTATGAACGCTATATGAAACTTGTATCTTTAATATCTATAATGCATCTTTCAGTATTCTTAAAACTCTCTTTTACTTATACACTAGTCTCAGCAGCGCAGCAATCTGGATCTCAGCAGCTCAGCAACAGACGAACTCAGCAGCACAAGAAATCAGCATCAATTAGTGTTCACACATCCCCAATATTTTTGAAAATAGAGGACTATCAACCAACAGAAGAAATATTGATACGAATAATTAAATATATACCCTAAACAACCCAAACGACAAAGAAGAACAACTTTGAATTGTAGAGCCTAAACAACCCAAACGACAAAGAAGAACAAAAACCCTAAATAACTCAAACGACAATAATTCCAAAAAAAAAATGTTTACTCTTACGAACTGAAACGACAACAATCCTCTCAGCAAAAGCACCAACAAGAATCTTTTGGGGACAGTGAAACACTAATATCTCTTTTATTTTGTGTGGTATGTGTGTTATTATGTAAGTAAAACTACTCGCGAAACTAATTTTGCTTATATTTTACGTAAAAGCACAATAAATGTGTAAATGCATGAGTGTGTAAGTGTTGGAGTACCTGAAAAAAATGTAAGAGTGGAATGACAGTGTACATCTGCGTAAGCAGGAGCACCCCTGGCCAGACCAACAATTTGTTGCGGCATCTCAAAACAGGGCGAACATATATAAATACAAAACATACAATGGGGATAGGAATTGGTAAGGGAACGCCGAAACCGCGGCGACGAACGATTAAAGCTAATTTAAACTAAAACTAAATAAGTGTAACATTTAGTCGCAAATATATCTTCTATGATGTTTTCTTTGTTCTCTTCAGCTGAAAAATAAGTATGTGTATGTGTGAAGTTAAAGCAAATATATATGTGTAGTTTCATTCTTAAATGGAATGCCTATATTATTCATCATAAGGGTTTACTCTACTACAAACCAGGGTAAAGTAGATTTATTTTATCTACTGTATAAGTGTCACATATTAAGCAAATCGCAAACTAATCACTAAAACATACTGCAATATAATCCCTCTCATGACTTTATATTTACTGTGACAGTTTAGACTCTAAAGCCAAAATCTAGGAATTAGACGCAAAGATTACTCAATCACCCTGGTGACCAGAGGTCCGTACGCCCTATCCCAGAGGGTGGAGCAGCAGAGGACAGCCGAGTTTGCCACAATGGGGCCCAGCGCCTCGAGAGGACAGATTGGAAATAAAGGGGCATATAAAAACAAACTAAATGGAGTGCTGCATTGCAGGATGTAAGGGGGGGGGGGGGACTTCTTTTACGTTACATGTTAAATGAAAATATCTACCAACTTTCGACTGAGGTCCACCTGCACTTTTATTGACAGTGAGTAGTCTTGAGTTGACAGTTTTTATAGGGGAAAGCATTCCAAATAAGAACTACGCTACCCTAATCGCGTACTCGACCCGAACCCGAGAAAATATCGCGAAATTTATTCCATAAAGTCTAAACATATCAAATATTTGAATTTAACTAAAAGTGTATGTTTGAATTTATATAAAGCAACTTATGTCTTTAAAATTATTTTAACTACAAAAATATTATAGCCCTAACAGTCTTCATTCTTCTCGCCGGTCTTCTCAAACATCAAAAGTATGCGCATACACATGTATACCAGGCCAGAAGCTCAAACTTTCTAGCTTAAATTGTCGTCCTAGGATAGGCCCTTTGGTAGAGCCTTAATTGGTTTCTGATAGATCCGTAGAAAGCTCCAAGTTAAGCATCAAAGGTAAGAGTATATACATATTACTATGTCAGAGGCCCATACCTACTAGCTTAACTTAAAGCTTTGAAAAGCTAAGCTAAACAATCGACTACATATCGATCATACTTATTTAAATCATATTTAAACAAATATGATCTGTAGTGTATTTCGTAACCTAATATTTTGTTTTAAGTTACTGACTATTAATATTAACTAATTATTTTCTATACAATCATTTTAAAACAAAATGCGAGACTCTAATATTGATATATTTTAATGCGGATTTCGACGCGCGCCCTTAAAAACTATACAAATACTACAAGTACATGTGCCCCGGAAAGAAGTATGAGTAATTGTGACTTCCCTGTATTTCAATTTATCAATGTAATATATACAGAGTGACCCACAAAGATTGAAACCTTTAAACAAATACTACAAAATGCCATGCTAACTAAATAAATCTACTTAAAAGTTTTAAAATAAAATGAGGCACATGATAATTAAAGTAAATTAAACCTCGCCCACTATTAGTCACTAGACTAACAGAGGCATCGCAGATCTCAGCAACCAGGAACTGGAGACCTCGGGACTGCAACTCTTCGGAAGACGAGCTCACAAGCACAGGAATTCAGCACTGCAGACATGAAGTCAGACGCTCAGACTCAGACTCACAGACTACCCAACACAGTCTGCAACAAACAAAAACTTGTATAATTATACTAAACTTTAATTTTTGTTAAGCAGGACGTGGCGCAACACGTGTGGGCCAGAGACTTGGCACTAAAACGTAACATACTACATACTAACTTTTTCATAAAAATAAGTAATAATAGAGCCATTCTAAGTTATTTTCTATATTAATAAACTATACACTGTTAATAATATGTAAGATGTACTTACAAAATGTAGTCAGGATATGTCACTCATATTTCCAAATAGGAAATATTTCCAAACGTAAATTATATGTTAATATAGTCGATAACTAATACTGAATCGATTGATATATGATCTTATATTGACATCAATGTTTTAAAGCTTAAATTTTGCACAAATAATCCACACAGTTTCCCACTAAATAACGGTATCACGCTTGGGCGTGGCAGTGTATGTCTACCGTTACATAAAACCGTCGGCAATATAAAAATGCGTATAATAACCAATGTAAAAGATTGTGCCCAAATTTGTGATGTATAAGGTCAAATTAGATAGCTGCATACCTATATTAACTAAATATGTTAATAAACTATTAAATAATTTAATAATATATCCTCCATATGTTTATAAATATAATAGAGAAATACAACAACTCTACGGGTTGGACAGTGATTTTATTGTACTGGGATAGTTAAAAGGACCCCTAGCTTCCTTAATAAATATATTTTGAAGTGTTGCAAATAAACAATTTTTAATAATAAATTATTATATCCGCGAAGAAAATAATTCTGATGATTAAGGGAAACTGACAACACCAGCAATTCTATTGTGCTTAAAAATTATTTATTTGTAACACTTTGAAATTTGTTTAGAAATAAAGCTAGGGGTCCTTTTCACCACCCCAGCACAATAGAATTGCTGGCTAACCCGTAGGGGTGTTGTAAGTTACATTTAATCATCAGAATTATTTTCTTCGCAGATATAACAATTTATTATTAAAAATTGTTTATATGTAACACTTCAAAATATATTTATTAAGGAAGCTAGGGGTCCTCTTAACTACCCCAGTTCAATAAAATCACTGTCCAACCCGTATGGTTGTTGTATTTCTCTATCATATTTATAAGTATATGGAGGATATATTATTAAACTATTTAATAGTTTATTAAAATATTTAGTTAATATCTATCTAATTTGACCTTATACATCACATAATCTTTTACATTGATGATTATACGCATTTTTAAATTGCCGACGGTTTTACGTAACGGTAGACATACATTGCCGCTAATTTCACTCCCATGTACCATGCCCAGTGTTGCCAACCATCCTCTTTAAAAAATCCTTCGGAATCCACAAAAAATCCCCTTTTATCACAAAAATCCCTGTTTTAAAGTAATTTATTAAAATTACATTTTTACCTCTCGCTAAGAGAGGTATTGGATTCATGCTAAAAATCGCATATCCAGATTTTATTGAATAAGCACGTTTTAAGGTCCCTACAATCCGATTTTAACATTTTTACAATGATGTCTGTGTGTGTGTGTGTGTGTGTGGATGTATGTGTGTGTGTATGTATGTCTGTATGTGTGTGGGATGTTGCGAGGACGATTACTCAAAAACTATAAGACTTTATGTTTGTTTAACTACGTATTTCCCAATCGGACATTCATGGGAAGATCTGAAAAGGTTTTGGTAACAATTGAACAACCGGAAGTAGAAGATTCTTGAAAAAAATCTTTTAAATATTACTTTTTGAAAATTAAATTCTCTATCTGATACATTTAAATATTTTATTATATATTCTATACATTTAGAGATAAAAGAAATATAATATATAAAATAATCTGTAGTAATAAATTTTAGAGCCGAAAGAATTTAAGAATTTAAAATGTTTGTGACAGATAAATGTCAGTGTTAGAAATCCGGAGGCATTACTGAAGACTTTTTCTGGGAAGTACATACATTATATTATTACTTAATGTATTAATAGTTAAATATTTAATATTAAGTATATTACACATACCCTTCAGAAATACTGTTACTTCCGACAATGAATTGGAAACATCTTGAAAAATTAGAAGAGTAGGCCAAAATTTCTTCATAGAATACAAGAAATGTTAAATACATTAGGGCGCGAGCAGTCCTGTGACTTTGTTGATCTTGACAAGCAGATATGGGGGCCCATGTGAATGATAGCTAGTACTTATGTACATAGATGTCAAATAACAATTTTTCGTTCTAAATTTCGTGATTTTCTAATTGCATATGGTTTATTTTCATAGACAAGTAAATTCCACACTCCTGGTGACAAATTAACTACGAGATATTAGAAAATCTTGAAATTTTTAATGAAAAATTCTGACATTTGACATCTATGTAATTACTAATTATCATTCTGAAACGGGTCCCCCACATCTGCTTGTCAAGGCCAACAATGTAACATGACTGTTCGCGCCTAATACTTATGTAATCAAAAAAGGAAGTGGCGAGAGGTATTGTCTTTGGTCAATAAATACGACAGTGAGTTTCTAATGAATAACCACGTTTTGGGGTCCTAGAATACGTATTTACTATTTTTACGATGATGTCTGGTATGTATGTGTTTATGAGTGTGTGTGTGACGTTCGTTTCGGTTCGCATAACTCCAATACCACGTTTCCAAAAATTATAATTTTTCATTTTCCTCGAGTTTAGATTCATATGCTGACGTGATTAGATTTTGGTTATAATTGGTCAACCGGAAGTACCATCATTTGTAACTTTTAGCATTTAAATATGATTTAAATAAAAATTGAAAAGTGTACAGTGCAAAGTTGCAAAGTGATTGGTGGAACAGACCCCTGATAGCTTTTAAAATCACATTTTCACTTTAATAAAAATGTATGAATACCTTCGCTGTAAAATTGTATCAAAACTAAATCAAGAGAAACTTCGCACCGAAAGAAATAGACTCGGACAAAAATCAAGTTTTATTTTCAAAAAATCACAATCTAATATAGAAGGAAGCAGCGTCGAGCGTCCGGGCGATTCAGCGGTTCACATAAAAAGTTGGAGAAAATGGCGGGCGTGTGCGTACATGTCCATGTGGCTCGGTACAAGGTGAACAGACGGTCTGCTCGCTTGATGACCGCCGCGCGTCGTAAAACTTTGACCCTAAGAAGTGCTCCTGCTGCCGCAATATAAACTTTCCTACTTTTCCACACACGAGCACGAGCAGCCCAATTGAAAAGGGCCTGCCCGACAAATGCCCGAATTTGTAATCGCTTAACAAAATGTCCACCACACATTCAATTAAACGCAAAACCATTCTTTGCCATACACCTTTTATACTTAACATCTTTCGACAAATCTTCCATCACGACATCTATACAAAATTTCATTCTAAAGAATTTTGTTTGTAACTTTTATTCCTTTTCAAATACTAAATGACATACAAATACAAAAATAAATCTAATATATACAGTTTATGTAAAATCTACCGCTATTTTTGAAACGTATTTGCTGATAATAACTATTAATTAATATACAAAGTGATACTTAAAAAAGTGTCACTCAATAACTTTTTTCTTACTTTCCGTCATCAAAGGAAAGTATTGTCTTTAGTCAAAACTGAATAAACACGTTTTAGGGTCCCGAAAATACGATTTTATTATTTTTACGATGATGTATGTATGTGTATATATGTGCGTGTGTGTTTGTTTGTATGTTCTTTCATGGACGACAAGTCCAACACTGCAATACTAAAAATTATAATTCTTTATTATTATTTTTCTTTACATCTATGTGAAGAGCTGATCAGAATATTCTATTATCTACACGAATTAATTGTATTTTATACGTCATATTCAATGGATAGAGTTAAAATAAATATATATATATATATATTAATAAAATTCTAATTGACAAATGTCAGTGTTAAGTGTAATTTACATAGCATGTTTGTAGAAAATACATTGAAATGACGGAGGGTATTTTTCTAGACTTAGGAATCACAAATTTTGGTATTTAGCATGAGGTAGCGCTTCAAGGTTATCTTCGAATTGAATGAATTAAGATTTTACCTCCGCCCAGATACTACTATTATTTTATTATTATAAAAATATATGTTACAGTAAAAGCATTCAAAATTCAAAACTAAATCAACTGGTAAGTTTATTAGCAAATGTAAAACCATATATGTGGAAAAATAAGATACTGACAGAGTTACGTTACAGCGAAAGTATTGTCAACAACGAACATTAAAATGGAATGTTTTAACTTAAGCGAAACAATATTAATTTTTGACAAGCATGTTATATCTATCCTTATCGCACACGCTTGTAGTCTTTATCAAATGAGAGAGATAAATATATGCCAATTTGTTAATTCGTCCATCATACATCTTTAAAAAAAGTACTGTACATACATTAATTATATATTTTCACTTATGTTTTAATTTGAAATTTGTTCAATCAGTTGTTGCAAAAGTTGCCACTACCACCACAGCGCTGCGATTTTAAATAAACATACATACTAATTTATTGAAACCCAACACAGACTAATCTTGGTTTAAATGATGTAACAAGTTTAAAAGTTTAAGGAATTACCGTGAGATAGCGGCAACGGCAACAGTTTCGTTTTGGAATTAATTTATAGACATTTAATATTACATTGAACTTGAATTTTATAAAAAATACTCCTATTTAATATAAAATGTTTATTATTAAATTGTATTGTTTAAACTTCTTTTTGTTTTACAAAAATTAAAAGAAGTTTAGTTACATGGCTTGTCTGTGCAACTAATTATAATGAAACTTGCATGCAAGTTAAATTCTGTTGTAGAGAGCAACTACACGAGTAAAATAATAAAATCCCATGGGAGAACTTATACAACACATTAAACTATGGAAAAGAGTGAGAAACGGTTTGATATCGTTATTACCTCCCGCTACCCTTGGTAAGGGAGGTATAGGGATCGTGCTAAAAATCGCATATCGAGATTGTGGTAAATGACCACGTTTTAAGATCCCTAGAATCCAATTTTAACAGTTTCACGACGATGTCTGTGTGTATGTGTGTATGTGTGTATGTGCGTATGTATGTATGTATGTGCGTGTGTGTGTGTGTGCCCTCTTTACGCTCTTACTCAAATACTATCACTCATAAAGTTTTGAAACCATGTATTTCTACCTTATTCTAATATGGAAAGAAGCCATTAGATTTTGGTGGTAATCGGATAACCGGAAATGGCAGTTTACTTGAAGCTTAAGAAAG
The DNA here is from genome assembly GCA_951394225.1 of Harpalus rufipes. NCBI lineage: Eukaryota > Metazoa > Arthropoda > Insecta > Coleoptera > Carabidae > Harpalus > Harpalus rufipes. Next base: position 57,120,004 of record OX596279.1, read on the forward strand.
TTTTTCTTCAAAAAACACCTTTTAATGTAATATTTTCGCAATTTGTTATAATAAAAATTAAAGACTATTTCATTTTCTACAGGTTTGCTTTAATATATTTTCTGTATATTTTATGGATAAATATATGAAGTAATATAAACATTATATCTCTGAGCTTATGCCTTAAACACATCTCTATGTTTACATAGTTCATCTCAAATGAACGTAACTGACAGATAAATGTCACTATCAAAAAAATAATCATTGCAAAATAATAATAGTAACGTTTTAAAAGGAATATTGTAAATAGAACAATAGTTTTATGGAATAATAATACATAATTTCTAGCATTAGTAAATATACAGTATGTATTTAAATTAAGAAATATATTATCACGGCATATTATCCATTGCTGGTGTGCTAATCTGATTTATACACATATTTCGGTAATGATGATGACATATTTGTATTGTGCGGGCGTTTACCACAAGGGTTAATTTTATGCCATTTAAAATTCGAACGGCAACGAGATCCCATACGTAAATGGCGGGAGGTATTGTGTTGCTTACTTTAATATTTATTGCCACATGCTACGATAATATAATCCTTTTCTGTGAGTCTTAATGGTTTCTAATCGACAATTCTTTACTTTTGCTTTGATGTCAAATCACATTGTATAAAAAATGTACGCGACATTTGAACTACCACTAATGGACTAACTGATGTTTCGAATTCAAATGTCAAACACAAAATATCGATCTTGCTACACAAACACTACCGGTAAATTATGTATACACAAAAGATTTATTTTATCCTCGTGTACAATTTACTAGTCGAAAAATCATAAAAAATTATATGTGAAAAAGCCTGTGCGGTATTATAAATGTAAGCAGTGAATCAAGCACGAATACGAAATGAGAGCAAAGATAAACGCTGCACAAGAGCAAAAAGGCAGCATTAATTCAAGGCTTCGCACTTGGAGCAAGTCTTATTGCTAAATCGCAAACTGAAGAATAGAATACCATTTGCGAAAATGGAAGAGTTTTAGAGGATTTGATCCGAGGTCAATACATTAAGCATTTTACATTAATTTTTTTACTTTCCGTCACCTTTAGGTAAGGAAGGTATTGTCTTTGGTCAAAAAAATAAATGATGAGTTTTTAATGGATAAACACGTTTTGGAGCCCCTAGAATACGAATTTACTATTTTTACGATGATGTCTGTATATATGTGTGTGCGTCTATATATTTTTTACGTATTCCTCGAGTTTTGATCCATATGCAGACATGTTTTTGGTTATAATTGTTCCACCGGAAGTACCCTCATTTACAAAGTTTAACAGTTTTCTTTACTGTTATTATGAATTAAAGAATATATTATTCTCCATACGATTGGATTGCATATTCATATTCAATAGATATAGAATTAAAGAATTATAATGACATTAAATTTCCTTAATCAGCCAGCTATGCTAACCATGGAAGCTGCTAATATATTCAGATAATTCAAATTGACAGATGTTGGTATCAATTAAACGAAAATGAATGTAGCAGAGATGAGGATGTTGAGATAGATGTTAAGAAAGACACGGAAAGACAGGGTAAGGAATTAAAATATAAGAGAAATCGCTCGAGGTGATAGAAATTCCTAGAAAGATACAAGAGAGACTACAATTCAAATTGACAGATGTCAGTATCAATAAAAAGTAAATGAATGAAAGAATAAGGGTTGGGCATTTCTAGAAAGATATAAGAAAGACGATTACATTGGTTTGAACATAGGAGAGATGAGTATATTGGAAGAATGAATAGCTTATAACAGAAGGTGGAAAAAACATAGTAAGACCAAATATAAGATGAAAGAAGAGAAAAGGGACTGAATGAGGACGACACATAAAACAAAAATTAGTGGAAGAAAAAAAAAATAGTGACCCCCTAACGAATGGGAAAACTAAAGCAGAAGAAGATGTTAGTGTCAAGTGCAATTCGCATAGTTTGTTTATGAAATAATTTAACTGGAAATATAGGATCTTTTGCAAGAAAATTTATGTGTAGTGACGTGACTTTGCTGACTTTGGTAAGCAGATATGTGGACCCGTGTCAAAATGACAGCTATTAATTACGTCCATAACTGACAAATGCCATAATTTTTCATTTAAAAATTCATGATTTTCTTATTTCATGTGGTTTGTTTGTTATCAGGAATATGGAATTTAGTTGCCGAGAAAGGGAATCATAAAATACCAAAAATTTAGAATCTTTTGCAAGAAAATTTATGTATGGAAATTATACATAATACACAGGATTGACGGAAGGTATTATGCTAGCCACAACAGATTTTTTTTATATTAAAAGGTCTAATAAAAGCTAAAACAAAAAACTCCCGTATATGCTCATGACCTATTGGTAAAGTACTATGGCCGCCCCAAATTCTGTATTTGTGCAGTTCTAGAAATTCTTTGATATAACCCCTGTTATTTTATTAATAATATTGTTTATTACTTTAGATGATCGATATCAGATATTGGTAGCTGTGCCGAAGGCCTGTTAACCCCGAAAGGATTCTTATTAAAAATATAAGAGTAGGGCTCTTGGACACTGGGGAAGAGTCACAGCTCTGTCTCGTAAAAAAGAAAAATAAACAAGCGGTGGAAATCATAAAACGAGCTTTACGGCCTGTCGTTACCGCCGGCTCCCGCTGATGCCCTGATGGACATAAAACACATTTCCAATGGAATTGAAATACGTAAATCTTATTATGTCTCTTCTACTCCGGTCATCTGTTATGCTGACGACGAAGGATGTCCACTATTATGGCCTGCCCGTGTGAAAATTTCATACCGTTTTTGCCCTACCTACATTATTCAACACAAGTCACTCACGAATATACTACACAACTATCAATAAATCAAAAACACCTACCAAATGAATAGGAAGGGAATCTCTTTTGCCGTTATCTATCCATGTACGAACTACGAATGAAAATTTATATATAATCTATCCAGCCATGAAAATAACAACTGACAATCGATTGTTTTGCTGTCAGGTTACTGGGATATTTGCCTTACAACTTACGAAGCTTATGAAAGTTGAATAGGCGGCCTGCTGTAGTATTGTACTGTTCACAAGCATGTTCATAGGGGACAATTTTACGCTAATAAGGGGCACAGGCTCACACGTGAACCTTAGTTTGTAGCCAATCCATGTTTGGGGGGAAACTGTCACTTTGTGTTGGCGGCAATTTGAATATTAGTGTTCTGATTTTAACGTAATTAACTTGTCAGCTCCATAATAGTCACAGATCAAGAAATAAGAGATTCTCCAAGTACATTTTTCTTCCATTACTCATTATTTCGATGAGATACAATTTTTCTGTATTTTACGTTGCAGAGTGAAGACCATCTTCACTTTCATCTTGTGTTTATAACATTAAAATATCGTCTTCCTTCGAGCTGTATTCTCGCTTATATCTATTCTTTACATTTAGATTATTTATATATAAATTCATTCTATGAAGAAATTTTGTCCTACTCTTCTAATTTTTCGAGATGATTCCAATTCATTGTTAGCATTAACAATTTTTCTAAAGGGTATGTGTAACATACCTACAATTTTAAACATTTAACTATTAATACAATACGAAATAATATATGTACTTCCCAGAAAAAATCTTCAGTAATGTCTCCGGATTTCTGACACTGACATTTATCTATCAGTTACAAACAATTTAAATTTTCAACTATTTTCCATGGCATTCTTTCGGCTGTAAAATTTATTACCACAGATTATTTTATACTCGTATATTATATTTCTTTTATCTCAGATAGAGAATTTAATTTTCTTTAATATTACCAAGAAAAATATTCAAAAAATAATATTTGGAAGATTTTTTTTCAAAAAAATTTTACTTCCGGTTGTCCAATTGTTACCAAAACCTTTTCAGATTTTCCCAAGAATGTCCGATTGGGAAATACGTAGTTAAACAAATATAAAGTCTTATAGTTTTTGAGTAACCGTCCTTCTAACATCCCACACACATACACACACATACATACACACATCCACACACACACAGACATCATCGTAAAAATGTTAAAATTGGATTGTAGGGACCTTAAAACGTGCTTATTCAATAAAATCTGGACATGCGATTTTTAGCATGAATCCAATACCTCTCTTAGCGAGAGGTAATAAAAAAGTTGTAACGGAAATATTCCAAATATACACAGCCCAACATATTCAGAATAATATTCTTCTCTAATCGTGGATAATATTGGAAGTTGTAACACGGTCACCGTGTCCCTAGTCTGCAGACAACGCCGCTAATCTGAAATTTTAATACACAAACTTTTTCAATCCCTGGTGAAGTTTGCGCAAAGTGGCAGCCGAGCACATCGTAACGCATGTAACGTCAAATAACATCATAATCATTTTATATTAGAATGGAAGACTTCCATCAACTTTATAAATAAATATATCATCGCGCCTTTCCTTCTTCGCGTATGAGAAAACTGAGTTGCCTGTTGCAGTGCGCTCTTCCATTGCCATTTCATTCTATTAGGCATCAACTTTTCCCATAATAATTCCCAATTCAGGAGAAAGCAATATTTTTTTCGCGGTGAAACAATTTCGAAATTGTTTGGTTGGTTTACGACGCGGTGTATAAATACTAGGTACGACAACTTCCCAGTTTTGTTTGACATATTGGTGTCGGCGATAAATAGGCCATGATTCTTACCTTACATGTAGCACACAATATGCCGTATGGCGCTCAGCCCCATTTATGATTTTAAAGAAGAAAAAATCTGTTGTGAGCAGCACAATACCTTCCGTCAAACCTGTGTATTATGTACAAATTTCATACATAAATTGTCTTTGCAAAAGATTCTAAATTTCCAGTAAAATTATTTCATAAACTATGCAAATTACACTTGACACTAACATCTCCTTCTTCTTTAGCTTTCCCCATTCGTTAGGGGTCGCTATTTTTTATTTTCTTCTTCCACTCATTTCTGTTTTACGTGTTGTTCTCATTCAGTTATTTTTCTCTCAAATCTTCCGCAATACAGTCCTTCCATCTTATCTTTGGTCTTCCTCTGTTTCTTCAACCTTCTATTATTAAGCTATTCTTTCTTTATCCAATATATAATCATCTCGCTTGTATCATTCTAGCAACTTCCTCATCTCTGCCACATTAATTTACATTTTATTTATACTGACATCTGTCAATTTGAATTATATGAATATATTAGTAGTTTCCATGTTTAGCATAGCTGGCTGATTTATAAAATTTAATTTCTTTAAAATTCTTTAACTCTATATCTATTGAATATGAAGTATAAAATGCAATCAAATAGTATAGACAATAATATGTTCTTTAAGTTATAATAACGTTAAATGTCAATAAATCAAATTTAACTGTTAAATCTTCAAATAAGGCTACTTCCGGTTCACCAATTATAACCAAAATCTAATCAGTTGTTCTCCTAGATGTAAACTTGAGAAATACTAAAAAATTATAATTTTTGGAATCGTGGTATTGAAGTTATGCGATCCGGATCTTTTGTCACACACACACAGACACACAGACATCATCGTAAAAATTGTAAAATCGTATTATAGGAACCCTGATACATGCCTATTCACTAAAAACTCATCATTAAATTTTTTGACCAAAGACAATACCTTCCTTCCCTATAAGTGACAGAAGGTAAAAAGATTATGATCAAAAGCTGAAAGAAATTGTACAATTCTATATACATTGAAAATAATAATACTTGATTTTCAAAAGTAAAACGAATTCTCCTTTGCGATTTTAAAAATTCATCGATGACTGATGTGATAAAGAATTTGTTTTTGTTATTTGCACAGTCACATCAAGTGTAATGCATCTATAACACTCCACCGGACAGTAAATTATTTTATTTTGGAATCATAAACTTGTTTATTTGTATTCAGAAGTAGGCGCAATTTGGCTTTTACCGCCCGAGGGCCTATAAAGTTGCCAAGAAACAGACATACAAAGAAATCAAAATTGTGGTTTATATGGATGAATATCAGACAATATAATAAATTTTATATAACTTTTCATATTCTTTCTCGTACGAAAGAAATTAATATGTATTATTGTCACAAAATAATTTTAAATAATGCGGTTTAAGTAAAAACAACCAGTGTCCCTATTTCATAATTTTTAAATTAATAATTTCATTTATTTCTATGAAAAATAAAATCGAAGCTTCTAGGACCATCTTGTGTTAATTTCTGAACTAATTTATATATATTTCATTCATAAAAATTGACAGAAAATAGTGCAAAATCTCTCTGTTTCGCGTAGTAATGTTTGTACTTATTAATTAAATATATTTTCTAAGCTATAAAAAGTAGTTCTATATATTTCAATTTCAAACACAAGTAACAATCTAAAAATAGATCTTTGGTTTATGCAAGTCTGCTACACCCTAATGTTAACGCGCGCTGAGAAGCATATATTCACGATTTTATTAATATTTTATTTTATTGAATTTATTTATGAAAATAGCGAATTTCAACACGGTGCTGCCACCAAGCAACAAAAATTTATACTACTGGACTCATTGAATGTTTAAATATAATAATATAACATACAAATGGTGTTTTATATGTGTTTTAAAATAATTCTTGTGGTGTTTTCTCCACTATAGCTGTGGTGTCGTCTGATAACCCTTTTCGTACAATAATATACATAATATATTTCTATTTAACTATGTTTGAATAAAAATAACTCGTAGAATGTTTAAATGTAATAACATACAATTTTGTACAAGTCTTCCGCAATACAGTCCTACCATCTTATCTTCGGCCTTCCTCTGTTTCTTCTACCTTTTATTACTAAGTTATTCATTCATCTTCCAATACATTCTTTAGCTCTCCTCATGACATATTTAAACCAATGTAATCGTCTGTCTTGCATCTTTCTAGAAACTTTCTTAATATAGTTGCTGTTTCCATGGTTATAGCATATATAACACTAAATTCATTGAATATGAAATATAATATGCAATCAATTCGTATATATAATAGAATATTCTTTAATATTTATAATAACATTAAATGTGTAAATAATATTTAACAGTGTTTTTTTCAAGAAAAACTGTTAAAATCTTCAAATGAGAGTACTTATGGTTGACCAATTATAAACAAAATCTAATCAAGTGTGTATATGGATGTACGAAAGAGGAATACGTAAGAATTGTAATTTTTGGAATTATAGTATTGGAAATATCGCGGCCTAAACCGCGGTCACAAACACATACAGACATCATCGTAAAAATAGTAAAATCGTATTATAGAGAGCCTAAAACGTGCTTCTTCATTGAAAACTCACCACCAATTTTTTTGACCAAAGACAGTACCTTCCTTACCTAGAGGTGACGGAAGGTAAAAATATTTTTATTACAACTGTTGATATTAATTTTATAAATTTCGAAATATTTTTCTAAATGTGCCAGAAGCAACAGTTTACTCTGCTTTATAACTAATACGGTCCTGATAATTCCCAATTCAGGAGAAAGCATTTTTTCCACGGTGGTGAAAGAGTTTCGAAGTAGTTTGGTTGGTTTAGGAGTATTGTTTTAAACCTTGCTTGAGATGCGAAAGCTATCGCGGATCGAACAACTTGGACGTTTAGCTTAATTAATTCCTCTCCGTTCTAAGCTGATTCCACTCGGTGTAAAACCTTAGGGCAGCTTTTATTAATTTCAATTATGGAAATGATTTAGGACGTGCACGGTGTAGCGGAAATCACGTTGTATGAGCTCCAACCAAATTTCATTTTACACAATTTTCAATTTTTACTGGGGCGTACTCGTACATGGAGAATAATAATACGCTAAATGCCAGCATGTATTGTTTATTTACATTTTGTAATTTGAATCTACATACAAACAGATTAGTGTAAGTGACTCTCGGTGGGCACAAAGAGAACAGAAGCAGAGGCTGATTCCATATCCGACGTCACACAATCACAATGTGTCAGGAGCGTTATTTAAGTCTATGTTGAAACTGTGAATGTGGAGCGCTTATACAAATGATATGTAAATATTAATTATAACCGTGCGAAATTGAAATTTATCATCTCTTAGATTCAAGAGCAAACGGATGGAAATTTAAGTGAAGTTTGATGATATCCAAGCAGCACATTGTTATAAATAAGAATAGATGTAATGTATATTGACTTTTGCCAGCGAGAACTGTACGCGTTAAAATCAGGACCGGTTTAAGGATCCGCGGGTCTGTGACACTATGACCGTTTGTACCATTACTAGCTAAGTTGCACTTAGTAATAAGTCATCTACCGCTTAACTGCATTGAGTGACACTTATATCCATTGTGACATTTCGTGCTATGTCAAACTTATTAGATAAATGTTTTAACGATAGCAAATATCAAGGAGAGTGATATAGTTAATCAAATTTATTTCACACAATAAATGACGAGATTGTAGCAAAGATTTCGATGTAATTTTGATTGACAAAGAAAAAAATGTGTTGTGGCCATCACAATACTTCTCGCACCCTTTCCATTGTGGTATATAAAAGTTTTGTATTTAACATTTCTTGTACATACAAAAAATTCTAATTACGCCTAATCTTTATATTTATGTATTTCTTCTAATTTTCCGAGGTTTTTATAATTTATTAATGGGATTGGCGGTTTTTCTGAAGGGTTCATGTAATATACCTATAATTTTAAATATATAATTAATACTACAATAAGAAATCTTAAATATCGTTCGTAGAAAAAGCCTTCAGTACTATCTCTGAATTTTTGACACTGAAATTAATGACATTTATCTGTCAGTTACAAACATTTTAATTATTTAATTGGTTACCATGACATTATTTGGGCTGTGAGATTTATTGCAACAGATTATTATATACCTTATATACCTTTATCTCTAAATCTATAAAAGATATAATAAAATATTTATATGTATCAGATAAAAAAATTCAAAAAATAATATTTAAAAGAATATTTTAAGAACTTTTTACTTCCGGTTGTCCAATTATTAGTAAAACCTTTCCAGCTCTTCCCAGTAATATCCGATTGAGAAATACGTAGTTAAACAGATATTAAATATTATAGTTTTTGAGAAATCGTCCTTCCAACACACACACACACACACACACACACACACACACACACACATCATCGTAAAAATATTAAAATCGGATTGTAACGACGTGCTTAATCAATAAAATCTGGATATGCAATTTTTAGCATGAATCCAATGTCTCTCTTAGCGAGAGGTAAAAATCTGTGGCCAGCACAATACCTCTCGCCACTTCCGTTTTTGTTACATAAGTATAGGGCGCGAGCAGTCATGTGACATTGTTGGCCTTGACAAGCAGATATAGGAGCCCGTGTCAGAATGACAATTAGTAATTATTTACATAGATGTCAAGTGTCAGAATATCGGAAAATCTATTATTTACATAAATATGAGATTGTCGAACCCTGTAAAAAAATTACCAATAGTGAGACAGCTTATAGAGACGGCCTGGATAATATTATTCAAGAAATAATAAAAATCTTATATATATATATATATATATATATATATATATATATATATATATATATATATATATATATATATATATACATAAATATTATGTCCAAGTCATTAATTTCTTAGCGAGACGTTAAAATAGGGTCCTCAATAAAACATTATGCCTGAGTTATAACAAAAACACTATGCTTATATTATCGCTCGATCGGTGGGTATATATACTCGCAGTCGTAGAAGAATAAGCCGCATGGCATGCACAATATGTGTAAGATTTTCCACTCCTTGGCTACAAAGTAAGAAGGTAAACTTGCGTTATTTGTTTCAGTGTTTATTCAAACACGTGCAGAGCAGAAAGAATTCGGGTTTAGTTGTGCAAACCTCTGGGACGGTTTGTTATTGAATCACAGGCGCTAGCGCCACGCAAATTGGACAAAGCCATAAAACATCCCGCGAGAACATGGGAGCATCTCCGCTGGTTGAAACAAATCACACGACATTACAGTGAGGTGATTCCAACTTCGCCATATTCGATTCCGATCGCGTACACACCAGAAAGAAATTCATTTGCTCTTATTTACAAATCGTGCGAGGCGAGCGAAAGAGAATTTCTTCGCATTTTCTTAGCTTCCTCGTCCGTTATTAATTCTCGCGCTGAATTCCCGATTTATTTAAACTACTGTGTATTGTTTCACATTCTTTCCACGGCGACAGCACCAACTCTTTCCTCTACACACGTGACAATCTAACAGTCATTACAGTCCGGGCTGGTTTATTCTAGTGGCACATGTGCCCTCGAGCTATTTATTTTTTCGTAAAACAAGTGAACTATTTTCATTTTTTACCTCTCGCTAGAAGAGGTGTTGGATTTATGCTAAAAATCTCATACCCAGCTTGAACTTAACGAGTAAGGAGTCTAATGCACCTTTGTACTATACAAGTTACACTTAAGCAAGTAGAGCTTAAAAATAAGTAACACTTATACCTTTACACGAGTTTTTGCTTGTATCAATCTGGGGAATTTGATTTTTTACCTTCCGTCAGCTTTTCGTAAAGAAGGTATTATCTTTGGTCAAAAAATTCAATGAATTTAGTGAATAAGCATGTTTTAAATCCAGAGACATTAGTGAAGATTTTTTCTAGGAAGTACACACATTATTTCTTATTGTAATAGTTAAATATTTAAAATTATAGGTGTATTACAGATACCCTTCAAAAATACTCTCAATCCGGACAATGAATTGGAAACATTTCGAAAAATTAGAAGAATAGGACAAAATTTCTTCATAGAATGAATTTAAAATTTAAAAATCTAAATATATAAGGATTAGATATAAGTAGAATTTATGGTGTGGAGTGTAGGTATACAAGAAATATTAAATACAATAGGGCGCGAGCAGTCATGTGACTTTGTTGGCCTTAACAAGCAGATATGGGGGCCCGTGTCAGAATGATAGCTATTAATTATATACATAGATGTCAAATGTCAGAATTTTTCATTAAAATTTTCTAGATTATCTATATTCATGTAGCTAATTTGTCACCAGGAGTGTGGAATTTACTTGTTGAGGAAAATAAACCACATGGAAATTGGAAAGTCACTAAATTTAGAATGAAAAATTATGATATTTGACATTTATGTACATAATTACCAGCTATCATTCTGACACGGACCCCCATATTTGCTCGCGCCCCATTATATTTAACATTTCTTTTATACCTACACTCTACACCAAAAGTTCTACTTATATCTATTCTTAATATTTAGATTTTTACCTTCCGTCACCTTTAGGTAAGGAAGGTATTGTCTTTGGTCAAAAAATTCAATGATGAGTTTTTACTGAATAAGCACGTTTTAGGGTCCATATAATACGATTTTACCATTTTTACGATGATGTCTGTATGTATGTGTGTCTGTGTGTCTGTGCGTGTGTAACAAAATTTCCGGATTCCATAACTTCAATACCACGATTCCAAAAATTATAATTTTCTCGTATTCCTCAAGTTTACATCCAGAAGAACATCTGATTAGATTTTGGTTATAATTGGTCAACCGGAAGTAGTCTCATTTGAAGATTTAACAGTTAAATTTGATTTATTGACATTCGACGTTATTATAACTTAAAGAATATATTATTCTCTATACGATTTGATTACAATTTATACTTCATATTCAATACATACAGAGTTAAAGAATTTTAAAGAAATTAAATTTTATAATTCAGCCAGCTATGCCAAACTTGGGAACTAGTATCAAATTCATATAATTCAAATTGACAGATGTCAGTATAAATAAAAAGTAAATTAATGTAGCAGATATGAGGATGTTGAAGTAGATATTGGGGAATAGACGGAAAAATATGGTAAGAAAATAACTCTAGTATTACAAGTTTTTAGAAAGATACAAGAAAGACGATTACATTGGTTTGAACATGTCATGAGGAGAAAGGAAGAATTATATTGGAACAAGAATGAATAGTTTAATAATAGGACGTTAATGGAACAGAGGAAGACCAAAGATAAGATGGAAGGACTGTATTGCGGAAGATTTGAGAGAAAAGGAACTGAATGAGAACGACATGCAAAAATAGCGACCCCTAACGAATGGGAAAAGCTAAAGATGAAGAAGATGCCAGTGTCAAGTGCAATTTGAAAAGTTTGTTTATGAAATAATTTTACGGGAAATTTAGAATCTTTTGTAAGAAAAATTATGGAATTTATACATTATACACGAGAATGACGGAAGGTATTGTGCTGGCCACAACAGATTTTTTAAATTTAAATTCATTCTATGAAGAAATTTTATTCTACTCTTCTAATTTTTCGAAATGTTTTCAATTCATGGCCGAGAATGACAGTATTTTTGAAGGGTATATGTAATACATCTATAATTTTAAATATTTAAGTATTAATACAATAAGATATAATAATGTATGTACTTCCTAAAAAAAATCTTCAGTAATGTCTCTATATTTTACAAATATTTTATGTTTCAATTGGTTTCCATGACATAATTTGGGCTCTGAGATAAATTTATTACAACAGATTATTATATACCTTATATTTCTTTATCTCTAAATTTATAAAATATGTAATAAAATATTTATATGTATCAGATAGAGAGTTTACTCTTCTTTAATACCAGCAAGAACAAAAATTTATCAAAAATAATATTTAGAAGATTTTTTTTAAGAATCTGCTACTTCCTGTTTTCCAATTATTACCAAAACCTTTTCAGCTCTTCCCAGTAATGTTCGATGTTTTCTGAATTATTATGTTACAAATAATAATTGTAAACTTGTTGATTACAATAAAGGATATTTTAGTTATAGCCCGAGAATACAAAAATGAATTCAATGAAGGAAAGCATTTTGCGAAAAATCAAAAACGCAGCTAATAGCATATATTTTAAAATTATTTTTTGTGGTTTTTAGATTAAGATTTATGAACTGACCTTTCTCAGCTCCACCCGAACCCGAAGGTTGTGGTTGCCGCGCACTTGCGCGTACACATAAACGCGGCTCTGGGTATAGGGATCTGGTTAATAAATGATAGTATGCACATGAAGGAAAGCAATCTCACAATCTGAGCCCTGCTTCTGCTCGTACTCGTACTCGTACTCGTGCTGTGTGCTGTGTGGAGGAATAATCTATCAATCGATCAATCAGCAGCACGCGCGCTTTAATGCCGGGATTTATTCCAGTGCCAAAGGAAAATTGATTGGCACCGCAACTGCTGGTTTGTTTTAATTAACATTTGCACTGAATGATCCGCAGCTACAACAATACACCGTCTTCCGCCTTACCTAACTTCGTCTTCATCAATATTTAAACCCTGTGCACGGCTTTGGATTAAATCAAACAAGTACATAATTATTTATCTCTCTAAAACATTTAAGACAATAATATCTAAATGAATAAAAATTATAATAGAAAAATCTGATGTAACCAACACAATACCTCCCGTTTAATTTAATTTTTATTCATGTAAATACTTAAAATTAAATTTAAGTAAATGTATGGTTATTTCATTCTGTCGTAAATTGTCTCCTTTAACATATAATATATTGATTATTGTGCGTAGGCTTCCTGTGGACTAAATGTAGTAAAGAACCATCTCTTCTTTCCAGTAATACATCCAGAAATATCAATCAATAGGAGAAATAGTTAGATTCTGATTTTTCTATACATATAGGAAGATTTTGAAGAAGACCGCATAAGTTTGGCATCGTACGGTTCTCATTATTTAAGTCCCCCCCTGCTAGAATATAATCTATATCGAAAGTTATTGATCACATCGAGATCGAGAAAATACTTGGATTATTACATATTTAAACAAAGATATAATCAAATCGCATACGAATGAAAGCGCCGAGAAAATCGAAATTAAAACATCCATTAGTCTGTATCTAAACACGCAATCAGGGGCTGTAGATTACTTCTCCCCCTTCAGCGAGCATGCCTACTCACTGATATCATCTGATATTAATTACTGATAACTTTAATACTTTTGTTACACTGCATTTTTATAAATGGTTCCTTTCTTAAACACGCGCCCAAACTAATTATTTTCATCGCGACGACAAATGTCTTCATATTTAACAATGCGTTGCGTATACTTTTAATTGATATTGATGTAAGGGAAAGTCAGGGTAAAATAATGAATGTGTTTTGTTTTAAATGGAAACTGTACTTAGTTTGTTTCAGATAAGAAAATAGCGCATAACGCTTAAGAATTGATCGTTTTTACATGCATTAAACAAAAAAAAAATTGATTAAAAAGATAACAATTAATTAACAGCATAAAAGCATAGTCATGTCACATTGTTGGCCTTGACAAGCAGATATAGGTGCCCGTGTCAGAATGACAATTAGTAATTATTTACATAGATGTCAAGTGTCAATATCGGAAAATCTATTATTTATATAAATATCATGATGTTTTTGAACCCTGTAAAAGAAGTTACCAATGGTGAGGAAGCTCATAGACACGCCCTGCATAATATATTCAAGAAATAAGAAATTCTTATTTACAGTAAAAATTTTGATGTCCGATCAAGGTCATCTATATCACAAACGAATTAACAAATAGCCATACATTTATCTCTTTCTTTTCCAAAGTCTATAAGAGTGTGCGATAAGGATGGATATAACACGCCTGTCTTTCAAAAATTCATATTGTTTCGACTAAGCTAGGACATTCCACTTTAAAACGGTGCTCATTGTTGATAATACTTTCGCTGTAACGTAAGTTTATTTATTAATGCAGATACATTACCTTGATTTATAGCCGTACGAATAACGTTACTTTCTGTCAGAGTCACTGACACTGACATTGTGTTATTATTTTATTTCAAACATATATGGTTTTACATTTGCTTATAAACTTACGAATTGACTTAATTTTGAATTTTGAATGCTCTTACTGTAATATATATATTTATAATAAAATAGCAGTAGCATCTTACGTACCCTCATAAAAACTAAGCAAACGACACTACTGAATTTGTCAGAATGGGCGGAGCAAAAATCTGAATTCATGCAATTCGTAGACGACCTTGATCAGACATCTTTCAAAATTTTTACTGTACACTGGCTTACAAAAAAATCGCGTACACCTTAAAAATCAAGTCATCGAGTTTTTACTTTTTTTTAGCTATGTAAATACGATTTTTTTAAAATAGGTTAATACCAACTGTCAATGAAGCTGTCACCGTTGTCACTGTCATGTCATTATTTTAGGTATCGTTGAGCAAGTTCTTCATTGTGCTAAGTTACTACTAAATTACAAATATAATCTAGAAAAATTAAACAACAACCAAGTATTTATTTTAAATGGATTATAAAAAAGTAAAAATTATGACTGAAACAAATTATGAACGAAGTAATATTAGTAATTTATCATCGCTCCATCAGCGTCCAGTATTTTATTTAATCTTAATGTTCTGCTATTGATCTGATTGATCATCCCTCTTCTTAGAACTTAGAACTTAGAAAATATTACAACTTTCTCGTTTTCTGATAATTTTAGCATCTTAATTGACATTAATAACACTGACAAGTTAACAATCGAGACCGACTCAATACAGCAAAAAACAGGTGTACGCGATTTTTTTGCCAGTGTATATACATAAATATTATATCCATGTCATTAATTTTAATATAAAATCTCATTTACTTATACACCAGTTTCTTATCCTAATAGGTATTAACAACCCTATAATTATAGCTGCCAGCTTTATGTAATATTACCAATTAAGTTCTTATAATGAAATGTTCTGTTTATTTTTTATTAGTATTTAAACGCTTTATATTGACGTTAAGCCGTGTTTTGTGAAATGAAATAAAAAGAATTGGGAGATTAGTCAACAATGGAGATAATGTTATTTGTCAAATGAATCGAATCTTTTCCAATGTGTAGCATAGCATGTGCGTGTAGAGCTTTTAATTTAAATTCAATTGCCTTTTCAAATTTTGCTTAACGAAGATTGTTTTTCAGAAAATGCAAAAAGAATTGATTATGCAATCAATCAGCCGATCATTGAATGGTTTAAAAAGCGGAAAATGCAAAACACGACGCGCAGACACGTCCTACACAGAATACAAATTAAAAGGAAATTTCAACAGAACTGACGTCACCCATCCCATTTGCTTTTCAAATCTGTAGTATGTGTGTTCTAAACCGCTACTATTAAACTCACATATCCGCCCTTTTTCTGCGTTATTTTACTCCACTTTAATCCCAAGTATAAAATGTTTACAACCGCTTAGTTATGTATGTAATCGCGTAAAACCTTCCTACCGCTGTCTCAAATGAATAAGAAGAAAACTTTATGACAAAAAATATGTAATCCAAGTAAAGTAGAGTCGAGTGATGTGTGCACATCGAAGATAAAAATGAAATAATTTTCCAAGTTTATTCTGCAGCTATAGCGGTCACCTTTACAACGAACGTGCTCTGCTACTCTACGCGATGACTTCTTTTACTGCGTGAAATCTGCGGAAATGTGATTAAACACAACGAAATATATTATTCCAGACTTGTTGCAGAATTATAAATGAGCACAAGCTCGCAACTTAATATTGAAATACTTTAGGAAATAATTAATTTTAGCTCATTGAAAATTCAGTTCTGACAACGTGCAAAGGAATATAAATATACAGTTTTATAAACAGAACGTTGAATTCGGTATTAACATTGAATTATTAATAAATGAAATTCGCAGGGGCCTATTCTCTTCATTTCTTTCAGAAACTCTCTAACATTACGATAACAATAGATACTATCAAATATTCACAGCGATTTACAATGTACAAAAATTATTATACTCGTGTATCTACCTGGAATATAAAGAGAAATAATATTTAAATTACACTCGACAAAGTTATTTATTTATCAGAGACTGGCCCACTCAACCAGAACCACAGACGCGTTTCGCTGTTTTTGCAGCTCATCAGTGTGGTGTACTGACGCCTATTTCGAGGGCACTGAGACTAGTTGAGCAGGCGGATGATAAAACATCCCACAAAGATATCAACCACATGCAGAGCCATCTATCAGGAAAACCGCGAGCTTAGCTAGCTAAGTGCCTCGAAAGAGGCGTCAGTACACCACACTGATGAGCTGCAAAACAGCGAAACGCGTCTGTGGTTCTGGTTGAGTGGGCCAGTCTCTGATAAATGACCGAGAGGTTGATTCAGAGACTGAAATTTTGTGAACTTTGCCGACGTCATCATTTTAAAACTATTTAAATAACATTCTAATTATAATTTTGTCATTTATTTCTATTGAATCTATTGAATCTATTTTTACTACCCTGATATTTAATATCATATAGGCAAGTACTTCACAAGTAAAAGATTGAATGAGTTCATCAACGAATATAATAAATAAGAGTGGGCCTAGGTTAGATCCTTGCGGTACGCCTGAGGTTCAGTGGAAAGGGCAGGAGGAGAAACCATTATAAGTAACATTGACTATTAGTCAAATATGAGTGCAGTAAATTGACTAAGGACGGGGCTGCGCGTAAAGCACGTATTTTATTCAAAAGTAATCCATGATATGGTATCAAAGGCACTAGAAAAATCAGTGTAAATTACGTCAACTTGGCTTATTATTGAATACAACTTAAATGCCAATCAGTGTAATAATCTGTTGTGGCCAGCACAATTTCTCTCGCCACTTCCGTTTTTGGTTACATAAGTCTAGGGCCCTAGCAGTCATGTGACTTAGTTGGCCTTGACAAGCAAATGCTTGTCAAGGCCAACAATGTGGCATGGATCCTCGCGCCCTATATTTATGTAACCAAAAGCGGAAGTGGTAAGAGGTATTGTGCTGGCCATAACAGATTTTTTTTTACATTTCAATTTAAATGCTTGAATTGATACATTATTTGGGGATTTAATCGATCAGTTGAAATATTTGATATGATATTGCTTTGGCAAAATAGAGTTATGTATAAGTAATTGCAATGTTGGTTGCTATATGAATATATGCGTTTGTGGATTTATATGTATGTTGATGCTTATAGCGAATTGAATCCAGAAATTTGTTGGGTTTAATCGGGCGCATGGAATCGGCTCAGGACCAGGACTGATAGAGTTACACGATTCGATTCGGTATCAGGATGAATCAGAATGATTGTCCTACACCGGGATTTACATAACGTAAAATACACACTCACATCGATTTTTTTTACAGTGATACTCCACTCGTTGTTGTTGGAATAAACACGGTCTCCCATTGCAGTTTATTTGAGTACAAACAGGAATTATAGAGAAGGAGAGTATCTGTATAATGATGACTGGAGGTAACTAATCTGGTAGTGTATTTGGCAGCAGGCCAGTAGCAGCGATATATATTTACATAACTAACTGGCGATTGTATTTCGCGTAAGCATTTTGGAACGGTTTGTGTGGTGCTGAGCAATCAGTAAATGGACTAAGTCGAACTATTGTAAACCAACCACCAAGGTATCGAATGGAAATATGGACATAATCGCCTATTTACCAATGCTTGGCTTGCATTCTCTCTGCTTCCAAAACAAGACAGCGTCGGTTATAGATGGTGTGACCGCTTCTCCCGCAGTGGGCGGCGAATCAATATGGATAATATTCATTACTTATTTTTTATATCTATTCCTTATATATTTAGATTTTTTAATTTTAAATTCATTCTATGAAGAAATTTTGTCCTCTTCTAATTTTACAAAATGTTTCCAATTCATTGTCAAAATTGGCAGTATTGTTGAAGGGTATATATAATATACCTATAATTTTAAATATTTAATTATTAATACAATAAGAAATAATATAGTGTATGTACTTTCCAGAAAAAATCTTCAGTATTGTCTCGGGATTTTTGACACTGATATTTTTCTGACAGTTACAAACATAATATTTCAATTGGTTTCCATGACATTATTTGGGCTGTGAGATTTATTACAACAGATTATTATATACCTTGCATTTCTTTATCTCTAAATCTATAAAAGATAATAATAGAATATTTATATGTATCAGAGAATTTACTCTTCTTTAATACTAGCAAGAATAAAAAATTTCAAAAAATAATATTTAGAAGATTTTTTTAAGAATCTGCTATTTCCGGTTGTCCTATTTTCAGCTCTTCCCAGTAATGTCCAATTGAGAAATAGGTACTTAAACAGATATTATCATACTTGTTGAGAAATCCTCCTTCCAACGTCCCCACACACACACACACACACATACACACTAACTTCATCGTAAAAATATTAAAATCGAATTTTAGGGACTTTAAAACATGCTTAATCATTATAATCTGGATATGCGATTTTTAGCATGAATCCAATACCTCTGTTAGTGAGAGGTAAAAAATGGTTTTGTAACAAAACGTTAAAAAACATGGATTTTTTTATGTGAAATACACAAAATTGTTTTTCCCTCCTGTTCCGTTAAAATTATTATAGTTAAACGGTGTATTTCACATTTGCAATGTTTTAAGCAGTGATGATATATTTCATTATTTATTTTATTAACGACTTTATAACAAACCGAGTTTAAAAAACTATTATCATTGCCAAGTTATGTATTTTTCTAGCAAAGGTGAGGGTTTCAAAATATATTATTTTATCATTTTCCTTTATAAGACACATAAAAGTTATGGTTATGAGTTTTTTATTTTACAGAAATTTTGGTATAATTAATAAATACTGACAGTATACTGTAACATTTAATTCTGAATAATTTTCTTCAAATAAACTTTTTTTAAAAATAAATAATAAAGACAAAAATTAATGTTTTATTTATCAATAAA
Organism: Harpalus rufipes; assembly: GCA_951394225.1. Lineage (NCBI taxonomy): Eukaryota > Metazoa > Arthropoda > Insecta > Coleoptera > Carabidae > Harpalus > Harpalus rufipes. The sequence goes on from OX596279.1 coordinate 57,139,829, forward strand.
TCCAATACAATATCAGTATAGCCATCTATTGCATAAAATTATAAACAATCACTGACATTTGCTAATATTTATATATGTATTTTTAGAACTTAATATCACAAAACTAAGGCATTAAATCGAAAAAAGTTTCAAATAAAATTTACTCAAAATAATATATTTTAGTTATTAATATATTAATTCTATTTATTTAGTTCTTATCTGTAGAGATTTAAATGCATACATAATTAAATCATTTTCTCAAAAAACAAAATATGAATAAAATAAATTATGAGCTAAAACATACGTAGAATTATAAAATAATAGAAGATTATTTAGAAAATTTCTTTATATAAAATTTTCCCTACATATAATTAACAAATTTTAGTTTTACTTATTATCTCTGAAACAAAAGCGAAAATAAAAAAAAAGCTTCAACAAAACTCCCCTTTATTTTTAATTATAAAATAATTTCTATTTACAAATTTTGTCGAAAAGTTGCTAGTTCAGCCAGAAAATGAATTTGCTGGAATTTGTTTATCCAAAACGGGACTACTACTGCAATCTATTATGATAATTATGAACTATTTTTTAATGTTTTGTTGTAACAAAGTATTCTATATAAAATATTTAAAATATTGAAAAATAGTTCATAATTATCATGATAGATTGCAGTAGTAGTCCCGTTTTGGATAAACAAATTCCAGAAAACTCATTTTCTGGCTAAACTAGCGACTTTTCGACAAAAATTGTTATATAGAAATTGTTTTTTAATTAAATAATTTCTATTTACAAATTTTGTCGAAAAGTTGCTAGTTCAGCCAGAAAATGAATTTGCTGGAATTTGTTTATCCAAAACGGGACTACTACTGCAATCTATCATGATAATTATGAACTATTTTTTAATGTTTTGTTGTAACAAAGTATTCTATATAAAATATTTAAAATATTGAAAAATAGTTCATAATTATCATGATAGATTGCAGTAGTAGTCCCGTTTTGGATAAACAAATTCCAGAAAACTCATTTTCTGGCTAAACTAGCGACTTTTCGACAAAAATTGTTATATAGAAATTGTTTTTTAATTAAATAATTTCTATTTACAAATTTTGTCGAAAAGTTGCTAGTTCAGCCAGAAAATGAATTTGCTGGAATTTGTTTATTCAAAACGGGACTACTACTGCAATCTATCATGATAATTATGAACTATTTTTTAATGTTTTGTTGTAACAAAGTATTCTATATAAAATATTTAAAATATTGAAAAATAGTTCATAATTATCATGATAGATTGCAGTAGTAGTCCCGTTTTGGATAAACAAATTCCAGAAAACTCATTTTCTGGCTAAACTAGCGACTTTTCGACAAAAATTGTTATATAGAATTTGTGTTTTAATTAAATAAAGGGGAGTTTTGTTGAAGCTTTTTTTTATTTTCGCCTTTGTTTCAGAGATAATAAGTAGAACTATAATTTGTTTATTATATGTAGGGAAAATTTTATACAAAGAAATTTTCTAAATAAACTTGTATTATTTTTTAATTTTACATATGTTTTAGCACATAATTTATTTTATTCATATTTTGTTTTTTGAGTAAATGATTTATTCATGTACGGATTTAAATCTCTACAGATAAAAACTAAATAAATAGAATTAATATATTAATAACTAAAATATATTATTTTGAGTAAATTTTATTCGAAACTTTTTTCGATTTAATGCCTTAGTTTTGTGATATTAATTTCTGAAAATACATATATAAATATTAGCAAATGTCAGTGATTGTTTATAATTTTATGCAATAGATGGCTATACTAATATTGTATTGGATTTATTGATAAATAAAACAGTAATTTTTGGCTTTATTATTTTTTTTAAAAAAAGTTTATTTGAAGAAAAATATTCAGAATTAAATGTTACATTATACTATGTCAATATTTATTAATTATACCATAAAACATTCACACTGCCTCCTATTTTATTTAAATATAAATAAAAGTTTCATTCTTGTCTTAGTAGCCTCCTTTTTATATTTTTCCACTTATCTAAAACTTCTCGAAGCATAAATAAAATAAGTAAAGTTTCAAGTACTCGTTTTGAACTTTTTTTTTCAGAAAACCTAAAAAACTTTCAAGATCGTAGTAAGATTTAATTCTTAAGAATTTTCTTTCATATACATTTCTTTGCCCACTTCGTAATTCAATTGGAAAATGTATTATCTTCTCGAAATTAATTTCAGAAATACTGCTTGCTAGGGTAACTACATCTATAATACAGGGTATGGCCATGGCGTGCATCGCTTTTTGAAAAAAAAAAACAGATTCTAAATGCTTAAAACAATTGGGATTTCTGTTACACGATGTATAGTCATATAATTCTCTTGTACATTCCTCAGTCTTCGAAGATGGCGTAAAAGCCGAAATCACGATAAAGATAATAAACATTATTTTGTGAAGCCAAGTGTAATAATTTAAACCTTATTAAAATGTTTCACCTAGTGCCTGCGACGGATTCAATCAATTCTATTTTTAGTTAAAATAAAGAGTGAATAAAATTAGTTTTAGAAGGAAGGATAAATATGTTTTAAATGTAGGGTAGTGTCGTCAAAGTAGAGATCAGTTTAGTGTATAAATTTATATAGGAAATAAATGAGAGAAAGACTATTAATCTACGTCCAGTTTAATGGTGGATTGAGCCCTTGGAACGTTAAAGATTATGACACATGTCAAGTTTAATTATAATTACAAGTCAGGTTCATTTGCACAATATTAATTACCTATGCGGCACAAAAGTATGTAGCAAGGCAAATCGTCGCCTGCGATAACATAACCCATGTCGCATTTGTCTGCCGGATAATATTTTGAAATAATCAAGGAGTCATCGTAGTAGCTCAGCAGGCATTATATTTTATAAAACTGGAATTTTCCTTTCCTTAGCGTTTTAGTATTCAAATAAGGTTGATATTACATTTTTTACGCGTAACATGATATTCTAAGGTACATCAGATATCAAATATTATTTATTACTTTTCGTTTTTTCCGAGTAGATTGTATTTCCTCCATATACAAAAGATAGTATGCATTTTCACTTAGATATAAATAACATATTTATATCTACACTTACTTAAAATACTTTTTTTTTCTATTTCGCATCCACAAAGTGAATTTTGTAAAACTGTTTTTGTCAAAAACAGTGCTACAATGAATAATTTTGTTCTTTAAATACTGCAATTCGATTTTTTCTATTTTTTAAAGCACTCTTTTAAATTGAAGTACGAAGTATTTATTTGTAGCTTCATAACATAATAAATATACATTTTAACTGTAACCTAACTTCAAATGTTTACTGAAACTGGCAAAGTTAACAACTTTAATATTTTAATATTTATTTCAATAATAATATTGAAATAAAAATAAATTAATGCGAAATAGGAAAAATAGATTACGCAAACTGTACTCGTATAATATTAAGGATCATTGTAGGTAATAGTTGGAAATAACAGATTTCACTTCCACCCCACGGGTTGGAAATGATTATGTAGGGGTTGCCTAACAACATTGTCATAGATCCCTATAAAAAATCTGATGTGACCAATACCTCCCGCCATTTAATTTTTATTAATTTAAATACATATACCTATGGGGTCTCGTTGCCGCGTACCTGAGTGTCTGGTCGCGAATCTGGGAAACCGGTACCGGTTTAATCCCCACCAACGTCAAATATTTCGAATTTTAAATGGCACAAAATTGACCCTTGTGGTGCACTGTCCACGCCAGAAATGAGTGCCCGTGAGGCAACGCCCGCAATATGTCATCATTACCGAAATCTGTGTACAAAGCAGATTAGCACAACGTAATATGCCGCGATGATATATTTATTATTATTTTTATTTAAATACATACCTGTATATTTACTAATGCTGAAAACTATGTATATTAAGTTCCTTTCCATATAACTATTGTTCTATTTACATTTTCTTTTTAAAACGTTACTATTATTAATTTAAAATGATTATTTTTAACAATGACATTTATGTCAGTTACATACTTTTGAAATATGAACTCTGTAACTAAGAAATTGTGTTTATCTGAAATGACATTTAAAGGTATTTTTGGAAGAAAAACTATTTTGAGTTTCTAGTAAAGAGCGATTTTCGGTTATCCGATTTATACCAACATTCAATGGCATCTTTCCATAAAAAAATTCCGAATGATAGTATTTGAGTTAGAGTGATCAGAAGATCCACACTTACACATACACTCATACACTCATATACACACACACACACACACACACACACACACACACACACACACACACACACACACACACACACACACACACACACACACACACACACACACACACACACACACACACACACACACACACACACATACACACCTACAGACATCATTGTGAAAATGTTAAAATTGGATTCTATGGACCTTGAAACGTGGTAATTTATCAAAATTTCGATATGCGATTTTTAGCATTCTTTAAACCTCCCTTACCAAGGGTAGCGGGAGGTAAAAAGTAGGTTAAACAAATTTTAATAGACCTGTCAAAAATATTAATAAAATTAAAGTTTGTAACTCAATGATCAATTCTGAAAATTATTGATTTAAAAAGAGGATGATTGTGACTAAAATAGTATACATATCGCGGTGGGAATTTCAGGCTTCGCCTCTCGATAATTTTCCTAAATCATCGGCTGTAATGAAATATATCCCATCTAAGATGTAATATACTATTGTTAACGAGAAATGATCATATAATTTGTTCCAGGGCAAACTACTTGTGCTGGGGCTTGCAGCCGACTTGGTTCCACGCCACGAATGTAGCCCTCCACGCCTTAGCCTGCGTTCTATTTACGCGGGTGTGCAGCAGTGTGGCTGCCTTACGACCTCCTTTCGCTGCTGCGGCCGGCCTACTCTTCGCAGCACACCCGGTCCACACAGAGGCTGTGAGTACAGTATACTAATAGCATATAACATCCCTTTCTCTACTATCGGTGATTGCTGGCTCAAGCTGTTGCTCAAGACTAGACGATTATGGTTTGTGCCTGAGCTGAGCTGTTTCATACAATTACCAAGTAATAACTAGGAGGAATTCTTCAATGAATGGTTCCTGTGATTGCATGAATTATGAGAAGACGGCGTCCTGAGGGATATCACCGTAATGGATGGAGCTTACAACGTCAATAGGGAATAATGCAATTAGCCGGGAATCTAAGACCCTTTCATCATACCAAATGCATACAAGTTTTGTAATTTTAATCTAGTTAGATTGAAACACTGCATCGCTTACAAACAATTATAGTTTGGATAAACATGAACTCACATACCACACCACACCATACAGAGTGGTTCTTAGGGTTTCATCAAGTCAAGTAGCTTGATGTTTTTATAAATTTATTTATTTATTTAGTTACAACCACCCAACAGGCCAAGCCCAAATAAAGGGTAGTAAAGAACAACAAATTTAACAATATTTGGTGATATAGTTTGAGAATTTTCTAAACTCTAACTGGAAGATATCAACCTTAGAGAACTTACTAGTGTAAATATGACACATTCTATAAATAGGTGACATCATAAGGCAGTTAGTTCTAGCAGTGGGTGATAAAAGGTGAACGTATTTCTGGTTCTAGTAGAAGGACCGTGGAAATTAAGACAGGAAAGAGAACGGGGATCATCAATACAGCCATTAATAAGTTTAGACAAGTGTAAAACATGACCATTTTCTCAACGTACAAAAAGGCTTTTTAGATCAAAAATAGACAGAAGATCATAATAAGAAATGGAATAGTCAGGGTAGACGTGAAACGTTTTAAAGTTAAAATTCGACTTGCTCCCTTTAAGGTCAACATAATAGTTTAGTTAATTTATATATTATGCTTTTCTTTTTACCTTTCGTCACCTTTAGGTAAGGAAGGTATTGTCTTTGGTCAAAAAATTCAATGATGAGTTTTTACTGAATAAGCACGTTTTAGGGTCCATATAATACGATTTTACCATTTTTACGATGATGTCTGTATGTATGTGTGTCTGTGTGTGTGTGTGTGTGTGTGTGTGTGTGTGTGTGTGTGTGTGTGTGTGTGCGTGTGTGTGTGTGTGTGTGTGTGTGTGTGTGTGACAAAAGTTCCGGATTCCATAACTTCAATACCACGATTCCAAAAATTATAATTTTTTCGTATTCCTCAAGTTTACATCCAGAAGAACAACTGATTAGATTTTGGTTATAATTGGTCAACCCGAAGTAGTCTCATTTGAAGATTTAACAGTTAAATTTGATTTATTGACATTTAACGTTATTATAACTTAAAGAATATATTATTCTCTATACGATTTGATTACAATTTATACTTCTATTCAGTAGATACAGAGTTAAAGAATTTTAAAGATATTAAATTTTATAATTCAGCCAGCTATGCCAAACTTGGGAACTAGTAATATATTCATATAATTCAAATTGACAGATGTCAGTATCAATAAAAAGTAAATTAATGTGGCAGATATGAGGATGTTGAAGTAGATATTGGGGAATACACAGAAAGATACGGTAAGAAAATAACTCTAGTGTTACAAGTTTTTAGAAAGATACAAGAAAGACGATTACATTGGTTTGAACATGTCATGAGGAGAAATGAAGAATTATATTGGAACAAGAATGAATAGTTTAGTAATAGGACGTTAAAGAAACAGAGGAAGACCAAAGATAAGATGGAAGGACTGTATTGCGGAAGATTTGAGAGAAAAGGAACTGAATGAGAACGACATGCAAAAATAGCGACCCCTAACGAATGGGAAAAGCTAAAGAAGAAGAAGATGCCAGTGTCAAGTGCAATTTGAATAGTTTGTTTATGAAATAATTTTACTGGAAATTTAGAATCTTTTGTAAGAAAAATTATGGAATTTATACATTATACACGAGAATGACGGAAGGTATTGTGCTGGCCACAACAGATTTTTAAATTTGAATGTATGATTTATTTTTATGAAGGTCACTTGTTCGAAGAAAGAATACACAGCACTTTATACAGTAGTAGGTTAGCAACATTTCATGTTAGAAAGAGAAATATTATTTCACGTATGTCTGTGTATTTTATGTTGTATGACAATTATACGTAAATAGTGACATTACTTTCTAACACATTACAAATAATAATGACGTATGTCGTAAAGTTACAGATATCTAATTATCTAATGTACTGCCCTCTATCCTAGTAGTTACCCAGTGACGTTGACATTTAATCAAATTATTATTCCATATGGTTTTTGTCAAGTCTATGTTTTTGGGTTTTTCAAATACATAGGTGAAGAGCATAAATCTTTGAGAAAGGCATAATTTAAAAAACATAATTTTCAAATAAATTACACTTATTTTTTTCAGTTAAAATCTATTCATAAATATTTCATGTTGCACGTCTATGTATACGAAATGCAGTGAAGATAGCTGCTAGTACATGACCTTGAATTGTCATCTTCGTGAAAAAAACTATACTTGATTTTTTCAAGTAATTGAAAAATAACTACTTGATTTTTCAAGTATTTGAAATTGTAACTATTTGACTTGACTTTCAGCTACTATTACTAGACTTGAGCTTGGCTTGATTTCAAGTCAAGTCAAGTAACTTGAATATCAAGTCAAGCCGTGAAACCCTAAGTTAGATTGAAACCCTTCATCGCTTACAAACAATTAGAGTTTGTATAAACATGAAGCCACATACCACACCATACAGAGTGGTGCTCGTGACTGTTTTATGTTAAATTTAATTGTACCTTCAGCCTCGCAGCGGACACAAACGTTACCTTGTTAAGCCAGCTGTATTTGTCACAAAGAATTTCTTTCTTGTTATAATGTTGTAAAGAACATGATTGCAACGCATGATGTCGTCCAAATTGAAAGCTCACAACACGAATTTTATAATTAGCATAGCATCTGGGTCGAGTGTTTGTTCTACGCCAGCTCAATTTAATGCTATTTCCCTCTAATTTTGCCATTACCGGTAGCCGTGTTTTTATTTTCTAATCTGTGGCTCTTCTCATACTAACACCTACTTCGTTATATCATTATCCTCTCCAGCGTTCTAATTAAATAAAAAACTCTTCATAAAATTTTATCCATGCGGGTATAATATGGGAAGCGGATACAAAATTCATAGATTAAATATTTTAATCAGAGAACGGTACGGCGTATAAGTGATTATTTAAAGATTAATATAGCTCAATGATATCATCCCCTTTTGGGCGTTGGATAGGGGGGCATTGAAGGGTGAAGGGTGAAGGGCAATAAGTTGACGATGTGAGCTAAAAAAAAATTGAAGCCCAGTAAGTTTGAGAATCACTGATATAGCCAATAGTAAAATTATAATGCTATAAATTTTAATTAGGAAAATGATAATGAGTGCCGCTGAAACTATTGAATCGAGATTACATTTTACAGACGAGTCAGGCCGTACGGTGGATTTGTTATTTCAGTTTAGTCATCAGTCAAATTAATACAGATTTCACCGATTTCGATTCAACCTCATCAAATTACTGCCATTTAATCAATTAACAAATTTCACACTCTATGTGAGATCGAAAATTATTCAAATTAATCATTAATTTCTATTATTTCTACATTGTAAAATCGCTGATTGCTTGTTGAATCGAGAATTAGGTCCTTCACCGTAATAACAAATTAGAGTATGGGTCATTTACATCAAAGTATCAAACTTTTAAAAAAGTTATTATTTTTACCTTCCGTCACCTTTAGGTAAGGAAGGTATTGTCTTTGGTCAAAAAATTCAATGATGAGTTTTTACTGAATAAGCACGTTTTAGGGTCTATATAATACGATTTTACCATTTTTACGATGATGTCTGTATGTATGTGTGTCTGTGTGTCTGTGTGTCTGTGTGTCCGTGTGTTTGTGTGTGTGTGTGACAAAATTTCCGGATTCCATAACTTAAATACCACGATTCCAAAAATTATAATTTTTTCGTATTCCTCAAGTTTACATCCAGAAGAACAAGTGATTAGATTTTGGTTATAATTGGTCAACCGGAAGTAGTCTCATTTGAAGATTTAACAGTTAAATTTGATTTATTGACATTTAACGTTATTATAACTTAAAGAATATATTATTCTCTATACGATTTGATTACAATTTATACTTCATATTCAATAGATACAGAGTTAAAGAATTTTAAAGAAATTAAATTTTATAATTCAGCCAGCTATGCCAAACTTGGGAACTAGTAATATATTCATATAATTCAAATAGACAGATGTCAGTATCAATAAAAAGTAAATTAATGTGGCAGATATGGGGATGTTGAAGTAGATATTGGGGAATACACGGAAAGATACGGTAAGAAAATAACTCTAGTGTTACAAGTTTTTAGAAAGATACAAGAAAGACGATTACATTGGTTTGAACATGTCATGAGGAGAAATGAAGAATTATATTGGAACAAGAATGAATAGTTTAATAATAGGACGTTAAAGAAACAGAGGAAGACCAAAGATAAGATGGAAGGACTGTATTGCGGAAGATTTGAGAGAAAAGGAACTGAATGAGAACGACATGCAAAAATAGCGACCCCTAACGAATGGGAAAAGCTAAAGAAGAAGAAGATGTCAGTGTCAAGTGCAATTTGAATAGTTTGTTTATGAAATAATTTTACTGGAAATTTAGAATCTTTTGTAAGAAAAATTATGGAATTTATACATTATACACGAGAATGACGGAAGGTATTGTGCTGGCCACAACAGATTTTTTTAAAATACATAACCATGTTTTTAATACCATTTCCCCATCTCTATTCGTATTCGTATATCCACGAGACACATTTCTCAAATTCTCACTTCTTTCAAGCCTTCTACTATCGCCGTTTGAAATACGGGATCCATTTTCACGTATATGAATACAGAAAATAACGAAATAGCGAAAGAGAAACAAATAACATTTGTTTAAATTTATGATGCCACGCCAATATTCTATCGGGAGAAACATAGGCGTTTAACATGGGAAAACAGTTTTTCCTTGCGCAAAAGTAGCCTATTAATTTTAGACAATAATGCTTCTGTGCCTAACTCAATAATCACACACAAGTATGTGCAAATTATATTTTATAACAGGTGATAATGTCAGTACCAGGAGGCAAATCTGCATTCAGAAACGTGAACAAGTTTTCAATCTAGTAACATTTGGAAATACTTCCTGATCTTCTCATAGATGTCGTTACTAGTACAGATTTTACAGTTAGATAATAAAAATATATAATATATCATCACGGCATATTACCCAATGCTGGGTGAGCCATCTGCTTTGTACACAAATGTCGGTAATAATGATGACATATTTGTACCGTGCGGGCGTTTACCCGGCGTTACCGCACGCGAATCTGGGGAACCGGGATCGATCCCGACCGTCGCCAGATGTATACAATTTTAAATAGCACAAAATTGACCCCTGTGGTGGACTCTCCAAGCCAGCAATGTATATAGGTAAGTATATAAATAAAATAAATTAAATATATCATCACGGCATATTAAACAAGTGTGTCAATCTGCTTTGTACACAGATTTCAGACCAGGTGTCACCTCACGAGCACTTATTGCTGGCGTGAAGAGTGCACCACAGGGGTAATTTTTGTGCCATTTATAATTCAAAATATTTGGCGCCGGCGGGATTGAATTCGGTATTTAAATTTAATTTAATTTTAAGTATTTATTTGAATAAAAATTAAATTAAACGGCAGATGTTGTGTTGGCCACATCAGATTTTTTTTAGAATTTATTATAAGCTAACAAAATCAGTTATAACAAAACTAACCACTCCGACATACGTCAAACATCACGGCAAAATAAAACATAGCAAATATCAAATCGGATTAGAACAATACGTTGAGAAGAGAGACCATGGTAATATAAAATATCTCTCTCTTCGTGCTTGCTATCTTCTTCCAAAGACTTGTAGTACTGGAGCGGTGGATGTGTGTTGTGTGGCGTCAATTTCATAAAACCATAACTCTCTATGCAAGAAATTAGAATCGTTTAAAGCAATTAATAAGTTCCCGAGTGTGTTCATGTAAATAATCACGTTATTATTTGATTACTTTGGCAGCGTTAAAAGAAGGGAATTTTCTCATTTTTACAGCATCGTGTTTACCGGGAGTATTTCCATAACAAAATGAAATTCACAGGGCGAATTTAATCGGCTTGTTTTGTATTTTTTAATTTAAATGGTAGCGCTGGGGAAAAGATTCTCTCCTCTACACTTACACTAGGATATTTATGGAGAACGTCTCGTGGAGAAACGATAACCATATCTGATCGGGAGCCGGCACTTAGGTCGCAGAGAGGGTGATAAAGGAACATCCACGCATTCTCTATAAATCCGATATTCGATAATCATGCGAGATGGGACCACGCCATCGATTGCCGGCAGATCGTCTCTCAAACAAATGGTTAGATAAATTTTTAAAAATGTTCCTTTCGCTCGTAAAATGTCACCTCGTAGTCGTTTTTATGAAGACGTTGACAACGAAGATATTTTTAAACCTGATGCTTGTCACGACGGTTTCTTTCCAACTTTCAGCCTTTTATAAATGATGGCCATTGACAAGTGATGAATATTTGTTTGACACTTTACGATATGACTAATCTCTGCCTCGATAAGACTTTCCGACCCTGTTTTAATAATCACAGCAGTAAAATGTCTAATGCTGCCAGCACATTATCTCCAGTCATTTGAATATTTATTCATTTAAAAGAAAACATATTTAATAATAGCGGTAAATGTACATATTACATTTATTTGCATACTATAATACAGGGTGTTTCAGGACTAGTGTAACAAACTTTAACAGCTTATTCCTGAGGTCATTTTGAGCCAAAAATGTCATATGAACATTGGTCCTATTCTTCTAGTTATCAAAATACAAGAAGTTCTATAAATAACACGAATTTTTCTAATTTTTGTAATCGAGGTACTTTCGGAAAACAAGAGTTATTATTGAAAAGTCATACCTTATTTGTATTAATTAATTTTATTTATTAATATTAACGAATACGATTTGGACAACAAAACATACGATGACACAATTATTAAATAGACAAATAAATAAATTCTAAACACAGAACAACATGGAATAGGTTAAACAATATGAAATAAGATAACAAATTTAAAAAAAAATACAGCAAGTGCTCAAAATGCGCGCCTTGAACTCGTATATGCATGCTTGACATCGGCGAATCATAGAATCATATACACGATAAATTACATTTAGATCGTTACGAATGGCAGCAGATGCATTCATAATTCGTTCAAGCAACTGTTCACGCATGTTTATTTGTACCCTATAAACTTCTACCTCTTGTATTTTGGTAACTAGAAGGAATAGGACCTATGTTCATATGACATTTTTGGCTCAAAATGACCTCAGAAATAAGCTGTTAAAGTTTGTTACACTAGGCTACGGAAACTAACAAGACCATGTAGTAGCCTATGGATAGTACTTTTCTTCCAACCGATAGATGGTGCCAGGTGCACTATGGCCTACGCGATAAAATTTAAGATATTACATATTTCGAATTGATCTATAGAAAGCCGCGAAATTTCAATTTGTTTGACAAGTGTATCAGTCATTTATGTCAAATTTATGAATATTATTAATATCTATTCAATACGTAAAACTAATGGCAGTGGCGGATCGTCAGAGGAGGCAAGGGAGGCACAACTTCCTCTCAAGATATAAAGAAAATGTGTGTGTTTAATAAATATTTTATTTTCTGCAAATAATAATTGGAATATTATGAATTATGTACTATTTAATATTTAAAAAAATATTAGTAGATAGTCATTTTTTTGTTCCATTATATACGTTGTTTAAAAAGAGAAATCAATATTATTCAATGAACCGGGTGACCGGGAACAAACTTTTTGAAAGACAAGCGTTTTATATCCATCCTTATCGCACACGTTGGTAGTCTTTGCAAATGAGAGAGATAAATATATATATATATATTAGAAATTCACTCGCAGACAGACATACAAAATCTAAGTATCATTTACAATGCCAAATTGGTGAAATAATACTACAAAAATTTAATAAAATAAATACGTGTTGCACCGTGCTCCTTCCAATACAAGAACCAACCCTTCGTCAGTTTTATAATGAACTCTGATCTACAACCTTCTCCTTTTTACCTCTCGCTAAGAGAGGTATTGCATTCATGCTAAAAATCGCATATCCAGATTTTATTGAATAAGCACGTTTTAAGGTCCCTACAATCCGATTTTAACATTTTTACGATGATGTCTGTGTGTGTGTGTGTGTGTGTGTGTGTGTGTGTGTGTGTGTGTGTGTGTGTGTGGATGTGTGTGTGTGGGATGTTGGAAGGACGGTTACTCAAAAACTATAAGACTTAAAATTTGTTTAACAACGTATTTCCCAATCGGACATTCATGGGAAGATCTGAAAAAGTTTTGGTAATAATTAGACAACCGGAAGTAGAAGATTCTTGAAAAAAATCTTCTAAATATTATTTTTTGAAAATTTTTCGTGGTAATATTAAAGAAAATTAAATTCTCTATCTGATACATTTAAATATTTTATTATATATTCCATAGATTAAGAGATAAAAGAAGTATAATATATAAAATAATCTGTTGTAATAAATTTGACAGCCGAAAGAATGCCATGAAAAATAGTTGATAATTTAAATTATTTGTAACTGACAGATAAATGTCAGTGTCAGAAATAAGAGTAATGAATTAAAAATGTACTTGGAGAATCCCTTAGTTCTTGATCTGTGACTATTATGGAGATGACAAGTCTAGGTTGAAGGACTTAAATTTGTTTCAAACATTATGGGACAATGTACACCAGTACTGTAGACTAGAGTAACTTTGAATTGCGAAAAAGCTATCAAATTCTTCTCAAGTAAGTTGTAAATATTGACAAAATCGGAGTGCAATCTATCCGTCACATTATTAAAGGGAATTAAGGTTATTTAGATATAACAAGTATGAAAAAATAAAATGTAAAAGAAGATATATAAGAATAGATGCACAATCCAGATATATACATTTTAGACCGCCCAAAATTAAAGTTTTTACTAGAAGAATATGAAGAGAAAGTAAACAAAGTTGTTCGAATTGAAAATTGCTGTTACCAGCCTAATATTTATATATGGTAAACTCTACTTTGTAATTTATTGTAACATAATTTATGGTAAAATATCTTCATGTTGAGACATGCTATTATTGAATAATAAAGAAGTTTATACGTCATAGATTTATATGAATATATTATTTGTATTTATAAAAATAATCTTTGCTTTATGCATACAGCCAGGTAAAATATACGGCGAGAGGTTATGTGCTGGCCACATCAGATTTTTAATTATGTACATTTCATTATTTTTCAATAAATCTAAAAACATTTTAAACATGTAAGTGACCAGTTTCTTAAAATTTGTAGAGCATGATATTTGTACCCCGTTGGTGTTTTCCAGAACCTTGAGGATGGTCTACTTGAGACCGAAACGTCGGTATTGTTTTAAATAAATAATATTTTAACCAAGGACTGAATCTCCATTATTTCACCTCTCCAAATCATCATTACCAGTCGATTAAAACTTATTGCAACTAATAAAAAATGTTCAGGTATATTATGAGTTTACTACAAATAACACCAGTCTCAAACTCCTCCTCCAGAGCAGCAGCAAAGAATAAGATAACATCTGTCTGAATTATAAATTTAAAAATGATTAAATTTCATTATCCCAAGCTAGTGATATCATAAAGCGTTGAAAAATGGTCCTCTGGCTGAGAACACAATGCTTATTATCCGCAGTATGCAAATGTGAAACGGAGCTTAAATGAATTTGAATAGAGCAAGGGAGCGTCGCAAGGAAAAAACCTCCGTTTGGGATCAGATATTGAATGCGGCAAATTTATGTGCATTATTCTGATTAAAAAATAAACCCCACCTGTGCTTTAATCAGACAGAGTAAAACAGCTTATCATACCCGAGACCGGGTCAGTCTTCAGTCAGGATTAGGAAATGAAAAGTACCTGTTGAAACGGCTCAAGATGAAGCTGATTTTTTATTCATGCAATTCTTCTTTCTTGGGGAAATAATGAGCACGACTTTAATATCCAGGATCCATGTCTTGAAAGAAAGCAACAATTTATATATTTGAAGATTTGAACAGATACACAATACGTCGGTATCTGGCAGTCCGCCAATTGAATTGTTGGCGAAGAAGAATTTATGTGCACGACAAATGGTCATTGTAATCCCTCTACTTCTTTTTATGTTGATGATTATTAAAACAGAGGTTGTAATCTTACTATCGATTTATTTTGTGAAGATGGAACAGAAATATAAGCACGTTTTAAGTGCCTAGAATACGATTTTAACATTTTTTTCGATGGTCTGTGTGTGTGTGTGTGTGTGTGTGTGTGTGTGTGTGTGTACATGTGTGTGTTAGGATATTGGATGTACGATTTCTCAAATTATATACAACTACGTATTACTCAATCTAACATTAATAGGAAGGGTCAAACAACCGGAAGTGATAGTTTCTTAAAAAAAACTTTAAATATATTTTTTGAAAATTTATATTAATACAATAATAAATATCTTACAGATATATTATATAATAATATAGAATAATCTGTTGTATTTCGCTGCCCAAACAACTCCATGGGAACCAGTTGAGATATTTAAATGTTTATAATTGACAGATAAATGCAAAATGTCAGTGTCAAGAATCAACAGTTTTATTAATATTACAGAAAGCTTTTTCTGGAAAGTAAGTACATCAATAAATGATATTTAACTGGAGTTTTTCAAGAAACCTGTTAAAATCTTCAAATGAGGATACTTCCAGTTGACCAATTATAACCAAAATCTAATCACCTATTCTTCTGGATGTAAACTTGAGGAATACGAAAAGATCCGAAACTTTCGCCACACACACACACACACACACACACACACACACACATTACATTTGATTGTGAATTTATTTCAATTTCATGCTAACCCTATAAAGAATTAACTTTTTATAATATTTTAAATTCTGTTTTCTCGGTTACAAAACGTATAAGATAAAATAGTATTGAAATGTACACAGAATTTAATTCTATACAACATATTTATTTGAAGCATTATTGTCTAAAATGAATAGGCCACTTTTATACAAGGAAAAACTGTTTTCCCATGTCAAATGCCTATGGCAAATCTACATTTTTATATGTAATGATTCTTCTAAAAAAATATTTAACACATGCTTTGTCAAATGTTTAAAAAGAATATAAAATTATCTCATGAGCGATTACAATCACAAACTATATTAGTTACAGAGACAGGAATTTGAAATTCATAATGATGTTATTTCAAAGTTTGTTCAAGAAAAATTGAGAAAAGAAATCTGAATTATTTAATGTGAACTTTATATTGATTTTACCCACGCGTACTGAATAATCATTAATTTTGTTAATCCTGTGTAGGTGCAAATTTATTATTTTCCTTACTCGACTCTTTGAATTTTTAGATTTTATTTTTAAATATACATCACTTTGGCCTCTAATATCCTTCCACCGTAAACTTCCAAATTTGTAAAACCGGCGCAGCCCCGCGCTTGATAGGATTGGGTGCATTATCGATTATGCGCGCTTCAAATCGTATAATTTTCCGGTGGTATATTTGAATGAGGTGTGGGTGAGTTAGTGGGGACCAGCACGATATAAGTTCTCGGGGATCTCGTGCGCTTAAAGCTCTTCGATGTATGTTCGCTGGCTTACACAGATTATCGGGGTTAATTTGTCTCGTAGCCTTGAACATTCAGCTCTGGAATAACTTATAACTTATACTTTGCCAAACTTATTACCAGCTACCTAACCAATACGACCAATAAAGAAAACTAACATGAGGTAATTGTACCACGTACAAAATTGTACCTATGATAAAAACAAACCAAGGACTAAGAATGAAATGAGAACGAAAACGAAATAAAGCCGAAATTTTTATAAGAACGAAAACGGAAACGAAAACGAAATATATTTTTTTCGTTCATGATTGAAAACAAAATAATTAATATCGGTTACCGGTTTTAACCGTTATTTTATTTAATATTTTATTTTATTTACAACAAATATTATTAAATTTTCAGATATTTGAGTTGCAAACCAGCAGACTTTCAAAGTAACTCTCCAGTAGCTAACCCTGTTACGTGTTAGGTTAAACGGTATACTCGTAGTTTCATCTATTGAACAATGATTGCGATATTTTTCATTTGCACACACTGTCGGTATTCGTCTTATTAGTTATGTTAAGTACTTATATAAGAGAACTAACATAAAGGAAGATTTGCTTGAAAACGTACTAATAGTTAGGTGAAATAAAATGTAATTAATGTTTTATTCTTTATTGTAAAAAATTCTGGTCATAGCATAAGCTTTTCTTCTTATTTTTATATATGTATTATCTTTCCTTTATATGTATGTTTTATTTTCATGTATAATAAAAAAATCTGATGTGGCCAGCACAATACCTTCCGTCAATCCTGTGTATTATGTATAAATTCCATACATAAATTTTCTTGCAAAAGGTTATAAATTTTTGGTATTATGTGATTCCCTTTCTCGGCAACTGAATTCCATACTCCTGATAACAAACAAACCACATGAAATAAGAAAATTATGAAATTTTGATTGAAAAATTATAACACTTGTCAGTTATGGACATAATTGCTGTTATTGTGACACGGGTCAAAGTCATGTTACTGCACGCGCCCCATACATAAATTTTCTTGCAAAAGATCCTATATTTCCAGTAAAGTTATTTCATTAACAAACTATGCAAATTTCACTTGACACTGACATCTTCTTCTTTAGTGTTTCCCATTCGTTAGGGGGTCGCTATTTTTTATTTTCTTCTTCCACTCATTTTTGTTTTGCGTGTCGTCCTCATTCAGTTCCTTTTCTCTCAAGTCTTCTACAATACAGTCTTTTCATCTTATATTTGGTCTTCCTATGTTTCTTCCACCTTCTATTAATATATTCATCTCTCCTCATGACATGTTCAAACCAATATGTAATCGTCTCTCTTATATCTAGAAACTTCTAACACTAGAGTTACTTCCCTTATTCTTTCATTGATTTCATTTTATTGATACTGACATCTGTTAATTTGAATTACCTGAATATATTAGCAGTTTCCATGGTTAAGTTAGCATAGCTGGCTGAATTATGAAATTTATATAAAATTAATTATCGTTATTTTTCTTTAACTCTATATCTGTTGAATATCAAATATAAAATGCAATCAAATCGTATAGACAATAATATATTCTTTAAGTTATAATAACATTTAACTGATTTTTTCAAGAAAAACTGTTAAAATCTTCAAATGAGGGTACTTCCGGTTGACCAATTATAACCAAAATCTAAACAGGTCTGCATATGGTTGTAAGGAAGACGAATACGCAAGAATTGTAATTTTTGGAATTCTAGTATTGGAGATATCGTGCACGAAACGGCGTCCACACACGCACACACATACATACACACAGACACACACACACGCACACACGAACACACACACATACAGACATCATCGTAAAAATAGTAAAATCGTATTGTAAAGACCCTAAAACGTGCTTATTCAATGAAAACTCACCACCGAATTTTTTGACCAAAGACAATACCTTCCTTACCTAGAGGTGACGGAAGGTAAAAAAACATTATTTGTCTATATTTACTCATTAATAGTTATAACATATATTTAACTACTGTGAACGAAAATGAAAACGAAAATATTTAGGTGGGAACATTAAGAACGGAGACGAAATTTTTCGGTTTTGTTCGGATAAGAACTGAACGAAATATTTTTCGTTTTTAGTCTCTGATAAAAACACATATGTAATTTTAGTTGCTGGGGCTTTATGACTTTGCGAGTTGACAGGACATTTGTAACATCACAAAGGTACGCGCATTGTGTGTGGCCAATGGAAATTCGCGAAAGACGGCACCGGCACGTTATCTTAGCGAGATTCGTTTTGACGTCACTTTTGCGCTACCAGAGAACAAAGAAAATTACGCTATATCTAATTACACACTTGACAGTTGTTCCCTTAAGATCAGTGGGACTACACCTCTGCGTCTGAGCCTGACGACGTGCGCATTGTTTTTAATGAGAATGCCCGTAGAATAGAAAAGCTCTCTTCTTAATCACTCTTCAGTTGTCACTGTAAACAAACTCCTATATGCTTACAGGATATTTGCATTCCTTTATACAACTAATGACGCCCAAGCAAAGCTAATCCAAGCCAAGGCGGAATGGAAAAACACAAAACGACCAAGTATGAGTTACATATATTTACATAATATCCAATCCTAGGTATAATTGTGGATAAAAGTAAAAGGACGAGATGAACATTAAAACAGGTCGTGTAGTGCAGTCAGCAAAGCCCTGAAAGCCCCGGCTTTATGTGCTATAAATCCAGCCGAGTGGCTATATTGAATGTAGCTCTCTCGATACCTGCAACCACTCACTGCATAAGATCCTATACGAATACGACGCCATACGCTCAGCCAACGTACACGACATAAATGTTGCTTTCTTTGTCAAGAAGACCACTATAACAGTTTAGATAATGCCGTACCCAAACCCTTAGACATCCTTCCATAAATTACATTTACCACCAACCCAACACACATCGTTTTTATTTATTTATTAGTACAGCTATCCAACAGACTTAGCCCAAATTAAGAGTAGGAGAAAATAAGTATTGGACAACACTAAACTTAAAGTTAACTTCTCTTGGCTCTGGGAAGATCCAAATATCCTAATAGTTAAAAAAGAAATCACAAACATTATAAACACCTCTTCCGACATTATCCACACAATGGAAAATACAACGATTAACTCATAACATAACTTTTATTTATTTACTAAAAAAATATAGAAAAGATCGGATTTTGTAGTTTCTTTAACACAGTTGAGATTTGGCAATTTGCGAAAAATATCGCGCGTATTAACTTTAGATATGTCTTTGTTATTATAAATATATACAAATATATAGGGTATCCCATTTTAAATATGAAAGTTAATGTTACTTCCGGTTAAACCAGAAGCGCTACCAGAATATCAAATAACATGATGTGTGAGCCCCTAGCCTAGTTTACAAATATATCAAGAAAATTAAAAAATAATTATAAATAAAAATCTGTTGTGACCATCATAATACCTATCGCGCCCTTTCCATTGTGGTATATATATATATATATATATATATATATATATATATATATATATATATATATATATATATATATATATATAAGTATTGTATTTACTATAATTTTAAATTCATTCTATGAGCAAGTTTCTCCATTTCTTCTAAATGTTCGAGGTTTTTCCAATTCATTAACGAGATTGGCGTTATTTCTGAAGGGTTCATGTAATATACATATAATTTTAAATATTTTATTAATAGTACAATAGGAAATATTAAATATCGTTCCCAGAAAAAGCCTTCAATACTGTCTCTAAATTTTTGACACTGACATTAGTGACATTTATCTGTCAATTACAGACATTTTAATTTCTCAAGTAGTTACCATTGAGATGTTTGGGCTGTGAGATTTACTACAACAGATTATTTTATAGATTATATATCTATATCTTTAAATCTATAGAAGGTATAATAAAAAATTTAAATGTGTCGGATAGAGAATTTTGTTTCTTAATATTTGTAATAATTTAAATATTGAAAAAGTAATATTTAGAAGATTTTTTTTAAAATACTACTACTTCCGGTTGTCCAATTGTTACCAGAATCTATTCAACTCTTACATTACTGTTAGATTGAGGAATCCGTAGTTACACAGGTCTTTAATCGTATAAAATTTGAGAAATCGTACCTCCAACAACCTCACACACACACCCACACACACACACACACACACACACACACACACACACAGACATCATCGTAAAAATGTTATTATCGGATTCTAGGGACGTGCTTATTATATAAAATCTGGATATGCGATTTTTAGCATGAATCCAATACCTCTCTTAGCAAGAGGTATCTCGTTTTTCAGTGTCATCCTGTATACCTACCTAACTTCCCATTTATTTAGCCAAAGAGTTTTATTTGTATATGAAATATTTTAACAAAGGATTTCTGTTTTTGCATTCCGAATATATTTGGTTTGGAATCACGCCATGTCGATTTCATATATTGCGTGTGTAACTGTTTGAACTTTAAACAAAGAATTTCTTTTTTTCCTCGGAAACCGATATATTAAACTGGAATTACAAATCAATCACGTTGGTCAATATCAGGATTGTGCTTTTAAAAATGTAGTATTGAGCAGACCCAATAGCGCCGGTCTGTTGGGGATAGCAGCACGGAACTTTATAATGAAATGTATAAGTTGGAGACAGATGCGATGCAGTTTGGTGGTGTGTTTTTGCATGCAACGAGTGTTTTGCAGTGGTGGCAGTACACGTCGTTACCTCAGGCAATATCCTTGGACCCAGGATGCGCTCATCCAAACCCCAACACATATAAGGGAAAGTCAACAAATATCCGTGGATGAAACATCCCTATACAAACAAACAGCGCCAAATGAGAAGAGGGTCAAGTGTATTTAACCAAGTATTTATTTATAAAAATACACACCATGCTTGGGCCTAGCCAAGCGAAGGCGGGGGGGGGTTCAACTAAAATAAATTAAAGTTTTTTCGCAAATATCATAATTTTCGTAGTGGATATTCGCCACAAAGTAGTGTAACAAGGAATTTTAAATGCATCCATAATTATTTGTTTCGCACTTGACTTTACACGATCTTAAGTACAGCACAGTAATGAACTCCGTACACTAGGGCTGCGATGCTCCGAAAAAACATCTGATCAGAAGATCGATTAATCGATCAGAATAATCACAGACAGCATTTAATCGATCAGCTCACAATAAATCGATTTGATCGATCCAACATGTCAAGATTATGTATAAACATGTGAATATGAGCAGCGGCATCCCTGAAGCGATGTCTGTTTTCTACATTCTAGAGGAAGAAAGTTAAGACACTAGGATTGATCGATCAAAATGATCACAGATTACATTTAATCGATCATAGATTTGATCGTTATGGATCACAGATGATCGATCAAAACTAAGGATCAAAACACAATGATAAATTTTGAAAATCGAACAGCCTTACTCCGTACCAGCGCCAGCAGTCATCTGTTAAAGTTTAAAGTTTCGCCCCTCTTAAAAATATGCGAGATTTTTCTTGATTTACCAAATCTCGTGTTTAAAAGGCCGCGCATTGTCTAGCAAAATCAGTTATTCCGAGTGGAGCTTGGCATTTGAGCTCCTTGGCTAGAACGTTCGAATCGTAGAGTTGTACTGCCGATGTTTTAAGTCGAGTTTAGTGATTGATATTCACCACTCGCCGAGATAAATCGCCGTCCGTATCTCCGTAGAGGAGTCCGTTTGTTCTTTATCGTTTGTTAGATATTTTCATGTGTTATTTTAAGTGTTTACTTACCGCTGTCAAATCCTGTACCTATTGCCGTATCACGAGAGCACTGTTTGCTAATAGATTAAATGCAGTACCGTCACAGTTTTCATAATTTGTGAATAATAAACTAGTTGGTTAAGTTAACTACGTGCTTTTATGAGACAAACCCTGGCCTACCTCCGCAGAAAGCTCTCCAGAAATCCATCCTTTCCTTCAGCTACCGCCGCCGAAGGCGCACGAGCAAACCAATCCCTGACAGAGAGGACTTGACCATTATGGCGCCGCCACCAACCAGGCAAGCGTCAGAATACACATCTTTAAAATAGTCTATTAATGGATCAACTCTGCCTTAACTTAACCAACTTTAAATCTCTTATAGTTTCTAAGATCCCAATGGTGAGCCTTGGAAAAGGAGCATATGTATTTTTATTACAACCAATACTCTTAAAAGGATCAAAATAAGGAAAATTAGATAATTTAATACATCATTTCAAATTCAAATGACAATTATTATGCATCGAGTTGATAACTTCGTAGGTGCTGAAGTCTGTTCCATTAGCGAGAGAATTTGAATCTAACTCACGAGCAGAAACAAGTTGGCTTACCCATCCGACCTGTTGTGCCAAAATTTTGATCCTTCACCTTTTCGACAAATCCTGAAGCCGAGTCAATATTTTCTGCTGACTGCAGAAAATCCCACTTCGACCTCAAATTCTGAAATTTCACCTCCTTCGAAGGACCACCCACCTTTTCGTGAGTCCCACAAAAAGCTAACAATAAAGAGAAACCGAAGTAATGGCAAAATTATTAATTTATTTTACGGATTATATACACACAAAATGACACATGACACGACTAATATATTTGTATTTACAACTAGCTTGTTCAGCCAACCAGTAAATTTGAGGAACGATTAAGGCGTGAGATACTGTAGGTTGACGTATCAATTCAGGTAGTTTTCCATTTCATGTACATAAGTCCAAAGGTTTTGTTCTTTTTAGTCTCCTTATTTCATAGAGGTATTTGTTCATGGACATATTTAATTTTTAAATCTTTAAGTAGGGTTTCATTATTAACGTACCATGGTGCGTTGGAAATTATTCGTAATACTTTGTTCTGAAACATTAGGCACCCCCGAACAAAAATAAAATGAAGAATTTCAAATCTATTTCACAAATGTTGTTAAAAGCAATAAGATTAAATGAATTGAAAACGAATTTAGTTTTTATTTGGTCAGTATTATTAATATACGTTGACAAGGGAGTGCTTGTGCATATGCTATCGTGCCGGTGGTGATTGCGCACCTGGTATGTTGGCTTCGGTCCATCGCTCCTCCCACGACCAATATCCCTCGGTCAGCAAAGCCAAAGCACTTCATTTCCTGCTACATAAAAACACATTCCCAAATACGAGTGCATCTCATCGTCTCATCCCAATCTCAAGCAATTAACCACAAGACTTGTAAATGGCCTGTGAGTTCCAATGAGGAGCGTAGAAAACAGAGGGACTGCCAAGTTCCCGGCTTTACGCTTCTACTCTCCTCTCGACTACTGGGACTGGGACAATCGATACCCAGACCCCGACCCGGACAAACTCACACCTAACAAATCACAACAACACATGTATAATTTAATAGAATTACACTACAATGTATATTGTATGGCTAAAATAAATTTCCTCCTTGCAGGTGACTGGAATAGTGGGAAGAGCCGATGTGCTGGCGTGTGTGTTCTTCCTTGTGTCGCTGCTGGCGTACCACGGGTAAGAAAATACATTTTGTTTGTTTCCACCCAAATGCTCAAGAAAAAATCGCGTTTGCTGTAATAGAATAGAAGATAAAAGAAGGGCGGAAAATGTCAAGAATACCGTAAATTGTTTGAACTGATGTTAACAGAATTCCGCTAGATTTAAACTCGCGCGAATGTTCTCCGTTGGGAACGTGGTAGATAACACCTAAAATTGAGTCCCTGAACAACGAAGGGACAAAAAGCAAAACTAACTCCACACATCATCAAAACATAACTGTGTCATCCTCTTTATTACAACCTACCACAACTTTTCACTATATCTATACGTGCCCCACATTTAAAATCTTTTTGTTACACATTAATTTCTTATTTCACACTTTTCAATGGCTAGAATGTATCATCAGCCTGATTTTCGTGACATTTGTTTAAAAAACGATATTGTAATCAAAACAATTACTGTTTCGTATACAATAAATTGTAATTTTGAAATTCACAGGAACATTGAACCTGAAACAAGTATACAAAACAATAAACTATACAATTTTTGGTATTCAAAGTTTACAAGAAACGGAGCTACTTGTTCCGGAAACAATATTTTTTAAAATACCATCTAAATTGTGAATAATGATAAATATAATTTACATTAATTAGTGCTATTATTGACTTCGAAAAGAGGAAATATGAACACTAAAAACTAAGTGACGTAGTGATGGAGAAGCTCATTTCAGATTGACTTCAATTCAAGTCAAGTTTAAGTCAAGTTCGTACTATGAAAACAGAAATTGACATTTCTATCATTTGAAGCTAAACTTAAGTCAAGAATTTTTCAAGTAGCGACAATATGGGCCGTAGACTAAGTTACCAACATAACAATCTAAAAAATTCCAAAAAACATTTGTACAAATTTTTCATTGTAACACTACTTGGCCAATACATACATAAAATCACGCTTGTCCCATTTTGTGGGTTAGTACAAACCCGAAAATGATAATAACAACAACAAAATCAATATCATACAACAATTTTTCACTCTTAACATATTAAAGTGACCGAATAATTACGAAATAATCATCATTCGCCACACCGATAATCGCATTCATACATGCTCTTCTTCTATTCTCTATTTAGCCACTTGTTATATAATAGTTACTTACGATACTAGTACGTAAAGCTAATCTGACCCATTCGTGACTAAAAATGCGTTAGGTATGTGTATCGTACAATATTTTACCAACAATAGAATCAATAATTATTTTAAAAAATATTTATGAATTAGGATCGCATAGTAAATGAGAAGCTTGCCGTGATAAAATGTGTACCCTGATTTTGCAAATTTAGCGCGTTTAAAAAGTTTTATCACTCGTTTCTCGGCAACCCGTGGCTAATGAAACCGTTTACTAAACAACAAACTTAAAACCATTGACCTATATATACAAAATGGACCGGCGTCTTGGATAACTTACGTGTATCCATCAAAAATGCTACCTGGCTGACTGGTGGGATCTCTGAATGAATCAAATATAAACGGGACTAATTTTTTTAAAGTATACAAAAACATATTATTTTTCTACATAATCCCCCGCATTTTTCCCAACAGATTGGGATCTTTTTAATCCCTTTATAGCAGGACCTTCACATATCCAGTGGAGCACAAACTCCTCCACCGCACGTTCGTCGTCGAATTGATAGCCTCCCATCGCTTCTTTAAGGGGCCCAAGACGGTGAAAGTCACATGGGGACAAGTCGGGATTGTAGCGTGGATGTTCCGTTTTCCAGCCAATTCTGTTAAATTTTTGCCTCGTAGTGTTTGCTGTCATGAAGCAAAATGACATTTTTAACAGTTTGCGTTTTTCTTTTCCTTCAATAATATATATAATATTGCGCATTAAATATGCGTTTATCAGGCTTCATGAGATTCCGAACCACCTCGATGTTGACTTCAGTAACGCTCATCCTTTGGCGGCAATCGTGGCTCTGAATCTCTCCTTCAGAGAACTCCTTATGTCGAGCAAAGACACGGGTTCTTAAAAACGTGTTGTCCCTGCACTGGGCCTTCAACCTCCGCAAAATTTCGGTTGGGCTTACGCCTTCCTTGGCCAAAAACTTGATAATAATCAGTTGCTCCACGGAGACATGCCCTTTTTGTTCGCCCATGGTTTTCATTAATACTAAAGAGACCTAAGCGAATTGGGGTCATGTCTACCCCTTTCCTAACAGTCGAAGCTACCTGCTAATCAACTCCAAACGGGTATATGACCCCTCTGGAATTAAAAAAAAAACAGACAATGTTAAGCATAACAAGATGTATTTTTTAAAGAGATAGCCCCTGTCATTGTAAAGATATATAACTCGCTGGTCCATTTAATACTATTATAAATTCTTCATTGTCCCTAGGCATTCGGACGGTCGTTGTCAAGTCTGGACCAGCGTGGTCTTAGGTGGATTAAGCATGCTGGCCAAAGAGACAGGAATCACAGTATTTGTCTTAAACCTGGTGTATGACGTCTACCGATGTTGGCCGCATTTGCGTCGCGCCGTAACTGATGTCCGCTGGAACGACGAGACCACCAAATTCGTTCGTCGGGCTGCCAAAGTTCTCGTCTCGGTAAAATTTATAAAAAGTATTAAATGTAGCGATTAATCAAAAGGAATTAGAGCGAGATAATTAATTGAAAATATTAATAAATGATTTTTATGATGAGTAATCGCCGCATTAAATATTATTAATGAAAGGAATATGTAAATGAATGTTATTTATTTTAAATATGAGTGGTTTTATTGTAGCTGGGCGTGTTGCTGGCAGTTCGTTTAGCAATGCTGCAAGGATCTCTACCCAAGTTCTCGCAGCAGGACAATCCGACGGCTTTCCATCCCTCGCTCTACGTCAGGTACTTCACCTGCATGCATTGCATTTTTACTCTTCATTACATCGGCCCAACTATGTAATATGGATTTTTCACATTCCACTCAAATTACATTCCTGGAGAATTAGCGGCATTGCAGAACTCTCCTTTCAAATATTTTTAATTATTATAATTTTTAAAATCTCATAGAGCAGTTTGTTTTTAATTGTTCATTTGTTGTTGAATTTAATTTAAAATGTATTACTTTACATGAAAACGATATAGATTACGTTTATATCGTACAGTAGCAGCTCGTCAGGGGAAGCAATTTTCATTAATTTTGTATTAGTTATATAGGGGTTAAGTGGTCATCCCATTAACGCCCAAATTATTTTTTCTTGGATTTTCAATCCTTCTCAATATACAGGTGTTATATTTTAGTGAACCAGGGCCCGTATTCCTGAGTGTTCGTCATTTCGTTCGTATTCGCGTTCGTTTTCATGTTAGTGGTCACAGTAGTCTGTGTTTCAAAAACAATATTGGATATGTCATTGTCAGTGTCAACTGTGTTGCAGTATTTATTCACATCATTTATAAGTTAAAAAAATTATTTATTAATCGTTAATAAATATATGATAAAAGTGAACTCTTCATTTGTAAGTGATCTGAATAAATGTGAAATATATAATATTATTTTTCAAACACAGACTACTATCACTACTAACATTAAAACGAAAGCGAATACGAATACGAATGTAATTAAGAACGCTCAAGAATAAGGGCCCTGATTATTTACAGGTTGATATTTACCGTGTTACAATTGTTTTATTTCAAGCCACAGTCATGGCTCACTATTCTCTTTTCGACTAGGTGTATAAAAAAGTGCCCGCCATTTTACTTTTTAATAATGTAACATATGGATTATTTTACATGATTGTAAAGCAAATTTGATTTACTTTTCAAATTTGTAAAAAAATATGGTATGTCCCATTTGAAATTTCAAAGTTGATATTAATTAATAATAAAGCGGAAGTGGTATCATGAATGTACATCCGTCATCAAGTAGCTTACATGTTGCTGTATGAAATAAATTACTAACTTAATAAATAAGCGAGATATTTGCTGGGTCCACTAAAATATAACATCCTGTATATGCACTTTTATTCATTAAAATCATGAAATATTTTACAAAAATGAGCATATTATAACAAAAACCGTTATTTACTTTATAGAGATATGATAATAAATTATTAGTATTTATTTTGACAATCATTATTCTGACACTGACGCAATAAAACTACTAATTTCACAGTTACCCTAAATGTTAGTAAACAATTTAATCGAATTAAAAGTGGAAAAATGTGTACCAATTGGATACCAAAAGTTTGGTACATTCGTCGCCATCTTGTTACATCACTTGATATGCGGACTAAATGTTTAGTTCGCGCGGTATAAACGTAGTCATTGTTTAAGAACAAATTTCACTAATATTGTTAGAGAATATTAAACAATATTACGGAGTGAAATTAAATTTGCCGCTTTGGAAACTCCGTGAAAGAGAAGTTCTCTTGGCTTTTAGATAAATGTTAGATAGAAAAGGAACAATTATTTATCGTTTTTGGAGGCGGGTGTACCTTGTTTCTTAAGTGAATCTGCAGCAATGCACTTTGTACAAGTTGTAACGCAGCCATTAGCTCGACCGCTGTAAAGTTCACTGCCAAAGTTCATCTATCGACAAATGTTATCGTTTCCAGCCCTGCAGTAATTGAAAAAGTTCCCGCCAATAAACAACCCCCATCATGTTGCAACAATAACAACACTAGTTTACAGAGGGTCTCATTTTCGATGTTTATTTTGCGTATCTCGGATAACAATCGTTTGCACATTCCATACTGAAAATAGCATTATTTTTTCCCTTATTGTATAAACTTTTCAATGATGTATAACATGTCTGTTCAAATTGCCAATTATTACGAAATACATGAAAAAATCAATTGATTCCATGGAATATTAGAACCGACAAAACTTTCATTAATTTCATAGATTTATTTGTACATGTATGTGTACAGTAATAAAATATTCACAATCATTATACGAGGCCCACTCCAAATTTATTCGTACCCTCTGAAAAAAATATATTAACAGCAAATTTTTAGATTACAATAGTTAAGACTATATTTGGGCAACTTTTTATTTTATATATTAATAAAATGTACTGGTTTAAATATAATGTTTTATCATTTAACAATAATCTACTAGGAAATATATGACAACGTGCTAATTTTTTTAGTTCCAACAGTAAATAATACATTTATGTTAGTATTATTTATAAAACTGAAGGTAAAGGAGACTGACAATATATTCAATTAATTTTCTAATTTTTTTAGTAAAATTATTTGCAAAATGATGTTTATTTATTAAAGTACCACCTACAATTATATTGCATACAAGAATAAATAAACTTCTGGATGCTATGATTATTACTCCAATTCAAAAAAATTTGATATGGTGTATGAATATAGAGTGAATAGAACTTGAATACATTGCTTATAATAAAATTTCTTAGATTTAATAATAATTTATTTGCAAATAAACCATTGTCTGCATGTGACATGTTTTCGTCTTTAATAATTCGCAAATAATTTTTATTAAAGTAATAAAATTTAAGATAGCAATTAATTGAGTATATTGTTAGTTATCTTTACCCTCAATTTTATAAATAATACTAACCTAAATATTGTATTATTTACTGTTGGAGCGAAACATTATGGGACTTGTCTTTTGGTCATATGTTTACCCGTGGATTATTGTTTAAATGAGATATTTAGTTAATAACATTGTATTTCAATCCAGTACACTTTCTTAATACATAAAAAAAATATTTCTGTTAATATATTTATTTCAGAGGGTACGAATACATTTGGGGCTGGGCTCAAAGAGGTTGGGAAATAGCATATTTTACTTCACCCCCGGGTTGGAAATGTTTATGTAGTAAGATTGTAAGTAAGTTAAACAAATTTTAATAGAGCTGTCAAAAATATTAATTAAAGGTTATAAATCATTGATTTATTTTGAAAATTATTGTTTTAAGCTGAAGATGATTATGAATAAAATAGTATACATAGCTCGATGGGAGTTTCATCACAGCCTCACGCAGTGGAACTAATTCTTGAATAGACACAAGTCATTCTATTAGTTCGGCTCCAAAATGATCCTCTTTTGACTAGTAGAATAACTTGTCTCTGTTCAGCCAACACAGTATATTAAATTTGTCTCTAAAAACTGACCCAGGAATGTTCGAGTACAAACGGTGTTGTTGTATTATGAATTATTACTCAAGATACTACCCTAAAAATTAGCCCTCGCGAAACTTTATTTATTTTTAGTGAAGTATTTATTTTTATAGGAAGTAAAAATGAAAATAAAACAAATATTTAGATATTTGTTAATAAAAAAATTTATTTTAACAATATATACATTTCACGACGCCCATACACCAATATACACAAGTAAAGTGGCGAGCGTGTTACATATTTTTATAAGTTAATTGCTTAAACCCGATTTATATTCTAGAGTTTACATTTCTCTGTATAGATTATTGACGTTCTCGTACTTGGCGGCGTTCAACTGGTGGCTCCTGTTGTGCCCAGCAACTCTGTCTCACGACTGGCAGATGGGTTCCGTGCCGCTGCTGACCTCGGCAGCCGACAGCCGCAACCTGGTGACCTGTCTATTCCTCGGCACCGCCCTACTCATGGCTTGGCGCACTCTGCAGGACTTTGAACAACAACGCCATGTGCCACTTGTGTTGGGGTTGCTACTTCTTGTCCTACCTTTTCTTCCAGCTGCTAATTTACTAGTGACCGTGGGTTTTGTGGTGGCGGAAAGGGTGTTGTATATACCCAGTTTAGGGTGTGTGATGCTGGTGGCGTATGGAGCGCAGTTGATGTGGACTGCGGCGGCGAAGCATAGGCAGACTTTATTGGCAGCGGCTGCACTACTTCTAGTGGCATCATGTTGTAGAGTTCTGCACAGGAATCGAGATTGGCATTCCAGGGAGACTCTATTGAGGTGAATACTATAAAATACGAGATTTGATCAAAACATAACGAGAATTTTTTTATTTCGCGCATTACTCGTTTATAATTTAACTCATTTTTTATCTTCCATCACCTTTAGGTAAGGAAGGTATTGCCTGTGGTCAAAAAAATCGATGGTGGGTAACACAATTGAAATTGCATCTCTTCTTTCGTTCTACGAGAATTTTTTTCTACCACTTCCGGTTGGCCATTTGTTACCAGAACCTATTCAACCCTTCCCATTACTGTTAAATTGAGGAATACGTAGTAAAACAGGTCTTTAGTCTTATAAAATTTGAGAAATCGTATCTCCAAGAACTTAACACACACACACATCTACACACACACAGACATCATTGTAAAATTGTTAAAATCGGATTCTATGGTCATCGTGCTTATTCAATAAAATCTGGATATGCGATTTTTAGCATGAATCCAATACCTCTCTTAGCGAGAGGTAAAAAAAGAAATTTAAACAAACGGCGCAGTAACCATTGGTGTTTTTTTTCTCCGTGTATTCGTACTTGCTACTTCTATCCCGACTTTTTAGACGCAGTTTTTTTTTGTACTTCTGGATGTAAACTTGAGGAATACGAAAAAAATCTAATTTGTGGAATCATGGTATTGAAGTTATGCGATCCGAAACTTTTGTCACACACACAGACACATAGACACACATACATACAGACATCATCGTAAAAATGGGAAAATTGTATTATAGGGACCCTAAAACATGCTTATTCACTAAAAACCCATCATTGAATTTTTTGACCAAAGACAATATCTTCCTTACCTAAATTAAATTAATTAAAATTAAATAGCGGGAGATTTTGTGTTGGCCACATGAGATTTTTTCTTTTACAAATTGGAACATTTAGATCGGAAGTACTGAGGCATACAGATAAAATAAACTATGAAAAGATAAATGTTGCCAGGAAATAGTGCTTTTTAATGTATTCGGTAGCAAATGTAAAGTATATTCTGTGTCTGTTTAATGCGGTTTAATTGAATGTAAGCGTCTTCCATGTGAGTATCAAGTTTACGGTTAAATAATTTCTTGTCGGATAATGAATGTAATGTAGAGGAAGGAGCAGGATAATAGTTTATGGCGTCCGGCGTAAATTTCTATTAGAATCGGAAAAGAAGGCGATGAAATATTGAAGCTGGTGGTTGTTCTGTTCCAGAGCGGGCCTAATGGCACTGCCGCACAACGCCAAAATGCATTATAACTTTGCCAATTTCCTGCGAGACACCGATCGCCCGGAACTCGCCATCTCGCACTACCACAAGGCCCTGCAGTAAGTTTCACACGTTGTGCGATGTTCTCGTTGACACTTACCCTGTCCCGTAGGCTGTGGCCGGCGTATGCCAGCGCACACAACAACCTCGGCACCCTCATGAACAGTGATGAACTCGCGGAGCATCATTTCCTCGCCGCTATTCGCTATTCAGCCGATCACGTTAACGCTCATTATAACTTGGGACAATTGTATCGGTAAGATGAACACCTACAATAACTTGTCGGGGTGGTATCAATACCGGGATGTGCTTACAGTAAATCGAACCGCACGGCAGAGTCTGCCAGGATGCTGGAGCGCTGTATCCGCCTTGAGCCTGCCTTCACCCCCGCCTACCTGGAGCTGGTGAAGTTACGCGGAAGACAGGACCTCACAGTGGGTGTTCTGCTTAAAAAAGTCGTACAACTCAATGCTAAAGACCCTCATCACATCACTAACTACGCAGATTGGTTAAGAGAACAAGGTAATATAGTATAATATCTTATCAAATTATTGGTCATTTTTATAATGTGTAGAAATAGTTTTATTTTTAACTTTTTGTTTTATTCGGCATTTTGAACTAGTGGTTTTCGTTGAAAAGTTTGCATCGAAGTATCTTTAGTACATAAATAATTAGATGGCAAATTTCAATTTGCTGTCTCCGTTACTCTCTGAATTTTTAATTGATCAAATTTATTGATTTTTACTCCGCATTCTTGTTTCT
Organism: Harpalus rufipes; assembly: GCA_951394225.1. Taxonomy (NCBI): domain Eukaryota; kingdom Metazoa; phylum Arthropoda; class Insecta; order Coleoptera; family Carabidae; genus Harpalus; species Harpalus rufipes. The sequence goes on from OX596279.1 coordinate 57,173,021, forward strand.
TTTTCGCTAATATTACCGGAGTTGAAAAACATTCGCCTAAATTTAAAACTAGTTAAAATTTAAACGCAAAATAAAAAAAAACACTGCAGATACCACGATTATTCTCTTTATTATTGGAAATAGAGGAACAAATAAAAGTTGTAGTAGACCAAAGGGAATTTACTTATTGAAGAAATTATAACAAAATTATATTTCTTTAAACGGTATAGTAAACAGGCGACACTGAAAAACGGGCCACTGAAAATAACTTTTTTATTTTTACATACATGTAAACTAGGCTTAGGGGCCCACAAATCGCGTAAATTAACTTTAAATATGTCTTTGTTATTAGGATACACAAACTTTTTACCGTTTATAAATTTTTAAAAAACCTTAACATATTAAACATTATTTATTTTCTATTGAATACGACCCACAAAATATTTATTTGTTCTTTTCAATGGAAATTTCACAATGTAACACGAGGGGGGGGTGGGGAGAATAGAAACTCTACTACGCGCTCAAACTAAAACTCAAACATCAATATCTAATACCGACTATCTAAAACACTTACTTTCGTGAGAGGCTTATCTCTGAGGGATGAAGAGGGTATTATATGGCACCCATACCAAAATATCAGCCCTGCACTTAGGCTCGCAATAACTTCTAAACTTAATTGTCAACATATAACTCGGACAGCTAGACTAAACAGACAGTTAATAAAAGATGATAACTATTTATAAACAGAATTTTGACTAACAAAGATAACAAGTTGAAATATTATTTCTGAAAGTATAATTTAGAAAAGATTATAAAAAGTTACTTATTTGTTATTGCTCGCCGTGTTACAACAAGCACAAAGTCATTTTCTGATAATGTTAAATAATCAGCTACTTGAAACTCTTCAGTGTCATCAATGACTTCTAAATCTTCAGAAGTTTCTGATACTAATTTTTGCAATATTTTTTTGCTTTAATTCTTTTTTATTTTGCTTTTCCAAAATTAGTGCTTTCTTCCTTTCTTTTTCTTTTGCCTCATCTGCAATACGGTTCATTTCTGGAGCGCTGGTCAATTTTTGGATATATCCATAACTGCCCCGACATGCCTGTATACAAGTACCTCATTGGCAATTCCAATTATGGTCTTACGGGGCAGATGCAGATGATATGTTAAATGTCTGTGCCACGGTTTTCAGTATTCATCCTGTAAAGTACTTATTCTATTAATCTTAATTTGTATTGTTATTTAATATGTTTCTCAATAATGAACTGTTTACTAAACAAAAGCCAAACAGCGCAATGTTTATTTTTTTGTTTTTCTGTCTACAAATGTAAACATTACATACTGCACATTCTTGCTAATTTTAATTCACATTTTCGTTGGTCTAGGGTCATACATAGCGGCGTCTCGCTATTATTGGAAGGCGTTGGAAATTTCTCCCTCATATCAACCCGCTGTGTTAGGCGCTTGCCAAATATTAAGACTTCAAGGGAGGCACTCACAATTACTACAATTAATAACGAGGTCAGCAAAAATTCATACTGTTAAGAAATGTAAATAATGTTATATAATTTATAGATGGCATTCAGTTTTGCGGTTACAAAGAGGCAGTCTGCCTTTAAGTCCGCATGTTTACCTACATGGTTGGCAGTTGAAAACTGAGCTAAACAGCAAAGCCAGAGCATATGATCCATGTCCCACATTATTATGTGTAAGTTGAGATTTATGTAGGCAATTTATGATATTATATGTGGTGTTTAAATTTAATAGGGTCGACGCTGCATCCCAGCTCATCTTCAGGTGCATCCCGCGTGCAACCGGACGAGCAGAGCGCCGCGATGCTTCAGCACAGTGCGCCAATGCCGGCTCACTCGCAGTCGGCACCACAAGTACCCCAGGCCGCCCGCCCCCTTCATGGTGCCGCATTTGCTCGACACCGTCTAGTGGTGCAATTATAGTGATGAGTCGTGCAATACACCCACACATACAGACCAGTATTAGATAGGCTTGATAGCAAACAGAAGAGACCACAGGACAGGGTTCATTTCATTGTAAGAATCACTCACCAAACCAAACACGGGGTGACATATCACACATGGGGACACGTAAGTTCTGTTTAGTTTGGCTTTTTTCTTTTGGTTTATGTCATGAACAACGAAACATTTCTATGGAATGCCGTTTTTGGATTTATTCCCACATTTTGAAACAGTCGTGTATCGTAAAAATGAACTAACATTGAAAAGAAAGATGTAAACTGATTAAAACTTTCTTTTTACCTCCCGCTACCCTTGGTAAGGGAGGTATAGGGATCGTGCTAAAAATCACATATCGAGATTTTGGTAAATGACCACGTTTTAAGGTCCCTACAATCTATTTTTAACATTTTCACGATGATGTCTGTGTGTATGTATGTAACTCAAATACTATCATTCTGAAAGTTTTGAAACCATGTATTTCTAGCTTATTCTAATATGGAAAGAAGCCATTGATTTTGGTGGCAATCGGATAACCGAAAATGGCAGTTTACTTGAAGCTGAAGATAGTTATATTATCACGGCATATTCTCCATTACTGGGTGGGCTAATCTGATTTATACACACATTTCGGTAATGATGATGACATATTTGTATTTTGCGGGCGTTTACCACAAGGGTTAATTTTATGCCATTTAAAATTCGAATTATTTGGCGTTGATCGGGATCGAATCGGATTCCCCAGATTCGCGACCAGACATCAGGCACGCGGCAACGAGACCCCAAAGGTAAATGGCGGGAGGTATTGTGTTGGTCACATCAGATTTTTAATATTAGTTTAATTTTGTTTATTTAATATACCGGGAGTTTATTTTATCAGTAAACATTATCATTACCATAGTTACAGTTTTGACAGCAACGTATTAAACCGTTTATACATAGAGATTATTAACATAGATTAATATATATATATATATATATATATATATATATATATATATATATATATATATATATATATATATATATTAAATTATGAATTAAAGAAATGAGAAATTATTTATTTATGTTTGTATACTTACAAACTATATCCAACCAGTGAAGAATTGTAGTGGCCGGCACAATACCTCTCGCCATTTTCATTTTATGTTGCATAGGGCGTTATGTGACTTTGTTGGCCTTGGCAAGCAGATATGGGGGCCCGTGTCAGAATGGCAGCTAGTATTACTATACATAGGTTTCAAGTATCATAAGTTTTCATTCAAAACATTATGATTTTCAAGTATATTCCATGGATGACAAATAAACATAAGAATATTTTGAAATTTTGAATGAAAAATTATGACATATGACAATTGTGACATTTATGTAAATAATTACTAGACATCATTCTCAAACGGATCTTCATATCTGCTTACCATGGCCAAGAAACTCACATAATTGCTCGCGCCATAAGTAACGAATTTAATATTTCTTGTACACACAAATAATTGAAATTGTATCTCTTCTTTCGTTCTATAAATGAAGGGCTATGTATTCTTTCTCCGAACAACTGACCTTAAAAAGTCATCATTCATTCGTATAAATGTGACAAAAATTGTATGATATTTGAGTTTTTACGACTGTTTGAAAATATCAACAATCATATAAATTAAACAAACATGTAATTAAACTAATATTTTGTGTTGATTGTTCAACAATCAGTTTAAATCTTTCTTTCTAATGTGAGTTTATTTTTGCGATACATTAATTTGTACGACAGTTTTAAAATGTGGGAATAAATATTAAAACGGCATTCCATTCATTTCGGTTAGTGGTAATAGCATTTGGAGTACCTGAGTTCTGTTACTGTTATGGTTACACATAATCTATTCTAGTTAGACTTGTACATTTGGCAATATGAAATTAGTATGCTCAGCAGAAAGATATAAGTGCCATAAAGACATTTTGTATTAACATTAACGCAGTATTATTTGGTGAGTACCTTGTACATAACATACAATATAAACATAGTTACATTCTAAGATTTAATTAAGTATTGAAATGTAAAACTGACTGATTTCGTATTGCAAGTGATAAACTTTTCTAGTGTGTATAATGCTAAAGAAATCGTCTGTGGGGCATTTGCACGTGACGTTTCAACATGGCGGCTGACGGCTTATTGTGGACGAACAAACCTTCAGTTTGCATTGCGTCTTATGGAGAAATATCGTTCCGTAAACTTTTGATGTTTTTTACAGCACTTATTGTTTTCTTTGGGAAAAAATGATTAGAGTGTGTAAAGGTGGAGAAATGTTTCCATAAAAAATATTTGAGGATATTCAAGGTTATTAAATTAGTACTAACCTAATCGTAATTTGTGTATATTATTATCCGAAGAATTGGAACTTCCTTCTCATAAAATAAAATCACACTTTTAAACATATATCATATTAGTATTTTATGTATCTAGGACGAAAAGTGAATCTTTAAGGTATAAGCAAGTTGTTTACGACCAAGGCGGGTAGTAATAAAAATACCAATAAAAAATTACTTATGATAATAAAAAAAATAAACTCGAAGATAAATATCTTTGTCATACTGGTTTCTAAAGCAACATTTTTTGAATGAATTATAAAACAAAAAGTTCTAGAACTTGAAAATAATATTTCAAAGTTCTAGGACTTTAAAATTTTACCTTTATACTGAATCCTAAGCAGCTTCATCCAAAATATCTGGAGGAATGTAGTTTTTCATCAATTATAGCGAATAATAATGTTAACGAAACCAAAAAAAAATCAATTTCAATCTGTTAAAATTTTGCTAAGATTTTCGAACAATTGCGATTTGGCCTACTTATACAAAACTCATACTGCTACAAATTGCTGCATATTTCTTTTAATAATTTAATAACTAGAAACCAGTTTGACATAAAATTATAGATGTACCTCTGACGAAAAGTAAATCTTTAAGGTATGAGCAAGTTGTTTACCGCCGAGACTAGGGTTGCGAAAAAGATCGGTTTTTTTTAAAATCGGATTGATCTTTTCTTTTTAAAAGATCGATTAATCGAAAAAAATCTACCAAAAAGATCGGTGATTTGAAAAAAATCAATTTTTAAAAATTATTATTGACAAAGTTTTGTTTCACGAATTTAAATTATTTATTTAATGCATGTAAAAATGTCATCTACTATTTTCTTACGTGAAATGAAATATAGTTACATTTTAAAATATCATGTGTAAATTTATGAAAAACTGATTTTTTTGCACAGCCGCAATGTTAATCTGAAGCTTGGTTGTGTAGAATCATCTATTCACCCGCCATGTTGTGACATAGGTACAAGCGTACAAGTGCCCTATTTTATGCAAACACTTCATTGCGAACCAAAAGCCGGTTTACAGGTTTGATAAATGATAATTATAATAATATACGATATATTTTTTAAAAATACAAATGTATTAATGGATTGTATAAAGTAGATAGGTCACATGTAAGTCATTTTTGAAAATCTTAATATAAGTATGCATGGTGCCATAAACTGCTGTGACACGCTGATTTGCTTACGGAACTGCAGAAAGTTTATAAAGAAATGAAAAAGTTACCTAATTTACTTTATACGGAGCAATACAATGTGCAATACGTTACTCAACTAGAACAAAAACAATGATATACTTTCCAAGGGTCCACGTCTAGTATACTTTAAGCGCATCTCAGATCTGTCTGCCAAATCAGCCTAGTGTTGGTGCACCAGCAGTGTTTTGTGTGCAAAGCTCATAAAATTGTTTCTTGTTTTTACTTAATAAAAAGTAAAAGTATTGCTGTTACTTTCATTGTAAATCAGGAAATATTCGCAACATCTGCAAATTCCCACTGAAGTCCTAAACAATATATTTTTTTTTCTCCCAAAAAACCAATCAATTGCACAACTTAATTTTTACAATTTTTAATAACGCGCCAATCCGATATTTTTGTTGGTATACCGCCGAAGCGTGAAACCGCTAATTATCAGGTTTTTTGGCATCCGCTTCGCTCTGTTTAATATATAAATGCTGCGTAAACTGCAACAATCAGTTAGTTGAACGTGAACCATGCTGACATTCAGACTGGTTATAGCATGCACGACATTAGTAGCCGTATGGAGCTACCACGTCTCCGAACATGAATCAGGTGGTGGTTCCCAGCACGAAGCTGATCACTACAACAAACACGGAGACAAGGGCGACAAAGGCTATAAATCAGCCCACCATCTTGACCACAAAAAAACAGCACATGCTGGCCACGAACATCATGCCGGCAAGTACGCCAAGCATGCCGGGCATGTCGACAAGCACCACGACGAAGGCGGCCACTACTCCAAACACCATGCAGCTGGTCACGGCCACAAAGGCGGTAAGTTCGGCGAAAAGAAAGGACACAAAAAGGGCCACAAAACCAAGGGATACCACAACAAATTCTTCAAGGACGAGTACCACAAAGAACACAAATTCTACGATGATTTCCACAAGGCTGGACATCACAGCAAATTCGGGGATCAACACGGCCACCATGGAAAGAAACACGGAGGTCATAAGAAGGGTGGAAGTCATCATTCTGCTTACCATGATGATCATTTTGGCAAGAAAGGACATCACAATAAAGGACACTATGATAACGACCATATAGGCCATCACGAGAAATACGGACACGACGCGTACCACCACCACGACTCACATTACGGCAAGCACGGCGACCACAGCGATGGAAAACACTACGGCTTCCACTATGGTCATTAGCCTAACCTACTCTGGAGAAATCTAGTGAAAGTATTTCACACTTTAACTTGACAATTGTTTGTTTGTTATATTGTTTTTATATTTTTTGATGTTTTAAATACATAATAAGTAAAAACTTTGACTTATCTATTTACATGTACATACAAGTTAGAAGTATTTACAGTGAAAAACTACAGGAATCTGATTTCTTGCAACAGTTGTATATTTATATATCTAGATCTTTTGGTGGGAGGAATGAGTTTGTAAATTCAAATTGCATAAATTTATTTAAGTGAAACTGTAACCAAGTATTACACCATAGCTCGATGATAATTCGATTACTTTTTGCCGACGTGCGGAAGCGCGACATAAACTTGAACACTTTCGTGGGGAGGCGGTGGAAGAAACAAGGGTTTACCATCACAGTCCACATATTTCCTAAACAAAATATTCTATTATTTTTTTCCTTAGAGCCAATATTTCCAAGTTCAGTTAAGTATTTTTATCCCTAGAATAAATTTTATACTGTACATTTTTTTAAAGATGTCCGTCAAAGTCATCTACGAATTGTATGAATTAAGATTTTAGCTCCGCCCATTGTCAAATTCAGTAGTGTCGTACATAAGATACTACTGTTATTTTATTAGTATAAAAATATATGTTACAGTAAAAGAATTCAAAATGCAAAACTAATTTAACTGGTAAGTTTATTAGCAAATGTAAAACCAAATATGTGAAAAGTAAGATACTAACACTTAACGTGGCAGCAAAAATATTGTCGACAATATGACATATTGAAAAACAAGCGTATTATACCAATCCTTATCGCATACGTATGTAATTTTGCAAATGAGACAGATAAATGTATGCCAATTTGTTAATTTGTTCATGATACAGATGAACTTGATCGGACACCTTTAAAAAAAATGTTCTGGGCCAGCAGAACACCTCTCGCCACTTCCGTTTTTGGTTACATAAATATATGCAGATATGGGGGCCATGTCAGAATAACAATTAGTAATTATGTACATAGATATCAAATGTCGGATTTTTTCAGTGAAAATTTCAAGATTTTCTAAATTCATGTATTTTGTCACCAGGAGTGTGGAATTTACTTGTCGAGGAAAATAAACCACATGGAATTAGTAAATCACTAAATTTAGAATGAAAAATTATGATATTTGACATCTATGTACATGACTGCTCGCGCCCTATTGTATTTAACCTATCTTGTATACCTAAACTCTACACCAAAAATTCTACTTATATCTATTCTTCATATTTAGATTTTTCTTCTAATTTTTCGAAATGTTTCCAATTCATTGTCGGGATTGACAGTATTTTTAAAGGGTATATGTTATATACTTATAATTTTAAATTTTCAACTATTAATACAATAAGAAATAATATAATGTATGTACTTCGCAAAAATAATCTTCAGTAATGCCTCTGACATTTATCTGTCAGTTACAAATATTTAATTTTCAATTGGTTTCCATGATATTATTTGAGCTGTGAGATTTATTACAACAGATTAATATATACCTTATATTTCTTTATCTCTAAATCTATAAAAGATATAATAAAATATTTATATGTATCAGATAGAGAATTTACTCTTCTTTAAAAATAGCAAGAACAAAAATTTTCAAAAAATAATATTTAGAAGGTTGTCCAATTATTACTAAAACCTTTTCAGCTCTTTCCAATAATGTCCGATTGAGAAATACGCAGTTAAACAGATATTAAGTACTATAGTTTTTGAGAAATCGTCTATCCAACATACCCCCGTACACACACACACACACACACATAGACATCATTGTAAAAATATTAAAATCGGATTGTAGGGACCTTAAAACGTGCTTAATCATTAAAATCTGGATATTTTTAGCATGAATCCAATACCTCTCTTAGCGAGAGGTAAAAATTTACTGTACTCGGGTTAAATACAAAATTCTGTATTTCCAAATTTGTTTTTTGTGTATTCCTGGGGTAAATACACTATCTTGAGAATAAATTTGAACGTTCGATCCGACATCGAATAAATATTTATTTCATTGTTAAATTTGACATTTACAATATATTTGTAATTATTGACATATTGAACGATAATGGTGAAGAAATAGTTAATTATATTCTGCGACCATATAACATTTGAATCCTTGAAATAAAAACATTTGGAAATACACATTTTAACTTACCAACCCTTATTTTTTTACAAAACTTACTTATAGGGCATGTCATGTATCATATTCATCTTCAACTTTTGACATATTTTCTGTGAATAAAAACTGGTCGCATCAACTCTTATAACATTATAAGTTAAATCTTTTGCTAGCTCTATAGATTTTTTAACAAGATTATATCCCAATTTTTTCCCTTGATTATTTACATCAACAGCTATGTGTGTTACTTCAAAAACTTTATACTCATGATATTTTTCCCATACATTCGCTGCTCTAGTTATATGGGCATGTAGTCTTAGTAGTTCCGCGACTTTATGACATGTGCAAGTGTTGGCGAAGTCGTCTTGTGCGTCAGCGTCCCATGGACAGATTCCCGAATTTACTGCAGCACCACATATAGCACCAGTACGCCTGCAAATGGCCATAAGGGACATACCCTGCTCCAAACTCTTTAAAAGACGTCCTTCCAACACGGGATTGTGTTTATAGGCCAGCCCTGCTGCCACCATAGTCGGTTCCTCATTGAAGTATGAATAGCGGAATAAATCTATTACTCGTTCATAGTCTTTGGGACACACACGGACGATAATGAATGAATTGTCCTATTAATATAATCAGTTATGTTTTTTATATGATTGTTTATTGAAGTACTTACGAATCTGGTTGCTTTTGGATTATATGTTACATTTTTACTAAAGGATCGTGTAAATCTGATACATTTGAATTGACTTCGAAGGGTAGAACTTAAAATTTTGCATAAGCCAAGCATTTTATGAAATTTTGAAGTATGACATGAAAACAAAAAAATTCTATTAATCAATGTCAAAACACTGCAAAAAAAAATCAAAGTTATCGAAGTAAAATTATACTCTATTCCAGTTATGAATGAACTTCGGCGTCAGTTTTACAAACATAAATTTATGAATTATACAGTAGAATCCGCTTATAATGGGACCAATGAAAATAGTCCATCATAGTCGAGTGTTCATCTCATCAGAATAATTACTAATTAAACAAATGCATATTCACGTTATTCCATTGTCCTGTTTTTTATTTAAAATATCTGTTGTGGCCATCACAATACCTCTCGCCCTTTCCATTGTAGTATATATAAGTATTGTATTTAACATTTCTTGTACACACAAAAAATTCTAATTACATCTAATCTTTATATTTAGGTATTTTCTATAATTTGAAATTCATTCTATGAGCAAGTTTTCTCCATTTCTTCTAAATGTTCGTTTTTCCAATTCATTAACGAGATTGGCGGTATTTCTGAAAGTTCATGTAATATACCTATAATTTTAAATATATAATTAATAATACAATAAGAAATATTAAATATCGTTCGCAGAAAAAGCCGCAGTACTATTTTGACACTGACATTAGTGACATTTATCTGTCAATTACAGACATTTCTCAAGTAGTTACCATGGAGATGTTTGGGCTGTGAGCAGGCTGTGAGATTTATTATAACAGATTATTTTATAGATTATATATCTGTATCTTTTAATCTATAAAAAACATAATAAAAAATTTAAATGTGCCGGATAGAGAATTTTGTTCTTTAATATTTGTAATAACAAATTTTCAAAAAAAATATTTAAAAGACTACTACTTCCAGTTACCAGAACCTATTCAACTCTTCCCATTACTGTTAGATTGAGGAATCCGTAGTTACATAAGTCCTTAGTAATAATACAGAACATAAGAATAAAAAACACTTAATAACAACAAAATGATTTTACAACAAATATTCAAAATGACTCCCAGCCTTTTCAATACATTTTTCACAACGTTTTGAAACAGAATAAGTAGCCCTTTTCTGTATTATTATGACAAAAAATATTATTTCGTTTAATAATAATAGTTACAATTGTTTTATTTCACGTCACAGTCATGGCTCACTATTCTCTTTTTGACTAGGTGTATAAAAAAGTGCCCGCCATTTTACTTTTTAATAATGTAGCATATGGGTTATTTTCCATGATTGTAAAGCAAATTTGATGTACTTTTCAAATTTGTAAAAAATGATAGTATGTTCCATTTGAAATTTCAAAGTTGATATTAATTAATAATATAATAAACCGGAAGTGGTATCATGAATGTACATCCGTCATCAAATAGCTTACATGTTGCTGTATAAATCGTGTTATATGAAAGAAATTACTAACTTAATAAATAAGCGAGATATTTGCTGTGTCTATTAAAATATAACACTCTGTATATTACATAGTATGTCTATGTGTAACACCTTCAGTCGCCAATCAAAAATATTAGTATCGGTATTATGACGTCACACTATAACAAAAAGTCCACTTATTTCCGAAGTATTTTAATTATATCATTTTACTTCTTTATTATTAATATCCATTATTAAACATACTTTCGCTTTTTTTACTAATTTCTCTTAAATCGATCGAGCTGAAGTAGCCTATTATAACTACTTCGTTTTTCGGTTCATATAAAAACGAACAATAGCATCGACCGGACAGTACGTTTTATTTTTTGTTGCCATGGTTTTAATGGCCATCTACGAGTGTTGTAAAGATACAATATAATTAGTACGTTCTACACTTCTACAGTAAAAATTAATGTATACTCTTATAGTTGCTATTATATATGGTCTGAAATTTCTACACTGTTGCCAATTCAGTGGCAATATTGAAAAGGTTATGAAGAAACGGCAACACCGCAGGGCAAGGGAAAAAGTTGAGCATCAATCCATACTTATTTGACGGTGACTATAAATGAAATCAAATAAAATTCAGATGTTAAAATATTTTTTTATTAATTCATTTTATTTACAAAAATATTCACTTTTATAAAGTTGTGTATGTTGATAATGTAAATAGTAATTAATTAGTAATATTTCTTTTATTAAAAATAAAAATAAAAACTTTTTATACTTAGTATGCTTTTTATTGTAATATAATGAAATACTTCATAATGACTTGCTTTTTTAAGATAAAATAAAATAATTATATACAAATAAATGAATAACAATTTGGCTGGCGTATAATACATATATAAAAATGTAGTAATTTTGCGGTTACTGTGCTAACTAGAGATGTTTTTTCCGAACTAATGTAGGTTTTTCAAATCTAAAAGTTCGAGGCATAGACCATAGATTTAATAGAGAAAGAATTGTCAGTTGTTAAATGAAATCAATCAGAATTGTTTTTACCTTCCGTCACCTTTAGGTAAGGAAGATATTGTCTGGTCAAAATATTCGGTGTTTTTCAATGAATAAGCACGTTTTATAATCCTACACTACAACACAGTTTTACTATTTTTACGATGATGTTTTATGTGTGTATGTGTGTGTTTCTTCTTCGTTACATCTATGTGAAGATTAGATTTTGATTATAATTGGTCAACCGGAAGTACCCTTATTTGCAGTTCTTAACAGTATTTCTTGGAAGACGAAGTTAAATATTCTCTATACGGTTTGATACACTTTTTCTTTTATATTCAACAAATATAGAGCTAAAATATTATAAAAAGATTAAAATATCATGAATCAATCAGCTATAACCACATAACCATGGAAACTGCTGATATATTTAAATAATTCTAATTGACATACATCAGTGTCAAGTGCAATTTATATGGTATGTTCATAAGACGCGGAAATATAGGATAAGGGAAATAACACGAGTGAAATGTTACTATAAAAATATAAGAGAAACAGAGGAAGACCAAAGAAAAGCAGAAAGGGCTGTATTGCGGGAGACACGCAAAATACAAATGAATGGAAGAAGAAAATCAAGAATAGCGACCCCTAACGAATTGGAAAACCTAAAGAAGTTCGTGTTATAATTTTACTGGAAATATGTAATATTTTCCAAGGAATTATCTGTATTTGTACAAAATACATAGAATTGACGGAAGGTATTGTGCTGGCCACATCAGATCTTTTAACAGTGGCATGTTACCTATTACTGGGTGTGCTAACAGCGGCGGCTTATGCTATAGGGCACCAAATAAAAACAGAAGAAAAAAAACGAATATTTGTTCATATACATTTTAAAAATATTTTAATTATTTAGTTACTGTCAATATTATACAATCCTCCCTACACCGTGGGTAGCTTGGTGGCCTATTTACAGCACAATAAAGGCCAAATAAAGGTTCTCGCTAATTACATTAGATATAAACAAAAACATTACAGCAAACAGACAGTACTTAAAACAACTATAAAGATGGTAAGGTAGATTTTAAGCATTTTTTAAAGGAGTTGAAAGACATATTAAACAAAAGTTTATAAAATAAGTTTTATATGTGAACATTATACGGTTAATACAGGAGTACTTATAATTATTTGCGTTACTTTTAGGTACCTTAAATAAATTATAAGACCTTGTTATTTTTGGTGGAATATGAAAATTAAACATGAAATAATATTAGTACAATGAAGCAAATTATTGAAAACTTTATACAAAAATCTGTTGTGGCCACCTTCCGTCATTCTCGTGTATAATGTATAAATTCCATAATTTTTCTTACAAAAGATTCTAAATTTCCAGTAAAATTATTTCATAAACAAACTATTCAAATTGCACTTGACACTGGCATCTTCTTCTTCTTTAGCTTTTCCCATTCGTTAGGGGTCGCTATTTTTGCATGTCGTTCTCATTCAGTTCCTTTGCTCTCAAATCTTCCGCAATACAGTCCTACCATCTTTGGTCTTCCTCTGCTTCTTTAACATCCTATTACTAAACTATTCATTCTTGTTCCAATATAATTCTTCATTTCTCCTCATGACATGTTCAAACCAATGTAATCGTCTTTCTTGTATTTTTCTAAAAACTTGTAACACTAGAGTTATTTTCTTACCGTATCTTTCCGTGTATTCCCCAATATCTACTTCAACATCCTCATATCTGCCACATTCATTTAATTTTTATTGATACTGACATCTGTCAATTTGAATTATATGAATATATTACTAGTTCCCAAGTTTGGCATAGCTGGCTGAATTATAAAAAATAATTTCTTTAAAATTCTTTAACTCTGTATCTATTGAATATGAAGTATAAATTGTAATCAAATCGTATAGAGAATAATATATTTTTTAAGTTATAATAACGTTAAATGTCAATAAATGAAATTTAACTGTTAAATCTTCAAATGAGACTACTTCCGGTTGACCAATTATAACCAAAATCTAATCAGTTGTTCTTCTGGATGTAAACTTGAGGAATACGAAAAAATTATAATTTTTGGAATCGTGGTATTGAAGTTATGGAATCCGGAACTTTTGTCACACAAACACACACACAGTGACACACATACATACAGACATCATCGTAAAAATGGTAAAATCGTATTATATGGACCCTAAAACGTGGTTATTCAGTAAAAACTCATCATTGAATTTTTTGACCAAAGACACAATACCTTCCTTACCTAAAGGTGACGGAAGGTAAATAATTCATATCAAAATAAGTTCGCCTACTCTCTAAACTGCTCATATTTTTCTAGTTTGCATATGTAAGTTGGACAGTTAATATTAAATTTATAACAAAGTAAATTTACAAATTTCTTTTATACATTTTCAATAATATTAATATTTTTTCTGTACATCGGATCCCATACTGTGGACGCGTATTCAAGTTTGGAGCGTACTAAAGAATTATATATACAAATAACAGTGTTTGGATTTTTAAAAACTTTACAATGTCGAAATATGAATCCCGTTGTACAGTATGAGTCTTTCCTAATGGCGTCAATGTGAGATCAAAAGTTTAGGATCAAAGAGTACACCTAAGTCTCATATTACGGACTTTACTTCCAGAGGAACATTGTTAATATTATAATTAAAGCAGATTAAATTGAAATTTCTAGTGAAATTCATAACATAACATTTAGATGAATTAAGATATAAATAATTATGTCGACAATAAATATATAATTTAGTTAGATCAGTTTGTAATGCAATACAATCATTTATGTTTGTAATGGCTTTAAAAATGTTCAAATCATCCGCGTGTAAAAAAAATTGTGAATGATCAAAGCATTGCGAAATATCATTTATAAATAAATTAAATAATAAAGGGCCCGGATGCGATCCTTGAGGTACACCTGAAGGAGCAGATTTTAAGTGAAATTTAAAACCATTACAATAAACTAATTGTGACCTATTAGGTATATAGGATTCGATCCATATTTTGCATAATTAACAAAGAAAGATTATTTAGTACCTAATATATCTATTATAATGTAGATCAAATGATGTAAACAATAGTTATGTAATTCATATTACGTTTATTTGGAATTTATTATTATAAAAAATGTATAAAATTGTTGATAATGGATTAAATCCATTATGAAATAATTTATCGGTTAAACTCTAGAAAGGTACCTACCAATATCCGATGACATCATATTGAATTTAAAATAAATCAAGTGAAACAAATACAGCTTTGCTCTAGTGAACAGTAAATAAAAGATTTGAGACAGAAACAAATTATCTCTACTTTTGCAATTTTTACAAACATTACGAATTACATAATCGGTAAAATGCACTTCCTAGTTGTACCTACCATCATCTGGATGCATTTCTTGGATGCAAAATCTTCTTGTAAGAAAATCTGTTATAATATTAAACCCTTTTCGTTCGGGTATATTGCAATACGCATACGAAATCCGTATCAAAAAACCATAGCGAATAATGTCGCAATGAAAAACCGCATGGAAATTTGCGACAGGCTCCCACTACCACATCTAGGTTAAATAGGGAGTCTGTTCGAGGCTGAAGGCATTCGAAATCCTGAGTGTTGTACAATGTTCTCCTTGCAAAGTGTTGTGTTAGTGTTGGCAGTCTCTTGGGCTTCTGCGCGACCAGCAGAAGACGTGCAGATTGTAGAATCTACAATTCGTAACGTCAGAGCTGCCGCTCCACAAGATTTACTTCTAGCAGGTTGGTATAATTTATAGCTTTTATAATAAAGAGTGAACTAGCCGCCATCTTGGATCAAAAGTGCAAAAATGAGCTTTTTGAACCGTTTTATTCAAAACCACCCGTAAGATTTTTTTTTGTACAAATAAGATCTTACATTTTTTGAATACGTTGAACTCTCAAAGAATTATGTTAAATCTGATATGGCCAACACAATACCTCCCGCTATTTAAATTTATTAATTTAAATACATATACCTATGAGGTCTAGTGGCCGCGTGACTGAGTGTCTGGTCGCGAATCTGGGGAACCGGGTTCAATCCCTAACAACAAATATTTCGTATTTTAAAAGGCACAAAATTGATTCCTGTGGTGCACTCTGCACGCCAGAAATAAGTGCTCGTGAAGCGACGCTTAGTATACGCCCACACGATACAAATATGTCATCATCATTACCGAAATCTGTGTACAAAGCAAATTAGCACACCAAACCTATTTACTAATGCTGGAAATTATGTATATTAAGATGCTTTCTATATAACTATTGTTCTATTTACAATTTTCTTTTTAAAACGTCACTATTATTAATTTGAAATAATTATTTTTTTGACAGTGACATTTATCTATCAGTTACACACATTTGAAATGTGAACTGTGTAACTATGAAATTGTATTTATCTTTAAAACATAGACTCCGGGATTTATAAAATTGATTATTTTATTAATTTATCTATAAAATATATAGAACAATTATTAATGCATGCCTGTAGAAAATTCAATAATCTTTAATTTATATAATAACATAATCGAGAAAAAATGACATTTAAAGGTATTTTTTGACGAAAAACTATTTTGAACTTTTAGTAAAGTGCGATTTCCAGTTATCCGATTTATACCAAAATGACTTCTTTCCATATCCCCCATATCTGTTTGTCAAGGCCAACAAAGTCGCATGACTACTTGCGCCCTATTATTAATTTGAAATGATTATTTTTTTGCAGTGACATTTATCTGTCAGTTACATACATTTAAACTGACCAGTATAACAACGGAGTTATGCTTAAAGCATAAGCTCCGGGATGTAATTTTTATTTTATTATATAAATTTATCCATAAAATATATAGAAAAAGTATTAAAGCAATCTTGTAGAAAATTTAATAATCTTTAATTTTTATAATAATATAAATTGCGAAAAATAACATTTAAAGGTATTTTTTGAAGAAAAACTATTTTGAGCAAGTAAAATGTCATTATCAGTTATCTGATTTACACCAAAATCTAATGGCTTCTTTCCATATTAGAATAAGGTAGAAATACTTGGTTTCAAAATTTTCTGCATGATAGTATTTGAGTTAGACCGCCCAAAGGATCCACACACATACACACACACCCAGACATCATCGTGATCGTGAAAATGTTAAAATCGGACTGTAGGGACCTTAAAACATGGTCATTACCAAAATCTCGGTATGTGATCTTTAGCACGATCCCTATACTTCCTTTACCAAGGATAAAGGGAAGAAAAATAGTTAACCAGAATAACAATTTATGAAAAAAAAATAACAAAAAATTAACAATATTAGATATTTAATACTTAATAGATTTTATTATTTATAACAGTTCATTCGTCCTGGCATAGAAAGAAGTGAATTATACATGATTTTTAAATATTTTTTGTAAAAACTTCCCTACAAATTCATCCACCACTCTAATCGGGTTAAAAAATGTAAGAACCTTTTTTGTACAAAAATTAGGGCTAATGTTTTCGGGAAAATAACCCAAAACAAAACATTATTACACCTTTGATCCAAGATGGCGGCTCGCGCCTTACTCTCCAAGGCCGAACTTTTGTAAGGCAAAGATTTTTTGTCTCCATTGACTGGAATATCTTTTTATTACTAAGTTTTCTTTTAGCGACGCAATACGGCAACCATGAGGATTATGGCGCAGACGATGAAGATGCAGTTGGTTACTTAAAACGCTTCGACGATGGCGGCAGCGATGGATACAAACATTTCGACAGCTACCACAAAAAAGATGGAGATAAATATGGATATGAAAAACATACTTCTTTTGGAAAGGCAGATCATGCTAAATACGGTACATATACATAACATCCAAGGTGTTAGTATTTGAAAGAATTGGTGACTTGAGTTAAAATTATTTGGCGATTGGCTTCTCAGCAGGTATTCTGCAAGAGGATTAATGAAATTTATGAGGCCATACTTACTAGGGTAGTATTTAATAATATTTTGTTCACTTGAGTTTTTCATAACGGAATGCATAACAAAAAAAGAAGAAATTTTGCAGGAAACCAAATACTTGTTTTATTTTGATACGTTTACAATATAAACACTTGTTGACAAAAAATTATCAGCATAATTTCTGTGTTTTTTGGGAGGTACACCTTCACTAATTATCCTTCTAACTTAGTACAAGGTAGTTTTAGTCATTTCTGCAGTTTTTGATATTGGCGCACTCTCGTTATCGTCACTTTTTAAAAAGTTAAACACATTCAGAACTATTTGTTTTACATCGTCTGATAAATGTTTGCGTTTTTGATTCGCGGTTGTGGTATTTTCTTCAAAATTTTCGTTCGCAGGTTGCAACATTTTCAATGTTCACTGCGACAATGCTGTTGAACTAATGAGTTTAAAATGTCGTTCTAGACTACTAAAATGGTATTTATAAAATTTTCGGACTTAATAATTCCTGAGAAACAAATGTATTGAAAAGATTACGTTGCTAAAAACAATCGAAATCCAATCTCGAGAAAGGAAATGCAAAAATTATTATAATCCGCTCCTGAAAACAATTAGGCTTAATACCTGCTGAGATGAACCAGCCTTTTCCATTAGCAAGTCAAGTCAATCGCCAAATAATGTCAACCAAACTATATTCATATGAATGAGTTTGTATATTTGTCACATCACTTACTGATCAGTACCCCATCACTTACTGATCAGTAATTTGTAAACAAAACTTACTGCCTTGGAAACCCTATCGGTAAAGTTTAAAAAAACCTGATCGTGCAAAAAACATGTTAAATGCCTATGTAACTAATTTTGAGCGCCACCTGGTAGACATAACTGTTACATGGGTTGCATGATTATAAAAAATATATGTTATAGACGTCGAGGATGACAAAGCAGCCGCAGGAGACAAAGGCAGTTACAAAGTTTCTGAAGAATTAAACGAGTAAATAAACACAAAATACCACTTTGGATATAAATATGATTAGAATTTTCTTTCAGAGGTGATGAAGGAGAGCATTATGAAAACGACGGAGAATCTGAAAAATTAGTAGAGGGTGCCGAAGGTGATGAAAACGCTGAAGCTGAAGACGATGGAGAAAGCGCTCATAATACAGGTACATAAAATAAAATAAAAACATTTTTATTTTGATAAGATATCTATTTCATAATTTATTAAGATGGTGAACACTTAGAAGAATTTGTCGAAGGCGCCGAAGAAGAAGGTGATTATTAATAACACATAAAAACCACGGAGTGCCAGTGAATGAATACAAATTACAATGAATCTGATTTTGTTGTACTCTTTTGTTACATATATTGTTGTTGTTAATGTCTTTATTAGTGTTCAATAAATTTATAGTCATAAACATGTTATTTCATTTTATTTGCATGTTCAGTAACAGAGTTCGTGAACAATAGACCCATTCAAGTATCCCGCTTTTTTAAAAAAAACATGTCTTCATTTTAGATGCAAATAGATTATATTAAAATAAAAAAAATGCAGTTATTAATATTACTAAGTTAAAAGATTAAATAATCTTGTAGGAAATTTTCCTTTTATAGTATTATTCGTAATGTTGTCTCTCATTGCGAACATTCGAAAATTCATATTTTATTTATGTATGAAACATACATTATTAAAATTTATTACTGCTTAAGTGCTTAGTTCGTTAACATAAATTATCATTTATACAATTTAAATGGTTCGTTGTTTCATTTTGTATTAACATTTTTGAAAAATATATTTTTACTGTGCTCATTAACTAGATATAACAACTGATAAGGTATGTATACATAAGAAATTTATATAGTCATGTAATGAATGTTATCTCAAAAAATTAAATAGTAAAATCATCATTTTCATTAGTACTGTACTAGCAGAATAGTAATCTAGTTTAGTTCAGTTGTGTCGTTACTTTACAGCAACGCAGTTCAATTGCAAGTTTGCAAAAAAATATTTATATATATGAATTTAAAATTCATATTAATTGATAAATAAACTTTGTAAGTAATTATATACTTTAGAATAGTTAGTAGAAAGTGACGTTATAAAGATAAGAAATTTTAAGTTCATTTGAAGGTTATGTTTTTATTTTTCAACTATAAATTGGATCATGTCATCTTTTCAGATGTTACATAAATTTTTTTACCGTAATTGTCAATCAAAGTTACAATTCATAAGGTCAATATCTTCAGTACCAGTAAACAACAACAATAATATGAATAAATTTAAGTTACCGGAAAGATATCAGGGCAGCTCGAAAAGTGTTTGGTTAGTACTACATTTCTTTGATATTAAATACATATTTTTATATTATTTTGTTTTGAATAGGGTTGAGTATATTCAACTAGCATTGGAGTATAAACCTTTGAACTTGGGGCAAGGGTTTCCTGATTTTCCACCGCCGAAATATGTCACAGATGCTCTAGCAGATATCGCCAAAAGTGATAACTGTCTTCTGCAGCAATACACTCGCGGTTTTGTAAGTTATAAATATTTTGATACATAATATCTACCAACACATTGCACTCAGTCACCAATTTACTCTTTTCAAATACTACCTTGGACTCAACATTCACCACGAGTACATCCCACAAAGTATCTCGAACACTATCATACGTCTTCTTTAAATCAAAAAAGGCATAGAACACCTTGTTCTTGTCAAGTGACTCAACAATCATACGAAGAGCAAATAATTGTTCGACACACCACTCTGAATGTCACCAATTTCAAACTAATCGCGAAAAGTTGTACCTTCACTCGAACTACCTTTGCCATTGAATAATGGGCGAATAACAGTTTTTTTTTCCAATCTTCAGGAACTACACAATGTTTCAAACAAAATATATATAAATTAACTATTCAAATATTTTCTGTCTTCCATACTTCAACATCTCATTTCTGATTCTTTCCAGAATAACGATCCATTTGCACTTCTCACAGCTTCACAGCTCGACCACTTCCACCTTGCAGTCTCTTCAGACTCAATCAAAACAGTCGCTTATTCGTACTTAAATCATTTGTTATCCTTTCACTCAACAAGTCATCAAATCGATTTATATTTTCTCTGATTACTTGCTTCACCCATTTATTCTTCCTTATATAACAAACATTCTTCACGCAAACGCCCAGGCGAATCCTTAACATTTAGGCCCAAATTCTGAGACGTTATTTAATGACCACTCAACCTGGACTCAATTGTCACTTGATTGTAACTCATTTGATGTGAGTTAATTTCACACTCACTCAATTTCGTATTCAAAAAAACAAACATGAATTCTGTTTTGGCATATTTTTATTGTGTATTATTATTATCTCGTAAAATTTAACTGAAACGAAAGAAATTAATGAAACATAGAAATAATGGAATAATATAGGAGTAATTTTAACTCAAAAATTGTAATATATTTTAATACAAAATACTATCTGATTCAGAATACAATAAAATAATAACAATTGGACACTGAAATAATTTATTAAAATATACTTCTGTTGATTTGAGTAAGATATAAAGGTACCTACAAACCACACTTAAAATTTACTCAACTGACACACAGCGGTAATAATAAACAAGGGTTAAGTTCAGAATAGCTTCTTTTTAACACAGGAATAGCTATTCCTAGTTTATCACGAGCTTAACCCGCAAATGTATAATAATAAACATGGAATAAGGCTTAACTCTAGAATAAACTCTCCATAAACGTCATTTTAACACAGGGTTAAGAGATATTCTCGGAATAACTAATCTGGAAATAGGAAATTATTTATTATTACCGCTGTAAATATGAACTCACTGAAATTCAACTGGCCTAGGGTCTCTGAATTCCAAATAATGATATTTGGAACAATTGAGTATTTAAAAGGTGGTAACCCTACACGCGTATATACGACTATACTACACAAACGCTCATCATAGCTAACGAAGCTAATCACACTACGTTTATTCTGATGATTGTATTTTTTTTAGGGTCATCCTCGTTTAATAGCAGCTTTAGCCAAACTCTATTCCCAATTAATTGGCCGAGAACTCAATGCCCAGACTGAAATTTTAGTCACCAGCGGAGCTTACGAAGCTTTATATTCATCTATTATAGGTCACGTAGACACAGGAGATGAAGTAATTATTATCGAACCGTTTTTTGATTGTTACGAACCTATGGTAAGAACTGCGGGCGGTGAACCGAGGTTCATACCTCTCAAACCGAACAAAACTTCTGGTGAGATAACTTCCAACGATTGGGTGTTAGATAGAAATGAATTAGAGAAATTGTTTAATGATAAAACTAAAATGATTATTTTAAACACGCCGCACAATCCATTAGGCAAAGTTTTTAATATGGCGGAATTAGAAATGATCGCTGAGTTGTGTAAGAAATGGAATGTTTTGTGTTTATCTGATGAGGTGTATGAATGGATGGTTTATGCCCCTAATAAACATATACGGATGGCCACTCTCCCAGATATGTGGGAGAGAACTATAACAATAGGCTCCGCCGGTAAAACATTCAGTGTAACTGGCTGGAAAACAGGCTGGGCGTATGGACCAGCAAATCTTATGCATAATTTGCAAATGGTGCACCAAAACTGTGTTTACACTTGCTGTACACCCATACAAGAAGCCGTAGCCAGAGGTTTTGAGTTAGAAATGACCCGATTGGGTCAACCAGAATGTTTCTTCTTTTCTCTCCCGCGCGAACTCCAAGTCAAACGAGACTTTATGGCTCAATTTCTGAAGGATGTAGGAATGAAACCGATAATTCCCGATGGAGGATATTTCATGGTGGCAGACTGGTCCCCGTTAGAAGGAAAAGTTGATTTGAATTCAGAGTCTGATAAGTATAAGGATTATCGGTTTACGAAATGGATGACTAAGAATGTCGGATTGCAAGGGATTCCGCCATCGGCGTTCTACAGCGAGGGACATAAAAATCTTGTTGAAAGCTATGTCCGGTATTGCTTCATAAAGGTAGGAAATTTTTTTTCTGGCATCTTCAGAGGTTTATAGTAGCAAAAAATACATTTTCATTGTTTACACCATGAAAAGTTAACATTTATGCGAACGAGCAAAAAATACTAAGTAGCGCGCGGCAATAAATTTGCTCGCTTAGATAAATATTTGGCTAAAATTCTAGAATTACGAGATCAAGAATTTTGCTTTGATGGTTATATATAGTCGCAAAACCGTTAAAAACACTAAATTCCAGAAAAATTAGGACACGGAAAACTGTATTTATACTATTTATAGTGATTTTGGCATTTTTTCTGAAAAATGTAAGGTTACTGAAGCACATACTTACACTTAACTGCGAATAATACTGTTTCATATAATGTATATTTGTAAAATTATGTTCTATTTCCTTCTCCTTGTTTTTATAACATTTTTAATTTATAATTTTGCGTTCATGTGTCACAATTTGTCAATTAACTTGAACATAGTGGCTACGGTGATACGAAAACTTATTTTTTTCGATTTAAAACCCTGTATTACCGACATTGTTACTTTTGTCGCATTACTTGTTGCCAAATTGAGTTCTGTGCGTTGGGTATGGTTATTGTCTATATTTTTTTTATAAAATCACATAAAAATGTGTAACATAACCACTTGGCTTTCGCCAAATTGAGTCCTGTGAGTTAGGTATGGTTATTGATATTTTTAATAAGCTGTATGATATGTAGCGCCATCTGGTTGGAACCACATCTCTTCAATATCGATGTTCTTAAGTTCTGGCCAGAGTAATTCGAGTAACATGGCTCTGTAGCGGTCGCCATTGACGGTTATGGTTGTTCCCTCTTCATTTCGGAAGGAATAAAGTCCGATAAGGCTCTCAGGCCATGAACCGCATTACACAGTATGTTTAGGATCGTTGTCCTTTTAGGTGTATTTGTTTGCATACTCTTTCTACTTACTTGAATTTTGTTCGGTTTCAATCGAGCAATTGTTCCTCTCTATTTAGGCTCTTTCATTAAGAGTGACAGGATTTTATTTTTAAATAAGACAACAGCGGTTTGACATATCCAGTTTTTGCTTTATTTTGAAGTTTAAACAATGCAGTTATGTTCGGAACTAGATATCATTGGAATGTCCACTATACCGACGCACCCAATCGCTCCAATTTCTGAACACTCTGTCCAACATTTGCGGCTGTATGCCGGCGATAGTTTGACAAATGTTGGCTTTCAAATGATGCAAAACCTGTGGATTGGAATAGACTTGTTCTTTGACGCAAGCCCCAAAGAAAATAATCTAGGGGTGCATTAGCTATATGGCCTGTGGCGCCGTCTTGTTGGAACCACATCTCTTCAATATCGATGTTCTTAAGTTCTGGCCATAGAAATTCGAGTCACATGGCTCTGCAGCGATCGCCATTGACGGTTATGGTTGTTCCCTCATTTCGGAAGAAATAAAATCCGATAAGAAACCGCACCACGCCACTGCGTCACTTTTTTTCGGCATGCAACGGCATTTCATGTAACACTTGTGGGTTCTTCTCGCACCAATATTTTTTTTTTGCTAAAATCGGCATCATCTAAGTGCTCAAGGGCCCAATCATCAACCTTTCGATGTAATCTGTGATCGTTTGGCTTCAGTTCTGGAGTCAATACGACTTTGTAAGGATGTAGGCTCAAATCAAATTCTCCAAGTTGACGTCTGAGAAAGCCCCAGTTGTTGGCAAATTTGGCCTTTGCACTTGCGACATTATCCTCACTTCGCACTTTTCGTTGTCTTGTTGGTGGTTTTTTGTATTGTAAAGTGAACTTACGCTCAAACTGTTCCACAATGCGGCGTATAGTCTGCGCAGAGTAACGGTGACGGCGACCCAATTCTCTGGTGAACAACCGTTGGGCACCAACAACTGAGCTCGAACTTTGATAATATTAGGTGTTAACAATGGTATATAGTCGGACCTTCGCTCCTTGGCTCGCTTTTCCCAAATTTCGTCTCTTTCTCACACCCAACACGGGTGGTGAAAACGATGTGGAGGTTGGAGCTCACTGACCAAACACACACCCAACTTCCTTCGCTACAAGAACACTAATCATAATGGCTTCCCTTCTTCCCTATCACTGCCTTCACGGCACACTGTTGCCATATGACCGCAACTTCTAATGAATTGAGTTGTTGTTGTGGAGGGAAAGTGGTTCTGGCGTTGATGGCCTTCGGCTTGGCGTCGTTCAAGGGCTGCGATTCGGGCCGTTACAAAATGGCGAACAACCTAGGCCGCTTCGTCGCAAATACCCAGGTGGTGAACTGGGCCCCTGGTATATAGCCGGATCTTCGCTCCTTGACTCGCTTTTCCCAAACTTCGTCTTCTTTCACCCAAACAGCTACCGCCTGTATACAATGTGGAGGTGGGAGCTCACTGACCAAACACACACCCAACTTCCTTCGCTACAAGAACACTAATCATAATGGCTTCCCTTCTTCCCTATCACTGCCTTCACGGCACACTGTTGCCATATGACCGCAACTTCTAATGAATTGAGTTGTTGTTGTGGAGGGAAAGTGGTTCTGGCGTTGATGGCCTTCGGCTTGGCGTCGTTCAAGGGCTGCGATTCGGGCCGTTACAAAATGGCGAACAACCTAGGCCGCTTCGTCGCAAATACCCAGGTGGTGAACTGGGCCCCTGGTATATAGCCGGATCTTCGCTCCTTGACTCGCTTTTCCCAAACTTCGTCTTCTTTCACCCAAACAGCTACCGCCTGTATACAATGTGGAGGTGGGAGCTCACTGACCAAACACACACCCAACTTCCTTCGCTACAAGAACACTAATCATAATGGCTTCCCTTCTTCCCTATCACTGCCTTCACGGCACACTGTTGCCATATGACCGCAACTTCTAATGAATTGAGTTGTTGTTGTGGAGGGAAAGTGGTTCTGGCGTTGATGGCCTTCGGCTTGGCGTCGTTCAAGGGCTGCGATTCGGGCCGTTACAAAATGGCGAACAACCTAGGCCGCTTCGTCGCAAATACCCAGGTGGTGAACTGGGCCCCTGGTATATAGCCGGATCTTCGCTCCTTGACTCGCTTTTCCCAAACTTCGTCTTCTTTCACCCAACACGGGCGAAAACAGCTACCGCCTGTATACGATGTGGAGGTGGGAGCTCACTGACCAAACACACACCCAACTTCCTTCGCTACAAGAACACTAATCATAATGGCTTCCCTTCTTTCCTATCACTGCCTTCACGGCACACTGTCGCCATATGACCGAGAGAAAGAATAAGAAAGAGCAAGCAAGTATTGTGTGTTTTTAAATGTAATAAGACCTCTGAAGATGTCTAACTTAAAGTTAGGCGAAACGTAGATTCAAACCAGCCTATCAATGAATCATAATATATAATTCATTTAAACTGATTGTGTATTTTATTTGCAGAGCGACGACAACTTGCAGAAAGCTTCCGAAATACTCAATAAATGGAAAAACAAATGTGATTAGAAATCTTATATTATGCCAAATATATTTTATTACAAAAATATTTAGTCTTATGTTGCGAAATCTCCGCGTAGCCAACGTTTTGCGTCGCGAGTGTCGTTTCCGAATGTTTTGCCGAATCGGAATGTCATTCCGGGGATGTGTCCGGCGTAGTTTGGGAGCTGACCAATATGCCGATGGTAGATTTCTGAGGGTTGGATGATGAGTGGCGGGTCGGGGCGGGTGATGCTCACGGGGGCCCACTCTGTGCTCTGTCTCTGCCTGTAGTTCGAGGTGAAATTGCAAAGTGCTGAATTGCTCATCGGTTCGGCGCCTTTTCCAAATTCCGCGTAGCCGAACGGTACGTGGCCCGCATAGCCTGAAACACAAAGGTAACAAGCAAAATTATTATGTTTTCTATATTTTTAATTGTTGGTTTACTTCTTCGTTGAGTTTGAGCAACGGAATTGTAGAGACGATCGTACATTTTAATGACTACCGTAATTTTATGACTTACAAGTTTGACAGAATTTTACCCGCAAAGAAAAATTGTTTTTCGAAGCCTACTTTGAAAAATTATATATTTATATATAAGTAGGTCAAAAAATATTAACAAAATTAAAGGTTATAACTCAATGATTTATTCTGAACATTATTGTCTGTCGGGTGTGGTCTGTGAGTCCACGACAAAGTGAAATATTTAGATAATTTCATTATTTTATGTATTTTTTTTAATGCATTTGAGTGGATGCCTGTTATTTATTATTTAAAAACAGAGAAAATACATAGTGCATAAAAAGTTTATATAGTTGTCACTATACTTGAATTTTATCAATTCAAATTCCTATTCTATTCGGCAAAGTTATGAAGGTAGGTAGTGGCTCCACAATTTACTGATTTGATTTATTTTACCAAATGTGCATGGACCACATAATGTCATGCTGCGAGGATTGTTTGGAGAAAATGGAGACCACAGTTTGACCCCCTATAGCTTATGCATAGAATTTTATTTTTCACATTTTGTATTATTTTATAATAATATGTATATTTTAAAATAAATATTCTTATAAGGCAATTTTATTTTCATTAATTTAGCCGATGTTCTCAATTTTTTTCAATTTTAACTAATACAATAAATATGTGTTTGGAATTGCTATTGAACATACATACATACATAAAATCACGCGTGTCCCACTTAGTGGGTTCGCACAAACCCGAAAACAAGAATAAAATCAACATCATACAAAAAATCCTTACTCTTAAACATATTAAAGTGACCGATTGTCGGTAGCGAAATACCGCATCCGAATTAAAATAATAGTTAGAAAACAATCATCCTTCGCCACACATTCCTATCTAAGCAGACTTCTTTCGCTGCGGCCACACTCATAATCGCATTCATACATGCTCTTCTTCTCTTCATACTTGGAAACTTTCTCTCTTTAAGCACCCTACCAACCACATTCTTCCACTTATACACTGGTCGGTCATACAATCGAAAACCCTCAACTTCACCAAGATATATAAGCTTAACAAGCCGTTCACTCGCCATTCTCTCCATATGCCCAAACCATCTCAACTGACTCACACCAACTCTCTTAATCACATTGTTCCCAACCATACATTCTTCATACACCAAATTATTCCTCACGCGATCCCGTCTTACGTACCCAATCACTTTCTTTTTATGCTTTCCCGTCCTTGCCCAGCATTCGCTTCCATTATATACACTTAACCGAGCATCCCTTGATACGTTAACGTTTCGTGCAAACGTACCCAGAGCACCCATTACCTTATATCCCGCACTCACTCTCCTTCCTATCTCTCGATCAATTCGACCATCCCTCGACATCAAGCTACCCAAATATACAAATTCATTTACCTGCTCCAGTTTCACTCCATCCACCAACACATTGCACTCAGTCACCAATTTACTCCTTTCAAATACTAACACTTTGGATTTATCAACATTCAACACCAGATTCATACTTCTTCCAACTACATGTATTCTCTATCATTCTCCTGAGTTGGTCTTCATTTTCTTCTAAAACAACTACATCATCAGCATGCGCTAACGCAGGCACTATACTTTCACCAATATGTACACCATCCATTTCACTCAAAGCTCTCCGCAATAACACATCCATATACAAGTTAAACAACCACGGAGACATACTACAGCCCTGTTTCACACCAACATACGAAACCAACCATCTATTCTCACAGCAGCCTCACTACCCTCATACAACGCTCGAATCGCTCCCAACCAGTTTCCATTCACACCGTACTCTCTGAGTACATCCCATAAAGTTTCTCGAAGAACGCTATCATACGCCTTCTTTAAATCAAGAAAGCCACAGAACACCTTCTTGTTCTTGTCAAGTGACTTCTCAACAATCATACGAAGAGCAAACAATTGATTGACACATCCCCTCTCAGGCAAAAAACACCCTGAACGTCACTAATTTTTGAAATTGTTAAGGTATTACTATTGTAGTGAAAAAAAGGTAGAAAACATATTTAATCGAAATTAACATTGGTGCCCTTCAGAAGTTTTTTTTTTATTTTGGTCCTCACAGACCACACCCGATCGAAAGTGTTTCAGGGAGCCCACCCGACAGACGGAGGGTTAAAACGAGGATGATTGTGAATAAAATAGTATACATACCTCAGAGGGAGTTTCATTACAGTCTCGCGCGGTATATACAGGTTGGCCATATTCGACGAAAAGATGTTTTTTTTTAATCATGGAAAAAACACATTTTTCGCTGTTCATGTTAAAAATTATTTAATTGGATTGAAGGAGATTTGTTTACATCACTTTTTGAATATCTCGTAAATGGCCGCTTTGAGCGTCTACGGCGTTTTGAGCCCGTTTTGCAGCATTTTCCATGGTTTTAGTCAACATTTCGGCCGAAATGGCGGCTATTTCCTGGCGAAAGTTGTTCTTCAGCTCTTCTAGGGACCGTGGCTTGTTGATATAAATCTTTGATTTCAAATAGCCCCACAGAAAACTCTGCAGGCGTTAAATCTGGTGATCGCGGCGGCCAGTCAAAATCAGCATTGGGAACAATGTCTTCAATAAATGCATTGTAGCATTATCACGCACAATTGGCATCAAAAAACCGGTTATCATTGTCCGATAACGCACCTGATTGACGGTTTCTGTTCGGCCATCATCATCTTCGAAAAAGTGCGATATTATCATCTGCTCGCCTTGGTCGCTTTTTATTTGGACGCTTGGGGTTAGTAAGTGCCGCACCAGTTGTAAATCTATCATACAAACGATACAATGTGGTTGCAGAATTTTCCTCCATGCACGTTGCGTTTTCACAATTGACATGTTTTGTTGAATGTATATTCCAACAATCTTAGAGCGTTCAAGTGGCGTGTACTGTTCCATGACGAAAATCTCCTTAGACTGACGCTTCAAACGCGGTATGGCATTAGCCGATCTAGCATCTCTGTCAGAAGTTACAGTGTTGCCCGATCTTTTCGTCGAATATGGCCAACCCCATACATATGCCCTCGGCTGTAATGAACATATCCCACTTCTGATGTAATACTATTACTGAAGTAAGCAGATGTATATAAAGGAACCGCTAAACTTAATGAAGATATTAAAAAAAGATATGTAGTGACCTTGTTTGAGTTTCTTCTCCGGGTCTGTGTTATCCATAAAGAATGGACTAGCAGAAGCCCTAGGTGGACTTATAGGCGGTTCATCTACAGGAATATCTCGCATAATTCCAGCACATTCGGGCCTTACTTCCAGCAGTGGTAATTTAAACTGACTCTCAGCGAGCTAAAATATTATTTAATTATAAATAATTTCCTTTATATTGTAATTCTCCTTACCATTCGATCCTCAACATTCCTTGGTTCCCATTGGCTGTTTTGAATATTACAAACTTTAACCAATTGGTGAGCAGCTTCTTTAATAGTAAGTTGTTGCTGTTCAAAAGCAGAAATAGCCTCTGTAGCCGCGACATTGTAAGTCTGGCCCACCATGCCGTTCAACCGGGGAACAAATCCTGTATAAAAAATAATATTCCGTTACTGGAAATCGAACCCGAGCCTCCTGGATGAGAGCCAGGTATCCTAGCCACTAACCCTACCGGATCGTATAAAAATTAAGAATGATTACAGGGTAACAGTTTCATTCTGATAAGTTGACTCTCACTCGTTTTAGTTTCATTTTATAAAAATAATAACTTTTATTACTAGAAAAGGTATATATCCATGGCAAGTAAATAATAAATATATACAAAATATATACAAATCATAAGAAAACAATATCACGAAGAAAAACGAAGTTCAAGAAAATATATCAACAGTGTTGGAAGCATCATTATAAAAATTGCACATTATAAAGATTAGCGATTTGTACCGTACATTAGTCTTATTGTTCCCACTTAAATATTTTCGTTTTCGTTCACAGTAGTTAAATACCGATTATAACTATTATTGAGTAACAATTGTTGAAAATATAGAAATATAAGTTTTTTTATTATTTTACAATAAAGAATCTTTTGTTAGTTCTCTTATACAGGGTGTTTCAGGACGAGTGTAACAAACTTTAACAGCTTATTCCTGAGGTCATTTTGAGCCAAAAATATCATATGAACATAGGTCCTATTCCTTCTAGTTACCAAAGTACAAGAGGTTGAAATTCTATAAGTAACACAAAATTTTCTAATTTTTGTAATCAAGGTACTTTCGGAAAACAAGAGTTATTATTGAGTTGAGGAAATTCACTACTGCAAGTTAAAATCTGTGCAGAGGTTTAAAAAAATTACTCAATATTGGAATTTATACTAAAATGACCTGAGAATATATTGACAAAATTTGAAGTCGTAATCATTTTTATCATGTTAACTGTAGGTAGATGGTTAAACTATCGCACAAAAGCCCAAAAAGCTATACTCCATTCGAATTAAGAATAATAATTGGGACTTCAGATTTTGTCCATATATTCTCGGGTCATTCTAGTATATATTTCAATAATGAATGGATTTTTTAAACCTCTTAATATCTCGGAGAAAAATAATGTTCCAAAATGTGCCAAAACCGAATATTTAAATGGGGAAAAATCAAGTGCATTTAGGCACGGTCAAATATTAAAATTAAGCGGAATCATTGCCAGTATAATTTTTATTTATTTATTTGGAACCACTTAAAATTCGACTTGCCCCCTTTTAAGGTCCACCATAATACATATACTATAAATAGTTTGTTAATTAATGTATGATTTATTTTTATGAATAAAAGGTCTATATTTCAAGGTATATTATTTATATTGTTATAAAACATAAGGAACTATATGAAAATGAAATGTAGTCTTGAAGAACTTTTTTTGGTAATTAAAAAAATAACTACTTGATTTTTCAAGTACTTGGAATTGTAACTACTTAACTTGACTTTCGGCTACTATTACTTGACTTGAGTCAAGTAACTTGAATATCAAGTCAAGCCGTGAAACTTTTCACGGAGAAAATCGCAATTTGCTTTTGCAGTTGCATTTTTATTAAATTATAGAACATTGAAATAGTTTGACCATTGACTAATTATTAATCCACTTCAATCGCTAGATAGTTAAAATTTCACTATCGTTATAGTCTATATATTTTACCGTCATATCCAGCAACCATAGGGTGTTTATAAACAGGATCTCCATATTTAGTTCTCGCTTCAACAACGTCTATATCATTTTGTGGGGGGCGTACCACCTATTAACATTCATGTGTAAATATTTTCCACATTTAATTAATTTGGAAATACCTGATAATCATCAACAGCTCGATCAGATAACACTAAATGCTCTGCATGATTTACAGTTGGGTCTAAAAGTAATTTATGCGTAGTACTTCCATATGTATTTCCAGCTCTGTATTTGTATTGCGGACAAAAGCCTGTATATCTATAAAAATATTTATTATGATTCACATATTTATACAAACATATAAATAACTGATTCATGTATCACACCATAATTGTTAATTTAATAATTTATATATCTTTAAAAATATTTTTCTGAACGTGTTGGTAAATAAAATTGATTATAAGGTCTTTTAATTTCAAGAATATGAGGTCATTAGTCTATAGGAAAAGGTCAGTTATATATTTCCGTTGTGTGATTATGAATAACATCTTATAAATGTAGTAAATTGTAAATATTTGCTTAATATTGACCAGGTGGTTTAATGCGTATATTTTTTTGTTATTTGACGCTCACTAATTACGTCGTGACTCAATATCTTGCAGATGGATAGGTTGTGGTTGTAAATATCAACAATTAATCATATTTATTTACCCGGGAATAAACTGTGGCTGTGGTGCTGACAACAATTCCAGGGAAGACATTTTTATATTTTATACAAGAATTTTGGAACACAACAAATATACAACAACAAATTTCACGAACGAAAATTTGGAAATCTGCGAACTGTCATTCGAATTTTGACGTAAACAAATTTTTTATTGCTGTAGTTACATGATTATAATAATAACAATAGAAAGGTAACAGCTGTTGGCTTCTGTAGCAGCTGATAGAATCTTAAGAATAGAAATATGATATGGTAGGGCGGGTAAGTTACGGATGGAGATGCCACATCTGCCTTATCTTGCCCTCAGCGCGTGCCATAAAGCTAACGGATATTTTACAACACATCTAGAAGGAAAACCCACCACTTTTCTCATAAAAATATAAATAATACGTTTTCTTTTAATGACACTCAAAATAACTTATTTATAATTATTTTTTAATTTTCTTGATATATTTGTTAACTAGGCTTAGGGACTCACAAATCATGCTATTTGGCATGAGGCATGATGGTAGCGCTTCCGGTTTAACCGGAAGTGACAATAACTTTCATATATCAAATGGCACACCTATATTTGGAATCTATGTAAAATTACGAATTCGACGATATACTTGAAGTGCATTTTTATTGAAGAAATAAATTACAAAAATGATATGGCCAACACAATACCTCCCGTTTAATTTAATTTTTATTCATATAAATACTTAAAATTAAATTTAAATACAAGTATGTCATTATCATTACCGAAATCTGTGTACAAATCAGATTGGCTCACCCATCAATGGGTAATTTTATTTATTTATATACTTACCTGTATTCCTATATATTTACTTATACTGGTAACTATATTAAGTTCCTTTCCATATAATTATTGTTCTATTTACTATTTTCGTTTTAAAACGTTACTATTATTATTTGAAATGCTTAATTTGTTGACATTGACATATATCTGTCAGTTACATGCATTTGAGATCTAAACTGAACCATGGAGTTGCATTGCGGTTAAAACGTAAGCTCCGGAATTAAAATTATAGATAGTTTTATAAATTTATTCATAAAATATATAGAACAGGTATTAATGCAAACCTGTAGAAAATTTAATAATCTTTAATTTTTATATAACATAAATCTCGAAAAAATAACATTTAAAGGTATTTTTCGAAGAAAAACTATTTTGAGCTTCCAGTAAAATGTCATTTCCGGTTATCTGAATAACATCAAAACCGAATGGTTTCTTTCCATATTAGAATAAGGTTCAAATTTTTCTGAACGATAGTATTTGAGTTAAAGCGTAAAGAGGATCCACACACACATGGACACAGACATCATCGTGAAAATGTTAAAAATGGATTATAGGGACCTTAAAACGTAGTAATTTACCAAAATCGGATACTAGGGACCTTAAAACGTGGTCACTTAGCAAGATCTCAATATGCGATTTTTAGCACGATCCCTATATCTCTCTTAGCCAAGAGTAGCGGCAACCGAACATAGGATTAAATATGTAAAATAATCCTTTCTTAATTTCCTGCTTCCCTAATTATTTTAGCTAAAAAAGTTTCAAACAGCTGTAGAGCATAAAATTCTGCATCTGAATCAATAAACAAAATTTGGTATGAAAATGTCGAAGATTACCTCAAAAATAGCAATAGCCATGGAATTGAAACAAAATAAATAATAAACGTCTAACGGTTCATCTGTCGTGTTAGGGTAAATTATCTTTATTAGGTATTATTTCTAATTTCTGTTCAAGTGAACAAATAATAATAAAAATAAATTAACCTAGCTTGACAGATAAATCGGTAACATTTGTTAATTTTTTGTTTTAATTCCATGGCTCGCTATTTTTAGGGTGATTTTTGACATTTTCATATCTAATAAGCATGTTTTAGGGTCCATATAATACGATTTTACCATTTTTACGATGATGTCTGTATGTTTGTATGTATGTGTGTGTGTGTCTGTGTGTGTGTGTGATAAAAGTTTCAGATCACATAACTTCACTACTATGATTCCAAAAATTATATTTTTTTCGTATTCCTCAAGTTTACATCCAGAAGAACAAGTGATTCGATTTTGGTTATAATTGGTGAACCGGAAGTAGCCTCATTTGAAGATTTAACAGTTAAATATGATTTATTGACATTTAACGTTATTATAACTTAAAGAATATAATATCCTCTATACGATTTGATTGCATTTTATACTTCATATTCAATAGATAGAGTAAAAGAATTTTAAAGAAATTAAATTTTATAAATCAGCCAGCTATGCTAAACATGGAAACTACTAATATATTCATATAATTCAAATTGACAGATGTCAGTATAAATAAAAAGTAAATTTATGTGGCAGAGATGAGGATGTTGAAGTAAATCTTGGGGAAGACACGGAATTTTATGCCCTACAACTTTTATTTGAAGCTTTTTTACCTAAAATAATTAGGGGGGCAGTAGTATATTGAAATCTATTTAGCAGCGTTTGAGTACAGATTTGATAAAATTAAAATGTTTTTCTCTGCGTTTTCTTTCCATATGCGGGTGTTTTGTTCGTTACAATAGGGGCTACAGCTGTTACCATAGCACCACACCTAGTAACGGACTGTCACAACAAATGTGCCCTTAAATCGATGCAGCTAGCTCTTTAATTTTAAGTGCAAGTAATGCTATTATTTCATTTACTTCGGATAATACCACTTTCGCTTTTCTTATTATTTTAGCGTATGCATTTTCTAATTTTCGTCATACTCTACTTCCAGTATCTTTACTCTCCGTTTCAGCACTTACAAGAAAGTATATTATCTGATATAAGATCACATTAGAAAAAAATACAATATAGGTATATTGTATAAATCCAAATATATTTATCGTGGTAATTTACGCAGTAAAGACTTCCGAATATATTAGAAAACTTTCTTTACGGGAAATCGATACAAAAAATTTCCTTATACGTAACTTATTACGTTAATTGAATGATTGAAATTTCCAAGATTACAATGTTATTATTGTAATATAGTAATGATAGGTTAGTGCCCTATACATATTAATATAATAACAATGCAATATTTTATTTATTATTGTCAAGATGTATACGTGACTAAAATTAGTATTATTTCCTAATCAAAATATTTAATTTCGTTAGTTCATTGGCACTGTGTACTTGCCTTGAGTATGTTTATATTTAAATAATTTTCATTTAAATGTGAAAGAAACCTACGACCACCCATCCGTATGTAAATCAAGTAATATTCAAAAAAATCAGCTGTATTTGTATGTATGATTGATTTTAATTCAAGAAATGTTGAAGTAACTCGGCGCTTAGTAAGCTGGGGGGGCGAAGGGGGCTAAAGGTAACCTCGCTCGCGAGCGGACAACGCGCTGGTCTTGCGGTCTGGCTCCCAGGTAGGTAGTAGGGGGTCTAACCGTCACAAGAATTCAACGCAAGCAACGTTTTTACTTTTGACTCGACCAGTGAAACATGAAAAGTTGCGGAGTTAGTCAACGATTTGAAGAAATCTTTAGGGTGACTTAGTGCTAGTGAAGTGAAGATGAAATATCATACTTTAAGTACAAGCAGCTTGGCGGCCGAGCGCAAGTCCACGCTCACCATTTATACCTCACCAGACTTCGTACAAGACAAGGCAAGAAGATATCTTAACTCATAATTTATACCATACCTCATGTGTGTGTTATTTACTACAAAAATTCAATCAATATTACAGGAATGGATAATATTTTGTGTTGTTATTAATATCCTAGTCAATATTGAATAGGTAAACATTGGGGCTAACAGAAAATTGTTATCAGCTTATCACATTCTGAATATTTACATATATCAGACAGTTTTCAATTGTTGTTGAGGGTTAGTGATACCGTCTAACTTGTGACCTAATATCGTAAGCTACGTTTACTTGTAATCGCTTCATAATACCGGTTTTCGATAATTTTATGTTTTTGTGGTAAAATTTATTATCTCTATGGTTATTTACATAGATAAACAGTCAATTTTGCAAGTCTCGTCAGTAAATTTCCCACTTAAAATACGTACACATTTTTAATAATTTTGTGTTTCTTTGATAACGAGAATACAGCGTGTTTCCTTTAAAACAACCAGTTTTTGGACGAACTAATGTCTTTAGAAAAAAATGTTATATATAAAAAATAATAATAAAGAAAGACACAATTTAATAGTAGCAACAAACCGAAAATTCAACCAGTGGTTCTCAAACGGTAGAACAAAATTATATACTTACCTTCGTCACCGATAGGTAAGGAAAGTATTGTCTTTGGTTAAAAAATTCGATGGTGAGTTTTTGATCAATAAGCACGTTTTAAAGTCCCTACAAGACGAATTTACTGTTTTTATGATGTCTGTATGTGTGTGTATGCATGTGTGTGTGTGTGACAAAAATTTCTCCTTCGATAACTCCAATACTACAATTCCAAAAGTTATAATTCTTTCATATTCCTCTTTCGTACGTCCATATGAAGAGTTGATTAGGTTTTGGTTATGATTGGTTAACCGGAAGTACCCTAATTTGAAGATTTTATTTCTTGTATTTCTTGAAGAAACGCTGTTAAATATCATTTTTTGACCTTTTATGTTATTATAAATAAAAGAATATGTTATTCTATATTGGATTTCATTATATTTTTTCTTTATATACAATGAATTTAGAGAAAGAATTATAAAGAAATAACTTGCAACCTAATGCTGTTAAAAAGCTGCACAACAGTTAGAATATTTAAATATTACTAATTGACAGATGTCAGTGTCAAATAAAATTAACATAATATCTTTGTAAAAATGGTCGGAAAAACAAATCACCTAAGGTAATATAACAGATTATAGCCATAAGCCAATTCAGCAGATTATTATGTTATGAAATTTAATGCTTATGTTTTTATTTTCTACTTCTTATTTTAAGAAACATACTGTTCTTTTTAGGAGTAGTTCAGTTCAGTACGAGATAAGATCAGTTTATTTCTCCCCTAAAAAGAAAACGCCCATAGAATACTTTGCAAAAAAAGTCTGTTTGGAATTTGTAAAAAATACGTAGAATTGACGGAAGGTATTGTGCTGGCCACATCAATTTTTTTAAAATAGTGCCCTATATAATGTTTTAATCCGACGATATAAATATTGTATAGGGTTGTATATAATCTTGAGTATTTTGAAATTCCAAACAATTTTTTTTGCAAATTCTATATTTTCAGTACATTAGCTTCAGTCAATTCTAAATATTTTGTACAAATTCCATTGAAAAAGTTTCTAGCGAAGGATTTTCTAGTAGAATTATAACACAAACATATTATGTCAAATGTACTTGACACTAAGATCTTTCAATTATAATTTTCTTAATATAGTACATGTTTCCATTATATAAACATTATATACAGACTTTTCTATTTATTGGAACAAATGATACTTTACTTAAAGCTTATTGCTATATTAAACGTGGAATTGGCGGGAGGTCATGTGCTGGCTACATTAATGTTCTTCCGTGATAACGATAATATATAACATGTGCATTATCGTCCATAATAACGAGATATGAAATGACGCAAATAAAATAATTAACATTTGTGACCTCAAATGATGTCATATGCTATATTTGTTGACAAGAATATTAATTCTAAACGAAGTTAAATTATTGAACGAGTTTAACCAACACATTTGTTAATTACACTTAATTATTTGCACGCAAACATTTTTGTAACAATTACAAACAATACAACTTCTTAATTGCTCCAAAAAG
Source organism: Harpalus rufipes (assembly GCA_951394225.1). Lineage (NCBI taxonomy): Eukaryota > Metazoa > Arthropoda > Insecta > Coleoptera > Carabidae > Harpalus > Harpalus rufipes. The sequence goes on from OX596279.1 coordinate 57,211,551, forward strand.
TAGTGTTCATTTGTTCAGTATGTTTGTAAACAAAGAAAATGAGTGAACGCGGAAGTGTTCGAATGATGAAATGATCAATAAATCTTGTGAAAATAAATATTGGAATGTAATTGATTGGATTTGGTCCATGGCCCAGTGGCACACATGTCATCAGCTAAATTTCTATTCTTTGTGACCCACGCATCTTAACTTTCTAACATACCTCCATATCAAAATAGATTATAAAATATTTGTCCTTGGCCATAAAATGCATACTAAAATATGATATATTTTAGATTACGGAAATTCTTACATTTATTACTAATAAAATAGCTGATAACGTGTAAATTGTAAAATATAAAATACAGTTTTTATAAATTCATTAAAAAATATTTTTATTTTTGTAAGAGGAAATGAAATATTGATAAACGAAGCTTATGATGTCATGTCCGTTTAAAGTGTTGCTTAAATCATGCGGTTTTTTGATAAAAGATGTAAATTATTTAGTCTACCTTGAGATGTTATACGAATTGGAGAGTGTTTATTTCAACAATTATTTACATGTCTCGTCCGGTATGTGAGTACGTTTTTATTAAAAAATATTTATTATACTGATAAAAGTACACATTTGGTCAGTGAGGGCATTTCTATAATACGATTAACTCATTATTCCAGTTCTCTTCCTGTTTAAATTGTTGTTTAATTACGATACTACGATAAAAATTTGATGTGGCCAGCATATTACCTTCCGTCAATTCTGTGAATTATGTACAAATTCCATACATAAATTTTCATACAAAAGATTCTATATTTCATAAACTATTCAAATTGCACTTGACACTGACATCTTTTTCTTTAGCTTTTCCTATTCGTTACGGATCGCTATTCTTGAATTTCTTCATCCATTTCTTTGTATTTTGTTTGTCGTCCTCATTCAGTTCCTTTTCTCTCAAATCTTCCACAATACAATCCTTCCTCTCTTTGGTCGTGGTCTTCCTCTGTTTTTTATATATTACTAGTAAGTTGTTCATTCTTCTTCCAATATATTATACGTGTCACGTGTCATTTTTTTTTCTTTGACACTGACATCTGTCAATTAGAATTTTCTTAATATAGTAACTTTTTCCATTGTTATTGATGACTGGCTGATTTATAAAATTTAATTTCTTTATAATTTTTAGCTTCCGTCACCTATAGGTAAGGAAAGTATTGTCTTTGGTCAAAAAATTCGATGATGAGTTTTTATGAATAAGCACGTTTTAGAGTCCCTACAATACGAATTTACTGTTTTTACGATGATGTCTGTATGTATGTGTGACAAAAATTTCTCCTTCGATAACTCCAATACTACAATTCCAAAAGTTATAATTCTTTCATATTTCTGTTTCGTACGTCCATATGAAGAGTTGATTAGATTTTGGTTATGATTGGTTAACCGGAAGTACCCTAATTTGAAGATATTATCAGTATTTCTTGAAGAAACGCTGTTAAATATCATTTTTTGACCTTTTATGTTATAAATAAAAGAATATGTTATTCTCTATTCGATTTAATTATATTTTTTCTGCATATTTAATGAATGTAGAGATAAAGAATTATAAAGAAATAACTTGCAACATAATTCTGCTAAAAGCTGCACCATGGAAATAGAATATTCAAATACATATTACTAATTGACAGATGTCAGTGTCAAATAAAATTTATATAATATCTTTGTAAAATGATTTTGCTGCGAATATAAAAATATAATATTATTTAAGGTGGCAAAAACAAATCACATAAGGTAATACATCAGATTATAGCTATAAGCCAATTCAGCCAATTATTATGTTATAAATATAATAGATAATAGAATATTCTTCATTATGACGGGCTAAATACGATGATCGACTGGTAGTAGAATGAAAATTGGGAAATAATCGGACACGCAGTCTGTGTAAAATTATTTATTTCCTAGCCTACGTTTCGACTTTGACTAGTCTTCATCAGGGCTATAATTGACAATTTCTAGCCCTGATGAAGACTTTAGTCAAAGTCGAAACGTAGGCCAGGAAATAAATAATGTTACACAGACTGCGTGTCCGATTATTTCCCAATTTTCATTCTTCATTATAATGTCAAAAATTATATTTAACAGCGTTTTTCCGAGAAAATTTGTTAAAATCTGCAAATGAGGGTATTTCCAGTTGACCAATTATAACCAAAGTCTGCATATGGATGTAAGGAAGAGGAATACGTAAAAATCATAATTTTTGGAATTCTTGAGTAAAATTTAAACAGTGTTTAGTTAAAATATTTAAACAGTGACTTATTTTTTTTATTTCTGAATAGACGTGTTGTACTTTAATAAATTCATATTCGAATTTATGAAATTGTAAGATGGAGAACTAGAGGTAGCAGGGACCTACATGCCTTCTGAAGAATGCGGTCACTGCGACCACCGCCATTCATTCACAATCAAATTCTCTATCCATTTCTGCATTCCAAAACAAACAATAAGAATTATGCATTCCTGAAATATTTATTGATGTTTCAATGCTAAACAATATAGATGTTGAATCATAAGTAAAAATAAAAACTTCATAATATAAAGACCCCAACCGCATGGTATGCAAATATTTCGAAACATAGATGACGTTGACAGTCTCCTGTTGAGGCGCTCGACCGCAAACAATCATCTCAAACTTTCTTTTAATTCGGGCCGCATTCCGATCTCCAGATGATTAAGATTTTTTCGTTCATCTTACGCACGGTTGACAGATTGGCCGTGGCCAAGACATCAAGGCTCTATTCATTCCCTTCAATGTTTGTTCACCTTGCTCGACTTTATATCGGAATGCAAGACTAACTTTCATTACAAGCTATGCACTTATCCCAATATTGATTCTATGATTGGAAACATTTCTGGAAGGTTTCTTTCGGATGGACCTTCAGCTGCTCCGTCGTAGCCCTCTCAATTTCGTGGATGGCGTCAAAACGTTTTTCTTTTAGCCTGGTTTTTATTTCTGGCGAGTAAGGCGGATGTGGACAGACAGGAACCGTTTTTCCAGCCAAAAACTCACGGATCAGAAGCGAGAGTTTATAGTTGTTCCCCTTGAAACAAAATCTGATCGCTTTGAGCTCTCACTATCGAAAAAAACAATGAGCATGACCTTGACGTTCGATTTTGACTGACGTGCCTTTTTACGACGAGGGATGCCATTCGCTTTCCATTGGAAACTCTGAATTATCTCAGGGTTATGGCCATAAACCCAACTTTCATCTCCAGTTATGATTTTGGCCATGACAGCCGAATCTGCATCAAGACGATCTTACAATTCCATGATGTTCAATTGTTCCCGTTGTTCGACATCCGTGATGCGCGACAGATACGGTAAATACGACTGGAAGCCGATTGACAAATCACATCATGTTCAAACTTGACACTGACTATCTCAACTGATGTGGCCAGCATAATACCTTCCGTCAATCCTGTGTATTATGTATAAATTTTCTTGCGAAAGATTCTAAATTTCCAGTAAAATTTATCCTTAAACAAACTATGCAAATTGCACTTGACACTGACATCTTCTTCTTCTTTAGCTTTTCCCGTTCGTTAAGGGTCGCTATTTTTTTTTTTCTTGCACTAATTTCTGTTTTGCGTGTCGTTCTCATTCAGTTCCTTTTCTCTCAAGTCTTCCGCAGTACAGTCCTTCCATCTTATCTTTGGTCTTCCGGTGTTTCTTCAACCTTGTATTACTAAAGCTATTCATTCTTCTTCCAATATATTCATTTCTTCTCATGACATTTTCAAACCAATGTAATCATCTCTTTTGTATCTTTCTAGAAACTTGTAACACTAGAGTTATTTCCGTACCTATCTTTCCGTGTCTTCCCCAAAATCTACTTCAACATCATCATATCTGCCACATTAATTTACTTTTTATTAATACTGACATCTGTCAATTTGAATTCTATGAATATATTAGTAGTTTCCATGTTTAGCATAGCTGTCTTTAACTCTATATCTATTGAATATGAAGTATAAAATGCAATCAAATCGTATAGAGAATAATATATTCTTTAAGTTATAATATCGTTAAATGTCAATAAATCAAATTTAACTGTTAAATCTTCAAATGAGACTACTTTCGGTTCACCAATTATAACCAAAATCTAATCAGTTGTTCTTCTGGATGTAAACTTGAGGAATACGAAAAAAATATAATTTTTGGAATCGTGGTATTGAAGTTATGCGATCCGAAACTTTTGTCACACAGACACACATACATACATACATACAGACATCATCGTAAAAATGGTAAAAGCGTATTATAGGGTCCCTAAAACATGCTTATTCACCAAAAACTTTTTGACCAAAGACAATACCTTCCTTACCTAAAGGTGACGGAAGGTAAAAATCATTCACCGTATTTTCTGATCACGTACAAACAATAACATATATTTAATTCTACAGATGGATTCAACCGAAACTGCTATCGTCCGTTGCGAATTGGAGATGGCCCAGCGCGCATTAAAACTTCAAACCAGACGTTGCCGACAACTCGTCTCCGAGTTCACCAGGAAGCTTCAAGCCAAGGAAGTTGAGATCATTTCCGAACGACGACTTCGAGACGAACAACTTACCAAAGTTTTGAGATCCCTTCTGGTGTTTGAAGCGAGGTTGAAGCAAGAACAGACGTTCATCAGACATCAGTTGGAGGAAAAGGATGATATAATCCAACGCCAGAAAAAAGAACTTCGTGGTTTGCGGCATTTAGTACAATATTGCAACACTTGCAGCCAATACTACACACATACAGCTGCTGACAGTTACGATAGTGGTTCGGAATATTTCAACAACTGGGAAAGTAGTTCGGAGTTAGATTTTACTCGCCAGGAGCATTCATCTGGTGAAGAATCTCACAAACATCAAGTGTACGAAAAAAATCATTATAATAAATCAAAAGATAATTACAAACGGTGTAAAAAACTAAACAATCATAGAAGAACTACGGGAACTTTTTTCGAAGTTTTAAAATCAAGAGAATCAAGTACTGAAAGTTCAACTGAAGAAGCAAGTAGTGAATTAAGTGATTCCTTAAAAACTAAAGAAGAAATCGACAAAGTTTCTGACCGAATAGAAGAACTTTTTACGGAAAATAGTCATTCGTATTCTGACAAAATGAATAATTTACACGGTATTAAATCCGAATCAACAAACGCGGAAGAATTACAACCTACATTATCAATTGATAATTCAAATAGTCAAGACACAGAAGAACTTGAAAAAACAGAAAATTCTATAAATGATAATCTGACTAATGAGGAAAAAGAACTATCATGTATAACTAAAGTCATATCAGAAACTATTCCTGTGTTCGAAACAGATGGCGAGCAAAATGACAATTGGTATGTGAGTGGCAGCGACCAAGAAGATGACGAACAGCGAGATGTTTACAGAAACAACCCGGTACTTGAATGTATGAACCAAATACTATTACAAAACATCAAAGATCCAATTCCTTCTCCTCCTAAAAGTCCCGAACTGGACAGAAACCCAAAGAATAAAAGTCAAAAAAGAGTCAAATTTAGCGATGAAAACAACTCTCCCGACGTGAGCCCCATTCAAGAAGAAGTAGAAACAGATATTGAAGAACCATCCACTCAGGGTGATTACTACGAAACGCCTATACAAGGAGGAGCAAACTTCTACGAAGTTCCTCAAAGTATCTACAGCAATGATTATGAACAAATTCTCAGTAAATGCGATAGTGTCCATAGCTGGTCCAGTGGAAAATCCACGTCTCCCACATCCAAAATAGAAAATATTCAAGAAAATAAAATTAATAGAATGTCCACACAGAAATTAACTCTTGCCAAATGTAACAACCTCGAAGAACTAGAAAACAAAAATCATTATTATATAGACATGGATACTTCTTCTGTTTCATCAGTTCAGAAAAATATTGTAAAGAAAAGTAAACTTTCTCGCACACCGCCAGCCTTGCCGCCTAAACCAGCAAATTTGGTCTCCAAATTTAAAATACAAACATTAAACCGATCTTGTGATAACTTAGAAAACCTAACTGTGGATTCTGAACCTGATTATTGTTCCATATCTGAATTAAACTTACCAACAGAGAAAATGATTATGTCTAAAGCAATTCCCAGTCCCAGAGAAAATAATATAAATAAAAATGTTTCCCTATATGATCCCATATCTCTAAACGGATCTTTGACTAGTTTAGTACAACAAAATGTGGAGAAAAATAATTTCCAATCACCAAAACAAATAAAAAATGAAAGAATTGCGACTAATATAGCGAATATTTCACCGATTAATATGTTGAAGAATAAAAACGAACCTGAAATACCAAAACTGCCACAAGTCTCGGAAATAATCATTCCGGAGGAAACAGAAGAAAAAAAGAAAGTGGAGCACATCTCCCAAGATAATTACATCAAAAATAATTCCCAACTTTTAAAACAGAAATCTCCGATTAAAAACAAAATAATGATTGGCACTTCTGTTTCAACTCTGGTTTCTACTTTTAACAACCAACATATTCTATCCATTAACAGAAATTCAAACCCTGAACGGTACAAATTGTTTTCTAATTTTGATTCAAACCAAGATTACGAAAAGCAAGAGAAAAAACCAGAAACCCCCAGTTTTGAGAAATTTGATTTAAGTCAAAACTTCGAAGAGTTCAATTTGGACGATTGCGAAATTGGAGAAGAATACCAATCAGAATCTTCGAGTTTAAACTATAGCGTGAACGAAGACACAACCCAACCGGATGTTATCAAAGAAGCATCGTCAGTTCCAGAAATCAAAGCCAACACTTGTGTGGAAATCGTCCGCGCTACGAAAGACATTCGTCCTCACAGTCTGCACAGTCTTCAACAGTTGCAGAGGAGTTTGTCGTCTCAGAGGAACAGCAATAACGTGAATATTGTGCGGGATGAATCGACGCAAGTTGCGCGACCGGAACCTTCCTATGAACATTTTCTCGAGTGCACGGGACTGAGTTCTAAGTCTATTTTAACGCCGTCGAGAATGTTGAGTAATCATAAGAGTATGCTCAAACCAAAGGACATTAAGCTACGGTCAAGGGTTAAATCCACGGCTGTGCTCGAACTAGAACGCGGGGGGACGGTCAAGTATTGGTCTGAACCGTACTTATGAAATTAACTCTTTTTAAATATTAAGTTTGTCTATGTTCATATTAACATGTAAATCAATATATTATTTATTTCAACATCGTTTTTTATCTTGAAAATATAGTCCAGTCAGTGAAGACCAAAACGGCCTTACAAAAGGTAAGGTTCTGATTTTAATATATGTTGTATAAGTCGGGACTCCGATGTAAAATTAAAGTTTTCGACCTCAGCGAAGGTCGGCGCGAGATGTTAAAAAAATCTGTTGTGGCCAGCACAATACCTTCCGTCAATCCTGTGTATTATACATAAATATTCTTGCAAAAGATTCTAAATTTCCAGTAAAATTGCAAATTGCACTTGACACTAACTTTTTCTGTAGCTTCCCCATTCGTTAAAGATCGCTATTTTTTATTTTCTTCTTCCACTCATTTCTGTTTTACGTGTCTCATTCAGTTCCTTTTCTTCCGCAATACAGTCCTTCCATCTTATCTTTGGTCTTCCTCTGTTTCTTCAACTTTCTATTAATAAGCTATTCATTCTTCATCCAATATATTCTTCATTTCCCCTCATGACATTTTCAAACCAATGTAATCATCTCTCTTGTACCTTTTTAGAAACTTGTAACAGTAGAGTTATTTCCTTACCTATCTTTCCGTGTCTTTCCCAACATCTACTTCAACATCCTCATCTCTGCCACATTAATCAGTTGTTCTTCTGGATGTAAACTTAAAGAATACGAAAAAATATAATTTTTGGAATCGTGGTATTGTAGTTATGCGATGCGAAACTTTCGTCACATGCACACAGATATAGACACACACACACCCACACATACACACACACACACACATGCAGGCATCATTGTAAAAATGGTAAAATCGTATTATAGGGACCCTAAAACATGCTTATTCATTAAAAACTCATCATTGAATTTTTTGACCAAAGACAATAGCTTCCTTACCTAAAGGTGACGGAAGGTAATGAAGACCAAAACAGCCTTACAAAAGGTAGGAAATTAAACTACTCAAATAATAAACAATATTAGATATTTAATACTTAGTCTAATATAGGTTTTGTTACTTATAACAGTATACATTCATCGTGGCATCGAAACAAATTATCTATGATTTGTAAACGCTGTCCTATAAATTCATCCACCACTCTGACCCGGTTAAAGTATTTTCTATAATTTTAAATTCATTCATGAGCAAGTTTTCTCCATTTCTTCTAAATGTTCGAGGTTTTTCCAATTCATTAAGGAGATTGGCGGTATTTCTGAAGAGTTCATGTAATATACCTATAATTTTAAATATATAATTAATAATACAATAAGAAATATTAAATATCGTTCCCAGAAAAAGCCTTCAGTACTATATCTGATTTTTTACACTGACATTAGTGACATCTGTCAATTACAGACATTTTAATTTTTCAAGTAGTTACCATGGAGATGTTTGGGCTGTGAGCAGGCTGTGAAATTTACTATAACAGATTATTTTATAGATTATATATCTATATCTTTAAATCTATAGAATGTGTCGGATATTTTCAAAAAATAATATTTAGAAGATTTTTGTTAAAATACTACTACTTCCGGTTGTCCAATTGTTACCAGAATCTATTCAACTCTTTCCATTACTGTTAGATTGAGGAATTCGTAGATACACAGGTCTTTAGTTTTATATAATTTTAGAAATCGTACATAGAATAACCTCACACACACACACACACACACACACACAGACATCATCGTAAATATGTTATTGTCGGATTTTTAGCATGATTCCAATACCTCTCTTAGCGAGAGGTAAAAAATGTTTTGACGGTTTGGAATACGAATACATAAAAGTTGGCGAATATCCGCTATTGTTTTGTTATTATTTATGTTTTCTCTGGAGAAAACAGCAGTGTATGTTGCCGAAACGTCGGGTTTCAATAAAATATACAAAACACAAACTAAAAGATTGTATTATTATTGTTGTATTATGAGTTTTTAATAATGAGATAATAATCTTTATTGTGTTTTTATTATAAAAATAATAGTAATTCATTACAAATACAAAGCAGTATTAGTGAAATTATGTGCCTTTTGCATATAATTAAAATTGGTGTAAAATTATTTTCAATAACTTATCTAGGTTCAAAGTCTCAGGTAGGTTGTTTGTTGGTGTATGAATTGTATAAAAATGAATAGAAAAAAACAAGTATAATGACCTTCATTTGGGAGAAGAAAGTTGAAAATAATTTTCTCATGAAAGCGATTCGCGACATTAGTGTTACGCAGACATACAGATATAAACATTCCAAGATGAGTGTGTTAAGTTTTCGGTATCGTTTCTGGTATAAGTTTATGTATTATTTTTCACGAATTGGTTTATTAATTTTAACTCCAATATTTTGGCCAATTTGTTGGATACTATCTTTAGGGAAAAAGAAACCATGTCCACCGATAAAGAATAATTTACTTCTTCATAGTGCAAAACAGTTAGCTCACTTGATTCGAACGAAACAGGTAAAGATTAACTTTCTTTTAATATATTCAGTGTATGACTTAAATAATTACAGGTGACTTGTGAATCAGTAATGCGCGCATATATTAATAGAGCAAGAGAAGTAAATGTGATAATAAATGCTATTGTTGAAGACAGATTTGCTCAAGCATTAGAAGATGCAATTGAATTAGATAAAAAACTCATAGACAATGTTAAAACTGTAGACGAAATGAAATTAGAAACTCCTTTGTTTGGAGTACCAATAACTATTAAAGAAAGCCTCATGGTACAAGGTATATATATATATATATATATATATATATATATATATATATATATATATATATATATATATATATATATATATGTCAGTTTATTATTTATAACTTGTTGAAGGTATGAGCTGTAACGTAGGGCAATATAAATCTAATTTTCGCTGTGATACTGATAGTTACGTAGTTAAACAAATAAAAAATGCTGGGGCCATAGTTATAGCCGTTACTAACACACCAGAATGTTGTCTCTTTTGGGAAACTTTTAATAAAATGACAGGTCTTACAAAGAATCCATACGACACGTCCAGGACTGTTGGGGGATCATCCGGAGGAGAGGTAATAGTTATATTGTATAGTGTGTTATTTTATTTATTTACCTATATTCCTACATATTTACTTATGCTGGTAACTGTATTACGTTCCTTTCCATATAATTATTGTTCTATTTGCTATTTTTTTTTAAAACATTACTGTTATTTTTTGAAATGCTTAATTTGTTGACAGTGACATTATATCTGTATATTTTACTGCGTTTTGTAAGAACTTCAAATAACGGTACTTTCGGTTTACCAATTATGATCAAAATCTAATCAACTCTTCATTCGGACAAAAGGAATTTTTGGAATTATAGTATTAGAGAAGGAGAATTTTTTGTCACACACACATACTAGAGACTAATATGTGCTTATTCTTTAAAAACTAAAGACAATACCTTCCTTACCTATATATATTCTTTCCTAGGCTGCACTTATTAGCAGTGGGGCATCAGTTATTGGATTAGGATCAGACTTAGCTGGATCATTAAGACTACCTGCATTTTTCACTGGTATATTTGCTCATAAACCAACAGCTCGTATAGTTTATACAGATGGATTTAAACCTAGAATTCAAGATGAACATATACTTGATTATTTAGTCACTGGTCCTTTAACTAGATATGCGGAAGATTTGCCGCTTATGATGTCTATACTGGCCCCTAGCTCTAAAATTTGGGAACGACAGGTAAAACAAATTAACGCTTTTGTAAAAGTCCAGTCAATGGAGACCAAAAAAGACCTTTGCCATGCAAAAGGTGGGTGCAAGAAATGATTTTGTAATATATTTTTTACCTAGGATGAACTCTCATAATTTTTGTCAACGCTTTCCTACAAATTCGACTACCACTCTGACCCAGTTAAAGATACGATAACGCTGGTGAAAAATTTGAATTCAGCATGAAATTCGCCATCATATCATGTATTATATAATTTTTGCCCATGAACGGTAAACTGAAGTGTTTTCTGATATATGCACGCTGTTGACGACATATTAATCCTTTTTTATTATTTAATTTTCATATTGTAATGAATTGTTTTTCAACTATACATTAACTATCCCTGATGATGATTCATTTGGAATCGAAACGTTGGAATGTTAAGTACAGTAAAATTTTTGAAAGATGTCCGATCAAGGGCACCTGTATCACGAACGAATTAACAAATAGACATACATTTATCTCTTTCTTTTGCAAAGGCTGTAAGAGTGTGTGATAAGGATGGATATAACACGCTTGTCTTTCAAAACTTCATATTGTTTCGACTCAGTTAGGACATTCCATTTATAAACGATGCTCGTTGTTGATAATACTTTCGCTGTAACGTAAGTTTATTTATTAATTCAGATATATTACCTGGATTCATAGCCGTACGTATAACGTTATATTCTGTCAGAGTCACTGACACTGACATTGTGTCAGTATCTTATTTTTAACATATTTGGTTTTACATTCGCTTATAAACTTACTAGTTGACTTATTTTTGAATTTTGAATGTTTTTCCTGTAATATATATTTTTATAATAATAAAATAACAGTAGTATCTTACGTACCCTCATAAAAACTAAGCAAACGACACTACTGAATTTGTCATGATGGGCGGAGCAAAAATCTGAATTCATACAATTCGTAGACAACCTTGATGGGACATCTTTCAAAAATTTTACTGTAGATGAAATCTTAATAAACATTGTTCACCTAGGCTGCAACTCCAATTATTTATCTTTAACCTTAACATCATACCAACAGTCAAGAAATTTAATATTTAAGAGATTTCATATAAATTTAAGTTGTTAGTTACTCGCGAACCGCTCATCGGCAAAAATCGTATTTCACATAATATGAAAAAGAATTTCATGCTGAATTCAATTTTTTAAATCGCGTTAATGTATATTTAACTGGATCAGAGTGATGAATGAATTTGTAAGAAGCGTCTACAAAAATTGTTAAAAATCTTCCATAATTCACTTTGAGAGTTCATAGGCAAAAATGTAAGAAAACTTTTTTGTAAAACAAATTACGAGCTTTAATTTTGATTGTTGTAAAATTTTGATACGAGTTACGGAGTTACAGTTTTCAATAAAATGCCTGAAAAGTCAAAAAAACATTTTTTGCACCTTTGATGGGTCCTCGTGCCCGCCCGCCTTTTGTAAGATAAAAACCTCTATTGGACTAAATATTACTTATTTTTAGATATCTTTTAATAATATGAGAGTATTTTATATGGTAAAAGAAAACAGTGCACTCTTAGCCAAAAACGTAGATGTTAATATAATTAATGCTATGAAAATATTTGCTTATCATATGAAAGGAAAATACAACGCTACCGTAGAAGAAGTATGACTACCATGATTAATAATTCGAAATATTAATAATTAAATGTTTCAGGTCACGATTCCGCAGCTACAATATGCTTTTCCATTTTCACTTGATATATTATTAAGTTTAGAAAAAGTAGAAAGTGTCTTTTTAGATGAAAACTTAAACTTTAAATTTGGACGAGAATTTTTTAAATTTATTACGTGTAGATCACATTCTACCTTGTATATTATATTTTATGGTCTGATAAAATGGATTCATGATTTAATTACAACTTATCCCAGACCATCAGTTCCTAAGTTTATAGAAGAAACTCAAAGTTATATTGAGGTAAAGTCTGAATACAAAATGAAAAAGAATGTTAGATTATTTCTTGCAGGATCTTTTGGGTGATGATGGAGTTCTTTTGTATCCTACATTCACAACACAGGCGCATTATCATTTCTCTATGTATCACAAAGTGATGGATTTTAGTTATGCGTCAGTATTTAATATGATAGGTGTACCAGTTACAAATTGTCCAGCTGGTTATATAAATGATTTGCCTTTGGGGTTTCAAATTGTTGCTAAAAGAAATAACGATGCACTAACTTTAGCGTTGGCAAAAGAAAGCGAATTATTTTTTAAAGGATGGAAACAGCCTGGGTCTACAAGTACTCATAATATTTAATATAAATATGTACATATTTTTTTGGGTACCAGATTGGGATAAATAAATATTAATTTACAAGGAGTATACAGGCTGTCCATTTTATTTTGTCCACTGGATGAAATTTGTCTAGTAAAATAGAAATTGTTTGCATATTTAACCGATCTTGTAGCTCTTATTGTTCTCGAGATAACAATAGTTGACAAAATAGAATGAACACCCTGCATTTTATAATTGTTTAGAAAGACAAGTATTTTTAAAAAAGATATGAAGAAGATGGGTCTACAAGTACAACTTATATTTAATAAAAATATTTAAATATTTTGTGATAATAATAAATAAATAATGATGTACAAACAGTGTATTGTATATTTGTTTAAATAAATATATAATAATCAATCGACGCAGACAGATACACAGGTGTCTGGGAAGATACTCCCCTTTTTACCTTCTAGCATCTTTAGGTAAGGAAAGTATTGTATTTGGTCAAAAAATTCAGTGGTGAGTTTTCAATGAATCAGCACGTTTTAGGATCCTTAGAAAATACAATACGATTTTACTATTTTTACGATGATGTCTGTATGTATGTGTGTATGCGCGTGTGTGTGTGTGTGTGTCGCATTCCTCTTCCTTACATCCATATGCAGACTTGATTAGTTTTTGGTTATAATTGGGCAACCGGAAATACCGTCATTTAAATTTAAATTAGTGTATATAATACTTAATATCTGTTTAACTATATACTCCTCAATCGGACATTACTGGGAAGAGCTGAAAAGGTTTTGGTAAAAATTGGACAACCAGAAGTAGCAGATTCTTAAAAAAATCTTCTAAATATTATTTTTTGAAGAGTAAATTCTCTATCTGATACATATAAATATTCTATTATATCTTTTATAGATTTAAAGATAAAGAAATATAAGGTATATAATAATCTATTGTAATAAATCTCACAGCCCAAATAATGTCACGGAAACCAATTCAAAATTAAAGTATTTGTAACTGACAGATAAATGTAAGTGTCAAAAATCCAGAAACATTACTGAAGATTTTTTCTGGGAGGTATATACATTATTTTTGAAAATAATAAAGAGATCTTGCACAGTTTAATACGTTTTTATTGACATATATAATACAAACTTATCACAGACTATGTTTTTCAATTATTAATTCAAAAACATTAAAATCCTTAGCTATCTTTAAAATATATCAAATTAACTAATTCAATTATTTCCAAAAATTATATTATTTATTATTGTATTAATAGTTAAATATTTAAAATTATATATTACTTATACCCTTTAAAAATATTGTCAATCCCGACAATGAATTGGAAACATTTCGAAAAATTGAAGAGTAGATGTCAAATATCATAATTTTTCATTCTAAATTTAGTGATTTTCCAATTCCATGTGGTTTAAGTAAATTCCACATTCCTAGTGACAAATTAACTACGTGAATTTAGAAAATCTTGAAATTTTTAATGAAAAATTCTGACATTTGACATCTATGTACATAATTACTAAATAATGTCACATGACTGCTCGCGCCTTACACTTATGTAACCAAAAACATGGCGAGAGGTATTGTGCTAGCCACAACAGATTTTTATAATTTATAATAAGGTATATGAGGTAAAAGTTATTTTTTAAATAGTATACCCAATATTTTTCTGTAATACATATAGCATATTTTAGAAAAAGTCATTTTTTAAATATTTTATTTGTCATACTAATTTTGTTTAAAGTTATACCTTTATTTTTTAATGTCAGTAACACTTCCTAGTATAAAAATAATGTAAGAAATATTTTTCTTCGAAATTCAAATAAATTAAACTAAAATTAATTCTCAATATTATTGATTTTTTTGATCATACAACCACACACCATGCCTGTCGAAACGATTTTTAGCCAAGTAAAACAACTCATATATAGTGTTAAGTGGCATATAAAAAAAACTATGCCCCTTAAAAATTCGCCTGCACTGGAATAAATAAACATTTATTTCTACCTTGTACCCATCTGTTGTTAAAAATATAAACTAATACCTCCGCCACGAGGCCACGATGGAACTTGCGTAATCGTCACGTTTTTACGACGGATTTTGTGTGTGATCGTCATATTTTTTTCTGTAAAACCTGAAATATTTTGATTTACAATCTGAAAATGAATATTTTTATGTTTTATTTTATGGAGAATCGGGTGGTGTCATTTTTAGGTGTGTATTTATTCTCGTTTTTGAGTTACTGATGTGCTAATGATTGGAAAAGGTCTAATGTATGGCTTAAAAAATTGGAGATATTTGTTTCAAAAAATTCTGTTTATATTTTTCTGTTATATATATGTATTATTTTTGTTACAGATAGCAATTGGTCCTTGGAGCAACTGAAACGGGTTACACAATTTTGTAAGAAGCACCTATGGTGAGTCTATTTTGAGTTTTATACCTATATTGAAAATATTTTATACGTAAAAATTGAAGCATGCATTTGATATGTCTATGAATTTTTCTAATATAATATGTATTGAGTTACTTCTGAATTCTTAAATTTCCTTAAGTAATACCAGAATTTGTCCGGTAACACTTGAAATTTCACTGGTACTGTAATACTTGTGTACATTAGACATTTCTCTGAATTTCGTTATGTACTCTTATTTTATATATGTATTGACTAGTACTATAGGTTAAAGATAGTATGCAGTGCATTGAAAATATAAAATATACTTAAAATTCTCTCAACTATTAAAAATTCGTTAAAGGGGTTAGGGACGATTTCTCAGACTCATTCTGTGTATGTGACTCGAGTGATCATGTAATGCTTTCATCATTTCATTTTATTTCTTATTTTGCTCTTTTACCATACTTTTAGTAGAGGTGAAATTCATAAAAACAAGTGTAGATATAATAAAAATATGTTATAATATGTTATATGACTTCGCCCCCTGTTATAAATAATGGCTTGAAAACAATTGTAACTCTTAATATTAATCTCTGTAATTGCAATTATATAAATAATTTTAAATAAATTATTGTTTGTTTCATTGTTATAGAGTAAACGCATATTTTAAAATTTGTAACACGAATTCGCCCCCTGCTATAAATAATGGTTTGGAAACAATTGCAACTTTTAATATTAATGTCTCTAATTGCAATTATATAAATAATATTAAATAAATTATTGTTCGTTTCATTGTTACAGAGTAACTGCATAATTTAAAATGTGTAACACGAATTCGCCCCCCTGTTATAAATAATGCCTTGGAAACAATTGTAACTTTTAATATTAATATCTCTCATTGCAATTATATAAATAATTTTAAATAAAGTATTGTTCTTTTCATTGTAACAGTGTAAACACATTTTAAAATGTGTAACACTTAAAAATAAATTCATTTTTCTTTCGTCTGAAATAAATACATTTTTAAATATTTAAAATGAATTTGTTGTAAGAACCACGTGACCCCCACCTGATCTATTTCGACCAATCCTAGCCTTCTTCCTCAAAGCATTGAGTCTGGAAAAGAACGCTACGTAATGGCAATGAACAATGATGCAGACACATACGCCGATATACAAAAAACTGATAAGAAAGGAAAAACTGATGAAACCTTGCCAGAAATATGACAAAAATTGTTATTATGTCTTTATTATTATCGTGATATAGTTTTTGAGGTCCTGCCGAACCTGAATTCAACATATTTCAAGCAGAAAAAAATATGAAACACGTGGTTTTAATTGAACTGTTTAGTGCATGTTTGCAGAATTTTATTTTGAATGGTGAGTCAAAAATCTAAATTTTCTTTTGGAATTTTAACTGTGAATAAATAGCAAAACTTTCCTTTGTATTTATATGTCTACCAATATTGAAAGAATATAATTTGTGTTAATATAAATAATTTCAATGAATTTTATCTGGTTTAGTAAAGAATTGTGCTTATTTTTATTTGTTATAAGCTATTGATCTAATTATTGATCCAGTTCTTGAAATAGATTTCGATATATTTCAGGTTATTAGGTCCGGAATTTTATATTCCGGGTGATCACGGGTGGGGGTGAACATAGAGATTTAACATATATTAATTTTATGTAATTTCCTGCTCTTCTGTTCATTTTAAGGGAAAAACTATGCGGTGCAAATTTGTTCAGAATTAAAATAGTTCAAATTATTTTTATTTTTTATTGTTTTTAATTTATAAATATTTTTAAAAATGAATTTAATTTTTTACCTCTCGCTACCCTTGGTAAGGGAGGTATAGGATCGTACTAAAAATTGCATATCGAGATTTTGGTAAATGACCACATTTTGTGGTTCCTAGAATCCAATTTTAACATTTTCACGATTTTCACGCATATTTTATAATATGTACCACGAATTCGCCTCCGGTTGTAAATAATGGGTTGGAAACAATTCTATTATATAAGAAATTTTAGATAAATTATTAT
Organism: Harpalus rufipes; assembly: GCA_951394225.1. Taxonomy (NCBI): domain Eukaryota; kingdom Metazoa; phylum Arthropoda; class Insecta; order Coleoptera; family Carabidae; genus Harpalus; species Harpalus rufipes. The sequence goes on from OX596279.1 coordinate 57,229,167, forward strand.
TGGTTTCAGTGTTAAGAGTAAACTCATATTTAATAATGTTTAATTCGTCCCTTGTTGTAAACAATGGGGTGGAAACAATTATTCTGACTTTTAATATTAATTTCTCTAATTGCAATTATATATATATATATATATATATATATATATATATATATTAATAAATTATTGTTGGTTTCATTGTTAAAGAGTAAACGCACATTTGAAATTAGATGTAACACGACTTCGTCCCATGTTGTAAACAATGGGGTAGAAACAAATATTCTGACTTTGAATATTAATTTCTCTAATTCAAATAATATATATTTTTTAATAAATAATTGTTGGTTTCATTGTTAAAGAATAAACTCATATTTAATTAGATGTAACACGAATTCGTCCCCTGTTGTAAACAATGGGGTGGAAACAATTATTCTGACTTTTAATATTAATTTCACTAATTGCAATAATATATATTTTTTAATAAATTATTGTTGGTTTCATTGTTAAAGAATAAACGCATATTTAATTAGATGTAACACGAATTCGTCCCATGTTGTAAACAATGGGGTGGATACAATTATTCTGATTTTTAATATTAATTTTTCTAATTGCAATAATATATGTTTTTTCATAAATAATTGTTGGTTTCATTGTTAAAGAATAAACGCATATTTAATTAGATGTAACACGAATTCGCCCCCTGTTGTAAATAATGGGGTAGAAACAATTATTCTGACTTTTAATATTAATTTCTCTAATTGCAATAATATATATTTTTTAATAAATAATTGTTGGTTTATTTGTTAAAGAGTAAACGCATATTTAATTAGGTGTAACACGAATTCGTCCCCTGTTGTAAACAATGGGGTGGAAACAATTATTTTGACTTTTAATATTAATTTCTCTAATTGCAATTATATATATTTTTTAATAAGTTATTGTTGGTTTCATTGTTAAAGAATAAACGCATATTTAATTAGGTGTAACACGAATTCGTCCCATGTTGTAAACAATGGGGTGGAAACAATTATTCTGACTTTTAATATTAATTTCTCTAATTGCAATAATATATATTTTTTAATAAATTATTGTTGGTTTCATTGTTAAAGAATAAACGCATATTTAATTAGATGTAACACGAATTCGTCCCCTGTTGTAAACAATGGGGTGGAAACAATTATTCTAACTTTTAATATTAATTTCTCTAATTGCAATAATATATATTTTTTAATAAATAATTGTTGGTTTCATTGTTAAAGAATAAACGCATATTTAATTAGATGTAACAGGAATTCGTCCCCTGTTGTAAACAATGGGGTGGAAACAATTATTCTGACTTTTAATATTAATTTCTCTAATTGCAATAATATATATTGTTTAATAAATAATTGTTGGTTTCATTGTTAAAGAATAAACGCATATTTAATTAGATGTAACACGAATTCGTCCCCTGTTGTAAACAATGGGGTGGAAACAATTATTCTAACTTTTAATATTAATTTCTCTAATTGCAATAATATATATTTTTTAATAAATAATTGTTGGTTTCATTGTTAAAGAATAAACGCATATTTAATTAGATGTAACAGGAATTCGTCCCCTGTTGTAAACAATGGGGTGGAAACAATTATTCTGACTTTTAATATTAATTTCTCTAATTGCAATAATATATATTTTTTAATAAATTATTGTTGGTTTCATTGTTAAAGAATAAACGCATATTTAATTAGATGTAACACGAATTCGTCCCCTGTTGTAAATAATGGGGTAGAAACAATTATTCTGACTTTTAATATTAATTTCTCTAATTGCAATAATATATATTGTTTAATAAATAATTGTTGGTTTCATTGTTAAAGAATAAACGCATATTTAATTAGATGTAACACGAATTCGTCCCATGTTGTAAACAATGGGGTGGAAACAATTATTCTGACTTTGAATATTAATTTCTCTAATTGCAATAATTTATATTTTTTAATAAATTATTGTTGGTTCCACTGTTAAAGAGTAAACGCATATTTATTGATATGTAACACGAATTGGTCCCCTGTTGTAAACAATGGGGTGGAAACAATTATTCTGACTTTTAATATTAATTTCTCTAATTGAAATAATATATATTGTTTAATAAATAAGTGTTGGTTTCATTGTTAAAGAATAAACGCATATTTAATTAGATGTAACACGAATTCGTCCCCTGTTGTAAATAATGGGGTAGAAACAATTATTCTGACTTTTAATATTAATTTCTCTAATTGCAATAATATATATTGTTTAATAAATAATTGTTGGTTTCATTGTTAAAGAATAAACGCATATTTAATTAGATGTAACACGAATTCGTCCCATGTTGTAAACAATGGGGTGGAAACAATTATTCTGACTTTTAATATTAATTTCTCTAATTGAAATAATATATATTGTTTAATAAATAATTGTTGGTTTCATTGTTAAAGAATAAACGCATATTTAATTAGATGTAACACGAATTCGTCCCGTGTTGTAAACAATGGGGTGGAAACAATTATTCTGACTTTGAATATTAATTTCTCTAATTGCAATAATATATATTGTTTAATAAATAATTGTTGGTTTCATTGTTAAAGAATAAACGCATATTTAATTAGATGTAACACGAATTCGTCCTGTGTTGTAAACAATGGGGTGGAAACAATTATTCTGACTTTGAATATTAATTTCTCTAATTGCAATAATTTATATTTTTTAATAAATTATTGTTGGTTTCATTGTTAAAGAATAAACGCATATTTAATTAGATGTAACACGAATTCGTCCCCTGTTGTAAACAATGGGGTGGAAACAATTATTCTAACTTTTAATATTAATTTCTCTAATTACAATAATATATATTTTTTAATAAATAATTGTTGGTTTCATTGTTAAAGAATAAACGCATATTTAATTAGATGTAACACGAATTCGTCCCCTGTTGTAAACAATGGGGTGGAAACAATTATTCTGACTTTTAATATTAATTTCTCTAATTGCAATAATATATATTTTTTAATAAATTATTGTTGGTTTCATTGTTAAAGAATAAACGCATATTTAATTAGATGTAACACGAATTCGTCCCCTGTTGTAAATAATGGGGTAGAAACAATTATTCTGACTTTTAATATTAATTTCTCTAATTGCAATAATATATATTGTTTAATAAATAATTGTTGGTTTCATTGTTAAAGAATAAACGCATATTTAATTAGATGTAACACGAATTCGTCCCATGTTGTAAACAATGGGGTGGAAACAATTATTCTGACTTTTAATATTAATTTCTCTAATTGAAATAATATATATTGTTTAATAAATAATTGTTGGTTTCATTGTTAAAGAATAAACGCATATTTAATTAGATGTAACACGAATTCGTCCCCTGTTGTAAATAATGGGGTAGAAACAATTATTCTGACTTTTAATATTAATTTCTCTAATTGCAATAATATATATTGTTTAATAAATAATTGTTGGTTTCATTGTTAAAGAATAAACGCATATTTAATTAGATGTAACACGAATTCGTCCCATGTTGTAAACAATGGGGTGGAAACAATTATTCTGACTTTTAATATTAATTTCTGTAATTGAAATAATATATATTGTTTAATAAATAATTGTTGGTTTCATTGTTAAAGAATAAACGCATATTTAATTAGATGTAACACGAATTCGTCCCCTGTTGTAAATAATGGGGTAGAAACAATTATTCTGACTTTTAATATTAATTTCTCTAATTGCAATAATATATATTGTTTAATAAATAATTGTTTTTTTCATTGTTAAAGAATAAACGCATATTTAATTAGAAGTAACACGAATTCGTCCCATGTTGTAAACAATGGGGTGGAAACAATTATTCTGACTTTTAATATTAATTTCTGTAATTGAAATAATATATATTGTTTAATAAATAATTGTTGGTTTCATTGTTAAAGAATAAACGCATATTTAATTAGATGTAACACGAATTCGTCCCCTGTTGTAAATAATGGGGTAGAAACAATTATTCTGACTTTTAATATTAATTTCTCTAATTGCAATAATATATATTGTTTAATAAATAATTGTTGGTTTCATTGTTAAAGAATAAACGCATATTTAATTAGATGTAACACGAATTCGTCCCATGTTGTATGTAAACAATGGGGTGGAAACAATTATTCTGACTTTTAATATTAATTTCTCTAATTGAAATAATATATATTGTTTAATAAATAATTGTTGGTTTCATTGTTAAAGAATAAACGCATATTTAATTAGATGTAACACGAATTCGTCCCCTGTTGTAAACAATGGGGTGGAAACAATTATTCTAACTTTTAATATTAATTTCTCTAATTGCAATAATATATATTTTTTAATAAATAATTGTTGGTTTCATTGTTAAAGAATAAACGCATATTTAATTAGATGTAACAGGAATTCGTCCCCTGTTGTAAACAATGGGGTGGAAACAATTATTCTGACTTTTAATATTAATTTCTCTAATTGCAATAATATATATTTTTTAATAAATTATTGTTGGTTTCATTGTTAAAGAATAAACGCATATTTAATTAGATGTAACACGAATTCGTCCCCTGTTGTAAATAATGGGGTAGAAACAATTATTCTGACTTTTAATATTAATTTCTCTAATTGCAATAATATATATTGTTTAATAAATAATTGTTGGTTTCATTGTTAAAGAATAAAAGCATATTTAATTAGATGTAACACGAATTCGTCCCATGTTGTAAACAATGGGGTGGAAACAATTATTCTGACTTTGAATATTAATTTCTCTAATTGCAATAATTTATATTTTTTAATAAATTATTGTTGGTTCCACTGTTAAAGAGTAAACGCATATTTATTGATATGTAACACGAATTGGTCCCCTGTTGTAAACAATGGGGTGGAAACAATTATTCTGACTTTTAATATTAATTTCTCTAATTGAAATAATATATATTGTTTAATAAATAAGTGTTGGTTTCATTGTTAAAGAATAAACGCATATTTAATTAGATGTAACACGAATTCGTCCCCTGTTGTAAATAATGGGGTAGAAACAATTATTCTGACTTTTAATATTAATTTCTCTAATTGCAATAATATATATTGTTTAATAAATAATTGTTGGTTTCATTGTTAAAGAATAAACGCATATTTAATTAGATGTAACACGAATTCGTCCCATGTTGTAAACAATGGGGTGGAAACAATTATTCTGACTTTTAATATTAATTTCTCTAATTGAAATAATATATATTGTTTAATAAATAATTGTTGGTTTCATTGTTAAAGAATAAACGCATATTTAATTAGATGTAACACGAATTCGTCCCGTGTTGTAAACAATGGGGTGGAAACAATTATTCTGACTTTGAATATTAATTTCTCTAATTGCAATAATATATATTGTTTAATAAATAATTGTTGGTTTCATTGTTAAAGAATAAACGCATATTTAATTAGATGTAACACGAATTCGTCCTGTGTTGTAAACAATGGGGTGGAAACAATTATTCTGACTTTGAATATTAATTTCTCTAATTGCAATAATTTATATTTTTTAATAAATTATTGTTGGTTTCAATGTTAAAGAATAAACGCATATTTAATTAGATGTAACACGAATTCGTCCCCTGTTGTAAACAATGGGGTGGAAACAATTATTCTAACTTTTAATATTAATTTCTCTAATTACAATAATATATATTTTTTAATAAATAATTGTTGGTTTCATTGTTAAAGAATAAACGCATATTTAATTAGATGTAACACGAATTCGTCCCCTGTTGTAAACAATGGGGTGGAAACAATTATTCTGACTTTTAATATTAATTTCTCTAATTGCAATAATATATATTTTTTAATAAATTATTGTTGGTTTCATTGTTAAAGAATAAACGCATATTTAATTAGATGTAACACGAATTCGTCCCCTGTTGTAAATAATGGGGTAGAAACAATTATTCTGACTTTTAATATTAATTTCTCTAATTGCAATAATATATATTGTTTAATAAATAATTGTTGGTTTCATTGTTAAAGAATAAACGCATATTTAATTAGATGTAACACGAATTCGTCCCATGTTGTAAACAATGGGGTGGAAACAATTATTCTGACTTTTAATATTAATTTCTCTAATTGAAATAATATATATTGTTTAATAAATAATTGTTGGTTTCATTGTTAAAGAATAAACGCATATTTAATTAGATGTAACACGAATTCGTCCCCTGTTGTAAATAATGGGGTAGAAACAATTATTCTGACTTTTAATATTAATTTCTCTAATTGCAATAATATATATTGTTTAATAAATAATTGTTGGTTTCATTGTTAAAGAATAAACGCATATTTAATTAGATGTAACACGAATTCGTCCCATGTTGTAAACAATGGGGTGGAAACAATTATTCTGACTTTTAATATTAATTTCTGTAATTGAAATAATATATATTGTTTAATAAATAATTGTTGGTTTCATTGTTAAAGAATAAACGCATATTTAATTAGATGTAACACGAATTCGTCCCCTGTTGTAAATAATGGGGTAGAAACAATTATTCTGACTTTTAATATTAATTTCTCTAATTGCAATAATATATATTGTTTAATAAATAATTGTTTTTTTCATTGTTAAAGAATAAACGCATATTTAATTAGATGTAACACGAATTCGTCCCATGTTGTAAACAATGGGGTGGAAACAATTATTCTGACTTTTAATATTAATTTCTGTAATTGAAATAATATATATTGTTTAATAAATAATTGTTGGTTTCATTGTTAAAGAATAAACGCATATTTAATTAGATGTAACACGAATTCGTCCCCTGTTGTAAATAATGGGGTAGAAACAATTATTCTGACTTTTAATATTAATTTCTCTAATTGCAATAATATATATTGTTTAATAAATAATTGTTGGTTTCATTGTTAAAGAATAAACGCATATTTAATTAGATGTAACACGAATTCGTCCCATGTTGTATGTAAACAATGGGGTGGAAACAATTATTCTGACTTTTAATATTAATTTCTCTAATTGAAATAATATATATTGTTTAATAAATAATTGTTGGTTTCATTGTTAAAGAATAAACGCATATTTAATTAGATGTAACACGAATTCGTCCCCTGTTGTAAATAATGGGGTAGAAACAATTATTCTGACTTTTAATATTAATTTCTCTAATTGCAATAATATATATTGTTTAATAAATAATTGTTGGTTTCATTGTTAAAGAATAAACGCATATTTAATTAGATGTAACACGAATTCGTCCCCTGTTGTAAACAATGGGGTGGAAACAATTATTCTGACTTTTAATATTAATTTCTCTAATTGCAATAATATATATTTTTTAATAAATTATTGTTGGTTTCATTGTTAAAGAATAAACGCATATTTAATTAGATGTAACACGAATTCGTCCCATGTTGTAAATAATGGGGTAGAAACAATTATTCTGACTTTTAATATTAATTTCTCTAATTGCAATAATATATATTTTTTAATAAATTATTGTTGGTTTCATTGTTAAAGAATAAACGCATATTTAATTAGATGTAACACGAATTCGTCCCATGTTGTAAACAATGGGGTGGAAACAATTATTCTGACTTTTAATATTAATTTCTCTAATTACAATAATATATATTTTTTAATAAATAATTGTTGGTTTCATTGTTAAAGAATAAACGCATATTTAATTAGATGTAACACGAATTCGTCCCATGTTGTAAACAATGGGGTGGAAACAATTATTCTGACTTTTAATATTAATTTCTCTAATTGCAATAATATATATTGTTTAATAAATAATTGTTGGTTTCATTGTTAAAGAATAAACGCATATTTAATTAGATGTAACACGAATTCGTCCCCTGTTGTAAACAATAGGGGTGGAAACAATTATTCTGACTTTGAATATTAATTTCTCTAATTGCAATAATATATATTTTTTAATAAATAATTGTTGGTTTCATTGTTAAAGAATAAACGCATATTTAATTAAATGTAACACGAATTCGTCCCCTGTTGTAAACAATGGGGTGGAAACAATTATTCTGACTTTTAATATTAATTTCTCTAATTGAAATAATATATATTGTTTAATAAATAATTGTTGGTTTCATTGTTAAAGAGTAAACGTATATTTAATTAGGTGTAACACGAATTCGTCCCATGTTGTAAACAATGGTGTGGAAACAATTATTCTGACTTTGAATATTAATTTCTCTAATTGCAATAATATATATTTTTTAAATAAATTATTGTTGGTTTCATTATTACATAGGGAATGCATTTTTAATAATGTGTAACACTAATTTACCCCTGTTTTAAATAATGGCTTGGAAACAATTTTGACTTTTAATATTAATTCATTTCTCTTTCTATTACAGATTGCATTCATGACCATGAGGGTTTCGGAAATATGGAAATGGGAGCAGAAGAGGGCAGAGCACCTTTAAGAGAAACAGCAGACAACGAAGTTACTGCATTGGTGCCCCACAACCCAGAAATTCAAGCGTCTGCATGTATAAGGTAGGAATTCCACTGGACATCTCTTTTGGAGTAGAATTTACTGAACAATACTGTCCGTGTTTCTATAGCTCTGTGGCTTCATTCAAGAGTAACAAATGTCAATATTTCATAATTTTGAGAATAAGTTACTTAATTTTAAATTTTCAGTATTACATTGAATGATAGTGGATAGGAATTATTTAGTGTGTTTCATTTAACTTTTATTCTTTTTATCATTATTAAAAGTATTTATGTGGTTGGAACCGCCAATATTGTTGGTAATGCAAGTACCACATTTAAAATAAAAATTGAAATATTTTTAACCCCCTCCCAAGAGTTTTTTCAGATTTGAACCCAAGTTTGTTTACTTTTTGAACATCTATTTAACCCCACACACACACTATGCTCTATGGCCCATGTAGGGCCTTGGCTTCTTCAACAATAACTCTCCACTTCTGTCTGTCTCTTGCTTTTTGTGTCCAATTTCGTATTTTGAGTTCTCTTAGGTCTTCTAGAACATCGTCTTCCCATCTCAGTCGGGGCCTGCTCTTCCTTCTTCGTCCTTGGGGAGATAGTTTAAACGATTTTTTTGCGATTCTATTGTCGGGCATTTATCTAATTCTTTGTTTCTTGATCCAGCCAACCAGATCCTGGTCTTCATATAGTTGCATCAGCTCGTGGTTCATTCGCGATCTCCAGCCATGCAGCGTTTCATCATAGATGGGTCCATATATTTTCCGTAGAACTCTGCGTTCAAATCGTATCAATATTTCCTCGTTTTTCTTTGTAACAGACCATGCTTCACACCCATATGCCACTACTGGTCTTATGTTGGTTTTGTATAGGAGTACTTTAGATTTCTTGGATATCAGCTTCGATTTTAAAATACTGTCTAATGCGAAAAGACATCTACTGCCGGCTGCTATTCGATTTGAAATTTCAACAGATATGTCGTTATTATGTGTGATTGTATTTAAATTCGTTGACACGCTCTATACTTTTATTACCGGTTTCGAGGAATGTATTTTCTCTCTGGGGTTCGCTTGCTTCTAGCATTACTTTAGTTTTATTAATATTAATTTTTAAGCCAGTTGATGCTCCCGATTCTTCTAGTATATTAAGTGTATCCGCTACATTTCTTTCCCGCCTTCCTAAAATTGCAACATCGTCTGCAAATGCAAGTATTTGCAGACTTCTATTGTAAATAGTTCCGCTAGCGTTTATTCGTGTTTTATTTATTAATCAACTGCTGCCATTATGTGGAAAATAAATATTACTATTTTTAGGGGATTTTGTATAGTACGTGAAATATTTGCATTAGAATAACTATTTGAAAAATTGTGCATATTTGTATAACTACCCGACGGTCAGAGTGGTGCAAAATACGCGGTTATTATGTAATAGATTTATTTAACTGACAAAAAATTATTTGGTTTGGTATTTCTAAAGCACATTTGATATAAAATTGTTGCTTGAAATAAACAATTGATATATTAATATCGTAGTAACTGGGTGGTTTCTTCTGTATTCTTTTTTATCAAACGTGCTTTCAAAATATCAAATTAAAGCAGATTTCAAATACATTTGAAACCATTTATAAACTGTTGGATAAAATATCGCATGCTATGCGTGTATTTATATAAATTGAGAAAAACATTACTTTCCTTAAGTATCTTGTGTAATGAAGACACGTTTGTCATACGAAATTTTATCCTATAGTTTTTAAAGTGGTTTAAAAATCACAAACTAATAATTATTATTTAATAGGTCTGAGACATCAAGAAACTTGGAGAATTTGGATGCAGATTTCGAGCTTTGGATTTCAACACTCCAGATCTTCTGCTGCTTTAGTTTGCAAGTTCAAGGATCTGGGAAGGGATAGCTAAGCACCAGACAAATCTACGACGTAGCCGGTCCATTAATGGATGAGCTGGTAGGAATCTTTATTTTTTTATAAAATATTTTGTTCTCATACTCAACCATGAGAATTTATAGTCAAAGGATTATGACTATATGCCTAATTATTAACTTGTTCTCATATTCAACCATGAGAACTTAGTCAATGAAATATGACTATTATAAATGTCTAAATATTATCTTGTACTCAAATTCGATTTTGAGTACTACATTGAAAGAAATATAACTTTCATGAATGTCTGTATAATATTCAAACAATTAAAAATTGAAATGTCGACTATTTATCAATAAAATCAATATCTGGAAACATATGATTAGCATATATCTTTCAGGAATCGGACATCAAGAAGACTAGAATAATATTAGATTATAAATTGTACTACTCAAAAGTGAATAGGGATTTAAAATTATTTTTTCGTTTAAATATTGTTACAAATAAACATAAGTACCTACTAGTTCGTTATCATAAAAAAAAAACTTTTTGTGATATACCTATTCACTTTTGAGTAGTTTAGTTTTAAGTTTTTTGAAATGTATTTTCAGGTCTTAATTAAACTTTGGCTCATCGCGCCGTTGAGCAAACACGCGTTTTCTTTAAAAATTAAAAATAAATTTATTTAACTTGAAGTGCATTCCCTTGCGATAATTCATCATAAAATCGTGCGTTTTGATTGCCCAGACGGCATCTAGGGAGAGTGAATGTGAAAAAAAAAATTGAATGAATTGGTGTGTCGGGGCATGCTTGCTGTCGAATGGTGAGAGAATCAGGAAGTAGGGGGTGTGAGATTCGAAACTTGTTTGTGGGTTCGGGTTTCCTTATTTTTTATTATTAACATCACGGTTAGGGGATGGTTAGGCAGGATTCGTGCGCGATTACCATAATTGAGTGGACTGATATGTATAGCATTCACAACGCCATGTGAAATCAGTTGTTTATTCTGGTGGATCGCTTCACACTTGTGAATGTTTCTAGGGACAGTTTAATTCTTTTGTACTAGTGCTGACCATCGTTCGTACTGGCCGCTACTCTAGATTGGATACGTTATCCGCTAGACTCAAATGAGAAAAGTTTTAAACGAACCTGAATGCTTACACAGGAAGTTTTCTTATGGCGTTATGTGCTCTCCTCATCCGGAGGCAACGTAATCATCGTTTAATTTTAATGGCAACGAATAATTAAAGACAAAATAAAGTTTTTCTTTGATTTAACTTTGTTTGAGCACACGGGTTGATCGCGTTCGGTGTTAGGTGTATCGGGAATGGCCGGGCGATGCCATCGGGAGTAGCTCTTTATTGCATCCAAGCCGAGGAATAATCATAATTGCTTCCCTTGTCCTTAACTAGCTCGCGTTTGTAGGCCGACATCCTAGGGGTCGCGAGGGGTCGGCAAAACCCCCCCGTAAACAACTGTGAGAATCACCCCGGCATTCTCACTTTTTGTCTTAGATCGTATATCTCTCTCTCACTTCACCTTAGCTTAACATAGTCTAGATATAAGATAGCTTGCGTAGACATAAGATAGCTTAGATATAAGATAGGCGAGGGTTGTTTTTGCTTTTTGAGAGAGAGAAAATTAACGTAACTTACCATTTTTAGATTTTGGTTTTGTTTGAAAGAGATATTAACGTAAGATAGGTTTCTTTGCGCACTTCATAAACTTAATTTGGGGGGGAACTACAATAGTTTAAGTTAGATTATAAGGTATTATTGTATACGGAATTGTATTTATTTAATAAATGGTATATATATACGGAACGTGGGTTTGGCATGAGGGTGGTGTCTCCCTATATATATACCATTTATTACATAAAGCGTTTCATTTATAGTTTTAAGATAGTTATAAGTTAAAAGAATTACCCACCGCCGCTGTTGCCGAAATTGCAGTGCCGACTGCGATGCATCTCCATGGCTTCCTCTGCATAAAGACTTCTTTAAAATGTTTGTACAATAAAACAATCTTTTAATTTTGTTTATTTTTATTTAAACCCATCACATTAGTTTTAAAGTTAGGTAGTTTAAGTAAAAATTGTAATTATTATTAAGTTTTTGACGCGATCAGGGCAAAGTTAGATTTTAAGTGTTTATTGTAAACGAAGCTTTATATTAATAAGTATTATATATTTTGGTGAGTGGGTGGTTGAGGCGGTAACACCAAAAAAATATATAATATATTTAATATAAAGGTTCCCAATCGGTCTTAAACCGAATAAGAAATCTTGTACCTTTAACAATGGGAACAAGGAATCTTATTTGGGGATGCCAAGTTTTAGTTTGTTAAATTAATCCATAAGTATTGTAAACGGAACTGTAATATATTATATATTTGGGCGATTTTAGTCTAAAAATATATAATATTAATTTAGAGTTTTGTATCAGTTATAAAACTAAAATGTTTGTTACCAAATAAAATTATTGTAATTATTTTATTTGTTGTTAGTTATTTTTCATCTTTATTCTGTAAATAAAAGTTAAAACTACAGATGAACTTTTATTTGCAGAATAAAGGTGCAAAATAATTAACAACAAATAAAATAACCATAATAATGACAATTGTAACAAATGTTTCAGTTTTATAACTAAACCCTGTATGACACTTTTATAAATTTGTAATAAATTTGTTAACAAATTTAGTTGGAAATAATTTTGAACAGAATTTTTAAACTCTAAATCTTTTATGATTCATTTGTTATATTTCTGTTCATAATTGTTACTAAATTTGTCAACAAATCTATTAACAATTTATGATTGTCAAACGGTTCTTTGTAATAATGGCAATAAATTTTAATTTTTATAAGATAAAGTCTTGTAATTTCTTATAATACGAATATATTTTTATATAAAAAAATTGATTTATTTGTTAAAGTCTTGTAATTTCTTATAATACAAATATATTTTTATATTAAAAAATTGATTTTTTTCTAAGTCCCTACACGTATGTAGTTTTTAAAACGGCCACCAGTTGGCAGCACCCGTCGCAAAACCGACCAAAAAATATTTTTTTCTGCACATAACTACGTACATACATAATTTTTAATAGCCTTTAGCGTTTAGACTAATTAGAAATGAGATGTTTTGTACATATTGAATTAGAGCTTATAGGTAGCATCCACGTATCTTCTTCTGCTACCTGCAAAATGTTTTTTTTTTCTAAGACCCTGTACGTATGTATTTTTTAAAACGACTACGTTCCAATTGTTCATACATCAAAATAACTGAAAATTGTCATAATATGAAAAAATAATAAGATTTTTTTCAATTGTTTTTATTCGTTTTCATTACGTGGTGAATATATATGTCCCTCCAATGACTCCAAATTCACAATAGGCCTTAATTAAAACGTGTACCAGACGTAGGTGCTGCCCCCTAACGTCCATTTTCGGAACTATTTAGAATCCTGTATGTACGTATGTATAAACAAGCCTTATTTCTGGTTGCCTATATTTTTAGGCGCAATTACATTTAAAGAACTATATACGTATAGGGATATAAAATTATACAGAATTCATCCCCTAAGTAGAAGGAATAAAATAATAGACAAATTATATTTTAATTTATATTTTATTGTATAAAATATTGTAGATTAGGATAGTTTACATCAAATACAACAATGTAAGATACAAATATACAATAAATACAAGTAAAATTTACACAAACTATTATTTGAACATCCCTATTTCTAATTTTTCAGGACAAGGGTAAGTATATTTATATATAAAATACAAAGAATAATAAGTTTACATCAAGTACAACAATGTAAAATACAAATACACAAAAAATACAAGTAAAATTTACACAAACTATTATTTAAACATCCCTATTTCTAATTTTTCAGCACAAGGGTAAGTATATTTATATATAAAATAAAAAGAATAAGAATTAAAAATACAATTTAAGCTATGAACATAATAAAGGCAACAATGTATTACAAATAAACAATAAAAATTACTTAAACTAATACACGTTTTTATTTAACAACCCCTTATTTATTCCAGAGGAAAATACCACAACAAAGAGACAGGGAAGTATACAAGTGTTACAGAAAAACTAGGCTGAAACGATTTGCAAACTACCATTAAAACATAGCTAATTTTATTTGAAATAACATCTGACTTTATTCTTTACAAAAAAACATGTGACAGTAAAAAAAAATGAGAATTTGTTCAACTTTTTTACAAAACGAAGCTGTCAAATTTTAATTAGCGCATTTTTAAACCCTTGGCCCTACGCCCTTGAAACTTAAATATGTTGTTCTACGACCCCGACATTTCAAAGGATGCTAAGGGAACGCGAAATTTCAAGGAAATCGCTGAAAACTCAGCCGTTTCCGAGATACGAGCCCTTAAAGTTTTCCGAAGGGTTATAGCCATAATTCGTCTATTTGAAGGGCTAATGGGGTGGAAAATAGCATATCTTGGGTATTTGAACATGTCCTTTCGATTGGCCTACGCAGAATTATTAAAAACCCTTCAGTTTATAACATTCTTAGCCCTAAATCTTATGGCAAAGGGCATTCGCTAACTTCGTTGTTAAAAGAGCTAGAAGGGCGGGACAAATTTTATTAGGCTAATTTCGACCCGTAGAACACGAATACAAGGTTTTTTTTTTATAAGGGTCATCTTAAGCCCTTCGCCCTTTGAATGAGCCCTTAGGTAAAATCTGTCTTCAGATTCATAATCTACGGGTCGAAATTAGTATAACAGAATTTGTTTCGCCCTTCTAGCCCTAATAGTTTTGGAGTTGCTGTCAATTTTTCTTATTTAACGTGAATCGAAATGTTTGAATTTTTGTAAAGAACGAAGCTGTCAAATTTTAATTAGCGAATTTTTAAACCCTTGGCCCTACGCCCTTGAAATTTAAATATGTTGTTCTACGACTCCGACATTTCAAATGATGCTAAGGGAACGCGAAATTTCAAGGAAATCACTGAAACCCCAACCGTTTCCGAGATACGGACCCTTAAAGTTTTCCGAAGGGTTTAACGCTTAAATTCGTTAATTAAAAGGGATTAAAGGGCGGAAAATAGCGTATCGGGAGGATTTGAACCCGCGCTTTCCATTGGTTTGCACAGAATTGATGAAAACCCTTTGGTTTACAACATATTTGCCCTTCAAGTTTGTGGCGAAGGGCGTGTGCTAATTCCTGTACTAAAAGGGCTAGAAAGACCGGACAAGTGTTGTTAAACTTACTTGGATGTGCAAAATTGAAATCCGTGGTCGAATTTTCCCTAAGGGTTCAAATAAGCCCTTAGCCCTTTATAAAAGGGCGGACTCCCACCGGATGATTATTTTTGTACCTAGAGAACTTAATACTAAAGGATAGGATAGGAAAATTCGGAAAAATCCTTAAAAATTGGAATATTTCCCTGTCTCTTTTGCTATTACATAGAAAAGGTATAGATAAAAACGCATTTATTTATTTATTCTAACAAAAAATCATCTATTATCTTCATCCAGTGTTGTAGTTACGGTATCCTATCGCTGGGTGTAGTACGGCCCTTCGCGGAACCTGTAAACAATCATAAACATTGTTTATTTTGTGCGCCAAAATATAAAAGATATAATCAATTAACAATTAATTAGTGTTAGTTGTTACGTTATAATATTAATATTATGTTATTATAATGAAGACATCAGTTCCTTTTTGACTCTGGTGAAGTGAACATGGGGTGCTTGTGAATAATCGTGTATAGCTATTATGTAAGAACCGAAAAAGTTAGTAATTTTTATTACAATCACTCTCTTGTTTGATTAATAGTTCGCGATATAAATAAAAGTATTAAGATTTACGCTAAAACTATATTTATTTGTTCATTATCAAAGTTTATTTTAACTTTGTTTTATTAAGTGTTGTAATTGTTAATTTAATTGGAGCAAGTGTTGTGTAATGATTACTTGAAAGTGTACATCGCCAAAGACAATACAGTTCAGAGATGAAGTACTAGCGGACGATATGTTGAGAAAATTCGACCATCATTGCTATTATAAGTAAGTACTAAAATTAAAAATATTATTTGTAGCCGTTTGCTGAAATCTGTTTCAGCCGACTGAAATATCTGTAACTACGTGAAATCATGTAGTATAGAAAATTTGGACTTTTCTTATTTTTTATAATTCAGAAACCAAATTTTGGGTATGTACGCAGAAAAATACGTAGATTCCGTAAATTGATATCCAAACTTCGAATCTTGTCCCATTTTGGGGTATAACATTATTATCTGCCAAACTGTCAACTTTACGAGAAAATATCATATAAAAAAATTTTAGATCATTTTAAGTTATGTCGATTTTATATTTTACATTTTTAGATATTACCCCAAAATGAGGGTGTGGGCATTGAAAACACTTTAGAACCTATATAAACCGTCATAAATCGGAACTGGTACGTCGTATGTTAAATAGTTAAATATATAACCCCGCTAGAATTCGATTTACTACAAAAATGGTCCTATACACTATTTATCTATCTTTAACCGTTTCCGAGATATGAATTTCAAAATCTGGAGGCGCTTAAAATGAGATTCCGGTGAAAAATCATGTAACTTTAAGCGTCTGTAACTCGAGTTTCGACAATGTAAAAAAATCGTGTGTTATATGAAAGAAAGAAAATTTCATGCTCAATCCAAATTTTTGTTGCCTGTTATTCTATTTGTAACTGTGTGGGAGTGGTGCATGAAAATATGAAAAATTAACAGAATTCAAAATTTACAAAATTCCGGTGAAAAGTCATTAAAAGTCTGTAACTCGAGTTTCGACGATTTAAAAAAAATCGTGTGTTACATGAAAAGAAATAACATTTTATGCTCAATCTAAATTTTTATCGCCCGTTATTCTAACTTTAACCGTACAGGAGTGGTGTATGAAAATATGAAAAATGAACCGAATTAAAATTCACAAACCCTTCATAAATCATGTAACTTTAAGCGTTTGTAACTCGAGATTCCATGATGTAAAAAAATCGAGTGTCCATTGAAAAGAAAGAAAATTTCATGCTGAATCCAAATTTTCATCGCCCATTATTCTAACTATAACCATGTAGGAGTGGTGCATGAAAATATAAAAAATGACCAGAATTAAAAATACAGAAAATTCCTGTGAAAAATCAAGGAAATTAACTCACACATATATTTTTCAGAAATCAGGCGAACCGGTTCTAGTCTTCACGATTACAAGGAGATGGTTTCCTGGTGCTGGCAACGAAATGAAATCCACCAGGTACGGAGAGTAGCCCCAGAATACTCTAGACGCACGAATGGGTTCTCCAAGTCGCGATGTCTGCATTTCTTACCACTGGAACTTCGAAAACGGGATCATCTGTAATAAAATAAGAAATAAGATCATTAATAAAATTATAAATGTAATAACTTTTTTATTGTATCTGTAATTTATGTTTATCTGTATTAATAATACCACTTTTCTATATTAATATCTAAAGTTGAAATATCCTATAAAAAAATCTGCTGTGGCCAGCACAATACCTCTCGCCATTTTCATTTTATGTTGCATAGGGCGCGAGCAGTCATGTGACTTTGTTGGCCTTGCCAAACAGATATGGGGGCCCGTGTTAGAATGACATCTAGTAATAATGTACATAGGTGTGAAGTATCATAATTTTTCATTTAAAACATCATGATTTTTCAAATCCATGTGGATTATTTTCCTCGACAAGTATATTTCATACTACTGATGACAAATAAACATCAGAATATTTTGAAATTTTGAATAAAAAAATATGACAATTGTGACATCTATGTAAATAACTCTAGCCGTCATTCTGATACGGATCCTCATATCTGCGTACCAAGGCCAACAAAGTCACATGACTGCTCGCACCCTATATGTAACGAATTTAACATTTCTTGTACACACAAATTGAAATTGTATCTCTTCTTTCGTTTTATGAGGAATTTTGCCCTACTCTTCTAATATGTTCAAAATTCTTCAAATTCATTGACAGTATTAGCGGTGTATATAATACAATAATATACGAGGGTCGTTCAATAAGTCCTTAGAAAATCTAAGAGTTGGTACTCGTAGTATAGATAACGTTTTGTTTTTACTAAGCATCATCACTCACCCGACAGCTGTCAAAGTTTTAGTTATATCCATCACGTGGTTTCACTTTTATTGTCGATTGAAGCAACAAACTTTTGCTTATTTAAAAAAATGGAAAAAAGTGAGTTTCGAGCGGTGATTAAACACTTGTATTCAAAAGGCTTAACACCGAAAGAGATCAAAGCTGAGTTGGATGAAGTTCATGGTACATCTGCTCCTGCATTTGCAACTATTTACAATTGGGTAAATGAGTTTAAACGTGGCCGTATGTCCACAAGAGATGAACATCGTTCGGGACGTCCTGTGGAAGTCACTACTACGGAAATGATGGATAAAATCCACGATATGATTTTGAGTGATCGACGAATCAAAGTGCGCGACATAGTTGAAGCCACAGGCATATCGCAAGGTACAGTGTTTTCAATTTTGCACGAAAAATTGGGCGTGAAAAAAATCTCGGCGAGATGGGTGCCGCGTTTGTTATCGGTGGAGAATAAACGCAATCGTGTGGTCGACTCTGAGGCTGTTTTAGCGCTTTTTCGTCGCAATCCTGATGAGTTTTTGCGTCGATACGTAACAGTAGACGAAACATTGATACACCACTACACGCCAGAAACCAAGGAACAGTCTAAACAGTGGGTTTTTGAAAGCGAACGAGCTCCGAAAAAAGCGAAGACGGTCAAATCGGCAGGCAAGATTATGGCTACGGTTTTTTGGGATGCACGCCAAATCATCTTCATCGATTACTTGGAAAAAGGAAAAACAATAACTGGAGAATATTATGCGTCATTATCAGAAATCAAGAAAAAACGTCCTCATTTGAAAAAGAAAAAAAATCCTCTTCCATCAAGACAATGCACGGGTGCACACCTGCGCTGTTTCGATGGCCAAAATTAAGGAACTATAATTTGAATTACTACAATATCCACTGTATTCACCAGACTTAGGTCCTAGTGATTTTTTTTTATTTCCAAACTTAAAAAAATGGCTCGGTGGACAACGGTTTACATCGAACGAGGAGGTCATCGCTCAAACAGATGCTTATTTTGAAGATCTTCCGAAATCCTACTTTTTGGACGGCTAAAAAAGTTAAAGAAACGTTTAGAAAAGTGTATAGAGCTAAAAGGAGATTATGTTGAAAAATAAAAACAAAATTACCCAAAATAATTTGTTTTTCTATGTTTTTCTAAGGACTTATTGAACGACCCTCGTATATTAAATGTATTCGTACCTCCCAGAAATCTAATTTTTGACGCATTTATCTGTCAATTATAACCATTTAAATATCTCAACTGTTTTTTAGGCAACGAGATTATTTTTTTACAACAGATTTTTCTATATTATTATATACTATATCTCCAAACCTCTACGAGATATAGTAAAAAAATTAAATGTGTCAGATTGAGAATTTAATTTTCTTCCAAGAAAAAATTTCAAAAAATAGTGTTTAGAAGATTTTTTTTCAAGAATCTGCTACTTCCGGTTGTCTCATTGTTACCAAAACCTTTTCAGATCTTCCCATGAATGTCCGATTGGGAAATACGTAGTTAAACAAACATAAAGTCTTATAGTTTTTGAGTAATCGTCCTTCCAACATCCCACATACATATATATACATACATTCATACACACATACACACAAACACATACACACATACACACACACATACATTCACACACATTCACACACACACACACACACACAGACATCATCGTAAAAATGTTAAAATCGGATTGTAGGGACCTTAGCATGAATCCAATACCTCTCTTAGCGAGAGGTAAAAAGTATTTGTCAACATTTCATCAATTTTAAAACATTGCTTATTTATACGGATATGCATGCAGAATTCATATTTGAAATCTACAAGTTCGTATCTTGCTTAGTTTCAGAAATATTGAGCTCTAAAGTTTAAATTTCTTATAGCATTTTTTGAACAAGAATAAATGAGAATTTTTCATCATTTCACCTACTTTAAAAATTGCATATTTGTAGAGAAATGCATGCTGAATTTATATTTGGAACGTCTTATCTTGCTTAGTTTAAAAGATATAAGTAAATAAAAATAAATATATCATCACGGCATATTACCCATTGCTGGGTGTGCCAATCTGCTTTGTACACAGGTATCGGTAATGATGAAATATTTGTACCGTGGGGCCGCTTATCCAGCGTCACCTCACAGACACTCATAGCTGGCGTGGAGAGTGAACCATATGGGTCAAGTTTGTGCCATTAAAATTCGAAGTAATTCAGTAATATCAATTCATAAAGTTACAATTTCCTATAAAAAAGTTATTTGATCTGGGAAAAAAGTGATTTTTCTTTCAGCAATATAGCACTCTTTCTATCAACCCTAAAGTTCATAAATTATATTTCGCGGGTAGTCCATGGGCCTTCTTTACAAATACAAATTTAAAAAAATCGTACGGGCGAATAAAGAATTATGTAATACATAGACATAAATTATACTTTATAATTATTCATTATTTTGATTGCTGACTACTATTTTTTTGTTATTATCTAATGCCTAACTGTTACATAGATGAATTTTGTCAGTTTTATTGTTACAGTGCCAGTGAACAGATGTGTGTGTGATGTAATCGTGTACTGTGCCTTCGAGGACGACTTCCTGATCCTTGGAGAGGACTTTTGAATACCTTCAGGACTTATACTTAGGGAAATAATTTATTAATAGTAAGTTTTTCTTTTCTTATTGAACTAGTTTATAGTATCCATTATTGGGTATATCAGCCATTATTTCTAAAGACTATTTCGGCTGTAGATATACTTATACAATTGTATAACAATTGTTAATGTGTGGAAAATAATTTGTATTAGTTTCGAATTATTTAGTGGTACACAAATATCATATAATATTGTACGTACTAAACATTTTACTATACATATATTTTATATTTAAACATTCTTTTCAATATGTAATGAATTTCTCGCACTTTCTTTTTAATAATTACACACTATTGAAACATATCCGAGTCCATATTATTATCTATAACCACTCATTTAAATATTATTTCGATTATATTTTTATTATTACAGAGAGCTGTACTACAGACCTGGACGAACCGTAGAAGGATGTGAGTGAGTGGCAGAAGGACATACCTATATCCTGATTTCAGCGTTGGAGATGATCATATTGTTGCAGAGCATCACACTGAGGACACCCCAACATGTATTGATGCCCTTCAAGACTTATTTATAAGATTTATGTATATAAATAAATAAAACTTATCCTCCTAAATATTAAGTACTCGTATATAAAATTAATATATAGCAAAACCAAATCGGTACATAATCATTTCATGTCATTATGCAACACATACATATATTTTCATTTTCATATATTTCACAGTTTCGACAGTATTTAAAGAATATATTTTCTTACATTATATAAAAAAATCACACACAATATATACAAGCATACATATATACTATTCAAACAATACCTACAGAAAATTAAAAACCTTATCCGGCGATTCGAATTTCTGAAACTATGTATACATGTATAAAACATACCCCTGAATCCAAATTTGAAAACCGGTATTTAATTTTTATCATGGTATAGAGACAATAGCAATTTAGCTATCTTGAAACAAACATGATTGACATTTTTTTCAGCAATTCTAATTCCTGAAACTTAGTTGCAATTTCCAATAGAGATATATCTAAAACTAATACAATTACCCCTTAACCCTAAAACTATAAAATAAGCTACTGAACTTTGTATGAATGAAATTATTTTCAAGTAAATAATAAATTTTACTATCAAAATGAAGGTACAGTTATGGGAAATAGTTTATCACCATTTTTGGCTAATTTATTTATGAGTAGTTTCGAAATTGAATTTAAGAAAAGCAACAAATATTTTCCTAGATATGGGTTAGAAATGTAGATGATATTTTTGCCATAGTCAATACCAAAAATTACGATTTGAAAATGTTTCTAGACAGTTTAAATTCAGTTTTCCATTAATTAAATTTACTATTGAAAAAGAAACCAATAAACAACTACCATTTCTGGACGTACTGATTATTCGAAACAAAAAAAAACTAGAGTTTGATATTTACAGAAAATTCACTAACACTAATAGATTTATAACTGCAGACTCCAATCATTTCTGGCAACATAAATTAGCATCGTTCAATTTTTTAATAAACAGATTAATAAAGTTTCCTTTAAACAAAAAACGATTTAATATTGAACTAAACTATATTAAAGAAATAGCCAAGTATAACGGTTTCCCGGTTAAAACTATCGATAAATTAGTTCATAAATTTAAACATCGCCAATCCGTTTCTAATTTTACAACATTAACATCATTTAATAATAAAAATAATAATAAATACATAACACTACCGTACGATAACGCTTCTAAAAATTTAAACAAAATTTTCAAAATCAAAATTTAACCCTAACTTACAAATCAAATACCATTAAATTTTTATTAGGTTTTTCTAAAGATAAAATAGATGCTAATAAAAAATCCGGTATTAATAAAATTAGCTATAATGATTGTAATAAAGTTTACATCGGGCAAACTAAAAGACAAATTGACACTCGGTTTACAGAACATTTTTATCATCTAAAAAGCGGTAATCCCGAAAAATCTAGCGTAGCTCAACATATGTTCATTAATAATCACAAAATTAACAATTCTAATATTAAACTTTTAAAACATATTAATAATGATAGATATTTAGACGCATACGAGAGCTTAATAATAAATATATTTAAAAATAATTTGATGAACGCAGATCTCGGTCCCATACCAAACTCTAAACTATTCGATTTAATATAAACTTAAATTTTATAGGACGTTTAAATCTTAAATATCATTGGACGCTAAATCTTAGTTTATAAGTGGTATTCATTTGCCTGTGTCTCCCATCCCTATATAATCCCAGTTCTCTCCCTTGTTCAAAGTTATTAGGACCTCTGGCATGGTTTACATGTTGAGTAATCTTAGCTACTCCGCTTAAATATTACTGATGACGAGAACTTAGTTCTCGAAATTAGTTCTCGAAATACGTATATAGCTTATTTTATAATTTTAAGGTTAAGGGGTAATTGTATTAGTTTTAGTTATAATTTAATCTTAGACTCGTCCTATTATTAATCAGAAATATATCTGTCTTGAACGAAGCATTACTGAAAATGTTTTCTGGGATTCCATAGAACTGAATTATATTTACATATAGAATATAATCCTATAAATCCAAATAAGATTAGGATAATTCACTATCACTCTTAGTTCTTGAAGTATTTAGTTTTAAAGGTACTACTCACAATATAAGAATCACACACGTAGTAACTAAAACTTTAAAAATTCAGTATCTTGAAATTATACTCGTATAGTAATTTGAACTTTGCTTTATTTTTATGTAAAATCTTTTGCATACATACATACATCGTTCTAAATAAAACATAGGAAAAACCATTTCATTTGTATAATATTTATTAATAACACATTTAACTCTCTTCATACACCAGTTGAAAAACACTTCATAATAAATTCGCACTTTACAAAATAGTAACTGTATATCTAAAGCGGAAAATATTTACGCTCATGACTCATGACACACATATACTTTTTTCTACGTCCGTTGAAAAAGATGTTAAAGACACTTTGGTTCCAAATCTTACTGTGAATAATTTCATTTTTCATTTATCTCAGCTAAAAATTTATATTCCTATTTTAACCAGAAAAACTGCATGTTGTTCGTTAACTTCAATTATCAATTTTCTTCTCTAAACTGACAGCTTGAAAAGCCTACTTTCATAATGGATGTAGAAAAAATTATATTGTTTCACTTGAAAGAAAATCATGTCATCGTTAAAAAACAATAGGTACATACACTGTCACACTATTTCTCATTATAGTCGCCGTCAAATAAGTATGGACTGATGCTTAACTTTTTCCCTTATCAGCACCCTTCGGTGTTGCTGCTTCTTCATAAGTTAACATTTTCAATAGGGCCACTGATTTGGCAACAGTGTAAAAATGTTTGGGTGCATACTTATTTGACGACGAAGTTTAATATACTCGTACATTATAATATACTTAAGAAATTATTCATATACATATTTTCAACTTTGAAAAATTAGTATTTTCTTAGACATACGTAAAAAATAACATACTTATACTCTGTTATACTTATATAGACTAATATACCTTAATAAAATCATACAGAAAAACGCAAGTGTTAATACTTCTTCATACTAATCTATTATACAATCATTATATTCAGTAGTGAGCTATACAGAGCCTATGGAGACTCGCGCGAATGAATTTTTTTTTTAATTTGCGAGCCCCTTGATGTTATTATTTTTTTGTCCAAAAATATATTAAAAACTAGAGCGACAAAGTAGAACGGTACCCTGTCAATTAATTGTCACTATAACTATGACGAATAAATTTTGAAAAATCATTCGTTTTCTTTTTTATGAAACATGATCGAGCCCTTTGTTAAAATTTTTATAGCTCACCACTGATTATATTGAATACAAACACATAATAAATAAATGTATAATATAGTTTATATTATTGTTAATTATTCTACAGACTTTACGCTGTAGGAAAACACTAACATTCTCATATTTAAAAGAAAAAAAAACCTTTCATCTCGCGAAAAACTTACGCTGTGATATATAAGACATAAAACCGTTTATAAAAATACATAATATGTGTGTTTATATTCGTAATTGCATTGTTGATAATGTATTGTTGCACAGACATTAAAATTATATATGATATACTTTATATTTCTATATTTTTCTGATTGTATATACATCCCATATTTTAAATACACTTATCTAGTTAGGTACATATATAAATATCACTGTAAATATGTTATCTAAACGTCGCAATAAAACTTACTCCTAATAAAAATTGGACTACATGTTCTTGTTAAAAATCTATCATTCCTTATGCATATATCTATATGATAAAGAATTTATGTATAGTAACATTTTCAAAGTCAAATTTGACGTAATTGGAACACATATCATCATCACTGTATTTGTGAAACTGCGATCGTCTTATATGAGTAAATGTATCACAAATACACATATCAAAAATTATTTATTTATTGTTAAAATAATGTATTTCATGTATTATGTATTGTAATGTCATTATTATGTAACACATCTCTGACAAATAAATCCTTGTTATAAATAACAAACTATTTCATTCCAATACACCGATCAAATATCGCATTCCAAAGATCTAGGTTCATATCCCGCTTGCTAGCAAGCATTTTGTAGGTCGCCAATATGCAACCAGAACGGCGACCTACAAAATTCTGCAAACCGAAGATCCAAATTCGATTCCGACCTACTAGCTACCTGCACCCAGCAACCAGCCGAGCATATTCATCCCTTCCTAGCTAGCAACCAGCAAAACCACCAGCCCGTCCTAGCCTGCGGTCTAGCCGACGGATTCTGGTGGCCAGCTGGTCAGCTAGCTAGAAATCCAGAAAAAGCAAGTATATAGCTCGATTACGTAATTTCACGAAGCAGAGTGTCCGGTTCGATGCCATCTCTCACGCTGAATGGCTGTAAATTCACCAAACAGCTGTATATAAGGCTGAAATCTGTGGTGGGAAGGCTAGGATTCATGAATCCACCACCAGGCGATTGAATTTTGAATTTTGTGGGAGAATGTCTTGCTATAGCCTTTCGCTTCTACGAATTTTAAAATTTGATGATCAGATGTCTTACTATAGCCAGTAAATTTGAATTTTGTGGGTACATGTCTTGCTATAGCCTTTCGATTCTGCGAATTTTAAAATTTGGTCTTGCTAGAGCCAGCAAATTTTATTTTTGTCGAGTATATGCCTTGGGATCGGCTGAAATTCCGTCCGAGAGCTCAAAAATGCTCGTAGCGGCCGTAAAGTGCTACTTTTCAGCCGCTACGGCTCTAAATCGTCGATTTTACACGATTTTTGAATTTTATCGACCAGAAGCCTTGCTGTAGGCTGAATATCGTTGATTATGTAATCGAGTTGCCGTGGATGGCTCGCTGAATATCGGCGATTACGTAATCGGCTGCGATAGTTCGCTCGCTGTATATTGGCGATTATATAATCGAGCTGCTGTGGTTCGCTTGCCGCTGCTCTCGGCTCGATTTAGCTGGTAGCTGGAATTGAACTTGGATTTTTTAGTTCGCGAGATGGCTGGTTGTCAATCTTATAAATGCTGCAAATCGATGCTCTAGTTCTAGTTCGTATTTAGGTGAATTGCAGGTTGCCTGAAAATGTTTAATTTTGGGTATGGGAAAATTGGGATTTTGAATTGAAAGATTATATTCATTTTGTTTTGTTTATTGGTCATTTATATAATACATTTTTAAATCTAATATATAACAATATGAATTAGAACTTAGAAATAAATAAAATGAAATATGTATCAAGTGTATATTAAGTATTTTTCATGTGGTTACATTATGTGCGTATTTTGACATTTTTTCTAAGACTTATCGAGATGGAGATATTTTGTATGTTATATATATTACAAGACACAAAAGTAGATCAATGTATACTATATTTTATAATGCAAATAGCTAGTGTGGCTATAAGTCTTAGAAAAACTATATCAGGTATCAGGATATAAGTACAAAGTATATTATGATACAGGTTTGATTACAAATCAATTAATACCAGATATGTATAATTAAATCACATATTAATTTCTATTTTCCAATACAGTTAGCATATACATATGTACGTATTTTGTAAGTCGAGAACTAACGTAATTTGAGTAATTCATCTTAGAGAACAAGGTTTTATTGTCAAATTTGGTTTATTTTATTAGCTATTTTCTCGCGATTTATTTGTTTAATATGTTCATGTATGCATTTATTAATTGAATCTTTTAACAGCTTAGAAAAGTTAGTAATAATGATAAATGTATTTGCAATTATAAACTTCATTAAAGAATATGAAAACAACGTGCAGTTAATACATGTTAAATTCGTCAACAATACATATGAGTAAAAAAAGTATTAATAAATAGATCAATGTATGATATTAGTTTTTTTTTAATTATTTAGAATGAATTTTACTTATTAAATACTTATCATAAAATGAGAAATTGTAATACAGTTATTTTGTAATGTAAGTATGAACAAACTATACAAATTTCTTCGCCAGGGTAAGGGTTATTTTATATTTTAAGCAAAAATTAGGATTATGATTTTTCTGAAGCGTTTGATTGCTGGAATATGTGATTGTATAATATTTAACATATATTAGTAAGTATACATTTTTTCGTATATAAGTATCTCAGGTAAATATATTTCACATATGTATAATAATGGCAACTTATAATAAATAAAACAAACACATTTATATTAAACGATATTATCGGCAATTATTATTTAGGTATTTACATTTCATTGTCGTCGTTGTTAATCCCGAACACTCCGTTTCCAAATTTGATGTACAGAACACACTGCACTAACATCCACCAGAGAAAATGTACCAAATTCTAGTAGCTCAGAAGTTTATGAACGAGATCCACACACACTCAGCGAAACAGACGTAGTGCACTCCACAAGAACATTCTGGAACATCAAACATCATCATTATTTAATGTGATGATGATGATGATGATATATGAGGATGATATACAGGTTTGGATGGTATCATAAATTTTGATAAATTACCAATATTTTTTTTCTAAATTATAGTTCAATATAATTTAAAGTTGTATACAGTGTTTCCTTTAAATCAACCAGCGCTTTTTTGGGCGAACTAATGACTAAAATCCAAATATAAAGAATATATAAGTAGAATTTTATGTGTAGAGCATAGATACCCAAGAAATGTTAAATACGATAGGGAGGGAGCAGTCATGTCACTTTGTTAGCCTTGACACGCAGATATCGGGGCCCGTGTCAGTATAACAATTAATAATTATGTGCATAGATGTCAAATGTCAGAATTTTTCATTAAAAATTCCAAAATTTTCTACATTCACGTAGTTAATTTGTCACTAGGAGTGTGGAATTTACTTGTCGAGGAAAATAAACCATATGGAATTGAAAAATCACTAAATTTAGATTGAAAAATTATGATATTTGACATCTATGTACATAATTACTAGCTATCATTCTGACACGGGTCTCCATATCTGCTTGCCAAGACCAATAAAGTGACATGACTGCTATTTAACATTTCTTGTAACTTGCACCTAAAATTCTACTTATCTAAATAGATTTTTTAAATTTAAATTCATTCTATGAAGAAATTTTGTCCTACTCTACTAATTTTTCAAAATGTTTCCAATTCATTGCCGGATTGATAATATTTTTGAAGGGTATATGTAGTATGCCTATAATTTTAAATATTTAACTATTAATACAATAAGAAATAATATAATGTATGCACTTCCCAGAAATAATCTTCAGTAATGTCTCTGGATTTTTGACAATGACATTTATCTGTCTGTTACAAAGATTTTAATTTTTCAATTGGTTTCTATGACATTATTTGGGCTGTGAGATTTATTACAACAGATTATTACTGTTTATAGATACTAGGTCTATGTACATATGTAGACCGCGCGACTAACGTAAAGTTAACTAGGTAGTACCCAAAAATGGGTGGAAATACATGCCTTTATAGCAAAAAGAAACAAATTTACCTTGCAAAAATTAGCTACACCCTAACAAAGCTGGGTAGACGCTTACGCAATTGACTAGATGAATTCTGAACTTTGAATGGACCGCTGATATTTAAATAATATGAATATGATAGATTTGAAATTACATAATTTAAATTATTAAATGTTTAAAAGTGTTCGTTTCGTTTTCTTGTCCTGATTAAATACGTCATAAATAGCCGTAAATTTTATCAAAATATATATGAATTTTTACGAATTACGAGTATTGTGTACTTACCCAATTTAAAAATATAATTATTTTTACCTCTCGCTAAGAGAGGTATTGGAATCATGTTATGTATCAAGCACGTTGGAAGGTCTCTAGAATCCGATAATAACATTTTTTCGATGATGTCTGTGTGTGTGTGCGTGTGGATATGTGTTTGTATGTGTGTTAGGTTGTTGTAGGTACGATTTCTAAAATTCTATAAGACTAAAGACCTGTGTAACTACGGATTCCTCAATCTAACAGTAATGGGAAGAGTTGAATAGATTCTGGTAACAACTGCACAACCGGAAGTAGTAGTATTTTAACAAAAATCTTCTAAAAAATATTATTTTTGAAAATTTATGTTATTATAAATATTAAAAAACAATATTCTCTATTCGACACAATTAATTTTTTATTATACCTTCTATAGATTTAAAGATATAGATATATAATCTATAAAATAATCTGTTGTAGTATATCTCATAGGGGAACTACTTGAGAAATTAAAATATCTGTAATGGACAGATAAATGTCACTAATGTAAGTGTCAAAAATTCAGAGATAGTACTGAAGGCTTTTTCTGGGAACGATATTTAATATTTCTTATTGTATTATTAATTATATACTTAAAATTACAGGTATATTACATGAACCCGCAGAAATAACGCCAATCTCGTTAATGAATTGGAAAAACCTCGAACATTTAGAAGAAATGAAGAAAACTTGCTCATAGAATGAATTTAAAATTAGAAAATATGTAAATATAAAGATTAGGTGTAATTCGAACTTTTTGTGTATAGAAAAAATGTGAAATACAATACTTATATATAGCAGTTTTTATTTTGTAATACGAGTATATGTATGCATGTCTCTATGAAAAACGTACTAGAAACTAGAACTATGACAGTATGAAACACATATTATACGCCATGAAATGCATATTTGCATTAGGTAATTATGTAAATAAGTATTATGATATGTTTGGGAAGAATTTGTTTATTTATTTATACGAATCTTATAATTAAATTTTCAAAGGACAAAAATACAATAACACAAATAAAACGCATATCCGTCTAGATCTTTCTACAGCTCGCTTTGGTCCTTTTACAGCTGATCCTGATTCTCTACAAAGAAGGATTCACTAACTACAGTGGGATCTTGTAGCTCTCAGCTGGTAGAGCATTCTGCTAGACATAGGAAAGTTCTGTAACAATTAAATATTCAATCAATATTTTCTTATTTATATTACTTTACGTAAAAATGTCATTGCGGAATAATAATTCGTTTATAGGTAGTTTATTCGTTCTATATTCTGTGTTGACACCGACTAGGAAACTATTTGAATACAGATTTGAGGTGCGATAAAAATAGAGCGACTGTATAAAAATCTTATATTTACTTCGAAAAAAGATGAAAGAAACTTACATTAGACAAAAAATAAACAATGTTACATAATTCGTACATTAGTCATTATTTATAATAGATTATAATTTGAAATAAATGCTAGGAATTATTAATATTATTCCTTGCAATATTTTTGCAATGGTTTCCAACAGATTTTCAATTGCATTAATAATCGAGTGACTATTTGCGAATTATATACACATATTCAAATCTTTTTTCATTCAGCACTCTCACACGGTTAAAATACAACAATGCGGTTCAAAATATGATTCACGGATCAAAAATAATTCAAAAACAAAAATTAAAATTTCATGTTTCCCAGTCATTAATTGTGCCACTAGATGGATAATTATTTTGAATTCGATAACTAAAATGAAAATAATTTAATTATGTAGCCAGTGGTACTAAAAATAAACACTGATGTAGGAAAATTACCCTTAAACCAGTTTATTGAAATTTTTACCCTGTAAGGTAAAATTAAAAAAAAATAGTACATACATAGAATATTATTTCATACCAATAATATAATTCCAAATTAATATAATCTAGAGATGAACAATTATTTAAATACATACAATAAATATTTCTGAATATTATATTCTGTTTAATATACGCAACAAAGAATGATAGCAACAATGACAGATAGCCAATAATATAGTGCAAAAATAATAAAAAACTATCTTACTGTAAATAAAAAGAAATCTTATTTAAATAGTTGTCTTCAAGCACCAGGAAGTCATCCTCAAAAGCGCAGTATACGAGCACACCACACTCACGTCTGTTCCCTAGGACTATTGCAATGAGACTAACAAAATTAGTCTATATAATTGTTAAGTATTAGATAATAATGTAATTAAATTTTTAAATAGAGAAATTAACAATTAAATAATAAATAATTGCTACTTGTGTGTTATACAACTTTATGATTGTACATTTTAAGGAAAAATAAAGAAAATCATTAAAATTACTAACTTCCATACTACTCAACTAAAAAAATAGTATTAATAAACAACTCTAACACAGCAGTATTTATCGAGTATCTATATATTGATATCTGGCTCGTGGTGGTTGGGGGTAAACATAGGGATGTAATTTTAGTTTTATGAAATTTTCTGCTCCCCTATTCATTTTACGACAAAAACTGTAGTGTGCAAAGTTGTTCAGAAATAATTGTTGCACATAAAATTATATTTTGCTATAGAGTAAACGCATATTTTAAAATGTGTAACACGAATTCGCCCCCGGTTGTAAATAATGGGTTGGAAACAATTCTAACTTTTAATATTAATGTCTCTAATTGTAATAACATGAAAATTTTAAATAAATTATTGTTCATTTCATTGTAACAGACTAAACGCATATTTTAAAATGTGTAACACGAAATCGCCTCCTGTTGTTAATAATGGGTTGAAAACAAATCTAACTTTTAATATTAATGTTTCTAATTGCAATTATATAAAAAATGTAAATCAATTATTGTTTATTTCATTGTTATAGACTAAACGCATATTTTAAAATGTGTAACACGAAATCGCCCCCCGTTGTAAATAATGGGTTGAAAACAATTCTAACTTTTAGTATTAATGGTTCTAATTGCAATTATATATAATTTTTTTAAATAAATTATTGTTAGTTTCATTGTTACAGAATAAACGCATATATTATAATGTATAACACGAATTCGCCACCGGTTATCTCTATACGCAGGGCCGGCGCATCAAAATATGCCGCCTAAGGCGAATACAACTTTTGCCCCCCCCCACATATTAAAAAAATTAATAAACCGATGATATATTTTATTTACTTAACAAATAAAAAACAAATGTAATTCTAATAACAATATTTACAGAAAATAATATAGGTATAGACACTTTGAAAAAATATATATAAAAATATTACTTATACAAAAACAATAACTTATAAATAAAACAAAAAAATTAAAAATTTACTCTTCTGGCTTTCTCCTTTGCAAAATTATTAATGATGTAGTTTATTTTCTCTGTTATCTCATGTTCTGTGGCTAATATAGATCAATTTATTAATCTTTGTTGGGCCATAGAAGATCGCAAATAATTTTTAATTATTTTTAATTTAGAGAACGAACGTTCTCCACTGGCAACGGTAATAGGTAGAGTGAGTAATATTCTTAAGCAAACAATAATATTAGGAAAATTTTCAGATAAATTATTTCTTTCTATATAATTCACTGCATCCAGCGGTGTCATACCTGTTGTTAATATATTTCGCACAATTTGTAATTCGTTGGACAAATTTAAAGGTTCTATATCGTCTGTTAGGTACATGTGCAAAAATTCGCTGCTACAAAAATATGCCGCCCTAAAAATATGGCGCCGTAAGGCGATCGCCTGTCCGACCAGGCGCACGTGCCGGCCCTGTCTATACGATGTGATCGCATTTATATTGAGTTAAATAATTATAAAGATATTAAATTTCATAAATCAGCCAGCTATGCTAACCATGGAAACTGCTAATATATATAGACAATTCAAATTGACAGATGTCAATATCAATGAAAAATAAACGAATGTGGCAGTGATGAGGATGTTGAAATATATCTTTATAGAAACGGAGAAATAGGGTAAGGAATGTAAAGTAAGGGAAATGGCTCGAATGATATAGTTTCTAGAAAGATACAAGAGAGACGATTACATTGGTTTGAACATGTCATTATGAAAGATGACGAAGAAATTAAACATAGCTACCCCCAACGAATGGGAAAATTTAAAGAAGATGTTATTTATGAAATAATATTATTGGAAATTTAGGATCTTTTGCAAGAAAATTTATGTATGGAAAGTGATTGACGGAAGGTAATGTGTTGGCTACATTAAACCGGTCTGGTCAAACTCCACCCACCATTGCAATCTTAAACCAAATGAAGTATAGTTCTCGAGATCTCAATGGTAATTCTAAATGGAACACACTGTATATTTTAATTTAAAATTGCCGCCCATTTTAAGTTGGTAATGAAGGGAAGGTGTTAATGTGTTAGTTGAGCTGTTTGTTAAATTGCCGCATGTTTTGATAATAGTTTGAAAAAGTTTAAGTTGAAAGGTCATATCTAGGGGCATTTCAATTTAATAGCAAGTATTTGTACCATTAGATTATCTTTTTAAAAGTCATTGCGCTT
The DNA here is from genome assembly GCA_951394225.1 of Harpalus rufipes. Lineage (NCBI taxonomy): Eukaryota > Metazoa > Arthropoda > Insecta > Coleoptera > Carabidae > Harpalus > Harpalus rufipes. The sequence goes on from OX596279.1 coordinate 57,263,109, forward strand.
TGATATTTCGCAACTATGGCATCAACTACAGGAAAGGTTAGTTTTCTTTTGTGGTTATTTAAGAATTAATAACATTATTTGTAGCCCATAACTTGCAAAGCTGGTATAGCTTGGGAACCAAAGAAACCAATTTCAATTGAAACTATCGAAGTCGCTCCACCTAAAGCTCATGAAGTTCGTATTAAAATCTTATACACAGCCGTCTGCCACACTGACGCATATACTCTCGGAGGATTTGATGCTGAGGGTGTATTTCCTGTAATACTCGGCCACGAGGGGGGCGGCATTGTTGAAAGCGTAGGTGAGGGGGTTACGAATGTATCTCCTGGAGATCATGTCATTCCGCTTTATATACCTCAATGCGGAGAATGCAAATTTTGCAAGTCTCCCAAAACGAATTTATGTCAAAAGATTCGTGTTACTCAAGGGAAGGGTGTAATGGCGGACGGAAGTAGTCGATTTTCTCAAAATGGAAAACAGATTTTTCATTTCATGGGCTGTAGTACTTTCAGCGAATACACTGTAGTGTGCGATATATCAGTTTGTAAAATAAATCCAAAAGCTCCTTTAGATAAAGTTTGTTTATTGGGTTGTGGTGTTTCTACCGGATATGGCGCGCCGTTAAACACTGCTAAAGTAGAACCCGGAAGTACTTGCGCTGTTTGGGGCCTAGGGGCAGTCGGTCTCGCTGTTGCTATGGGCTGTAAAACCGCCGGAGCTTCAAGAATAATTGGAATAGACCTCAACCCTGATAAATTCAACATTGCCCGCAATTTTGGATGCACAGAATGTGTAAATCCTAAAGACCACGAACGCCCTATTCAAGATGTATTAATAGAACTAACTGATGGAGGTCTGGATTATACTTTTGAATGTGTAGGAAATGTTCAAACTATGCGAGCTGCTTTGGAGGCTTGCCATAAGGGCTGGGGCGTGTCTGTGATAGTAGGTGTTGCTCCAGCTGGACATGAGATTAGTACTCGGCCTTTCCAGCTTGTTACGGGACGTGTATGGAAAGGAACAGCGTTTGGAGGCTGGAAAAGCCGAGATCAAGTGCCGGAATTGGTGGAAAATTACATGCAGAAGAAAATTATGTTGGATGATTTTATTTCGCACACTTTGCCGTTTGATAAAGTGAATGAAGCTTTTGATTTGATGCACAACGGAGAAAGGTAATTTGGATTTTTGTAATTTCCTGCTTCCCTGATTATTTTACGTAAAAAAGCTTCAAATAAAAGTTGTAGGGCATAAAATTCTGCATATTAATCAATGAACAAAATTATCAAATGTTAACCAATTTGTTATTTATTTTGTTTTAATTCCATGGCTAGTGCTATTTTTGAGGTTTCGACTGTTTTATACCTAATTTTTGTCGTTTTAAGGCATTCATTCATTAAGTTGAGGGCTTTAAGCGCTAACCGCCTTTGTCACTACGACCTATGATGTCTGTTATTATTTTAGTTTTCTGGAAGTAGTTCCAGAGTTCTTATGAAGCTCCAGGAGTCAGCACAATGTGTTCGAAGTTTCTTCGTCCTCTTCGCAGGATCGACAGATATTGTTTTCAGTTATACCAATCTTACATAGATGATATTTCAGAAGACTTGTCATAGTTTTAAGGTCCTTCTTGCTGAAAGCTAAAAGCTCTTTGGCGTTTATCAACGAGGGTGAAATGAATTTCTTTGAGGGATGTCTCTCCAATATGAGGCTATGGCTGCTTCCTCCCAGTTTTTGATTTTTTTATATGGCTTTTCAAGAGTCCAAACAAAGGTTTAGGCCCGTAAAACGATAGTTTAGCAATTTAAGACTAGCTTTGACTCATAAGTGAAGACACTAAGTGCCTTTAAAGCGGCCTGACTGTCTGACAATTGATTGTTGCTCATTTGAGACCTTTGTTTAGGTTTATTTGAACACAGAGATTTATTGCGTATTGTGGAAAATGGGTTTGGTTCAGGTTAATTTATTTTTTAAGAGATAAGTTCGGGTGCGCTGGTTCAAACATTAATAAAATTTGCGGTTTTGTTCCGGGTTTAGGTTCGGTTCGACCTAATGAAAACTAAATTAATATTTTTGGAATAACAATCTTTATTTATAAATAATTTAAAATGCGAGCCGGAATTTACGCAAGACAAGAACACGAACACAATTTTCACAGACAACACAGGTTTCGATTATCGGCTGTATTACGATTACGCGAACGTATCGAACTCAAAATGAACCTGAACCGGAGCTGAACCTTGAACCCGAATATCAATACTCGGTTCAGGTCTCTAGTTTTGAACCATCCGTAAATCAAGACAAGTCCGTTGGGAAGTGTGGCCCTCCTACTGTCCACTGAAGGCGATCACCAATGATTATCTTATACGTCTGGTCAAAATTGTATCACAAACAGACATGGCCATTTTATCTAGGCGTATCTCCCATAAAATTTCTAAGTGGTCTACGAGATCCGCAGGTTTGAAATATTTTGTCCCACTGAATGTGAGTGCCTCGAGTATCGCCCCTTTTTGCTTATTGAGTCAGATAGAGAATTTAAGCTCTAAAACTTTTATTTGAAGATTTTTTACCCAAAATAATCAGGGAAGCAGGAAATTAGGTATGATTTAACATATTAATAATATTTGTTTCAGTATTCGTGCGGTGCTCAACTTTTAATAATATAAAAATTATTTATGTACAGATTTTAAATGTTTAATGACATTTTTAAGTCGTGTAACTTGTCCCTCCAATCTTCTATTCCTTTGGGTGATAGTTTTAAGTTTACTCTTTTGTTCTGAAATTTGTTTGTATGCAAGTTCCCACATTTTTTTCATTTTGTCTGGATTTTTCAAATCGTCCTCCTTGAAATCACCTACATACCTCGGAACGCAAAACTTTTTCTTCCTGTGAGATACGAAATATATTTGTGAATATATAATAAATATATTATTTGTACCTCTTCCTTGTGGTTTCTTCGTAATTTGAATCCTCATCGGCAGAATTTGTGTCTGAAGTTGCATTGTCGCTATCTACACTACATGCCTCACTCTCATATTCTGTGTTTGTGTTTGCTTTACTTGAGTTTATATTTGATTCATCTGCATGGATAGTAGGTACAGCGTGTCTAGTTAATCTTCTAGGTTCTGAGTTTAGAAATTGATCATTTGTAAAATGTAGCGAGCATATATAATCATCTGGTTGAGGTTCATAGTTTGGAGGAGCGATGTTTTCTAACCATGAATTTAATAACTTTTTATCGAATAAAGGATATCTATAAAATAAACACTATATAATGAGAAATATATGTTTTATATTCTTACTTATGAAACGTGATGTTAGAATCTTTATTTTCAATGGAATTGCAGTTTTCCGCTGTGCATTTTATCATTTTGTTTTTGTAAACATAACCTATAATTCCTGTGTTACGAAAACTATGTAAAAGATAGTTTCAGTTTAAGAAAATATGCTTTAATTTTATATTTTCACCATATTATAATTTGTGCAATGTTAAAAAAACTAACTCGCAGTGGGATATGAAACTTATAAACGTAACGTATGTCTAATCAATATAGTTAAGTTCTCATTCTCGAGATTAATCTTGAAATGTAATTTGCCTAAAATTCATTATAACAGACAGCAAAAGAATATTGCCATTCGCCGTTTTCTAATTTATTTTCATTTCTAAAATAATTTATATTAGTGTATTGAGAAAAAAACTAATTCGCAGTAGGCTATGAAACGTATGTCTGTTATCTGATCATCAGTCAAGTTGTCAAAATTGATCTTGAAATTCATTATAACAGGCAGCAAAAGAATATTGTCTTACAACGTTTTCTTATTTATTTCCATTTCTAAAATAATATTCAAGAAGAAAAGCTTTGATTTCTTAATATTTTTAACAAAATCTCGCGGTGGTGACTTAGTGTAACTACGGCGCCACCATAGTCATATACTTTATACTTTCTATACTTCATTTGATCCAAGAAAATAATAGATGGTCCTGGAGAGCCGACCGTTTTAAATACATTAAATAAATGTACTCAGTGTAGTAAAAATATAAAATTAAATATAACTTGTAGAAATTATTGGGTGTTGTTTATTCTTAAGAAAATGTAAAAATACTAGTATTAATAAACGTATATATGAATGAATTTATAATTATTTCTAGTCAATCCTTATTCCTTCAACGGAATATAAAATTATTTGACATAACATGGTCAATCTCAATAGTGCCAGTGTATGGTACGAAGATCAACTACAATTATTCCACTCATTTGTTTTGTGTGTCATCCTCATTCAGTTCCACAATAAAGTCCTTCCACCTTATCTTTGGTCTTCCTCTGTTTATTCTACCTTCTATTAATAAGTTATTTATTCTTCCTCCAATATATTCTTCATCTTTCCTCATGACATGTTGAAACCAATGTAATCGTCTCTCTTGTATCTTTCTAGAAACTTTATCACTCTCGCCATTTCGCTAACCATTCATTTACTTTTCATTGATATTGACATCTGTCAATTTGAATTATCTAACACACATCGTATAGAGAATAATATATTCTTTAAAATTTATAATCATTAAATGTCAATAAATGATATTTAACTGCGTTTCTTCAAGAAAAACTCTTAAAAGTTGTAATACTTCCGGTGGACCAATTATAACCAAAATTTAATTACGTCTGAATATGGATCTAAACTTGAGGAATACGAAAAGATAATTTTTGGAATCGAGATATTGGACCGGACAGGATATTGTATTTCCTGAAAAAAACCACTTGATTTCGTCTGTTATAAGTCGATAAAAACTTTTTTTATTATACCTGCAATTATAATCACTGATTATCGTACTAAAGCGCGTGCATACAACACAACAGTGCTTTGAAGTTGCCAAGCAACAAACCTTATCAATTTATTTATAATTGTTAATGAAAATAATAAACAATACCTACTTACTAATTTACTTAAATTATTCGTAAAAATGTATGATGAATTTTAAATCATTTATTGTAACGTTTATATTTATGTTTTTGAGTTGAGTATAAAAATAAATACGTGTTTTTCTTCGATATGTACACTTTAGGCACCAACCCCAATTTTCCCTAGAGTCACACTGAAGTTGTGTATAGTTACGTTAAAAGTCCCTAGGTTTAGTTTTGGCGCGTTATTCATATAAAATACATACAGTACAAAAAAATAAAGATGTCCGATCAAGGTCATCTGTATCATGAACGCGTTAACAAATTGGCATACATTTATCTCTCTCCTTTTGCGAAGGCTATAAGCGTGTGCGATAAGGATGGATATAACACGCTTGTCTTTCAAAAATTCATATTGTTTCGACTAAGTTAGGACACTCCATTTTAAAACGATGCTCGTTTTTGATAATACTTTCGCTGTAATGTAAGTTTATTTATTAATTCAGATACAGTACCTTGATTCATAGTTATTTTCACTGATACTGACATTGTGTCCGCATTTTATTTTTCACATATTTGGTTTTGCATTTGTTAATCAACTTACCAGTTGACTTGCTTTTGAATTTTGAATGCTTTTATTGTAACATATATTTTTATAATAATAAAATAACAGTAGTATCTTATGTACCTTCATAAAAACTAAGCAAACGACACTACTGAATTTGTCAGAATGGGCGGAGCAAAACCTTGATCGGACAACTTCATCAACATATCTTCGATTATTAATCATATCACGAGCTTATATTTATTGAGAGAATATAATGAATTTTTGTAACACATTGTGTGTGCTGCTAACCTAACTTTTGATATGCAACGTATCGTCTGCTTACCGCCTGGAGCACGCACTGGTCTTATGTGTAAATACAATCTAATGTAATTAAATAAAATAATATTCAAAAGCTAATAGTCTATTTATACAACTCTTGTTACATCATTCTTGTTTTGGTTTTTCTGTTTTTCTCGAACAACATAAAATTCTTATGATTATATACACCAAAATTATAGATATGAAAATTGTAGATAATATTACAGCAAGTATATCTAATAATAGATATTGATACAAAGATATGTCAAGACTTGCAGATCTGAGATGCTTTGCTCCATTGTGGCGAATGGTGTATTCTAACCAATATACAGCACGGTCGAGTGGTTTTTCCAATTGATCTTTTAAAAGATTTGCCGTTTTCTTAATATTTTGAGAATAACTATAACGTTTGAAATAAATAATAATGTTTTTAATTTGTAATAAAATTGACTTACATAGGATTTTTCAAAACTTCTTTTATAACTTTTGTAAAGTCTTCTTCATTTAGAGTTTGGAAAGATATAGATTTGCCGTATCCAGAATCGACCATCTTAGCAATATTTGAGTATTGGTCTCCGTATACTGGTATACCTACGATGGGAACTCCTCTAAACACTGCTTCAGTAGTACTTAATAATCCTCCATGAGTAATGAATAATTTAATATTTCGATGCCCTAAAATGTCTGTCTGAGGCAGCCATTTGGATATCATTACGTTTGATGGAATATTTTCAAGGTTTCCTTCAAATTTCCAAATAAATTTTTGAGGGAACTTGGCAAAAGTCTTAAGTATAATTTGTTGTGTTGCTTTAGGCAAAAAACGGCTGTGCAAATTTGAACCTAAACTGAAAAAGACCGCTCCGTCTTTTGCCGTATCTAAATAAGTTTGCAACTCCTGAAAAATTGAATTTAATATTGATTGAAATTAATTATGTGTACACATACTTGTGGCATCTTTTTCGGTTCTTTTAAATGTGCACCACTTATAGGAATCATATTTGGTAAATACGGCCTCGGAGTTTCAAAAACCACATGAGAATTTATTAACATTATAGAAACATTCTTTATAGTATCTTCATAACTTGGAACATTTTTAAACATTTCTTCATATAAGCTCTTCTGCACGGGGGTTACTAAAAATTGGTTAGAAAATCCAATAGCTATATAAAGCATGGTATTCAAAAATCTTTGTTTGAAAGTCATTTTGTCGGAATAAGGAACCATAGTATGAGGAACGAATGAATATGGAGCAACATTTCCAGAAAATGGATTTACAAAACTGGATGATGCTGTACAAATGATTCCTAAATGAGCATGGAAGGCATGTTGTAAGCCAAACAAAGCTTCGTTTCCAAAAGGTTCCACAAGAACAAGATCGAATGTTTCCCCACTTTTCATTAATTTTTTTAACTCTTCATTTCTCAATGTTAAGTCAGTTAACATATTAGTATAATTAGCAAATTGTTGCAATATGAACAAAGGATTTGACTCAGCTACATCGAAAAACACTGGCCGTGTCCCTGAAAGATAATATATTTATAAAATATAAAAATTAATGTATGTTTTTACCCTCTAATAAGTCCACAAGTCCATCTAAATATATTTCTCTATAATTTGGACTCTTGGCTTTCAACGGACTTACGACAGTCACATCATGTCCTCTATTAGCTAATTCTCTCAAGATTGCTTCACCAATATAATAATGACTATGTGTGGGAACGTGCAAAATACCCAAAATACGATACCCAAACACCGGGTTTAGTAACAGAGCAAAAAAGATAAGTTTCATCTTCTAACATCTAAACAAGACTGAATCATTTTGTAATTATTGAGTTAACATTTTAAAAAGATAATTTGCTACATCATTCGATCATTAAATGAAATTAGGATGTTTTAAAGAAACATGCATGACAAAAATAGATGTTTCTTTATCAATTTATGTTTTTAAAACATGGTTATTTGTTTTATATTAAAAAATACAAGGTCAATAAAACATAAGGAAATTATTATATTAATTCTATGAACGGTAAGTAAATCACTTACCGTCGTGTTAGTCCTAGCAACCAGTAAACATAACTTACTGTCGTGATAAAAAAGATCAATCGTGCAAAAAGATACTTAAAATACATTTTAATATAAAATAAACTTCTTTTGAAATTCTTTTCCAAATCATTTAAAATAATCGAGTTATTAAAAAACAACAGACCAATGAATCACCTAAATGCAATTTTTGTTTGAAATAATATATTATGGGAATTAAAACTATAGTTCCAAATCAAACATTATTTCCATTTACTAAAAAACAATTCATTGTAATCGTCTTCCACTTTTATTCTAACATAGTTCCAAGGGAAATACTTAAAAACTACATTGAATGATGAATTGCATAAAAATTTATTTAATTCAAAAATAAAATACATTATAATATGATATGAAGATGAAAAATTGCAAAGTCACATAAATGTTTGCATGCTGGACAAGTACTTAAAATATGTCACATGCCTTATCTTTAATAAATAAGTTATTAGTTAATATCTCATAATCGATAAGTATTTGCAAATCATACTCACAATTTCATGATATCAATTCTTGCTATATCATTCTCGTTTTGGTTTAACTTTTTTCGCTTTAGAATTTTCTCTTTTTCTCGAACAACATAAAATTCGAATGATAATATAAACCAAAGTTGCCGATATGAAAATTGTAGATAATATTACAGCTAGTATATCTAGTAATAGATATTGATATAACGGTATATCTAGACTTGCAGATCTGAGATGCTTTGCTCCATTGTTGCGAATGGTGTATTCTATCCAATATACAGCACGGTCGAGTGGTTTTTCCAATTGGTCTTTTAAAAGATTTGCAGTTTTCTTAATATTTTGAGAATAGCTATAATTTTTTTAAATAAATAATAATGTTTTTACTTGTAATAAAATTGACTTACACAGGATTATTCAAAACTTCTGTTATAACATTTGTAAAGTCTTCTTCATTTAGAGTTGATAAAGAAATAGATTTACCGTATCCAGAATCTACCATTTTAGCAATATTTGAGTATTGGTCTCCGTATACTGGTATACCTACGACGGGAACTCCTCTAAATACTGCTTCAATAGTACTTAATAATCCTCCGTGTGTTATTAATAATTTAATATTTGGATGCCCTAAAATATCTGTCTGAGGTAGCCATTTGGATATCATTACGTTTGATGGAATATTTTCGAGGTTTCCTTCAAATTTCCAAATAAATTTTTGAGGGAACTTCGCAAAAGTCTTAAGTATTATTTGTTGTGTTTCTTTGGGCAAAAAACGACTGTGCAAATTTGAACCTAAACTGAAAAAGACCGCTCCGTCTTTTGCCGTATCTAAATAAGTTTGCAACTCCTGAAAAATTTCATTTAATATTGATTGAAATTATTTATGTCTACACATACTTGTGGCAATTTCTTCGGTTCTTTTAAATGTGCACCACTTATAGGAATCATATTTGGTAAATACGGCCTCGGAGTTTCAAAAACCACATGAGAATTTATTAACAGTATAGAAACATTCTTTATAGTTTCTTCATAACTTGGAACATTTTTATACATTTCTTCATATAAACTTTTCTGGACAGGTGTTATTAAAAATTGGTTAAATAATCCCACAGATATGTAAAGCAATGTATTCCAAAATCTTTGTTGGAAATTCATTCGGTCGGAGTAAGAGGCCATACTGTGAGGAACGAACGAATAAGGAGCAATATTTCCAGCAAATGGGTTAGCTAAAGTAGATACAGCTGTACAAATGATTCCTAAATGAGCACGGAAGACATGTTGTAAACCAAAAAAGGCTTCATTTCCAAAAGGATCCACAAGAACAATATCGAATGTTTCTCCATTTTTTATTAATTGTTGTAACTCTGCATTTCTCAAAGTAGCGTCAGTTAGCATGTTAGTATAATTACTAAATTGTTGTAGCACAGATAAACTGTTTGATTCAACTATATCGAAAAATACTGGCCGTACCTCTAAAAGATAAAAATAAAATATGAAATTGTATTATAAGTGTATAAAATTTACCTTCTGCTAATTTCGTTAGTCCATCTAAGTATATTTCTCTATAATTAGGATTTTTGGCTTTAAAAGGACTTACAACAGTGACTTCATGCCCTCTGTTTGCTAATTCCCTCAAAACTGCTTCACCTATAATATAATGACTGGGCGTGGGAACGTGAAAAATACCCAGAATACGGTACCCAAAAACTGGGTTTAGTAACAGAGCAAAAAATATTAGTTTCATCTTGTAACGTCTAGACAAGACTGAATCATTTCATTATCAAGTGAGCTAGCACTTTAAAGAGATAACATTGATAAATAGGGAGATCCAAAGTCATGGAAATGATAAAAAATTGGATATATTTAAAGAATTTATTTACTTAAGATATGTTAATAGTTTTATATTAATAAATACAATAGCAATTCAAAATGTAAAGAAATGTAAACTGATTTTATACATAATTGACAAAATTTATGCAAGTGCACAGAATTAAATGATTTGAAAAACAGTAAATGTCCACTTTATACTTAAAGAATTACTTAATAAATAACAATTAAAGTAAAAGAAACACTTTTTTAATAATTACTTTGCGAGATATTTGAAATTTGTTGTCAGTGTCAATGTGACGTCATACTATTGCTATCTTTCTCTCACAGCCTACCATAGCCGTGTTCCTGGGAGATAACGAATAAGAAACGAAAAAACATACTCCTTAATCATGATCACTTTGATGATTTAGATTGTGTCACAGCCCAAAAGAACACGGCTTATATAAGTTATAGATAGATATTGCAATAGGTACAGCCTTCGTCTATTCAGGCAACTACTAACACACACTTGATTTGTTAGTTGCAGTAATATGGGGTATTTAGGATTATTATAAATGCACCATTTATAATATATAATATGAATTATGAATCTATTTTATATCTATATTATTTTTAAATATTTGCATTATATATAATTTAAATTTTGAAGAAATAATTGTATGGTCTTTTTCATCTACACTTAGCAATGAAACATTTTTCAAATTTCATTTTCAATATGTCATTGCCTAGTATGTCGTCCATATAAAATAATTAAATTAAATGAAATACATGATTTTATAAAATTTTAAGAAATAAATTAGGAAATTACTATTGCAAATATCTAAAAGATTATTTTTAATTGTGTTTTTCAACTATTTCAACAACCATTGTTTATAATCCATAAATTTAATAATGGTTTGTTGCATTTTTGTTTTTTGAAAGAAATAAATATACATGTTACCTATCGTTGGAGAGCTAATCTAACAATGATAAAGCTGTTACAAAAGCCATAATTATTTCATCGGTTGTTAGAAAATACCCAAACCCATGGTAAAATGGATATTCAAGCACACACAAATAACACACCATTGTATTTTTTATTGTTTATTTACCACAACTGCTGCTTCGTACAGCGCACTGAACACTACTAATTCCCCAAAATATAATTCATTTATTGGCAGTATGCTTTATGTAATACCTACTAATTAATTAGTTATTTACAAATGTCTTACACGATGTTTATCAATAACTCTCGATAAACAACATTTTTATATATTGTTACCTCCCGCTTGCCTTGGTAAGGGAGGTATAGGGATCATGCTAAAAATCGCAAATCGAGATTTTGATAAATAAAACAAAAAATATATATATAATTTTGTGATGGTCGCCTACAAAATATTGTGTGCATTATTTACAAATCATATTTAAAGTTGATGATATTTTCTCAATTTTTGCTATGTCAGTCTCGTTTTTGTTTAATATTATCCCTTTTTCTCGAGCAGCATAAAATTCTTATGATTATATACACCAAAGTTGCCGATATAAAAATTATAGATAATATTACAGCAAGTATATCTAATAATAGATATTGATACAAAGGTATATCTAGACTTGCAGATCTGAGATGCTTTGCTCCGTTGTGGCGAATGGTGTATTCTAACCAATATACAGCACGGTCGAGTGGTTTTTCCATTTGGTCGGTTAAAAGATTTGCTGTTTTCTTAATATTTTCAGAATAGCTATAAAGTTTTTAAATAAATAATAATGTTTTTACTTGTAACAAAATTGACTTACACAGGATTATTCAAAACTTCTTTTATAACTTTTGTAAAGTCTTCTTCATTTAGAGTTCGTAAAGAAATAGATTTACCGTATCCAGAATCTACCATCTTAGCAATATTTGAGTATTGATCACCATACACTGGTATACCTACGATGGGAACTCCTCTAAATACTGCTTCAGTAGTACTTAATAGTCCTCCATGTGTTATGAATAATTTAATATTTTTATGCCCTAAAATGTCTGTCTGAGGCAGCCATTTGGATATCATTACGTTTGATGGAATATTTTCGAGGTTTCCTTCAAATTTCCAAATAAATTTTTGAGGGAACTTGGCAAAAGTCTTAAGTATAATTTGTTGTGTTTCTTTAGGCAAAAAACGGCTGTGCAAATTTGAACCTAAACTGAAAAAAACCGCTCCGTCTTTTGCCGTATCTAAATAAGTTTGCAACTCCTGAAAAATTGAATTTAATATTGATTGAAATTAATTATGTCTACACATACATGCGGCATTTTTTTTGGTTCTTTTAAATGTGCACCACTTATAGGAATCATATTTGGTAAATACGGCCTCGGTGTTTCAAAAACCACATGAGAATTTATTAGCATTATAGAAACATTCTTTACAGTATCTTCATAACTTGGAACATTTTTAAACATTTCTTCATATAAGCTCTTCTGCACGGGAGTTACTAAAAATTGGTTAGAAAATCCAATAGCTATATAAAGCATGGTATTCAAAAATCTTTGTTTGAAAGTCATTTTGTCGGAATAAGGAACCATAGTATGAGGAACGAATGAATATGGAGCAACATTTCCAGAAAATGGATTTACAAAACTGGATGATGCTGTACAAATGATTCCCAAATGAGCATGGAAGACATGTTGTAAGCCAAACAGGGCTTCATTTCCAAAAGGATCCACAAGAACAAGATCGAATGTTTCCCCACTTTTCATTAATTGTTGTAACTCTGCATTTCTCAAAGTTGCGTCAGTTAGCATGTTAGTAAGGTTACTAAATTGTTGTATCAGCCGAAAACTGTTTGATTCAGCTACATCGAAAAGTACTGGCCGTATCTCTGAAGGAATATAAATGAATAAAATATAAAAGTAATTATATAATTTTACCGTCTATCAGTTTTGTAAGTCCATCTAAGTATATTTCTCTATAATTAGGATTTTTGGCTTTAAAAGGACTTATAACAGTGACTTCATGACCTCTGTTTGCTAATTCCTGCAAAACTGCTCCACTTATAATATAATGACTGTGCGCTGGAACATGCAATATACCCAGAATACGGTACCCAAAAACTGGGTTTACTAACAGAGCAAAAAATATTAGTTTCATCTTCTAACTTCTAAACAAGACTGAATAATTTAACTTTCAAATGACTTGACAATTTAAAGAAATAATGTGTAATATAAATAAATAATTACAGTTTGAAACTCATGTTAATGATAACAATGAAATATATTTGAACAATTGCTTCATTTAATAGTAATAAATTTAAAATTCGACGGTAATTTAAAATGCAAGGACGTTGCCCTGAAAATATGATGCATAATTAGCCAGCTAACGCATGATATCAGACAAGCTGTAAAAACAATTGAGACAATATTAATTGTTTAAATGTTTTGTTACAAAAAAATCTAATGTGACCAACACAGTACCTCTCGCCATTTACCTATGTATATAATTTTTATATTACTTTATAAATTTATCCATACAATATATAGAAAAAGTATTAAAGCAGGGTATTGAGAAGTACGTGGTCTAGTCTAGTATTTATATAGTATACAAGGAAACTCCATACTTGCGAAATAGTATTATTTTATTAAGGTGACCAACCGTCTTCCTTTCGGGATGACTACCCTATTTTTTGGGGTACTGTCTTTTTACCTTCCGTCACCTGTAGGTAAGGAAGGTATTGTCTTTGGTCAAAAAATTCGATGATGCGTTTTTAATAGTGAATAAGCACGTTTTAGGGTCCATATAATACGATTTTACTATATTTACGAAGATGTCTGTATGTGTGTGACGATTTTTTCATAGAGGATAACACCCACACTACAATTCTAAAAATTATAATTCTTCCGTAATCCGTTTCGTTACATCCCTATGAAGAGCTGATTAGATTTTGGTTATAATTGGTCAACTAGAAGTACCCTCATTTACAATTTTACCGTGCCTTCTGCACCTTTTAAATTTAAAATTATTAAATTCTGTTTTATTTTTTGAACCCCAGTAGTTTTCAGGAAACAAGACTTACACTTATCTATTAATGTTTAAAATAAGTTGTCATGGTAACGGCGTTAGTAATTTAGGCCAACTATTTATCAATACCCTCTCCTCTTACACGATTCATTTTGAACCATTAGAATAATTATTCTAATTTTACTCCACTTTTTCAAAAATTTATCTTATCTGGATTTTAATAGTAGTACAAATATTCTAAAACTTATTAATTACATATGGCAAAAACAATCACTGTAAACATTGCTAATGACGTCACTAGACTAGAATATTTAACAAAGTGAATTCAGCAAGCATAATATGCTGTAAAGTTATAATCTTTTTATTTTTATCTTTGTTGTTTAGTATAAATGGAAGCTTATAAATATGTTTATTTGGAAATATACCAGTATTTTATACAATGGTTTAAATCTTTATCATTTTTTTAGGAAATAATAATAAATTATAATTACAATCTTATATTATATGCAGTGCTTTATCTATCTTATATAAAAATCAGAACATCTTATCACTGAATACTGAATTTAAAAGAAAACATCTTTCTAAAATAATCAGTACACAGTACAATGTTGAAATTGAAATCAGTGATATTGTTATTCGCCATTGTCAGCACAGTACTCGGTAATAACCAATAAATATACCAGTGGTGTATTAACGTAGTTTGATGTCAGAAGCTACTTACGGCCCTGAAATAATTGTGCATCCTGTGCTATTTTTACACCCCCTGTAAAATTTTGTGTTGGAAGCCGAGGTTTTTTAGGGCCATTTTGCACCAAGCCAGCCCAATTCATTCATGTCCAGTCGCGTCAGTCGATGCTGGATTCATCGGAGTAGTTTATTATTTAAATAAAGCAAATATAAAAAACACAATACTAATTATGTACATAGATGTCAAATGTCGGAATTTTTCATTAAAAATTTCAAGATTTTCTAAATTCACGTAGTTAATTTGTTACTAGGAGTGCGGAATTTACTTGTCGAGGAAAATAAACCACATGGAATTGAAAAATCACTAAATTTAGAATGAAAAATGATATTTGACATCTGTGTAAGTAATTAATAGCTATCATTTCTTGTATACCTACACTTTACATCAAAAATTCTACTTACATCTATTCTTTATATTTAGATTTTTTATTTTTATATTCATTCTATGAAGAAATTTTGTTCTAGTCTTCTAATTTTTCGAAATGTTTCCAATTCATTGTCGGGATTATTTGTGTTGTGAGATATATTACAATAGATTCTCATGCAATTCTTTCATAGATAGATTCAATTTCTCAATATAAGACGTGTTTAAAGCGAAACCTAATGACTTAACATGATTTGACTGGACTTACTTGACTGGACTTATTTGACTGGACTTACTTGACTGCACTTACTTGACTGGACATGACTGAATTGGACTGGTTTGGTTCGAAATGGCATTTAGGCTTCTGCGATTACATGCCACTGAGAGTAATCACTTAATTAAACATTTATTAAAATGGTTATTAATTACAGCATTCCGCCTCGACTCGAGGATTGTGGGAGGCGAAAATGCAGCACTTGGAGAAGTTCCATTTATTGTGGGTTAAATAAAGTTTCTAATTGAACGATAACTAATTCAATAGTTTTTTAAGGTTTCGGTTCGTGGTATGAACAGACACGGTTGTGGGGGTTCCATTCTCAATGAAAAATATGTTCTCACGGCAGGGCACTGCGTTTATAATTGGTAATTACATATTAATATTTTATAGATACATGTTTTAGTTATATTTAGGCGCTTTCTTTTTAGACGGAAAATGAATTAATTTTACCTCGTACTGAACTGAACTGAACTATTCCTAAAAAGAACAATATGTTTTTAAAAATAATAAGTAGAAAATTGAATCATATATGGCATTATATTTATAACAATAATCTGTTGTATATGTGATTTGTTTTTGACATATTATAGTTATTTAAGTACTAAGGGCAGTAAGTGCACCTTACCGGTTGAGGATTAGATACTAGTAAGAAGCACTTAATGCCCGCAATGCTTATTATATTTTTTGTACGATCGTCCGAATAATAACAAATTAAAGTTTAGAATTATTTAAAAATTATTTTGACATTTAAAAAAAATAGTTGTCATTTTTAAGTAAGCTATGACCGTTGTTTTGTTATCGTTAAAGCTTTAAAAATTGTACATTTATTTTTTATTTATGTAATTTTCACCGCCTCCAGATCGGTAGGTAGTCACATCACTTACCGGTCAGTCACATCACATACTGATCAGTACCACATCACTTACTGATCAGTAATTTGTAAACAAAACTTACTGCCTTGGAAACCGTATCGGTAAAGTTTAAAAAAAAAACCTGATCGTGCAAAAAAATATTTTATATATTTGAGTGTTTAAATATGGATGTATTTCTTAAGGTAATGAAACATAATATAACGTTTCTGTTTTTGAATCAAACAAATTTCTTCTACTTCTGTCATAATATTAAATGCTTACAAACAATTCAATACATAGCAGTCAGGGACATTGACGTTCTGAATCTATTTGATCCTGTTTGAAAGGTGGCGATTCGCGGGGGCACGGACGAAGAAGAGAAAGATCATTTATCCCCTTTTAAAAAGAACGGTTTAAGGTAGATATATGCTACTCGGAGTTGATCTTCTTGGTAAAAAGAAAGCGGCTTTTGTATTATGTTTGTTTTTATATCTGTAGACAGGTATCAATTTATGTAGGTACCGTACCGATTAAGGATGATTTGGAGATCGTGACGAAGTGGGATAATAATTTATTTTACTTTTTTATTTTAAGGACGCATCGACCAGACCTCTTTAGCATACAATATGGTGTGATCGAAATATCTGAATTAAAACCAAATGTTCTTCCTGTCAAAAAGATTAAAATCCATGGAAAATATGTACACGGCGGAGGATATCCCAATGATATTGCCATTATGGAGGTAAGATTTTTTAATAATAGTGATATATGCGGTTCTATCCTAAGTTTGTGCAATTTTTTGGGTCATGCTATCAAAATAAATATATATTTATGTACATATTAATCAACGCTTAAGTTCAATTATTGAGCTAAGAATATTTGAATATTCATTACAAGAATTACAAAGTTACGCCTAGATTCACTAGTTTACAACTTCTGAGTCAATTCCCATGGAGTTATCGTCAGAAGTCGGCTTCTCTAATTAATTAATTTTCTCATCCAGTTATTTTCTCTTGTTAAAATCTTCGTGTTTTTGAAATCAATTCCATGTAATTCTTGAATGTTCAGCAACAGAAGATTTATCTGGTTGATTTAATCTTATATGTCGTTCGTGTTCTTTTAATCTTGTTGCTACAGTTCTACCCGTTTGACCAATGTATACTTTACCACACTGGAATCTTATAAACGCCAGAACAATGTAGAGGAACTATATCTGTAACAATTCTCAAGTTGTTAATAATAGAAAATTATTTGCTACTATGCCTTTCATTGCCAATGTAACAGATAAAATTGGTAGAATTCTAAATAAATTTGACATACAGACGTCATATAAATCAAGTTTAAAAATACGTGATCTTCTTGGCAAAGTTAAAGATATAGTTCCTATACATTGGCATTTATAAGATTCCTTGCCAGTGTGGTAAAGTATACATTGGTCAAACGGGTAGAACTGTAGCAACAAGATTAAAAGAACACGAACGACATATAAGATTAAATCAACCAGATAATTCTGCTGTTGCTGAACATGCTATTCAAAATTACATGGAATTGATTTCAAAACACAAAGATTTTAGCAACAGAAAATAACTAGAGAATTAGAGAAGCCATCGAAATCAAGAAATCTTCTAATAATGTTAATTTAAATAGAGGTTTTGAGCTTAATAAGTCGTAGTTACCTGTTATTCGTTCATAATTTTCTGTTTTTGATTAACTTTTGATCTATGTTACCGTCATTTTGTAAACATGTTGTCTTGACTACATGTATTTTGTTTTGTTATTTACATGACGAAGACAACACTTCGCTGTCGAAACGTCGTAAAATAATAATAAAAAAAATACAGAACTAAACTCAAATATTGTTTTATTTTATTATATAATGTAGTTTTGTTATGTTAAATGTTTCTTTTTGTGTTAAAAATTTGTCTATCTTTTTAAGATTGACGGAAAATTTAATTTCGGCCCTAATGCTCAGCCAGTACAATTACCAACTCCTTTTGAAGATCCAGGATTTGATGTTGACGTACTTTTAGCTGGTTGGGGGCTTGAAAAGGTAAATATTTTGTTATATTGTTGTTGTTCTAATCCACGTAAATTATATTTCAAATCCATAAACTTATATAGAAAAACATTATTTTTGTTCTCATTTTGTAATATTTCATAATGTTTGCCCAACAATATCAAACAAAGCATATTGTTTACCTTTCATAATAAAAAAATATATAATATAGAAAAATATGGTGTAATATGAAAAATATTGAAGGTTATACTACAAATATTATCTTTAAAGCCGATCTTACGTGTACGTTGTTTATATTAGTATTTCAGTTATCTTTACAGTAAATGAAGTAATGAAAGTAACAAATTAAAACTGCAATAAAAAGTTTGAAATAACAAAACAATAAATATTTATAAAAATAATGTAAAAGAAACAATGGTTTTTCAGATAAACACCTGTTAATGTTTTATAAATAACAATAGAAATTTATTTCGATATCAAACGGAAGTCTACAGGTTAAATATTTATTTATTCATTCATTTATTAACAGTACATTTATTTATTTATTAGTATTATCTTACAAAATTTGATTTTATCGGGTGTTACATTGTTCACATTCATTGGCGGCTCGTGCACTAAAACTTTGCTGAGGCAAAGTACCCAGAAAAAAATGTGCCGCAAGCGAATTTTTTTTTTCATTCAACGTCAAATGCCTTATAATTGAAAGGAATTTTTTCAAGGGATGTGCAAATGCATATTTTACCCCTCATGTACAAAAATAAATTGCTAGATCACAGAACATTTTAGGATATTCTTTGACAAATAGTTTATCTTCATAAGACAGTTGATTAAATAGATTTTTGTTAATTAAAAAGTAACAATATCTTCAGAATTCCTTATATTGTCACTCAATTCTTTTAAAGTTGAAGTCGAAGCCATTATTTGTTTTTTTTTTCAACTAAAATTCAAAGTACAGAAACACCACGTGGGTAACTATAAAAACAACAAAAAAATAAATGAATTAAATATTTACTGCAATACGTATCAGTCGAAAACCAGAGCCTATTATAATAAAAATGCTAGACAAGACAGGTTATGATATGTTTGTTTATTGTCGATTACAATTTGCAACTATTTAATCTTGCTTGCAAAAATATGCAGTAATGTCGTGAACCTACTTACAAAATTTATCAGTAGATGGCGTTGATTGTATTCATGTTTGGTAACGCGGCCTCTATAGGGTCGCGTGGAAGGTAAAGCGACTATCTTTTATCCTTTACGCACTCATTGCATTTAGCATTGAAGCAATGCCTCAAACAGCTCTTTGTCTATGCAACGTATTTCTTACCGGAACTATTGCTTGTATCAAAAACATAGGCATTTATACTATTCATTTCGAGAAGCACTTTATAGGGTGTAAATAAGGTGAACTGCATTACATATTAGTTATGGTGGTGGCTTAAATTATTCTTTTCATATTTACCTATAAAGACAAGCATTAACGGAATAAGTTAAAATTTAATTTACATACTATTTTACATGCAGCTTCATTTCTTTTTCTGGTGAGGCACTGCCTCACCTGCCTACCCTGACAAGCCTCTACTGCATCCAAGAGAATTTTTAATCGCGTTATAGTAAATAATTTTCTTGTTGAATTTTACAGAGTGGAGGCAGGATTCAAATGTTCTTACAAAAGGTAATATTGACGAGATTCAGTGATGAATATTGCGAAGTCGCAGATAGCAAATACGACTCTGATTATCACATCTGTGCTGGCTCTTACAGTGGCGGGAAAGGACAATGCACTGTAAGTTTTTTTACCTCCCACTACCCTTGGTAAGGGAGGTATAGGGATCATGCTAAAAATCGCATATTGAGATTTTGATAAATGACCACGTTTCAAGGTCATTTTCACAATGATGTCTGTGAGTGTGTGTGTGTATGTATGTGTGTGTATGTGTGTGTGTGTGTGTGTGTGTGTGTGTGTGTGTGTGTGTGTGTGTGTGTGTGTGTGTGTGTGTGTGTGTGTGTGTGTGTGGATCTGCTGGTCACTCTAGCTCAAATATTATCAACCGCAGAATTTTGAAACCTTGTATTTCGACCTTACTCTAATATGGAAAGAAGCTATTAGATTTTGGTGTAAATGAATCTAGAATCTCAAAATAGTTTTTCTTCCAAAAAAACCTTTAAATGTTATTTTTTCGCGATTATGTTATTATTAAAATTAAAGATTATTGAATTTTCTACAGGTATGCGTTAATAATTTTTTATATATTACATAGATAAATTAATAAAATAATCAATTTTATAAATACTGGAGTCTATCTTTAAAGATAAACACATTTTTTTCGTTACACAGTTAATATTTCAGATGTATGTAACTGACAGATAAATGCCACTGTCAAAAAAATAATCATTTCAAATTAATAATAGTAACGTTTTAAAAAGAAAATTGTAAATAGAACAATATATATATATATATATATATATATATATATATATATATATATATATATATATATATATATATATATATATATCAGCACGGCATATTATCCATTGCTGGGTGTGCTAATCTGCTTTGTGGTAAATTTTGTGCCATTTAAAATTAGAAATATTTGGTGTTTGTAGGGATTGAATCCGGTTCCCCAGATTCGCGACTAGACACTCAGGCACGCGGCTACGAGTCCCCATACGTATATGTATTTAAAATAAAAATTAAATGGCGGGAGGTACTGTGTTGGCCACATCAGATTTTTCATATTCAGGCCTTGTACGTTTTACATATAAAAATATTTATTATTGACAAAGTTTGGTTTTACGAATTTAAATTATTTATTTAATCCATCTAAAAACGGTTGGTCTCATGCGCCATCTACTATTTTCTTACGTGAAATGAAGTATAATGAAAAAAATCATAATATATACTTATTTTATATTTTAAGTTGAAATTAAACATCAATAATACATAATATGTGTAGTGATAAATTGTGTATTTAAAGTACTTTAACACATTTTTTTTCTTAGGCTGATTCCGGCGGACCTTTAACAATTAAAGGAAAACAATTTGGAATAGTATCCTGGTCAAACAAGCCTTGCGCAAGCTATGGAAATCCTGGAGTCTTCACTAAAGTTACTAAACACAGAAACTGGATTCGAAGGCAAACTGGAATATAAAATAATTTATTTAAATTAAATTAATAAAAAATTGAAACTCTCATGAAGTTGTTATTTATTAACCCTTAAATTTTTTATGTAGAATCGAGCAACAATATAGATAACATTTTTTTCCTGTTTATTTCATTTTTTTGTAACGTGACAAATGATTGCGCAATCGGTGTATATAACTATTTTTCTAATGATATTAATGTTTATTTTATCTCGTTCTAACAGATGAAAAATATTATTTCAGAATATGCATGTCATGGTGTTGTAAGATATTTTCACTTACGTACAAATTCAAATTTAAAGTAAGAATCAATATAAAACACACAAGTCAATTACGTATTAAGTTACCATTTAATTTTTGCACGTATAATTAATTGATACTATAGATTGGTATATACTTATGTACCTTTAACTTACATGTGTTTTTGCGTAAATTATTGTGTATTTTCATGGCTATTTGTTTTATATTAATGAAAAATACATTTAGATATTGTAATGTTTATTTAAAGTATATATAATATTTTTATTTGATTTACTTGTGTATTTTGTTAATTTACTGATCACGATACCAATATTAAGCACAACAGCACAAACATTTATAATTTTCTAAAAGGTAAGTTTATTAGAATATATAATTATGATGTAAATAATAACTACAGGTATTAAATTAGATGTAATAATTACAACTTGGACAGGGTGTTTCATGTAACACTAATATTATTGATAATTCAGAGCTTCCAATACATAGAAATACTGCAGATAACTAATATTTGTCGGAATGCAGTATGGTTAGAATCGTTGCAAATTTTATCAAAATCCAAACTGATTTAAACCCTACATTAAATAATAATATTTGCGATAATATCAAATAGGTACACAAGTTAAAAACAATGTTTGATAATCATGTTAAATGATAATAAATTAAATTTTAACAGGATTTTTTTGTGTATTTGTTTTTTAACAGATAGAAAGAACGATAGAAGAGATATTGCTATAAATTGAAAATGTGTTTGTACCTAAAAATCTCCTAATCTTCTACATGATAGAGGATTCTTTACAGATTAATCCAATATTATAAATAATATGTTATTAAATTAACGCATGATGAACGTAATGAAAACTACTTTTAAATAATTGATTAGAAGAATAAGAGTGTCGCGAATTGATTACAAAAATCAAAATATTGATTAGATCAATGATTTGAAACAATGTTTTGCGTCGCGTAAATAAGTTAATCCTAAAAATATTACACCTTAAAAATAATTCCTTAAAAATCCAGCCCCCACTCACCGACAATTTTTAAAACTTGGCGCTTATGACTGCAGATCTAGAAAAAAATGGACTCTGCGATCCAAACACCAAGGAGATATTTAAAAATTTAAAAATGTTAAAATCGGAGTCTAAGGGCCTTAAACGTGTTCATTTCCGAGAATAACTGTTTATTACAGATTAGCGCTAATAATAATGACAAGTATATTTTATTCAGAAAATACGCTACTAATTGTCAACATTATATCTTGTATTTATTTTTGAGATTACATATCATCGTGACGGGACACATATTGCTACTAATTTTTTCATATAATTCAGATATGTTAGTATCAGAATGCATTTATATAAAAGAGCTCAATATTAAGTTATTCTTAATAGTGTAATGTTTACGTGAGGAACTGTTTAATAGTTCGAAAATATTATTAACAATAGCATTTTGAAGGTAATTATTAATTATATTAATATTTTTATTTTCCTTTTTATAATTTTATTCTTCCTTTAAAAATTTAAATAAGTAGTGTTTTGTACAAAGTTTTATTTTTAATTATTTTTCAACATATGTACAAGTGTCTCATTTTTGATCTTTTTTAAGGGTATTTAGAATCAGAAAATTTAATAATTCTCGAGATTATTTCGAGTTATTTCCTTACCTATCTTTCCGTGTCTTCCCCATCATCTACTTCAACATCCTCATTTCTGCCACATTAATTTACTTTTTATTTATACTGACATCTGTCAATTTGAATTATATGAATATATTAGTAGTTTCCATGTTTAGCATAGCTGGCTGATTTATAAAATTTAATTTCTTTAAAATTCTTTAACTCTATTGAATATGAGTATAAAATGTAATCAAATCGTATAGAGAATAATATATTCTTTCAGTTATAATAACGTTAAATGTCAATAAATCAAATTTAATTGTTAAATCTTCTAATCAGTTGTTCTTCTGGATGTAAACTTGAGGAATACGAAAAAATAAAAAATTTTGGTATTTTGGTATCGTGGTATTGAAGTTTTGGGATCCGAAACTTTCGTCACACACACACATACATACATACATCATCGTAAAAATGGTAAAATTGAATTTTTTGACCAAAGACAATACCTTTCCTTACCTAAAGGTGACGGAAAGTAAAAAAAAATATTATTTAATTATTTAGTTTATTGTTGAACAGTTAACAAAAAAATTAGTTTAAAAATGCTATGTCTTTTAATTGTTGGACTCTGCGATCCAAACACCAAGGAGATATTTAAAAATTTAAAAATGTTAAAATCGGAGTCTAAGGGCCTTAAACGTGTTCATTTCCGAGAATAACTGTTTATTACAGATTAGCGCTAATAATAATGACATGTATATTTTATTCAGAAAATACGCTACTAATTGTCAACATTATATCTTGTATTTATTTTTGAGATTACATATCATCGTGACGGGACACATATTGCTACTAATTTTTTCATATAATTCAGATATGTTAGTATCAGAATGCATTTATATAAAAGAGCTCAATATTAAGTTATTCTTAATAGTGTAATGTTTACGTGAGGAACTGCTTAATAGTTCGAAAATATTATTAACAATAGCATTTTGAAGGTAATTATTAATTATATTAATATTTTTATTTTCCTTTTTATAATTTTATTCTTCCTTTAAAAATTTAAATAAGTAGTGTTTTGTACAAAGTTTTATTTTTAATTATTTTTCAACATTATGTACAAGTGTCTCATTTTTGATCTTTTTTAAGGGTATTTAGAATCAGAAAACTTAATAATTCTCGAGATTATTTCGAGTTATTTCCTTACCTATCTTTCCGTGTCTTCCCCATCATCTACTTCAACATCCTCATTTCTGCCACATTAATTTACTTTTTATTTATACTGACATCTGTCAATTTGAATTATATGAATATATTAGTAGTTTCCATGTTTAGCATAGCTGGCTGATTTATAAAATTTAATTTCTTTAAAATTCTTTAACTCTATTGAATATGAGTATAAAATGTAATCAAATCGTATAGAGAATAATATATTCTTTCAGTTATAATAACGTTAAATGTCAATAAATCAAATTTAATTGTTAAATCTTCAAATGAGGCTACTTCCGGTTAACCAATTATAACCAAAATCTAATCAGTTGTTCTTCTGGATGTAAACTTGAGGAATACGAAAAAATAAAAAATTTTGGTATTTTGGTATCGTGGTATTGAAGTTTTGGGATCCGAAACTTTCGTCACACACACACATACATACATACATCATCGTAAAAATGGTAAAATTGAATTTTTTGACCAAAGACAATACCTTTCCTTACCTAAAGGTGACGGAAAGTAAAAAAAATATTATTTAATTATTTAGTTTATTGTTGAACAGTTAACAAAAAAATTAGTTTAAAAATGCTATGTCTTTTAATTGTTATCAATATTAAATTTTAAACTTTTGAAGAATAAAATTATAGTAACATTGCTTAGAAACATATCTATGTAATGTTGTTATTTTCACAGGCATAAACAAATTAAAAAATATTTGTTACAGCATTATTCGTATTTGAAGATGGGTCTATTTTTCGGTTCCTTCTTCGCAGGCCTTTTCACATTAATCGCAGTTTTGTTTGTTTCTTTCTACATTTACGCAAAGTATATTTATCAACATTGGACAAGAAATAATATCACTCAACTTACTCCAACTTTTCCATTTGGAAACACCAAAAATGTTTTTTTACTTCGGGAATCCGTCGGCATTGGCTTCGAAAAAATATACAAAGAATTAAAAAGACGCAATGTTCCTTTCGGTGGTTACTATTTAGGTTTAAACCCTGAGATAATGGTAGTAGACCCAGATATTATTAAACAAGTGATGGTGAAAGATTTCCAACATTTCACAGACCGTGGAACTCTTACTCATGTAGAGAATGATCCCCTGAATGCTCATTTGTTTCACCTTGAAGGAGATGAATGGAAAAATCTACGAGCTAAACTTACTCCAACGTTCACATCAGGAAAAATGAAGATGATGTTTAATACTTTGTTAGCATGTTCAAAAGAACTGGATGACGCTGTAGGCACTTACGTTTCGAACAGGGAGGCAATAGATATAAAAGATATTTTAGCAAGATTCACCACTGATGTTATAGGAAGTTGTGCTTTTGGAATTGACTGCAATTGTCTAAAAACTGGACAAAATGATTTTAGAAAATATGGGCAACTTATATTTGAGCCTGAAGGTATCGACAGGATTAGACCAGTGATTGCTTTTCTCTTACCGAGAATACACAAATATTTTAAGTTCAATTTATTCAATGAAGATTTGAATAATTTCTTTATAAGAATTGTCACAGAAACAGTGAAATATAGAGAGGATAATAATGTAACAAGGAATGATTTCTTACAGCTTCTCTTGCAAATGAAAAATAAGGAACAAGTAGGTATTCATTATTATTATTTTATTATATTCAAGCATATACATAAATTGTTCATTTAAATTTGTATTTAAAATTAATTTCGTGCCATCAGTCGGCAACTAGTTTATTTAACAACCGAAACTGTCAACAATTATTTTGTTGAACTGGTGACTCGCTACTTCTGTTTTTAGTTACTTAAGTTAGGGCGCGTGCAATCATGTTATATTGTTGGCCTTGACAAGCAGATATGAGGCCCATTTCAGAATGATAATTAGAAATTATGTACATAGAGGTAGCTAATTTGTCACCAGGAGTGTGGAATTTACTTGCCCATGAAAATAAACCACATGGAATTGGAAAATCACTAAATTTAAAATGAGAAATTATGATATTTGACATCTACTAGCTATCATTCTGACACAAGTCCCCATATCTGCTTGTCATGGCCAACAAAGTCACATAACTGCTCGCGCCCTATTGTATTTAACATTTCTTGTATACCTACACTCTACACCAAAAATTCTACTTACATCTATTCTTTATATTTAGATTTTTTAATTTTAAATTCATTCTATGAAGGAATTTTGTCCTACTCTTCTAATTTTTCAAAATGTTTCCGATGCATTGTCGGGATTGACGGTATTT
Source organism: Harpalus rufipes (assembly GCA_951394225.1). Taxonomy (NCBI): domain Eukaryota; kingdom Metazoa; phylum Arthropoda; class Insecta; order Coleoptera; family Carabidae; genus Harpalus; species Harpalus rufipes. The sequence continues at coordinate 57,289,930 of OX596279.1, forward strand.
CTGAAGGGTATGTGTAATATACCTATAATTTTAAATATTTAACTATTAATACAATAAGAAATAATATAATGTATGTATTTCCCACAAAAAATCTTTAGTAATGTCTCTGGATTTTTGGCACTGACATTTATCTGTATGTATCAGATAGATACTCATCTTTAATACTAGCAAGAAAAAAACAAAAATTTCCAAAAAATTGTCCAATTGTTACCAAAACCTTTTCAGCTCTTCCCAGTAATGTCCGATTGAGAAATACGTAGTTAAACAGATATTAAGTACTATAGTTTTCGAGAATCGTCCTTCCAACCGACCCATATACACACATCCACTCACACACATACATCCACACACACACACACATACACAGACATCATCGTAAAAATATTAAAATCGAATTGTAGGGACCTTAAAACGTGCTTAATCATTAAAATCTGGATATGCGATTTTTAGCATGAATCCAATACCTCTCATAGCGAGAGGTAAAAAACGCAAAAATCAATAATAATAAATTTCTCCGTACATTAGTTACATTAGTACATTACTAAGCGAGGTGGGAAGTGTGTCATTACTGTCGAGGGCGAAGGTAGCTAACCAAGGCGTGAAGCGCCGAAATTAGCTAATAGCTATAGCTCGCGACGTAATGAAACTTTTCACCTAGTTTTATACATTGTGTAACAGCTAAACCAGCTACCTCAAATAATTTGTACATTATTAAAGACACAATAAAATAAAATAAAGACAATCTTATAGAAGACCAAGGAGGGCATTCAATTAGAGGTGGAAACCAGTTTCTTTACATATAAAATGTAAAGTAGCTTTGTTTACATCACTGATATTTTGTACTTTGGTGTTAGAAAAAGTATTTTCTTTTCTAGATCCCAAATCAGGTCCATGAAATTCTTAAAAATGGCAACAACGAAGGAATAACGCTCAAACAAATAATAGCACAATGTTTTGTATTTTACGCAGCTGGTTTTGAAACGTCATCAACCACCATGACATTTTGCTTATATGAACTAGTAAAGAACACTGATATTCAAGAAAAACTTAGGTCTGAAGTTATTGATGTTCTGAGAAAACATGATAATCAACTCTCATATGAGGCTATTATGGAAATGAAATATATGGATAAAGTAATCAATGGTATGTATATACATATTATTCAAGATATAAAAATACAGGGTATCCGTTTTCCGACCTTCACCATTGGGATCTCGGGTGTAACAGCTAAACAAATAATTTCTATATTATTAAAGATGCAATAAAATACTATAAGACAATCTTGTAGAAGATCCAATCAGAAAAGAAAATTTAAATTGACAGTTCCAGTTTTTGTTTTTCATACATAGCCTACTGAAAAATAATTATAAAAATAAAATTTATTTAAATTTCAGAGACATTACGCAAATATCCACCGTTGGGATTCCTAAATCGTCAATGTACCAAGGATTATAAACTACCAAAATCAAACTACACCATTCGTAAGGGAGACTTTCTTAAAATTTCTGTTTCGGGAATACAAAATGATCCAGAGTATTATCCCAATCCAGATGTATTCGATCCGGAACGATTCAGCCCTGAAGAACAATCACGGAGGCATCCATTCACTTACATGCCATTTGGAGAAGGTCCTAGAATTTGTATAGGTATATAAATAATTTATTTATTGTTCCTGAGAATACTGAACTTATAATATGTATAATTTTAGGATTACGATTTGGTCTGATGCAGGCTAAAGTTGGATTGGCAATTTTATTGAAAAATTATAGATTCACTTTGAATAAGAAGACTGTAGAACCATTTAAAATTGATCCAAATGGTATAATTTTATCAATATTAGGAGGAATTTGGTTAAATGTACATTCACTTTAAAGTTATTATTACTTCTGTAAATAGTTGTTGTTAATTTAGTATTATGTTATTGTTAAAAGAGTTATTTTTTGTATAAACAGTAATTATTAAAAAAAATGAGAAAAGTAAAGTAGTAGTAGTATTGCTTCGTATACCGAAGATCCTGGAACCCGAATATTTCACTTCACCCCACTACACTTCACTATTATATTATTTATTAATATAATGAAATTACACAATCATTACGGTGTTCAATTAAACACGTCCGTCTCTTACCGTGGTTGGAACAAGACTCAATCCACTGCATCTTAAATTTATATAGTAGCGCCATTTTGAGTTATGCAAGTATTATATTTATTTACTTCCCTCGTTAATCTTTTAATTTCAGCTTTATATTGAATTACATGATCGTATATATTAAATGATTGTTTATTTAGGTATCGGTCAGTTGTGGATGCATTTATTTCTTTTTGAGTAACGGTGAGTGCTAGAGTTGTGTCGTTACTATACGAGGTCTGGTTATTAAATAACGAGACTGCGCGCGCAGAAGGCGTCCTAAAGGGGCAGGGGGGAAACGAATGCAGCGTTGGATAGCCGGAAGTGTCTACTATTCCGGTACGAAAACACGTTTTTGTTGCTGTAGTAGTATTTTTACTATAGAGGTTAGAAACGAACGTGTTTTTTTCTCGTGCCGATAACAATGTGTGACGAAAAACACGAGCAACGGATCAATGTGAAATTTCTCGTTAAATTAAAAAAAACTCCGACTGAGTGCTATAAGTTGTTGAAAGAGGCCTATGGTGAGAATTCTCTATTTCGTGCGCGTGTTTTCCAATGGTATAAACGGTTTTCTGAAGGCCGAGAGAGCACCGAAGATGACCAACGTCCAGGTCGACCTGTCTCTGTTTAAACTTTGCAAACAGTGACCAAAATCAATGAAATTGTGCGCGGAGATCGTCGTATGAGCATTCGGATGATTGCTGAGACTCTAAACGCCGATAAAGAAACTGCCAGAATTTTTTTACATGAATTGAACATGAAGAAAGTCTATGCGAAGTTGGTCCCAAAAAATTTGACCCCTGACCAAAAGCTCGTCCGTCAACAGATCTGCTCAGATTTTCTTTAGAGGTTAGATGAAGAGCCTGAATTGATGGAAAACATCATCACTTGTGATGAAACCTGGATCTTCAAATACGATGTTGAAACTAAGCGACAATCGATGCACTGGAAAACTCCTGCATCGCCAAGAATGAAAAAAGCAAGGATGCCGAAATCAAGATTTAAAGCCATGCTAATCGTTTTTTTTTCGACATCAACGGCATCGTGATGACTGAATGGTTTCCCGAGGGTCAAACTGTAAACCAAACTTACTATTTGAAAGTTTTGGCAACACTGCGAGAACGAGTTCATAAGAACCGGCCGGAGTTGTGGAAAAACAAGTCGTGGATTTTGCACCAGGGCAACGCACCTGCCCATAATGCGCTGTCTATGACAGTACTCGCCTGATTTAGCACCCTGTGACTTTTTTCTGTTTCCGAAGTTCAAGTCTGCCTTAAAAGGAACCCGGTTCGAGTCGATGGTAGAGGTGAAGCGAAAATCGGCGGAGCTCCTAAACGCTCTTACAAAAGAAGACATTATTTTGACCAATGGAAAAAACGAATGGAACGGTATGTGGCGAGGGGAGGGGAGTACATTGAAGGGAAGCATTCGATTATAAAATAATTTTTAAAATAAAACCCTTTTTCATAAGCAGTCTCGTTATTTAATAGCCAGAACCCGTATGTTGTTGCTCTCACGCTGCGGTGTTGAGAAAGAGCTATTCTGCGGTTTAGCCGTACCCCCGCTTGTGGGCTGAGGAAGTTGGTCTGAGGCCTTGCGTGTTTACATTGGTCCTAAGCACTCAATGAGAGAGTCTACCAATGTATTTTTATCTTTTCCAGGCTATTGGCGTTTGGAGGAGAGAGTCTGGACCATCCAAGGATTAGGGATTATTATATTTGTTTGGATATGTTTTCTACTGTGTATTTTTGTGATGCTACATCTATTAATTATATTGGTTTCTTACATTTGATTGTAAATATATTTTTTTAAAAGAATTAATTACAAAAATATTTTTAAATAAAAATAAATACATGCATTACTACATTTACACATTATCTAAGTTGATATAAGTTCAATTGCATCTTGTATCCAACTATAATACTCAGAAACTTTAGTATAAACATCTGGATATCCTCTAGCACACGGTATACCACCATAAGAAACTATACCAACGAGTTTTCCTTCATACACCAGCGGTCCTCCAGAATCTCCAGTACACAAACCTTTTCCAGACAAAGACAGAGTACAAATATTTCTGCTTGTCACTTCTTTGTCATTTTTTAGAGCTGTAATTTGTTCTCTACATTGTTCTAGTGACATGGCTATCACTTCTGTAGATTGCAACTCATCCGAAGACCCTAAGTCCCCGAAATATCGCATACCCCAGCCACAAGTGGTTAGGGAAGCAGCAATAGGTGGTTCTGAAGTCGATAATGGCATAATTTGAATATAGTCAGTTATTGGTAAATCTTTGGATAGTTTCAGCAAGGCAATATCATGGGAGAAGTCTTCGTCGTTATAATCAGCGCGGACTATTTTCACTACTCGGCGTTTTATTCCAATTTTGGATAAAAAATTAGTTCCAGCTACAATATTAATGTCTCTTAGATGTGTTCTGAAAACAATGTTTCACAGTAAAGCTGAATAATTTTTGCTCTTTTATTTTAATATCTTACTTATATGCACAATGCGCAGCAGTAAGTATTAAATTTTTACTTATTATCGTTCCTCCACATATATGATCGTTATCCTTATTTTGAATGGATACAACATATGGAAATTGAGATGGAGAGATAACATGCCTATCAATATGCCTCGAGTCTGTTGCTAAAAATAATATACTAAATTAATATTTGTAAATAATAAATAATTAGTTTTGATCAACTTTTAAATTTATAGGATAAAAATGAAATGCTTATAATGGTTTATTTTTAAGGTGTGTGTGTGACAAAAGTTTCGGATCGCATAACTTCAATACCACGATTTCAAAAATTATATTTTTTTCGTATTCCTCAAGTTTACATCCAGAAGAACAACTGATTAGATTTTGGTTATAATTGGTGAACCGGAAGTAGCCTCATTTGAAGATTTAACAGTTAAATTATATTTATTAACATTTAAGGTTATTATAACTTAAAGAATATATTATTCTCTATACGATTTGATTGCATATTATACTTCATATTCAATAGATATAGAGTTAAAGAATTTAAAAGAAATTAAATTTTATAAATTAGCCAGCTATGCTAAACATGTAAACTACTAATATATTCATATAATTCAAATTAACAGATGTCAGTATCAATAAAAATAAATTAATATGGCAGATATGAGGATGTTGTAGTAGATGTTGAGGAAGACACGGAATGATACGTAAGGAAATAACTCTAGTGTTACAAGTTTCTAGCAAGCGAGATGATTACATTGGTTTGAAAATGTCATGAGGAGAAATGAAGAATATATTGAAAGAAAAGAAACAGAGGAAGACCAAAAGATAAGATGGAAGAACTGTATTGCCTTGAAAGAAAAGGAACTGAAATAATTTTACTGGAAATTTGGAATCTTTTGTAAGAAAATTTATGTAAGGAATTTATATACATTACACAGGATTGACGGAAGGTATCGTGGTGGCCTCAACAGATTTTTATTATTATTATTATTTCAAACTAGCCCGGCAAAAAATATAAATAGGGTGAGTGTCTTCTTTCTATGGCCACCACTGTATTGTATTGACCTATAAAATATTTACTTACATGATACAACAACCAATAAAAGTAACACTAAACAAGTAGTTTTCATTTTCTTACACTTTGTTTATTTTTCACAAAATTTTCATTTAAATTATTTTATAATATTCCTACGTATAGTTCACTAACAAAATTCTCGAAGTTTCTTACAATTTTATATCAATGCTTATCTATTCATGTAAATTACATTCAGATTATTATTGATTAGTACTTAAAATCTTAGAATTGGGTGATGCACCGATAAAAACAATAACAAATTTTTGACATCACAGAATCTTCCAGAATCCCTTATTTATATTTTTATACATATACATAGTTTTAGGTCTTTGTATTATCTTGGATACAAACAAATAAATTATTTATGAAACTTTTGATTTTGTCCAAATGCATGAATTCTGTCACAAGTACACTAATAAATGTAATTATAATATATGCTCAATTTCATATTTTTCTGTTAACTTTCTCATATTATGTAGAGCATCAAATAAGAGAACTGAGCAACAGACAAATACCTATATATGGGAAGTACACCACATAGAAAGAAAACCAAATGTTTATTATTAGAAAACATATTTTTTGTGTTTAAAAATTTATTATTCGTCCCTGGTGACGTCAACGGATGAAATATAATAAACTAGAGTACATATGAAAAATAATAAATTATAATATTTTAAGGATAAATAAACGAAGTTATTTAATTTCCTTATATACAGGCAAAGGAAGTTTGGAAAATTTAAAAAATAAAAACTTGAAGTCAAGATTTGCTGCAGTTAGCAGACAATAAGGACTACCGATTTGACTAGATACTCTAGCCAAAATGAAGAAGTTTTGCAGCTATTATTTTTTTATTTAATGCCTATGTCTGTGCATGTGTTATATCATTGAAAATGAATTCTGAATATGTTCTGAAACCGATATAGATCTTCCTTCTTATGTAAAGAAATAAATTGTGAGTCAATAATTCATAAATTGATATTAAAGAAATTGATATAGTCTTGTTTGTTTATTATAAGTTCGTCAGTATTTAAGGTTTATAAAAAAATATTTGAACGAGCAATACAATTTCGTTTAAAAATTGCCGTGCTTATCCCCTCTCTAGATTGAACCAACAGAGATGTTCCTCCGTCCCTACTAGGTTCATTCCCCTGGCCATAATATAATCTGATGCTCCCTCTTCCTATTCCTAACACTATGTGGTATACACAACTTGTAAATATATACGTAATTACTTACTACAGACTACCAGCAAAACACTCCTGTATTTAGTTTATCGATCATATAAATTTTATTCATGTAGAATCATACAGAAATTACCAATCTTAAAGACGTACATACTCTTCGAACAAAATAATCGACAATTGTAGTGCGACCAGATGTCCCGATTTTCCGGGATTCGCCCCAGTTTTGAGTTGTATGTCCCGGTGTCCCCATGAACATATTCGGGACACGTATTTGTCCCGATTTTCATACCCGATTTCAAATTTATTATTAACATCATCTATCGACGTTTGTAATATTTATTTTATTACTAATTTTTAATTGTTTTATATATTCTAATTTTATGCGGTGCATTAATTTTATATCTTGCAATATGATTGCATTATGTATATGTTTTAGAGAGTTTATCCAGGTAAGTCAACAATCCGTTAAATTTAATCTCTGTTCTAAAATGTTTTGTGATTTGGCAATTTATTTTTGTACATGAAAGGGGAAAAACATGCAGCTTCACATCCCTTGAAAAAAAATGTTACATTCAATTATAAGGCATTTGACCGTGAATGAAAAAAAAAATTAGCTTGCCTCACCAAAGTATTGGTGCCCGAGCCGCCACTGGTTTTACAATCCTTGAAAAATATCCCGATTTTACGATTTATAAATTATATTTTGCGCCTTTTATGCACTGAAATATTACAATATGATTATCTATGATAGTTTACTTACAAGCAGGGTATATAATTTGAAAAATTTAGAGATGCATTTGTTGTTCAATATCAAATACCTGTACATTCAAAAATTATTTCACCACATTATTCACATACAAAAAAATAAGCACATTTAAGCCTCGACAAGGACAACGAACTTAAAACTATGGACTACAAGACAACTACAATAGCCAGATATGTTGCAAATAACCCGCGTTGTAATAGTTAAAATTGTAAAAATAGTCACACTGTCAAAAAGTATTTATATATAGTTGAAATAATTTTTAAACATAGTCAAATTGAGACAAATAAACTTGGTCAAATTGTTCTAATTATTATTTGTTCTCGGTGAGACAATATGTTATTATTGACAGATTAACTAACATTAATAAGCTGTAGAAGAATTATAAAATAAAAAGAGATAAATGTTGTACCAACCTCGCCTACTATCAGTCCAATTTGGCCAACAGAGGCATCGCAGATCTCAGCATCTCAAGAACTCAGCTACCACTGCCACCAGGAATGTTTACTGGAACAAAATTTCAGTTATTTCACTATTTAGTCCACTGAAAACCATCACACTTCAAAAATTCATATCACGAAAGTTTGACATTAAAAGAAACAAATATACACTATTTTAACACCCCCAGCAGAAGTTTTTCACGAGAATTGCACTTACTACGAACAGAAGACATTCTCATTTGTAGGTAACAAATACACTGACAAAAGACAGCAATAATAAATAACAAACGCCGGTGTTAATATTAGCACGAACTTGTCCGTAAGAGCTGATCTGTAGTTTCACTGGTCGACACGAAATTTAAATAAAAATAAAAATGAATTTTTTATTCACTTAAATAGTGTAGAATAACACATAAATTATTGTTATTAAAAAAAAAAATTGTGTCAACCAGTGGCACTACAAATAGACAATTTTACGAATTTTAAAATAAATGTCTGAATTAATAATAACAACAATAATAATAACAACAATATATTTATTTTCTAAAGACACAAAATGTATATAGAACACGTCAATAATTTATAAAGAATTTAATCCTCTTCAAAAATTAATAGAATACATGTAGTTGGAAGAAGTATGAATCTGATGCTGAATATTGATAAATCCAAAGTGTTAGTATTTGAAAGGAGTAAATTGGTGACTGAGTGCAATATGTTGGTGGATGGAGTGAAACTGGAGCAGGTAAATGTGTTTGTATATTTGGGTAGCATGATGTCGAGGGATGGTCGAATTGATCGAGAGATAGACAGGAGAGTGAGTGCGGGATGTAAGGGAATGGGTGCTCTGGACACGTTTGTACAAAGTTAGTGTATATAATGGAGTGCTAGTGCCTGCTTTGGTGTATGGAAGCGAATGCTGGGCATGGACGGGAAAGCATAAAAGAGAGTGACTGCACGTTTTTACGTGGTGTATGTGGGTATGTAAGACGGGATCGCGTGAGGAATAATTTGGCGTATGAAGAATGTATTGTTAGGAACAATGTGATTAAGAGAGTTGGTGTGAGTCAGTTGAGATGGTTTGGGCATGTGGAGAGAATCGCGAGTGAACGGCTTGTTAAACGTATATATCTTGGTGAAGTTGAGGGTTTTCGATTGCACTGCCGACCAGTGTGTAAGTGGATGGATGTGGTTGGTAGGGTGCTTAAAGAGAGAGTTTCCAAGTATGAAGAGAAGAAGAGCATGTATGAATGCAATTATGAGTGTGGCCGAGGCGAAAGAAGTCTACTTAGATAGGAATGTGTGGCGAATGATGATTGTTTCCTAACTATTATTGTGATCCGGATGCGAAAATCGGTCATTTTAATATATTTAAGAGTAAGGATTTGTTGTATGATGTTGATGTTGTTCTTATTGTTAAAAATTAATAATAATTCTTTTTCTTTTATAGACGAGAAACAGATTTTCACGTCAAGATGACCGCGCAAGCACAAGTGCGCCAAAGTCGATAAATAGAATTTTTTTAGTCTCCCTTGACGGTTCTTTTTGGCATACAATAATATATTAATTATTAATTTTATAAATAGATAGTAAATATTGAATTGACGCAGATAACTTAAAAGATACAAATCTCTTAATTCAGTTGGTATGATAAGAAATGTGATTTGCAGGAATCACAAATTTCCGTCCTGGAAATGAGACAATGATTATTTATATTAAAAATTCCTAAAGAAAAATTAGCTGACGCATTTAGATGACCTTGATTCCAATATAATATTAAATTAGTATTTTTATTCACTATTTTACTAAAATTAGATTAACTAATTAATGTTACTGACTTATGTTCTTAATTACATTTAAACGGAAAAGTTATTCCGTATGAGGTAAATATTTATTTTGCCTACAATGTTGACTATTACATTACATAGTTATGTTAAACAAACATTTATCTTCTTTGGAGATTATTTTTAATGTAAACATTTTTGTAAAAATAAGATTTACTATCTTATTTTTAGCAAATAATTTAATTTTAGAACGAAATGTATTAATTACCAGATATTTCTAGTTTTGTTACTTTCACTATCATTTATATATAATCTTGAAAGTAATGTCTCATTTTCTTTTTTTAAAATATATATTTTTTTATGTACTGTACAAGGACAATATTAGCAGGTATCTCCCGAATAGTGTAAACAATGCTGATACAAATATAATTTACGGATTTTAATGTCACCCTCTAATGTAGGTACTTATTTATTATTAATAAACAAACAGATTTTTGAGTAATAATTGATATTTTTACCTCTCGCTAAGAGAGGTATTGGATTCATGCTAAAAATCGCATATCCAGATTTTACGGTATAAGTACGTTTTAAGGTTACAATCCGATTTTCATATTTTTACGATTATATATATATATATATATATATATATATATATATATATATATATATATATATATATATATGTGTGTGTGTGTGTGTGTGTGTGTGTGTGTGTGTGTGCGTGTGTGTATGTGTGTGCGTGCGTGTATGTATGTATGTATGTATGTATGTATGTATGTGTGTGTGTGTGTGTGTGTGTGTGTGTTTGAGGATGCTGGAAGGACGATTTCTCAAAAACTATAATACTTAATGTTAATATCTGTTTAACTACGTATTTCTCAATCGGACATTACTGGGAAGAGCTGAAAAGATTATGGCAATAATTAGATAACCGAAACTAGCAGATTCTTAAAAAAAATCTTCTAAATATTATTTTTTGAAACTTTTTATTCTTGCTAGTATTAAAGAAGAGTAAATTCTCTATTTGATAAATGTAAATATTTTATAATATCTTTTATAGATTTAGAGATATAGAAATATATGATGTATAATAATCTGTTGTAATAAATTTCACAGCCCAAATAATGGCATTGAAACCAATTAAAAAATTAAAATATTCGTAACTAACAGATAAATCCAAAGACATTACTGAAGATTTTTTCTGAGAAGTACATACATTATAGTATTTGTTATTGTATTAATAGCTAAATATTTAAAATTATAGGTATATTACATATACCCTTCAAAAATACTGTCAATCCCGACAATGAATTGGAAACATTTCGAAAAAATAGAAAAGGACAAAATTTCTTCATAGAATGAATTTAAAATTACAAAATATAAATAATGGATAGATGTAAGTAGAAATTTTGGTGTAGTGTGTAGGTATACAAGAAATAATATATAAAGGCGCGAGCAGTCATGTGACTTTGTTGGCCTTGACAAGCAGATATGGAGGTCCGTGTCAGAATGATAGCTAGTAATTATGTACATATATATCAAATATCATAATTTTTCATTCTAAATTTAGTAATTTTCCAGTTCCATGTGGTTTATTTTCCTCGACAAGTAAATTCCACACTCCTGGTGACAAATTAACTACGTGAATTTAGAAAACTTTGAAATTTTTAATGAAAAATTCTGACATTTGACATCTATGTACATTATTACTAAAAAATGTCACATGACTGCTAGGGCCCTAGACTTATGTAACCAAAAACGGAAGTGGTGATAGGTATTGTTCTGTGCACAACAGATTTTTTTTTTTGATATATTGTTCCCGTGATAGTGTATTATTATTGAAGAATTATCCAATAGTCCTACGAAAAAAAAAAAAAAAATTATGAAATGAGAGAGCCTGACATGTTCCAAGTGGGATGTCATCTTCAGAACTAAAGCACGAGATTACAGCAATAAACACTGCGTACATAGTACGCACGTTTTATATCGCGTGTTTTTGAATTGTCATGCTTGAAAAACACATTCCTTATCACTATTTAAACTTTATATCAAATTTATTATGGTCTAAATGTTTTATATTTATGAATACATATTTACTATTCACGTGTAGATGATTGGCTTTTTATGTAAAGATATACATACTCGTATATATCAACGAACGGTTAAATGAATAATTCTTAGTATTTTTCCAAAAATCTTTAATAGCGTTACTCTCCATAATTTTATTTGTTTCTTGCCTACAGATGATATGATGACGGTATTATAACGATACGATAACAATTCAATACATTTATATTAGACGATAAAAAGTTGTTACGATATTTTTATTATTGGATCGATGATTCTATTTATAATGTGATATACACACCATATTGTCACCAAGCCAAAAGATGTGCTACATTTTAAACCTTTATTCTACAAAACAGTAAACAATACAAAAATTAGTCGTTATACAAGTTAAGTAGAGACGTCGTCGTATAAACTGGAAATATAACAAAATTTAAGCGTGGAAGTGTGCAAATGGATACCTTCCCACATATATAATCGCTAGAAACCCTATATTAGAGATATGTAATATTTTTAGGGTGTATTCCTGATACGTGCATTGTATCGCTTCGTGTCAAATAAAAACTTTTTAAAAATATAATTTTTAAGTTTGAATATATATCTTACATTATATTATTCTCAAAATATCTGATGTGGCCAGCACAATACCTTCCGTTAATCCTGTGTATTATATACAAATTCCATACATAAATTTTCTTGCAAAATATCCTATATTTCCAGTAAAATTATTTCATACATAAACTATGCAAATTGCACTTGACACTGACATCTTCTTCTTTTTAGCTTTTCCCATTCGTTAGGGGTCGCTATTTTTTTATTTTCTTCTTGCATTCATTCCTGTTTTGCGTGTCGCTTCATTCAATTCCTTCTCTCTCAGCAATACAGGAAATTGCATAAAATAAAAATCCTATGTTACGTTCCTATGTTTACCCCTAACCGTCACCACCCTGTATATTAAAAATGTACATGAAAAAAACAAAAATTTATATTTATATAAGAGGTTAAAAATATAAATATAAGTGAATGGCTTTTTTTTGTTTTATGTGAATATTAATTTAAATTAAATTATTATATTCACATTGTTTTGTTACCACTATTTGTAAATACTTACTTTAGACTTTAAAACGAATAAATAATTCAATTTATTTATTTTATAATCATATGTTTATTTTGTAATTTTTTATATGATTATAAAATAATCAATTCTTACAGATGTCATTCCAGCAGATGCAGTTATTATATTAATATTTATATGTACGTAATTGACAGATAAATGTTACTGTCAAAATATGTATGATTTATGTTTTAAGTTTGTGAAATAATTATAAATTAATTTATCAAATAATGCACAACAATTTCAAATAAATTGTAAACAAAAATATTATATACCATTTAGCGTATTTATGAAAATAAACAAATTATTATTTTAAATTGTGTTTTTGTATTGTTTCATTGCAATAATAATTGTTTTAACCTATAAATCTAATAATTAATTTTATTCATTAGAAACCTCACCATCAATTTTTTTGACCAAAAACAATACGAAACCTTCATTACCTAAAGGTGACGGAAGGTAAAAAGTATTAATTCCGGTGAACAAATTGTTACCACAGACTTCTCGTTAAGGTAAAACAAATTGATACGAAATTATTAAGTTTTAGCACTGTTTTAGTATTACCTACAGTATTTGAAAAATCGTATAGTATACACACACGCAAACAGACTTATCCATTTCTATTGTTTAAAAATGCATACATACATACGTGTACATACATTATTTAATTTGAATTAGGCTCTTAGTTAACATGATTTCCTATCCAGTCATTTACAGAAAGTTATTGCTGATCATTGAACTATATCACACTATATAAAAATATCACTCGTTATTGTATTATAAAATTAAAGAAATTTTTCATTTTCTTATCTGTTTAATTTTCTTCGAATTTTACTTGCTTAACAAGTACAAAGACGAAGATAACTCTTTCATAAATAAGGGCCCATACATCTACCACGTGATTTTATAGTTGTACGTATGAATTATTATAATTTGTGTTGAAGCGATAATTGACTTACTGTTTTAAATACATATATTAAGAAACAAAACAAAAAATTATTATCACATAGATAACAATTACATCATTTATCAATTTGTGCTATTTTCTTAATGAACTTATTTCATCTGTTAATTAAAATAGTTTATTATTCTAATTATACACATTGTGCTTCCTGTTCTTTTGAATGAAATTCCAAAGTGCATACATTTAAAAAGGGATGCGAAATTTAGAAAAAATAATAGAATTCGAGAAAACACAGCTTTAAAGCTATGTGACGTCATCTGTGGTCAGCAATATAAGCAACGAAAGCGAAAGATTTACACAGGCTGCGGCAATTTTTGAATTTGTGTTGAATTTAATTTATCCACGACTGTCAAATAATATACCCATAAGTCAACCGTTTTTTTTTTTATCAATTAATGACCTTAGTTACTGTTGCTAATTGAATAATATTGACAATTCGATGGAATAATATTATTCAATTGTTGTGTCAAATTCTAATCTTACCTTTCAAAGAGTACAAACAAATTACTTTTAATAAGTATTTGTTCCACATAAAAAGCCAAAATTATACTAGTTTTCTCATTTTTTATAGTTTTGTTTTCTTCTTAAGCTTAAAATGTAGCTGAATAGTCTGTTTATGTTTGTAAACAAACATTTTCTAAAATTTCTTAGGTTATTTCTAATTTTATAATAGTACAGTATGTTATTATTTGACAGTTGTGGATAAAGTATAGTATTCTATTCGCATGTAATGGCTATTACTCACTCGAATGATTTACATCACTCGCCTTCCGGCTTGTGACGCAAAATTCATTATCATGAGTAATAACATACATTACATGCTCATTGAATAATATACTATTACTAGGCTTCAAAATTTTAACACGAATAGCTTATTTAATATGACATTGCTTTATAAAAATTTAACTACCCAATAAACTATAGTTTATTTGTGTGTGTGTGTGTGTGTGTGTACGGATGTTGGAATTACGGTTTCTCAAATACTATAAGACTTGGGATATGTTTAACTACAGATTCCTCAATCTTACATTAATGGGAAGAACTGATAAGGTTTTGGTAACAATCTGACAACCGGAAGTGGTAGTTTCTTAAAAAAAATCTTCTAAATATTATTTTTTGAAAATATTTGTTATTTGCAAATGAAAAAGATCGTTAAATTCTCTGATACATTCAAAAAATTTATTATATCTTCTATAGATTTAGAGATATAATATAATAAATCTCCCTACTCAAACAACTCCATGGAAACCAGTTGAGATATTTAAATGTTTGTAATTGACAGATAAATAGAAAATGTCAGTGCCAAAAATCAACAGTTTTAAAGACGTTACTGGAAGCTTTTTCTGGAAAGTAGGTACATTTATTGTATTATTAATTTAATATTTAAAATTATAGGTATATCAATATTAATTTAATATTACATATATCCTTAAGAAATACCGCTAATACCGTCAATGAATATGAAGAATTTTGAACATATTAGAAGAGTAGGATAAAACTCCTCATAGAACGAAAGAATTGATACAATATACAATTGAAATTATTATTTATATATGTTAAATTCGTAATTATGTAACATAAAATGGAAATGGCCACAACAGATTTTTTAACAATACAGTCTGTGTGTTTTGTTATTTGAGAAAAAATGCATAGGCCATTAGATATAGGCGAAAATGCAAATTCTGCAAGTTTCTATTTTTCTTGATTATTATTAATATGTCACTTTCTAACCTCAATTACTTCTAATTATATATTATATATGCCGAATATATGTTAATAAATAATAGAGACAAAAATAGGGGTTATGTTTTTTGCATATATTTTACTATAAAAAATTTATAGTAAGAAGAGAAGAAGAGCATGTATGAATGCGATTATGAGTGTGGCGAAGGATGATTGTTTCGTAACTATTATTGTGATCTGGATGCGGTATTTCTCTACCGAAAATCGGTCACTTTAATATGTAGAGTAAGGATTTGTTGTACGATGTTGATGTTGTTCTTATTGTTTTTGGGTTTGTGCGAACCCACTAAGTGGGACACGCGTGATTTTATGTATATATGTATGTATGTGTGTAGAGTAGGTACATACTTTTCTCAATTAGTCCTAATCTAACCTAAATATATTTTAAAATAACTTAATCGACTTGAACTTATATAATCTATTGTTTTATAAATAGCAAATTTATAATGAATATTTTAAACTAAAATAATTATGTTGTTTTGTACAATTAAATGAGTTCAATGTTTTACATAGCGCCTTCTTTTACAAAAATGACTCCGCGTCATGGAAAAGTCTGCGTATATGTATATTAATTAAATTTTTCGAGATAAGAGCCCAAAAATCTTTCATGTGACGAGCCTGAGGAAGATTTCACGTCTCCAGAGTGTTCATCTTCAACACAAACTAAAAACTACTAATGAGCTGTCAAAATAATATATTAAACAATAATTTTCCAGAAAATCGATAATTACGAATTATTAATTTTATATGAATCATCGTGTAGTAATATTGAATATTTTATTTCTGTGCATGTACCATATTTTTTAATTATTGTTGAGTTGTTATTAAAAGAATTATTAACCCGTAATAACGCCATAGTTATAATAATATAAATATAAT
This sequence comes from Harpalus rufipes, assembly GCA_951394225.1. Taxonomy (NCBI): domain Eukaryota; kingdom Metazoa; phylum Arthropoda; class Insecta; order Coleoptera; family Carabidae; genus Harpalus; species Harpalus rufipes. Next base: position 57,306,561 of record OX596279.1, read on the forward strand.
ATCTTGCAACAACTCAGCATAATTAATTTTAACTAAACAAAAATTGTTTTTCAGCAAATTTTGATGTCATTAGATTACTGTTCCGTAATGTTGCATGCTTGTTGAAATTGTTAATTAAGCAAAAAAGATTGATTCGTATGTGTTTCATTTAAGAAATGTAACAACTTAATTTATTTGTCGTTTTATTTTAGCACAACCACATCCCATAGCAATATGCAATTCAAAATTTTTTGGTACATACACATTATTTCCTTGTTTGATAACAGGAAAAATATTTGCATACATGATTTTTTTTTTAATTGAATTGCCTAGTGTCGTCATATTTCATAGAAAAATATATACAAAGATTATTTTTAATGAATCTTATAACATATTAACGTAATTTATGTATTTGCTTTAAATAATTTATGAATTCTAATAAAATTTAAAACATGTCGTTCGAAAATTTATGGTTATTTAATTACCGATTAACACACGCGTTACTTAGAATATTTTTCTGTTGATCGAATCCTGTTAAATTGGAAGAAATATAATTTTATACTATGACAATTTTGTAGCAGCGGCAAATTCTGTGTTAAACATTTTTTTCATTGATTTTTTGTATAATTTATTTAAATTATATTCTATTATAGTCTTGATATGAACTTTACATTTTCGATTCCTTAGCAGTCAAATTTATTCTTTACATTTTCTCCTTCCGTCACCTTTAGGTAAGGAAGGTATTATCCATGGTTAAAAAATTCAGTGGTGGGGTTTTAATGAATAAGCACGTTTTACGGTCCCTAGAATAGAGACCTGCAACGGATCGGGTACCCGCGGAAACCCGCGGGTTACCCGCTTTGCTGTGCGGTTCCATGGTCTCTTTTGCGGGTTGCGGGTCGGGCGCGAATAAGACTCGCGCGGATATCGGGTCGGGTCAAGAGTTTACTTTTTATTTCTTTTTACCATCCATCACCTATAGGTAAGGAAGGTATTGTCTTTGGTCAAAAAATTCGGTGGTGAGTTTTCATTGAATAAGCACGTTTTAGGGTCTTTACAATACGATTTTACTATTTTACGATGATGTCTGTATGTGTGTGTGTGTGTGTGTGTGTGTGTTCGTGTGTGCGTGTGTGTGTGTATGTGTGTGTGTATGTGTGTGTGTATGTGTGTGTGTGTATGTGTGTGTGCGACCGCGTTTTCGGGCACGATATCTCCAATACTAGAATTCCAAAAATTACAATTCTTGCGTATTCCTCTTCCTTACAACCATATGCAGACCTGTTTAGATTTTGTTTATAATTGGTCAACCGGAAGTACCCTCATTTGAAGATTTTAACAGTTTTTCTTGAAAAAATCAGTTAAATGTTATTATAACTTAAAGAATATATTATTATTATAATTCATTCGTATTCTTCTTCGTTACATATGAAGAGTTGATTTGATTTTGGTTATAATTCGTCACCCGGAAATACCTTCATTTGCAGTTCTTATCAGTTTTTGTTGAAAAAACGCAGTTAAATATCATTTTTTGACATTTTATGTTATTATAAATTTTTCTATGTGGTTTGATATCACTGTTTCCTTCATATTCAACAAATATAGAGCTAAAAAATTGTAAAGACATTAAAATTTCATGAATCAGCCATAACCGTGGAAACTGCTGATATTTTCATATAAATGACATTGGAAAGATAGGATAAGGAATACGAGGATATATCAAATGGCTCAAGTGATAGAGATGTTTCTATACAGTTACAAGAGAGACAGTGGAAGACTAAAGAGAAGATGGAAGGAATGTATTGTGGAAGACTTGAATGAGGATGACATGCAAAATAGAAATGAGTGGAAGAAAAAAATGAAGAATAGCGACTCCTAATGAACGGAAAAATGCTAAAGAAGTTTGTGTTATAATTTTACTGGAAATATAGAATCTTATCCAAGGAACTATCTGTTTTGACGGAACCTATTGTGCTGGCCACATCAGATTTTTTATTAGATAGTTGTAGTATCTATCAGGTACTATTTTTCAATTCCTAGTATTCTACGCAACAATAATTTAAAAAGATAAATGTCATTAAATCAACATTGCCCAAATCAAATGAGACAAATTTATTATTTAACTAAATACGTATTTGTAGTTGCCATGTGGAAGACACCTCCGTCGCTAGAGAGAGAGACATCGCGATAATTCCCGCGCATGCTGCTCGCAACACTGGTATATATTGACGCGATGGTGGCAGCTTGACACCGAGTTTCAACTTGCTGTTGCCGAGAGAAGTATAGCTACTGCAGCTTCTGCCGAGTCTTTAGTCTCCAGGTTTAAGATACCAGCTTCCGAAGATACCATGGCACACTCAGCAGCGAAGGAGCAGATCCCCAAGAATGAAACTATCGCACTCAGGGAGAAGCATATTGGGTAAGGATTTATTAAAGTTTTAACATAAGTTTGATTGTAGTTTATTTTTTTCGTTATTTGTTTTATTGCAATTGTTAGGAAAATATTTTTTGTTATAATTATGGTAGCCATTTAAATCGACACCTCCATTTTTATATTCCTTTACTGACAGAAATAATCCTTTCCAGGATGTTTTTTGTCTCTTTACCATAAAAAGAAGTCCTTCATGAATTACCATGTTTTTGTATAGTAATTCTATTATTTTTAATCGATATTATAAAATAAAAAATAATTAATTAATTCCTAAAACATCTATGAAAAATGTGATGTGGCCAGCATATCCTTCCCTCAATCCTGTGTATTATGTATAAATTCCATACATAAATTTTCTTGCAAAAGATTCTCAATACTCAGTTAAAGTAATTTATAAACAAATTATGCAAATTGTACGTGACACTGACTAGCTTTTCCCATTCGTTAGGGGTCGCAATTTTTTATTTTCTTCTTCCACTCATTTCTGTTTTACGTGTCGTTCTCTTTTAGTTCCTTTTCTTTCAAGTCTTTATTCATTCTTCTTCCAATATATTCTTCATCTCTCCGCATGACATGTTCAAACCAATGTAATCGTCTCTCTTGTATCTTTCTAGAAACTTGTAACACTAGAGCTATTTCCTTACCGTATCTTTCCGTGTCTTTCCCAACATCTATTTCAACATCCTCAACTCTGCCACATTCATTTACTTTTCATTGATACTGACATCTGTCAATTTGAATTATCTGAATATATTAGCAGTTTCCATGGTTAGCATAGCTCGCTGATTTACTAAATTTAATATCTTTATAATTCTTTAACTCTATATCTATTGAATATGAAGTATAAAATGCAATCAAATCGTATAGAGAATAATATATTCTTTAAGTTATAATAACGTTAAATGTCAGTAAATCATATTTAACTGTTACAATCTTTAAATGAGGGTACTTCCGGTTAGTCAATTATAACCAAAATCTAATCACTTGTTCTTCTGGATGTAAACTTGAGGAATACGAAATAATTATAATTTTTGGAATCGTGGTATTGAAGATATGCGATCCGAAACTTTCGTCACACACACACAGACACACATACATACAGACATCATTGTAAAAATGGTAAAATCGTATTATAGGGACCCTAAAACATGCTTATTCTCTAAAAACTCATCATTGAATTTTTTTAATCAAAGACAATACCTTCTTTACCTAAAGGTGACGAAAGGTAAATATATTGAGTTTTTTTCATTTAATTTGAGCGACATGAATTTTTAAACATTACTTGAAAATTTGAATTTTACCGGATGTGACGTAGAAGTAGCTGCTGACATATAAGAAATATATAGAATTAGAAAATGTGTAAACACATAAAATATAATAAAACTAATATGAGCAATACAGTTGATTTCGCGGCAATGGTAGAAAAATTGCTTCCTGTTAAATTAAATAGACATGTATCAAATGTCATAGTACATATTGCATGTGCAAATAGTTACTTAAATTGCTATTTTGCAATATGTGTGCGCATTAATTGGAAGTTATTAGGATATTAGCAATAAGTAGATAGGAAAATTACAGTTGCAGTCTATTAAAAAATATTTATAGGTTTGATATAACTACTTAATGAATATTTAATAAATAATGATAACGATATAAATTATTTGTGTAAAATAATTTTAATATTTATAATTAAAGAGTCATTAATTATTGTTATCATTACAATCAGTAAACAATATAAATATAATTACTTTTTACCTTCCGTCAACGTCATCTTTAGATAAGGAAGGTATTGTCTTTGGTCAAAAAATTTGGTGGTGTGTTTTCAATGAATAAGCAAGTTTTAGGGTCCTTAGAATAAAATTTTACTATTTTTACGATGATGTAAAGTAAAATTTTTGAAAGATGTCCGATCAAGGTTATTTACGAATTGTATGAATTCAGATTTTTGCTCCGCCCATTCTGACAAATTCAGTAGTGTCGTTTTCATGAGGGTACATTTGTATATAAGTTTACACGTGCCATTGAACATTTTGATAGGGAAAAATCCATGATGATACATTTATTTATTTATATTTACTGTCTCGTATTTCAAGCGTTCTAAATCAAATATTTCATTAGTAAACAAATCCGATTACTTTTTTTAAACAAGGTTCTAATGTGTCCCTATTTTGCAGAAAATCATGTCAACTGTTCTTCCGTGAGGATCCTCTAAAAATTGTCAGAGCTCAAGGTCAATACATGTTCGACGAAAAGGATAACGCTTATCTCGATTGCATCAACAATGTGGCGCATGGTAAGTTTTATTACATTTTTATCATATTAACAAATAGGAAGTTTGGTTTCCGTTAAATTCAATTTCCGTAATTACTTTATCGGAATATTTATTACATTTTATTTATTATAAGTAACTCTTCAATTCTTACATAAGCATCGAATCTAACTTTACAAGTTATTGGAATACATGCTACATTGTTAAGATGAATCGAATTCTATATAACCAATGGGTCACATTTAGTTTATTGTAATGGTTTTAAATCTCACAATATCTGCTCCTTAAGGTGCACCTCAAGGATCGCATCTGGGCCCTTTATAATTTAACTTATTGATAAATCATATTTCGCAATGCTTTGATCATTCACAATTTTTATTATACGAAAAGATTTCAAAATTTTTAAATCCATTACAAACATAAATGACTCTATTGTATTACAAACTGATCTAACTATTGTCAACATAATTATTTACATCTTAATTCATCTAAATGTTTGTTATGAATTCCCCTACAAATCGCAATTTAATTATCTCAATTATAATATTAACAATGTTCCTCTGGAAGTAAAGTCCATAATACGAGATTTAAAATGGGTTTCATATTTCGACAAAAAAATCCAAACACTTTATTTGTATATAAAGGGTTTTCCAATAAGAGGTGTTATTTTGAATAGCCCGCTATTTCGGTAGATGTCGCTTTTGAAGCTGTCATTTTTTGACATTTGACAAGTAGAAACTACGCCATTAATAAAAATGGAACGATACACGCTTCAACAACGCATTGAAATTATTAAAATTCACTATAAAAATGGTGAAAATTTGGCAGAGACGGTTCGTAAAACTCGACAATTTTTGGGTCGTCGTGAAGCACCTTGTCGGACCGCAATACAGAAATTGGTGGAAAAATTCGAGCTGTTGGGACAAGGACAAGTTAGTGATGTGAAGAATAAAACCCGTGCACGTCGCTCAAGAACAGCCGAGAATATTGCTGCTGTAGCCGAAAGTGTTGAAGAAAACCCAGGTTTGTCCATTCCTCGTCGTTCTTTGGAATTAGGCATTCCACAAACGTCATTACACCGTATTTTGCATAAAGATTTGGGTCTTAAGGCTTATAAAGTCCAGTTAACACAAGAACTCAAGCCGGCCGATTATCAACAACGTCGTGTCTTTGCTGATTGGGTCGTTGAAATGCATGAAAATGATCCGGAATTCCATCGAAAAATCATCTTGAGTGATGAGGCCCATTTCCACCTCGGTGGCTTCGTCAACAAACAAAATTGTCGCATCTGGGGCTCAGAAAACCCAAGAGTTATTGTTGAAAAGCCTCTCTATCCTCAACGTGTGACTGTTTGGTGCGGTTTATGGTCCGGCGGAGTCATTGGACCTTACTTTTTCGGAAATGAGGCTGGAGCAACAGTTACGGTGAATGGATTGCGCTATCGAGAGATGATTAACGATTTTTTATGGCCGGAATTGGATGGTATTGATCTGGACAACGTTTACTTTCAACAAGACGGCGCTACGTGCCACACAAGCAACGAAACCATTGATCTTTTACGGGAAAAGTTTCCGGACCGTGTTATCTCTCGAAGAGGTGATCACAATTGGCCACCGAGATCTTGTGATTTAACATCTTGCGACTTCTTTCTTTGGGGCCACGTGAAAGAGAAGGTCTACGCCAACTGCCCAGCGTCGACTCAAGACCTCAAAGATGGAATTCGTGAGGCTATCGAGGACATAGGACAGCCACTTTGCGATTTGGTTATGGAAAATTTCATGAAAAGGATATTGTCCTGTCAGCGTGGTCGTGGTGGTCATTTGCCTGATGTTATTTTCCACTATTAACGGCATACCTTCCTCTTTATAATGAAATAAACATCCGATCATTTATATTAAAAAATGGCATTTTTCTTTGAATATCAAAATAACACCTCTTATTGGAAAACCCTTTATAATTCTTTAGTACGATTCAAACTTGAATACGCGTCCACAGTATGGAATCCGATGTACAGAAAAAATATTGATATTATTGAAAATGTACAAAATAAATTTGTAAATTTAATATGTTATAAATTTAATATTAACTGTCCAACTTACATATGCAAACTAGAAAAATTCAATATGAGCAGTTTAGAGAGTAGGCGAACTTTTTTGGATATGATTTTTTTGTATAAAGTTTTCAATAATTTGCTTTATTCTACAAATATTATTTCACTGTTTAACTTGCATATTCCACCAAAAGTAACAAAGTCTTATAATTTATTTAAGTTACCTAAAAGTAACACAAATAATTATAAGTACTCCTGTATTAACCGTATAATGTTCACATAAAACATTAATTTTATACACTTAGATCTGTCAATATGTCTTTCAATTCCTTTAAACAATGCTTAAAATCTACCTTACCATCTTTATAGTTGTTTTAAGTACTCTCTGTTTGCTGTAATGTTTTTATTTATACCTAATGTAATTAGCGACAACCTTTATTTGGCCTTTATTGTGCTGTTGGTTCCCCAATCTCATTAAATAAATAAATAAATAAATAGCTTTTTTGTCGTTTTCCTAATTTTTCTGTGTGTACATATTCCAAAGTTGATGTACCAGAAAAGTAAAAACAAATAGAAAATACTACTAATATGGTATAATGTTTCTAGTTGGTCACTGCCATCCAGACGTGGTCGCAGCCGGGGTCGCGCAGATGTCCGTCTTGAACACTAACAACCGCTTTCTCCATGACAATCTAGTGATGTACGCAAAGAAACTGACCAGCCTCTTCCATGAAAAATTGTCCGTGTGCTTCATCGTTAATTCAGGTTCAGAGGCCAACGATCTCGCGCTACGCTTGGCACAGATTCACACGGGGAATAAGGACATTATCACGTTGGAGCAGTAAGCTTTTATTTTTATTTCATTTGTTTGTCTTTTCGAATAGATTAAATTTTTAAAATTATATGAAAGCCTTGTGTTACAAAGATAAAGCTATAACTTATAATTTTTTGTTGCTTTTGATCTAGTTTCATTATCAAATTTATAAGGTTTTATATTTTTTATTAAATTTAATCTTTGTTGTCTAGTTGCACCACTAACATTTTAAATTTAAACTTGGTTTTATACAGTTAGTCAATTCAATTAAAAATTTATGCATTTGGAATTAATATCAATTAATAACTAAATATAATCAAGTTTAAAATTTAAGTGCATTTGGTGCAATTGGGCGTGCGCGAATTTCTTGGTCGATTTCACAAACGTTTCCTAAATTTTAAGTACATATTACAGAAAAAATGCAGCTCATAACTTTTAGAAAAAATATTACTAGATATTTTATTTTAATTCGATTCTGTTGACTAAGCAATGCTTAAATTTAGGAAACTGTTGGCGAAATTGATAGTATAATGCCTATTAATATAAATACATTTGACAAATTTATTGATATAATTTTATGCATTTGTTCAACATAGAATTGAATTTATAATAATGGGCATAATTTATTAACCATTATTAACAATAAGCTTATAAACCATTTTTTTAATAACTTGCAGTATTAGTGGAACACTGATTCTTTTGAAATACGCGACATTTTTTTCTTGGTACAAAGTGAAATATATATTTTTGAAATCTTGCGTTTACATATTATGTTATTATTAGATTATGGTGGTCTGATACCTCGTGATGAATATTGTTAGAATAACATTTTTTCCACCTTCTAGAGGTAAGGTAAATGTGGTAAATTTAAACACATTTAATTTATTTAATTCGGACGTTTCGGAAATTGATTAGTTCCCATCTTCAGCAATACATAGGTTCAAAAAGTCGGTACTATAATAGAACAAGCAGCAATCTTATAAGTGAATTTTATTTTGCTCGGAGAATGATAGACAAGCCTTAATCATGATGTCACACATACAGTCCAGTCAAATGTAGTTTGCGAACGAAATAGTATGTATTTTTTCACTAATACTCATTAAGGTTTATTTTCACATTATAGAAAATCATTAAATTTTCATATTGGGTTATGAGCTTATTGTTGCGAGTTGCTTTTAAATGAAAATTATAATAATCCAAAGCAAGAAATGTTACATATATTTAAGGTAGTTGGATCATGAGAGCAATGTCATCTATTAATATAGACAAACTCTAGAGTTGCCTGTCTGCTTCAAGTCACATGGCTATTTGCAATATTATGTTTATTCTGTTAGGTATTGCAACAGATAATGGTTGGTTGTTAAGCGGATCCGGATTCGATGTTTTATTTACGGATTTGGATCCAAATTTTATTCTGGATTCGATTCTTCATTTTGAATGTGAAGGTTAACATCTGGAATTGAGTTCAAATTCAAACTTCAAACCATTAAAGTGGGCCTGTTTATATTTCTGTAAACATTTATAAACAAACAGTAATTCATTTTATAATACTCCTCTAAAATAGGTACTTTGTGCAAATGTAAAGAAAAACGGAATTTATACTTTCAGGGACCTATTTAGTAAATTGTGAATAAAAAAATCAGATTTGTATTATTTTTATTACACATATAAAGTAACATGACACCCGATGCTAAATTTGAATGTTAGGTTCAATACTGATAATATTCGAATTCGAGAACCGATCCGGATACTGAAATTCCATATCTAAAATCTGATACTTATATTCATATTCGTATCTAAGATTCGATACTCAAATCCGTTTTCAAGATTCGATATTCGGATTCGGATTCAAGATCTGATACTCAGATCCGGATCCAAAATCCGATACTGAGATTTGGATCCGAGATCTGGATAATTCCGGATCCGGATCCCGCCATTATCAACAATTCCGTTCGGACTGGGCAAGGTGGTTAAAATTTTGGATTTAGATTGAGCAATATTTAATCTAGATGTACGTCAAAAATTAATAAGATTTTATGGATTTTACTTCATGGTCCAACTACCTTAGCGCATTCGAGCGTATATATTTTAAAAAAAATTAAGGTGTTAGTATAGTTATTAAATAATGAAAGGATGTATAGTTGATAAAACTTGCGTTGTATTATTATGATTGTCATTTATGGCTGCATGTATTTCTTTATATAGTGATATTTATAAATGTTTTAAGATTGAACTCTTCTAATCTAGCTGTTTGAATTTTTCTCTTTCAGCAACATGCGTAATAAAATGACATCGAAGAGCTAAGAAGCTTCCAGAGCTGCGTAGAGTGTGTGTATTCTGCAGGCGTTTGCCTGCAGCAGCGATCATCCCGAACAGAACATGTGCTGTTTTGTTCTGTACTCAATCTAATTAATTTCAGCGTGATTGTCTGATTATATCCGTTGGTAGTTCGCTAATTGTTGTACTCTTATTCGGGCGGCTGAGGTTGTTGCGACTGCCTGTAATAACCTTTAGTATGAGAGTTGTATAGGGTGTGTGGATATATGTAAGTGATGCTTTCGTGACAACCTGGGCCCCAGGTTCCATGCGCTCTGCTATGTAGTGACTGTTTTCGAAGAGTGGATAGGTAGCATTCAGTGGTATATTTTTCCAGTGCCTACCATGGCCATCTTACATCGCTGATTGATATATCGCATTACAAGTTCAACCTACCTGGAGGAACTGGCCAGAAGGAATACGTTCATTTAGTAAGTATATTTTACTTTCCTTTACAAACATTAGAATTCACCAAAAAAAATAATTCATTAACACCATTTTACGAAATATAGCATTGGCAAGCTATTTCCGATAGTTTGCAAACGGTATTAATAAATATAATATAAAATCAAAAGTTCATTAGATTTTATTTAATGTCTCTGCGATTATTTGTTCCAAATTTATAGCTATTTGAAATTACTGTAAACAGCTACAGGATGCCATCTACACCGAAGGTAACCATAATAACATTACAAAAAATCTGTTGTGGCCAGCACAATACCTCTCGCCACTTCCTTTTTTTGGTTACATAAGTATAGGGCGCGAACAGTAATGTTACATTTTTGGGCTTCACAAGCAGATGTGTGGGCCCGTTTCACAATGATAATTAGTAATTATGTACATAGATGTCAAATGTTAGAATTTTTCATTAAAATTTTTAAGATTTTCTAAATTTACGTCAATTTATCACCAGGAGTTTAAAATTTACTTGTATGCCTTACATATTTAACATTTAATTCTGCTCCACATGGAATTGGAAAATCACTAAATTTAGAATGAGAAATTTATACATAATTACTAGCTATCATTCTGACATGGGCCTCCATATCTGCTTGTCAAGGCCAACAAAATCATATGACTGCTCGCTCCCTATTGTATTTAACATTTCTTGTATACTCTACACCAAAAATTCTACTTACGCATATATCTATTCCATATATATTTAGATTGTTTAATTTTAAATTCATTTTTGATGAAGAAATTTTGTCCTCTTCTAATTTTTCGAAATGTTTCCAATTCTATTAATACATTAAGAAATAATATAATGTATGTACTTCCCAGAAAAACTCTTCAGTAATGTCTTCGGATTTCTGACACTGACATTTATCTGTCAGTTACAAAAAAATTAAATTTTCAACTATTTTTCATGGCCATTCTTTCGGCTGTAAAATTTATTATAACAGATTATTTTACATATTATATTTCTTTTATCTCTAAATCTATAGAATATATTATAAAATATTTAAATGTATCAGAAAGAAAATTTATTTTTCTTTAATATTATCAAGAAAAAATTTCAAAAAATATTATTTAGAAGATTTTTTTTCAAGAATCTTCTACTTCCGGTTGTTCAATTGTTACCAAAACCTTTTCAGATCTTCCCATGAATGTCCGATTGGGAAATACGTAGTTAAAAAATTTTAAAGTCTTATAGTTTTTGAGTAATCGTCCTTCCAACATCCTACATACATACACACACACACATACATCCACACACACACACACACAGACATCATCGTAAAAATGTTAAAATCGGATTGTAGGGACCTTAAAACGTACTTATTCAATAAAATCTGGATATGCGATTTTTAGCATGAATCCAATACCTCTCTTAGCGAGAGGTAATAACTGTGGGTAATTTCTCGACTGTTATGTGCATTAGGTGTTAACAATTACTGGAAATTTCAGTGAAACAACATTTATTCTTACTACACCAACGTTTCGCTGCACCCTTGAACCTTCTTCAGGGTCTACAACAATTATACAACAAAAATGTAATACATACAAAATAATATGGACACTTACAGTAAGATCTTACAGATTGTTACAATTCATGCACACAAAATACATTCGTACAAAACATTCAGTTAATTTATTAAACATCGTACAAAAAATTCAAAGAGGGTACACACATCCATTTTCTCTAAAAAACGATAACCGAATAATACGGAAAATAGCCGGAAATATCCTATGTAAGGATTCTGGTGACATCATTGATACGGACTCCCATTAATGAAACTTAATTTGCCCTGAAATTTGCCTTTTCCTTTTTGAAGTTTTCCAGTACACCAAAATATACATCGAATAAATGCTGTTTGATTGAACTTTCGAGTAATTGTTAACACCTAATAACAAATAACGTTTGACTGTAACGTTATTTAAGTTTACAAATTTTACAAAACTTTTGCTAAATTCACGTAATGAATTCGTCACCAGGAGTGTGAAATTTACTTGCCGAGGAAAACAAACTACATGGAATTAGAAAATTACTAAATGATATTTCATATCTATGTACATAATTACTAGCTATCATTCTGACACGGGCCCCCATATCTCTGCTTGCCAAGGCCAACAAAGTGACATTACTACTCGAACCCTATTGTATTTAACATTTCTTATATACCCACACTACTCAAAAAATTTACTTATATATTCTTTATATTTAAATTTTAAATTCATTCTATGCAGAAATTTTGTCCTCTTCTAATTTTTTGAAATGTTTCCAATTCATAGTCGGGATTGACAGTATTTTTGAAGGGTATATGTAATATACCTATAATTTTAAATGTTTAACTATTAATTCAAGAAATAATATAATGTATGTACTTCCCAGAAAAAAAATTCAGTAATGTCTCTGGATTTTTGACATATATCTCAGTCACAAATATTTTAATTTTTCCATGACATTATTTGGGCTGTGAGATTTATTACAACATATTATTATATACCTTACATTTCTTTATATCTAAATCTATAAAAGATATAATAAAATATTTATATGTATCAGATAGAGAATTTACTCTTTGATACTAAGCAAGAACAAAAATTTTCAAAAAATAATATTTAGAACCAGAATCTTTCCAGCTCTTCCCAGTAATGTCCGATTGAGAAATATATAGTTAAACAGATATTAAGTATTATAGTTTTTGACAAACCGTCCTTACAACAGCCCCACACACATACACACATACATCTACACACACACACACACACACACATCGTAAAAATAAAATCGGATTGTAGGGACCTTAAAACATGCTTAATCATTAAAATCTGGATATGCGATTTTAGCATGAATCCAATACCTCTCTTAGCGAGAGGTAAAAAGCCAAAGGAGTTATAATGATACGCTCTCGGTCGAAGTACATCTTTTGGGCCTAAAGCCCTCGGTATGTATACTGTCGTCCTGAAGCGATATCTTTGAAATCTTAATTACTACTTCGTAATCCTAATATTTTGTTAAGTACCCTTTACTATATCTTTACTTTAAAAAATATCTCTTCCTAAATTTGAATTCCTTGGCTATTGACCTGCCTTACTGTAAAATGGCTCTTTCGAATTTAATACTAATGCAATGTTTATTTGCAGGCATCATGCCCCGACAGCTACCGTGGAAAATATTCTAGTTCATCTCACCCGAAGCAGGATTTAGGCGTGTTGTACGGCGACGAAATATCATCCATCTGCAAAGAAGTGGAAGCCAAGGGTCGTGGGATTTGCGCCTACATCGCGGAGAGTTTGCAGAGCTGCGGAGGACAGATCATCCCGCCCGCCGGATATCTACGAGAGGTATACAAACATGTTCGAGACGCTGGAGGAGTTTGCATCGCCGATGAAGTGCAGGTCGGCTTCGGAAGGGTCGGAAGACATTGGTGGGCGTACGAGCTGCAAGGGGAGGACATCGTACCGGATATTGTGACTATGGGGAAGCCTATGGGGAATGGGCACCCAGTGGCTGCTGTGGTTACTACGCAAGAAATTGCTGAGAGTTTTAGGAAAACTGGCGTGGAATATTTTAATACGGTAAGATTTTTTTTATTAGTGGTTGCTTAATTTCTTTTTCAATATATTATTTTAGTAAATTTATGCCTGAATATACTTTAAAATTAAACACAATATTTCCATCTAGTAAAGGACAGGATTTTGACTTAGAATTTAATTTCTTAATAAAAATAGAATATCAAAAGTTTTAATGGAAACATATTTTTGGCGTAGGGTCGCAACACACGAAAACTTTTACATAGCCTTCTTCAAATCACGACTTATGCATATCTCGACTCCGCAAATCTAGTCCTGCTTAAATCTTGACTTATGCACCGTTCGACAAGGTCACTAGCAAGTACACTCCAGAGTACAAATTGTAAATAAAAAATACTACCAATAACACAACCTATCCTACTTCAATTTGTACTCCAGAGTGTACTTGTCCAATACACCAAAATATACGCTGTTAAGTCCTTGAATATCAGTTCTTGCAAGATTTTGGAGGAAGAGCAGAATTACTCCAAACGTATGGTTCTTGAAATGTTACATATCAGGGATGATTGCAATTACATCAATGCAAGAACTGATATTCAAGGATTTAACAGCGTGGTGTATTGCAAAAGTTCAAAAAGGAAATTTCCTTATATTGTATTTAAATTCCTACAACTTGCTACATTATTATTAATGTACAGACTACCAATAATAGGAGTCCGTGTCAAGAATGTCACGAGAATCCTTACACAGGATATTTCCGGCTATTTTTCGTATTATTCGGTTGTCGTTTTTTTAGAGCAAATGGATGTGTGTATGCTCTTTGCATTTTTTGTCGATGTTTAATAAATTAACTGAATGTTTTGTACGAATGTATTTTGTGTACATGAATTGTAACAATTTGTAAGATCTTACTGTAAGTGTTATTATGTATTACATTTTGAGTACTTTTGAGTAATTGTTAACACCTAATGTTGTCACCCAAATACAAAACGTGTCACCCTTATAATACCAAATTATCTAATATCGATATTTTTTGTTTGGATTTATATGCGAACTATACTGTTATATTTTTAGTGTTTACTTACTTTTCCTACCCTTAATTTGAGCTAAGCGTGTTGCTGTACTAATAAACAAATAAATGATGTAGACATAATAAATTTGCTAAATTATCACAAAAACATTGTTTCTAAATATGAATGATTTATATTTTGCAGTATGGAGGCAATCCCGTGTCTTGCGCTATTGCAAATGCAGTTCTAGATGTTATTAAGAAGGAAAAATTACGTGAAAATGCCGTTGAAGTCGGAGATTACTTACTGAAGCAATGCCAGAAATTAGAAAAGAAGCACAAACACATTGGTGACATTCGAGGAATTGGATTGTTTATTGGAATCGATCTAGTTAAGGACCGAGACTCAAGGACACCTGCCCCTCTTCTTGCCAAGCGGGTCGTTTCAACGTAAGTTAAAGATTCTAAAATTTCGTTTTTTTAAACACGAATTCTTGTTATTTAGTTGATAAATAAATCTTTTTTTGTGTAGGATGAAGAACAACCATATTCTTCTAAGTGCTGACGGTCCCAACTGCAACGTAATTAAACTAAAGCCTCCCATGGTGTTTACTCGCGAAAACGTCGATGACTTCATCAAAGTATTCGACAGGATATTGGGTGAGGCCGAACAGGAAATGAGCTTGATACCCAATGGCACAACTATTCTTCCCGCTTCATGTCGAACTCCAACGAGTCTCAAACGCGTTGCCGAAGTTCGCATTAAGTCTATATAAATTATTTTTTCGTATCACTACTCATTTATCATATTTTGCATATTTCATGGTTTAGGATTAGGAGCTAAGTTATTTGTTTTTATCGTATGTAACTATGTATTTAACTTTATGGAATATTTTTATAAAATATACTTATTATTGTTAGTTTTTTTCTAAAAATAAAGATATTTATGAAGGTAAAAATAATCTTGTTCGTTAATATCATTGACCTCGATTTTTTTTATCTTAAATGTTTAAACAAATCAAAAGATTTATTTCCTGAAAGATATGGTGTGATTGATTTTAGTCAACGCAAATGGAAACTTATTATCAAAAGGTATATTTTTGTTCTTTTTTGTGCAAATAAAAAATCTATCGTAACATTATCTTGAACTGGCTTTCCAAAAGAAAATATTTTCAAGAATAAATATCAGAATTATAGTAATAAAAATATGATGTGGCCAACACAATACCTCCCGTTTAATTTAACTTTTATTCATGTAAATGCTTCAAATTAAATTAAATTTAAATGCCAGCTTCGATCCCGACCGACGCTAAATATTTTAAAAGGCACAAAAATGACCCCTGTGTCTCCACGCCTATTAAACGCTCGCACGGTACAAATATGCCATCATCGTTATCGAAATCTGTATACAAAGCAGATTGGCACACCCAGCAATAATATGCCGTGACGATATATTTACAGTAAAATTTTTGAAAGCTGTCCGATCAAGGGCACCTGTATCACGAACGAATTAACAAATAGGCATACATTTATCCCTTTCTTTTGCAAAGGTTGTAAGAGTGTGTGATAAGGATGGATATAACACGCTTGTCTTTCAAAAATTCATATTGTTTCGACTAAGTTAGGACATTCCATTTATAAACGATGCTCGTTGTTGATAATACTTTCGCTGTAACGTAAGTTTATTTATAAATTCAGACACATTACCTGGATTCATAGCCGTACGTATAACGTTATATTCTGTCAGAGTCACTGACACTGACATTGTGTCAGTATCGTATTTTTCACATATTTGGTTTTACATTTGCTTATAAACTTACTAGTTGACTTATTTTCGAATTTTGAATGCTTTTCCTGTAATATATATTTTTATAATAATAAAATAACAGTAGTATCTTACGTACCCTCATAAAAACTAAGCAAACGACACTACTGAATTTGTCATGATGGGCGGAGCAAAAATCTGAATTCATACAATTCGTAGACAACCTTGATCGGACATCTTTCAAAAATTTTACTGTATTTTATTTATTTATATACTTACCTATATTCCTTACTTATGCTGGTAACTGTACAAAGTTCTTTTCTATATAATACAAGTGCAAACTGCAAAAAGCAAATTGCGAATTTCTCCGTGAAACGAACAAAAATAATAAAAATTACACAGTACGTCTAGTTTCACTAGGATATAACTTCTGAGTCAGCTTCTATGAAGCCATCGTCAGAAGTCAGCCAGCACAACAAGTAACCATAGACGCGTTTCGCACTTATTGGTGCTCTTCAGTATGGTGTAACCTGTGGTCTCTGCTCGTTCCTCCACAGTGAGTGGAATCCTGTAGCAGAGACAATCACTCGTTGTGCTGGCGGTGGTCATAAGATCATCTACGATGGTGAAAGGCCTCCATTCACTGTGGAGGATCGAGCAGAGAACACAGGTTACACTATACTGAAGAGCACCAATAAGTGCGAAACACGTCTATGGTTACTTGTTGTGTTGGCCGACTTCTGACGATGGCTTCATAGAAGCTGACTCAGAAGTTGTATCCTAGTGAAACTAAACGTACTGTGTAATTTCTATTACAGCTCGTAATGTAAATGTTAACTTAATAACGTTGTTAATAACACATTTTTCAACCAATCTACACGATGATTCTTCTTCCGCAAGCCTCTTTAGCTCAGTGGTAGAGCACTGGTCTCGTAAACCAGGGGTCGTGAGTTCAAACCTCACAGGAGGCAACATAACTATTTTTCTTTATACATATAATACTCGTAATAAAATTTGCAAAAAAGTTAGATTCGCTATTTATATACCATGTGTCTCTTTAGCTCAGTGGTAGAGCACTGGTCTTGTAAACCAGGGGTCGTGAGTTCAAACCTCACAGAAGACAAACAATTTTTCTTTATATGGTAATAAAATTTGCAAAAATGTAAATTCGTTTCTTCATGTAAGAGCCTCTTTAGCTCAGAGGTAGAGTACTGGTCTTGTAAACCAAAGTCCGTGAGTTCAATCCTCATAGGAGGCAAATAGTTATTTTTCTACTACTGTTCTGAAAATACAATTTTCTGGTTTGTTTTCCATGCTGAAAGCCACTATTTGCAGCACGCTTCTGTGTCTTAGCAATGAATTCTCTTATGAATGTTGTACACAATATTTGTTACTGTAGATACGTATCGCAAATACAAAAATTGGTAATATGTAATTGTCAAATTATTTTTTTAAAATTATTCCGTATTTTCTTTTTTACCTATTGAATTCATGCTAAAAATCGCATATACAGATTTTAATGATTAATCATATTTTAAGGTTCCTACAATCCGATTTTAATATCTTTACGCTGACGTCTGTCTGCTTGTGTGTGTTTGTGCTTGTGTGTCAATATACATGTGTGTGTGTGTGTGTGTGTGTGTATGTGTGTGTGTGTGGGGGAGGTTGGAAGGACGATTTCTCAAAAACTATAATACTTAATATCTGTTAACTACGTATTTCTCAATCAGACATTATTGGGAAGAGCTGAACAGGTTTCGGTAATAATTGGACAACCGGATCGGAAGTAGCAGATTCTTAAAAAAAAATCTAAATATTTTTTGAAATTTTTTGTTCTTGTTAGTATTAAAGAAGAGTAAATTCTCTATCTTATACATACAAATATTTTATTATATCTTTTATAGATTTAGAGATAAAGAAATATAAGATATATAATAATCTGTTGTAATAAATCTCACAGCCCAAATAATGTCATGTTTGTAACTGACAGATAAATGTTAGTGTCAAAAATCCAGAGACATTACTAAAGTTTTATCTGTACATTATATTATTTTTTATTGTATTAATAGTTAAATATTTAAAATTATAGGTATATCACATATACCCTTCAAAAATACTGTCAATCCCGACAATGAATTGGAAACATTTCAAAAAATTAAAAGACAAAATTTCTTCATAAAATGAATTTAAAATTAAAAATTTAATACAAAGAATAGATATAAGTAGAAATTGTGGTGTAGAGTATAGGTATACAAGAAATGTTAAATACAATATGGTGCGAGCAGTCATGTCACTTTGTTGGCCTTGACATGATCAATTTTGACAACTTGACTTTTGAATTGAATAATGAGCAGACATACGTTTCTCTGTTCATAGCCTACTCCGACTTACTCTTTTACTGAACAAATATAAAATATATAAAAATAAATATTTCAACACGGCATATTACCCATTGCTGGGTGTGCCAATTTGCTTTGTACACAGATATCGATAATGATGGAATATTTGCGCCGTGCGGGCGCTTACCAGGCGTCACCTCAAGGGCACTCATTTCTGGCGTGGAGAGTGCGCCACAGGGGTCAATTTTGTGCCATTAAAATTCGGTGTAATTTTTGGCGTCGGTCGGGATCGAACCCGGGTCTCCAGATTCGCGACCAGACACTCAGGCACACGAAGAATTGAAGAATTTTAATTTATTTACTATTCATTTTAAAAATTATATTATTCTG
Organism: Harpalus rufipes; assembly: GCA_951394225.1. NCBI lineage: Eukaryota > Metazoa > Arthropoda > Insecta > Coleoptera > Carabidae > Harpalus > Harpalus rufipes. The sequence goes on from OX596279.1 coordinate 57,325,901, forward strand.
TAAACAATAATTCAACTTACCTCATTATTCAAATAAAGTTAGGATTTATACAAATTTCTACTTGTCTCATATTTATTAAAACGAAAGTACAAACGCTTTAGAAATCTGTGTTCCATAATTTCAAATGAAGTTGAGTAATTAAATGGCTTAATAAGTTATCCAGAATCGGTCGGTGGTAGTCGGTGTTGAGAGAATAACACAAATGCTCTGGTTGAGAAGTTTCGCGTTAGGAGGAGAAAGCAAAGTCGAAGTCCTGAGTCTTGACACTAAACTTTTGACAACCCTATTAAAGCGTTACGCCAAGCAAGTAATGAGATCCGATATCAAGATAAATCTTTAGTGTTCTGCAGCATAGCAGAGGAATGGGACCGGGACCGGGATTGGGACAGATAAAACTGAAGCAGGAGATGTCTGCGTTTGAGAGGTTCGATGAATACGTCAAGAACACGAGTAAGCCCATAGTACACGCAAGGCGTAAAGACAAATTGGACGCAGCCACCCGAGATAAATGCACACATCAAAAACATCTTTTCATAATATTTAATTCGTTGAAGAAGTGTGACAGTAAGAAGAAATGACACATATATAACAATATATGATTATTGTTTGAATTCCGACACCTTTAGGTAAGGAAGGCATTGCCTTTGATCAAAAAATACGATGGTGGGTTTTTAATGAATAAACACGTTTTAGTATCCCTAAAATACGATTTTACTATTTTTACGATGATGTCTATATTACACAAGTGCAAACTGCACAAAGCAAATTGCGAATTTCTCCGTTAAACAAACAATATAATAAAAATTAAGTTACGTCTAGTTTCACTAGTTTACAACTTCAGAGTCAACTTGGGGTATTCCATTGTAGTAAAATATAAAAGAAAAAACATCATAATGTTATTAATTAGGTTGAAAAACGACCGAATTCTGAAAAATAAACTCAAAATTGTTTTATTTAATATGATTTTCCATGTGTTTTATTTTAGCGCGGAAAAGATTCACGTGATGTATGACGTTCATTCGCTCTATAACGTATGTAATGACGTACTTGTCTGCTTGTGGAAAAAGAAAAAGCAGTGCGTTCACCATTGATGCTTTCTCGTTTCTCAGCTGATCTTTGTTTGTGTTTCTTGCTAGTTTTGATATGACAGCAACCAAATTCTTAACTAATAATACTTTAATATAGTTACAACTAAAATCCACGGATAACAAAACAAATAAAACAAATGAAAGTCATCCAAAACAAAATAGCATCTGAAACTGTGAAAAAAACGAATTCCCCTCCCCTTACTCGCTCCAAACCAAGCGACTAACAGCTGTAGTCTTTCCACAGATCACGTGATGAAGCGAATAGACGTCATACCATATAATTCAAATTTTTAAGCATTTGCATTTCAAATTTATGGAAGTTGCAGAAAAAAATAAATAAAAAAAATTACTGTAATACCCCAACCACAGACGCGTTTCGCACTTATTGATGCTCTGCAGTATGGTGTAACCTGTGATCTCTGTTCGGTGCTCAATGAGTGAACTCCTGGAGCATAGACAATGACTCGTTGTGCTGGCTTTGTACATAGATTTCAGTAATGATAATGACATATTTGTATCGTAAGGGTGTTTGTCAGGCGTCGCCTCACAGGCACTCATTTCTGGCGTGGAGAGTGCACGACAGGAGCCAATTTTGTGCCATATAAAATTCGAAATATTTGGCGTTGATGGGGATTGAATCCGGTTCACCAGATTCGCGATCAGACAGTCAGACACGCGGCCACGAGACCCCATAGGTATATGCATTTAAATTAATGAAAATTGAATGGCGGGAGGTATTGTGTTGGTTAGATCAGATTTTTTATAGTTAATTCAGATATTTATTACACTTTTCGTCATATCATGTCAGACTAGGAACATGAATGTTCGTTAATATAAAGGATTATTTTTTTTTCAACAACGGCAGCAAATATTCTATTTCTCTTGCTGTTTACTTTTTCTGCCACTGTGAGTTACAGAAAAGTGTTTGTCAGAAAAGTTAAATTTTAACTGTTGCTATAGAGTTCGAAAATGTTATATTTTTAGTCGTTTAAAGAGAAACTAATAAATTGATTATTTATGTTTTGTCCAAAATTTCTTGTTTTATTTGTTTTCCACCAAAAAATTAAATTTTAAAAATAAATTTATTCTTTCGCATACACGTTATTTATATTTTACATTATATTACAACTACATAACCACTTGCAGTGGATTATAATAACTGGATCATTAGAGTTCTTAGGAACCAGTAATCCGATTATCATTTGAAGAGCAACGACATGCTAATTACCAATATCCAATTAAATTATTGTATGAAGTCATATTGTATTTGTTTTGTATAATATTTCAAGGCTTCAGTATAGAATTTTGTTATGGTTTATGTTTATAGTAATTTTGTAATACATATATACTTTGAATTGAAAATGATTATTTTATAATTGTGATTAGGGATGGAAAAGCGTAATTTCTCAAATTTATATAATTATAATATTTTTATTTTCCATTTTGTTCATATTAGAATAAAATGCCGACATTGTTTCACGCTAAATCTCAGTTTTGTTTTGTTTCAAATTTATCCCAGATCGGCTAATATAGATCCTTCAATTTTAACCTACAAAAGTTATATTTTAATATGTCTGTTTCAACAGAGAATAAAATTATAAATAATAGTGAAACAGGACTAGCGATGACCACGTCCATTAGAACGATATGGCATAGCAACGTGAGATCAGTGGTACATCGCTGTTCGCTGGGTGGCCACTCTGCTTTCATGAAACATTAATTTCACTACGAATCCGCAATGAATTTAATTATCTCAGTAATGTAGCACAATATCTCCAGCGTTGTGCGGCCGTCCTAACCGAGACCACCACATAAACACACTAAATTATGTATTTGTTCGAATAATATCACTTGTTCTTAACCTACTACTAGTGCTACACGTACTACCATGTACATTTATTACTACCCTATTTATTATTACAAAAAATCATATTTATATATTTTCTAACATTTTACAATAAAAACATTATAAAGTAAATAAAGATATAAATGAGGTATTGCAAAAAAATTTGAATTAGTAAAATATGATTTTCTATTAAAATTCTGTATATATGAAACACAGTAACAATTTAATAGCATACTATGTTTGAAATAGCACCAAATTACACTGCACGTCACGTCCAAAAAATACCAGCCAATGTCAGAACTGGAATGATTAAAAAAAATATATTTTTTTTAATCCACAATTGTGATTGGCGTAGAACCGGCAAATCCTCTCTATTTTTGTATTATAATTTTACTGGAAATATAGTCTTTTGTAAGAAACTGTCCGTATGGAATTTTTAGAAAATATACAGAACTAAGGAAAGGCAATGTGCTAGAAATACGGTATATTTTGCAAGAAATTTTCTGGATGGAATTTATAGAAAATACATAGAACTGACGGTAGGTAATGTGCTGGCCCCAAAAGATATTTTTAATTGCAAAGGCAAGTTTACATTCCAATTACTCTTTTCAACTTTTGGTGTATTTTTAAAACGAATAAAATTACTACAATATTTGGGTTTTGTTCAAGAAACGGATGGATTTAATAAAGATGAAAAATTATTACAAAAAATAATAATTTCAACACAAAGCAGAAAAATACGGATATATATACAAAGAATTATATTTTCTTCTCAATTAATTTTCCAGGAGATATACATACACATATTGCTTCTTTAGTTTTAAAGTCAAATGAATATTGCTTTTGATGTTTATTTATTTTTGTGTTTAGTTGCATTGCACAATTTCTAGGCAACAGTTTCAAAATAAACATATTTTGATTTACGGTTTTATACGTTCGTTTTCATAGAAGCTAAGAAAACGAATATGTAATTAAATGAAAATTTGATTTCGCTTTGCTTCTCCAGGCGATGGAGTTCCTCTCACGAAAGGGTAGCAACTTCGACAAACCATATTATCGACTATAACTATAAAGAATATTCGATTTTTTTTTCAATTTTAGTTATCTATAATCAATAGTTACATACTAAATACCTCCTAAATTCCTTTTTGTATATTTTTAAAATTAAATTTATTTTTTTGAAAATGGAAATGGATTTTTTTTAAATGTTACGTTTACGAAATATTATTTATATGTTTTGCATAAAAAACTTAAAAATCGGTTGTACATAACGTGATTTTAATATTTAAAATCTTAATAAACTTATTAATTAGTTTTAAGCAGGGACCTGAATCGAAACATATTTATGGTTCAGGTTCGGTTCAGGTTCAAAAAATAAATGTCGGTTCAGATTCAATTTCGGTTTAAGAAAAATAAAATTATAACGCTTCATCGGTTTTGGGTTCAGGTTCGAAATATCGGTTCAGCAGTCCTGCGCAACTGAATACATTCTTAGGGACTTACTCTGTCGTATAATGTGTAATACGGCATATATATTGTGAATATTAGCGAAAATGAAAAATCGCAGTAGTAGGTCGATTGTCGACTTTAGTACATGTGCCGTCAATGCAATCAAGTGCCCACTGCCGTTGCCTTGCCAGCCCGCCTGGGTCTAGTATTGTTTTTGTAATGCTAATGTCTACCACTTTGAAAAGAAACAGTTCAGCGCTTTAATAAAACAATGCCTGGGCTTTTTCCTTGCTTAGAGCTCAGTGCGCTGTACGAGTATTTCTCAAGATGCGAGAGTCCAAAAACTATTTACCACCTCATTTCCAGACTTTCTACCTCTACCTTTTCCTATTTCATTTCAAATATTTTAATAACGTTGTAAAGTTTTATGATTATTATTATTATTATAGTACTATGAAGATTTAAATCAAAATAAATGAAAATTCTACAAAATCTGGGATCTTTATTCAAAACGGACACAACTATAAAAATAGCTTCTGTTATTTTATGTATATATTATGTACATTTTATTTGACACTGACATCTGTCAATTAGTTTAAAATACTGTTTCCATAGTGCAGCTTTTAGCAGTATAGGTTGCAAGATGTTTCTTTAATATTCTTTATCTCTAAATTCATTGAATATAAAGAAAAAAATCTGATGTGACCAACACAGTACCTCCCGCCATTTACCTATGTTTATAATTTTTATATTACTTTATAAATTTATCCATACAATATATAGAAAAAGTATTAAAGCAAACTTGTAGAAAATGGAATAATCTTTAATTTTTATAATAACAAATTGAGAAAAAAATACCTTTAAAGGTATTGTTTGAAGAAAAACTATCTTGACTCTTGAGCTTCAAGTAAACTACCATTTCCGGTTATCCGATTGCCACCAAAATCTAATCAGATATTTCCATATTAGAATAAGGTAGAAATACATGGTTTTAAAACTTTCTGAATGATAGTATTTGAGTTAGAGCGAATACAGGATCCACACACACACACACATACATACACACAGACATCATCGTGATAATCTTAAAAATGGATTCTAGGGACCTTAAAACGTGGTCATTTACCAAAATCTCGATATGCGATTTTTAGCACGATCCATATACCTCCCTTACCAAGGATAGCGGGAGGTAAAAATTAATATGTTTAAATTAGGGTACTTCCGGTTAACCAATCGTAACCAATGTCCAATCAACTTGTCATATGGACGTACGAAACTGGAATATGAAATAATTATAATTTTTGAAGTTGTAGTATTGAAGTTATCGAAGTAGAAATTTTTGTCACACACATACAGACATAATCGTAAAAACATTAAATTCGTATTCTAGGGACTCTAAAACGTCGAATTTTTTGACCAAAGACAATACCTTCCTTACCTGGTGACCTTATAGGTGACGGAAGGTAAAAAGAAACTACAAACCAATAAATTGGTTATAAAATTTCAGTATTATCATAATAATCTGTATCGAAATGAAAATATGTACCATAATGATACATACTTAATAAATATATTAAGACATAGGAGGACAAAAACAAATATTTAGACAATTGAAATAAGGATTTGTAAATAATATAAGGGATGCTCTTTGTCTTCGTCTTGGAATAGCTCACGTCTCGGGTGATATGGAGCTGGTTTGATGCTTGAATACGATTAGTAATATTGTTTGCAGAGTTGGTAATGAAGTAATGTTGTTTTATTCTAATAAGGTTGCAAGTCTGCAGTTTTGGTAAGATGGATAGGGACGGAGAGTCTACTTTGCATGTTGAAATTGACTGTGGGATGAACATGATTGTTAGACGGCACTGTGTAAGCTAGATTGCCGATAATTCCACGCTCCTTGCATGGATGTAGCGTGACATCTTCAACAAGCCTTGTATCCAGACTCCGATTTAATAATAAATAACGATATGACATGGATTTATTTCACAAATACGGGTATCACATCCACAGCTAATTTGAAATAAAGACATACATATATATATATATATATATATATATATATATATATATATATATATATATAAATAAATATTTCATCACGGCATATTATCCATTGCTGGGTGTGCCAATCTGCTTTTTATACTTCATATTTAATGCATCAAGAAATTAAATAACAGCTAGATACTATAATAAGAAAATTCTGATTGACAGATGTCAGTGTCAAGTGTAATTGATATACTAGCCCGAATTCATAATTCGGCTAGTTTACATTTTCAGCAAATTATAAAATCTACAAAAATGGTTAGAAATTTCTACAAAATTCTTTCGACCTTTTTAAATATAGACCTAAAACTTTAAAAAAACTGGGGGCCAAATTCCAAATGATTGGTGATAATAGTTCGATCGGCATTTTAAGTGTCTCCTTCTAGTCCAGATTTAGTTTGTACCGTGACCCTTTAATTTTGGCAGAATGAAAACCTACCTTCAAAACATACGTATATAGGACAATAATCACAGAACAATGTGTATGACTAGAGATACAATGCCTAACAGAATTAAAGTTGGTATTAGAAACTTAATATTAAATGGCGGAATACATGAATAACATTCAGTTTTGGTAAGCTTAAAATCTATATTTTAAACTAGTCGAAAGAAATTTCTAGAAATTTATCACCATTTGCGTAGGTTTTATAATTTATTTGTTGAAAATATTAACCGGCTGAACTAATATAAGTTTTATTTTTTATTTTACTGGAACATAGAATCTTTTGCAAGAAACTTTCTGTATAGAATTGACGGAATGTAATGTGCTGACCACATCCGATTTTTAAATAGAAGATTACATCAAATAAATATGTAACAACGATTTATTCATTCTTAAAATACATAATTTGTTGGTTGAATTATATGTTTACTTTATGACTAAAACTTGTAACTTGAGTGCAGTATAATAATTAGTTAAATTTATTTAGATTAATGACATCCTTGAAGTGTCTAATTGCAACATATTTATGACCATGAAAAAATGTCAGTTACTTGTGATGACTCAACTCACGTGAGACTAAAATGGGTCATGAAATAATTTTTATTTTAAAAATTATGAATAAAAATTGTTTCAAAAAACAGGCTTACCCCAAAATGATTTCTATATACGAAACAATTTTATTTTAGATGATACACAGGAAGTCTAAATTAATGTGCTCGGTATTAGGATTTCAGGAATGGTAAGAGTTACGAATTTGAGTAAAATAGACAAACACTGTTTTAGTGGTATATTTATTTGAGACTTCTCGCAAAATAAAATAACAATTATGACATTCGTTCTTTAGTGTAGGATAGTATTTAATACGCAGAGGACTTTATGATATTTCAATATGTACTTGAAGTTGGGAATCTATTCGTATATTCCTTTCTTTCATATCTGGTATCTGCTGTTATAAGGGCAAGCGATCTAGCTGGGCAGGATTGACCTTATCATGATATTATTCCGGGATATTTGAACTACTGATAATAGTTTGAGATAGTATTGAACGTAGTCTGAATACATTGATTGATTTTGTATAATGCCTATAGATTATCTCACTAAATATGTTTACTCATGTCGTTTGTTGTCAAAGGTTCTAGGATTAGGCAACTGCGGAAATGATCCGGATGTGGCAATTTCCGTTGTTAATTGATTATTCAATAATAAATAAAATATGTAAATTATTATCACGGCATATTACCCATTGCTGGGTGTGCTTTGTGCACAGATTTGAACACAGATTTCGGTGATGATGACATATTTGTACCGTGCAGGCGTTTACCAGGCGTTACCTCACGGGTATTCATTTCTGGCGTGTAGAGTGCACCACAGGGGTAATTTTTAAATAAAAATATCTGTTGTGGCCAGCAAAAACCTCTCGCCAGTTTAATTTTTGGTTACATAAGTATTACATTTAAGATTTCTTATACCTATTCTTTATATTTAGATTTTTAAATTTTAAATTCAGTCTTTAAATAAAGTTTATCCTATTCTTTTATTTTTTGAGATGTTTCCTATTCATTGTAGGGATTGACAGTGTTTTTGAAGGGTATATGTAATATACCTATAATTTTAAAAATTTAACTATTAATACAATAGGAAATAATAGAATGTATGTACTCCCCAGAAAAAATCCTCAGTAATGTCTCTAGATTTTTGACAATGACATTTATCTGTCAGTTACAAAAATTCTCATTTTAATATAATATAATATTTATATGTATCAGACAGAACATAATAATAGTGTAACTTCTGTCTAATTTAATCGACTTCGTATCTCTTGTATTTCCAGACGCATTATTTCAAACTCCTATATAAATTTGACAAATGATATTTTGACATATTAATTTTACATTGATGGTTGTTCTTTTCATTACACTTTCAATAAGCTGTAATGCGTCCTCATTTGACTAATGGGCTTTACAGTGAATATTTTCTTCCTGCTAATTTTACAGACGTGTCACATATTACAATGTTTACTACAAACACAAACAAAAAGTTTTAATATAGACTTGAATGTAAACATATGAATCCCAATCACTTTATTCAAATAGAGCAGGCGTATTAACCATACGGCCTGGGGGTCGAAATTGGCCAGTCTATTCATTCAATCCGGCCAGCCCAAGATTCTGAAAATACTTATTAAATTATATGCATTTAATTTTTATGCATTCTATAAATTAATGTATTGTGGGTAATTTTTCGACTGTGATGTGGATTAGGTGTTAACAATTAGTCGAAAGTTCAGTCAAACAGCATTTATTCTTACTATACCAACGTTTCGGTGCAGCCTTGTACCTTCTTCAGGGTAGTAAGATCTTACAAATTGTTACAATTCATGTATACAAAATACATTCGTACAAAACCTTCAGTTAACTTATTAAACATCGTACAAAAAATTCAATAATGGATTGTTTGGTTGTTAAAATATAATTTATATTTGAATAAATTTTTGAAATAAAATTATTTTATTTTACGGGGGCTATTCCAAAATCAACCATCAATTGAGTGATAAAAGTCAAAAATAGAGAATAGTTTTTACTTTTCCAAGTAGTCGCCATCCAATTAATTTCAGGCATTTACGTTCTCGAGGGCTTGTTTCTCAGCCATTTGTAGGTTCTATTTTAAGTTGACTGGCGCCCTTCCTTTGCCACTCTTATTTCAGCAACATGGGTCCACCCCTTCTCCACTGTTCAGCTGGCCGGAGCCCAAACCTCGCTCATGAACTCACACCTGGGCCTAAATTTGGTTTTTATAACGTTTTTATAACTCGATCCATCAACAAAAAATTCAAATAAACACTTTCGCACAAAAAAATTATAAGTTTGACATCCCTTCAAATAGAGTATTATCAAATTTTTAAATTCATATTTTGAGAATCTCATACATCAATAGATTTATTGAAGACCGCAAGTTTTCGTCCTGAAATAACTTCGAAACTTTGGCTGCATATATTTTATTTTTGTTGAAATATAAAATGACATTTTTATGTCAGCAATATTTTTTACGCTCAATGTAGTGTAAATATGTGTAGAGGGAAAGAATAATCGATTATGCAGACAAATCGTCTTACGTTGAAGCAAAATCGGAACAATTGCTCGACAAAAATAACTTGAATTGCAAATTTTTCAATTTCCAATAAATTACTTGTCCGATAATGAAAAACTGTAATTAAATAAACGCTGATTGAATCATATCGTATTTAATAAAATATAAAGTTCACTGGCTCGATTCGTATTACTGCAAATCTTAGTCTGATTCTCCCCGGAAAAATCCTTACTTCGCAAAATCCAAAGGGACACAAAATTAACGATTGCGGGCGGAAAGAGCCGAGCGAGTAGTGCAGTGCGCAAGAGTCTGCTTGTGTTGGCTGACTGACTGGCGAGCAGTTATCCTGACAGTGCTCGGCCTGGCTTTTCAGGAGCTGTTCGACGTCTCTGTGAATCCTTCGACGCTTCCGTCGCGATGCTCGAAGTCCTCGCGATCTCTGTGGACACTGTAGCTTTGCTTACTTCTGCACGTAATTGTAAGTGACGCAGGTAGTAGCGTTGCCCGTGGACTTGATCTACCGCAAGGACAAACTGGTAGTTATGCTGCAGATACGTCACGTGTTCTATTGACAGGAACAAGTGAACTGTTTAGTGTTTTGTTTTGTTTGGGACTCTCTTTTACTATGTGTTTAGTTCATAATGAACTCAGCTATTTGTTTAGACAATCAGTAATTAATTTTGCCATGCTTTTGTAGTTTGTTTACAGTATTCTTGTATTGACAGTAACAAGTGCCGTGAGTGTTTTGTTCTGGACTTCTTTTATTATGTGTTTGGTTCAAAATGAATCATCAACTTTTTCCAACAATTAGTAAGTAATTTGCCTTGTTTTTATAGTTTGTTTACATTATTATAATAAATTTCTATTATCCCCGATTTTCCAGAGCTTGTTTTCATTTGTTTTCAGCAGTATCCTACAGTATCCGGTCTGACACACCGGCGTGGAATTTTTTACCTCAGTTACATTGACAAATTTACATAAAAAGTTAAAATACCAATCACAAGAAATATATAAAATTAAAGTTACTGTACCCGTACAGAAAAATAAACAAGGACCATGTGTTTAGGGAACTTTGAAGAAAATTGAAAAACATTTTTTTCCTGTTATCGGTGCAATAGTTACGTACCTGTCGTAGTTATGTAGAAAATACAGAATAAAATGAATAGTTCAAGTTATTATTGTATTTTTTTTTATCTGTGTGCATCTTAATATTTGAATATAAGTTACTTTCCTATGTTTTATTTTCCTTTTTACCTCTCGCTAAGAGAGGTATTGGATGCATGCTAAAAATCGCATATGTGTGTGGGACGTTGGAAGGACGATTACTCAAAAACTATAAGACTTAATATTTGTTTAACTACGTATTTCCCAATCGGACATTCATGAGAAGAGCTAAAAACGTTTAATTTTTTTATTACATCTCGTATAGATTTGCAGATATATAATCATATAGAATAATCTGTTGTAATAAATCTCGTTGCCCAAAAAACAGTTGAGATATTTAAATGTTTGTAATTGACAGATAATATATATATATATATATATATATATATATATATATATATATATATATATATATATATATATATATATATATATATATATATATATATATACTGTTAATGTATTTGAAGAATTTTGAACATAGAATAGTGGGAAAAAATTTCTCATAGAACGAAAGAAGAAATACAATTTCAATTATTTATTCGTTACTTATAGGGCGCGAGCAGTCACGTGACTTTGTTGGCCGTGGCAAGCAGATGAGAATCCGTGTCAGAATGATGGCTAGCAGTTAATTAAAAGGATGTCACAATTGTCGTCATAATTATTCATTCAAAATTTTAAAATATTCTGATGTTTATTTGTCATCAATAGTATGTAATATACTTGTCGAGGAAAATAATCCACAAGGATTTGGAAAATCATAATGTTTTGAATGAAAACTTATGATACTTGACACCTATATACATTATTACTAGCTGTAATTTTGACATATGCCTTCATATCAAAGTAACATTACTGCTCGCGCCCTATGTAACATAAAATGAAAAAAGCGAGAGGTATTGTGCTGGGCACAACAAATTTTGTAATAGTAAAAATTTAACTTTAATTTTATTGAAATTTCGTTTAGTTTGTATTTTGAGTAATAAAGTAATATAAACTAAGTAAAGGATATTTAAATATTATTAGATGGACTCCTAGATATTATTATATCTTGAAACACCATAATGGTGGTTGGAGATATAGTGTTTGTTAAAAATCGTAATTAGAAACACCCGGTCTGTGAGACCGACGCGTCTGTTTGTATTATAAATATTCCCGCGACTAATACTGTAGGGTTAAGCAAAATTAACAGTGCTGATATAGGTATTATGTAGTAGCATATTATAAATATACAAAAAAAATTGAAATGAAATATTATCCGGTATAAAACATGTGTTGATTCAATTAAGTAAATAACCTCTCTTTATTGCTCTTTGTTTTTCTTTGCTTCGTATTTGAGTTGTGTATATTTTATCAGTTTATTTACATTTCAGCAATATATTAAAAATGATTTACTAGGTGGAAAACGATACGTACATAAATACATATTTTCTTGGAAACAAGTACTAACAACAATACAGATATTTCATATGACTGTGAAATATTTTCACAATGTGACTTATAACACAATTTTCATAATGTAGGTATGACTATATTCTGCAGGGCGCGAAAATATCTATATAAAATATTGATATTTATTTAAATATGTTTTTTTTATAATTTTAGTAAAAATATTTATTTACATGATTATTTACACTTAATTAATTAACAATTAAACTTATTTTTAATGACTAAACTAGACAAAACTACATCAAATAAACTAAATAGTTATATTTTACATTGTAACTCAGCGTACTTGCGTCTAGTACGCGCTTATAAACTCGACCCTGAGACTACATGTCTTCCACTTGAGACCCTAAGACAACTGGCGTTATCTTCGTGAGAGGATTATTTTAGGGGTGCAGGGTGAAGGCTTATCATATGGAATCCATGGTGTCCTGTGTCTCGCTCACGTATGCTTAATAATTCAAAGATTTAATTGTTAACAAATAAATGTCAAAGGTCACAGACAGCTAGGCTACAAAGACATAACTCATTTAAATTATAAAAACAATGTTGTAGAAGGAATAGTTTTATATCTTTTTTAAATATCTTTTCAGTATCCACTGATTTAAGTGATTCAGGTAATTTATTAACTATTTGTAAACCAACTCTGTCGGGAGAATTTTAACGACTTTTCATTTAGATATTGGTACATAAAATATTATTTAAAATCATAATTACTATATGCGGGAGTGCTGAAACAGGCAAATTAAAGAGCATATACTTTAGTTATATTAGAGGCGTAGGAAGTAATGTAAAACTAACTTCCTGTTGTAAATATGTAGGTGGGTAGGTTAACGCTGAAGCAAGGAACATTCTTCAGGCTCGGTAAATTACAGATATTTCGAGTAGATTCCGGTGGTGTGAGCACGCGACCTGCGACTTCGCTTGTTACCCGCCGCCTCCGACTGCGATAATATACACTCTCAATCTTTATGCAAATATAAAGGCAAGTGGGCAAATGTAAAGGCGCAGGACACGGGGAGCAAGTGCGCTTGCGCTAGCATCTACATGCTATTAATCTGGCTTATTTCACACGTACTTATTTAAATTTCATGCTGCTTGCCTTCCTCTTTTATTCTATTTTGCTTCATTATTTTCGTTTGTTTCAGAAGGTAATTTGTTAATGATCTTTCTAACTTGATAAATTATTTCTTTAATACGGATTTAACCTTTAGCCACCAAAAATGACCTCTTTATAAATTAGTTAATAGTTTTACCTTCCGTCACCTTTAGGTAAGGAAGGTATTGTCTTTGGTCAAAAAATTCAATGATGAGTTTATATATATATATATATATATATATATATATATATATATATATATATATATATATATATATATATGTGTGTGTGTGTGTGTGTGTGTGTGTGTGTGTGTGTGTCTCTGTGTATATGTTCGGATCTCATAACTTCGTGTAGAGTTTTAGTTTTGTCTCGCGTTCTGCATAACGAAAGTACTTTGGCTTAAGGACGCAATGGCATCTGCAGGATATAGTTATGTTTTATTTAATTGTTAATAATAAGTCAGTGTAAGTTGTAATTTTGTGTAAATAAAAATAAGTTTAAAATCCAAATAATGTCTGTATCCATAGTTAATGTGTTCGTCAGTTCACCATAAGATACGTGTAGAAAGTGTGTGTCCCTTCTAAGATCTGGTCGACCACCAGCTAGGTAAAGTTAGTTGTCATAGTTGGTAAAAAAGTCTAAGAAGTGCAATTCCACCCTGCATTAGACTCGTCAGATATCACCCCCCCCCCCCCCGCATAAGCGCTAAACGTGTACCTAGAAAGAATTATAAGGACAAATTTCATTATGTTGCAAATTTTGTACAAACATTAAAGATATAGATTGATTCACTGATCTCATTTATTCTTAATATTTTTACCTCTCGCTAAGAGAGGTATTGGATTCATGCTAAAAATCGCATATCCAGATTTTAATGATTAAGCACGTTTTAAGGTCCCTGCAATCTGATATTAATATTTTTACGATGCTGTTTGTATGTGTGTATGTATGTGTGTGTATGTGTGTGGGTGTGTGTGTGTGTGTGTTAGAATGTTGTAGGTACGATTTCTCTAATTCTATATAACTAAAGATCTGTTTAACTACTAATTCCTCAATATAACATTAATGGGAAGAGTTGAATAGGTTTTGGTAACAATTGGATAACCGGAAGTGGTAGTTTCTTAAAAAAAATCTTCTAAATATTATTTTTTGAAAATTTATGTTATTACATTAATAAAGATCTTTAAATTCTCAATTTGATCCATTTAAATTATTTATTACATCTTCTATAGATTTAGAGATATATTATATAATAATATAGAATAATCTGTTGTAATAAATCTCGCTGCCCAAACAACTCCATGGAAACCAGTTTAAATATGTAAATGTTTATAATTGACAGATAAATGCAAAATGTCATTGTCAGGAATCAACAGTTTTATTAACATTATAGAAAGCTTTTTCGGGGAAGTAAGTACATTTAAAATTTCTTATTGTATTATTAATTAAATATTTAAAATTATAGGTACATCCTTAAGAAATACTGCTAATACGGTCAGTGAATATAAAGAATTTTGAAAATATTAGAAGAGTAGGAGAAATTTACTCATAGAACGAAAGAATAGATACAATTTGAATTATTTGTATGTACAATAAATGTTAAATATGGTGCACTTTTCACGACAGCAGGTGACGCCTGTTAAGCGCCCATTCGGTACAAATATTTCATCATTTACCCATATCTACGTTCAAAGCAGATTGGTACACCCAGAAATGGGTAATATGCCGTGATGATATATTTATTTATTATTTCTAATTTACTAATATCTAGAATCTTTTTTTTTTAATATACATTGCAACACGAAAATGGCCTTCTAATGGGGCAAAATCTTGTAATACAGTTTATCTACATTTTAAATTTGGTCTAAAAAGTTTTAATGCAGTTTGTAATTTATATAACCGGGAAAAATATATAAAGACATAAAAATGTCACCCAAATAAAACAATAGAGTGTTGAGCACATCGCAATGCACATTTAACATGTACTTCACTTTGGAAACTTTAACATTTGATATTTATCATGTTGACAGTTGACCATCTGTTTGAAAGTGCGCAAGTTTTGAACTTTTGTGATATTAAGTCTTGCAATGTGCATTCGAATAGCTCATTAAATAGCTTGGTTTTTATATGTGGCATGTCATTTGATTTATGATCACTGTTGTAATATACTTCTTACTAAGATGTTTCAGTTTTTACTAAGATGTTCTAGTTTTTGTCTTCTACACAACATTGTCTCCTTCTTCAGACAAGTCTGTGAACAATCTGGCTTTATCGGAATTTGTTCAGCTCACTAGTATTTTTTCGAGAATGAGTTTTATTTGATTTTATTCGCAGTTTACCTATGGGTGAAGAGGAGATTCCGTGACAGGTGTTTGAAATGAGAAAATGTTTTTTTTCTTCAAATATTGTCTATCACGTAAAACGGAGAGGTGATTTTTACCTTCTGTCACCTTTAGGTAAGGAAGGTATTTTCTTTGGTCTCTGTTGCATCCACGAGTGTAAAAGAAAACGTGACTCCAGACGGTACTGCAAAGAGTGCACTGGAAGTATTAAATAAAAATTTTTGGAGGAAAATGTAGTTTTTAAGGAAAATTAGTTTATTAATTATTACACACGCACATTACATTATTTACTTCAAATTTACAGTTTAAAGAAAATTATAGTCAACAGAAAATTTAATTATAAAATTGTTTCAAAATTCTTCAAATTATAAAAAACAAAATATTGGCGGAAAGGAACAAATTTCTGACATAATACAAATCGTAACTTTTTACCTTTCGTCACCTTTAGGTAAGGAAAGTATTGTCTTTGGTCAAAAAATTCTATGATGAGTTTTTAGTGAATAAGCATGTTTTAGGGTCCCTATAATACGATTTTACCATTTTTACGATGTTGTCTGTTTGTATGTATGTGTGTGTGTGTGTATCTGTGTGTGTGTGACGAAAGTTTCGGATCGCATAACTTCAATACCACGTTTCCAAACATTATATTTTTTTCGTATTCCTCAAGTTTACATCAAGAAGAACAACTGATTAGATTTTGGCTATAATTGGTGAACCGGAAGTAGCTTCATTTGAAGATTTAACAGTTAAATTTGATTTATTGACATTTAACGTTATTAAAACTTAAAGATTATATTATTCTCTATACGATTTGATTGCATTTTATACTTCATATTCAATAGATATAGAGTTAAAGAATTTTAAACAAATTAAATTTTATCAATCAGCCAGCTATGCTAAACATGGAAACTACTACTATATTCATATAATTCAAATTGACAGATGTCAGTATAAATAAAAAGTAAATTAATGTGGCAGAGATGTGGATGTTAAAGTAGATGTTGGGGAAGAGACGGAAAGATACGGTAAGGAAATAACTCTAGTGTTACAAGTTTCTAGAAAGATACAAGCGAGACGATTACATTGGTTTGAACATGTCATGAGGAAAGATGTAGAATATGTTGGAAAAAGAATAGTTCAGTAATAGAGGGTTGATGAAACAGAGGAAGACCAAAGATAAGATGGAAGGACTGTATTGCGGAAGACATGAGAGAAAATGAACTAAATGAGAACGATACGCAAAACAGAAATGAGTGGAGGAAGAAAATACAAAACAGCGATCCCTAACAAACTGGAAATTTAGAGTCTTTTGCAAGAAAATTTTGTATGGAATTTATACATAATAGACGGAAGGTATTGTGCTGGCCACAACAGATTTTTTAAAGTAAAAATTGTATGAACATTTTTGGTAATACAGTAATATTGATAAATGTACTATTTTCAGATTGGTCGGATATACACTATACAGAACTGGGACCAATACTCAAAAAAGTATTTAAGTACTAAATATTAAATACAAGAAAAGTATTTAAATACTAAGTAAAGTAATACTTTAAGTACATACACTACACGAATACAAATGAATCGAAAACGATATTTCATCGAAGTACAATCCTCAAAGCTAAAATTAATTTCGTCTCCAGCTGTCGTCGACGAGACAATAATTTTTTGTATTTTAATTGCTTTCTGAATCTGCGCCACTCAAACGAAGCTGAATATTTCACGTTTAGTGTTAGTACGGTGGCACA
Organism: Harpalus rufipes; assembly: GCA_951394225.1. NCBI lineage: Eukaryota > Metazoa > Arthropoda > Insecta > Coleoptera > Carabidae > Harpalus > Harpalus rufipes. The sequence continues at coordinate 57,343,661 of OX596279.1, forward strand.
TGTGCGTCAGAGCTCAGAGCGTTCATGGCTTCATGCGTCTTATTTATTCCACTCTCCATTCGTTTGATGCCCCGCGATTGCTTCTCTTTATGGTCCGTAAATCATGATTTTATTTTATTACAGTTCGGTTTTCACTCAAAAATTTTCGGATGAGAATTTTTAAAATACGGAGGGATAAAATGAAACAAGCTTGGCGAAATTGCAATAAAGTGAGGTTATTACAGAGGCATTTCGTTTTACAAGGGATGTATTTCAAGAGATGGTTCAATTTGGCTACATAATTTGTTCTTATAGAGTTGTATTGTGTGTAGTATTCACGATTGCGACTGAAATTAAACTGGAGCCATCAAGCGGCAATCTTGTGAACACTTTAAATTTGTATTCCTTGTGACAAAACGTTGACATTACAAGTTATTTATGTGGTAGTTATTATTTTACTGCAAGAGTTTCCTTTACGTTTTATTTAATATTAGAACGGATTCCGGTTTAAAATTTGCCGGATCACCGGAATTCCGACAGCCAGATCATCAGTTATTTTACTTAAAACAGGTTAATTTCGGCTAACTTTGTTTATCTGCATTACTGTATATCGATGCATTAAACATTGAGAAGAAAATGTTTTTACAAAACACAAGCCAGGGTTTGATAGAGATGCCTCAAAAAAGACGAAGTAAGTTAACAATAAATCTGAAATCTCAACGAGAATGCTGGGTAAAATATTAAACTGGATCGAGTCTCATATTACTACTAAGAAGTAAATGTACTATTAGATTAACAAAGAAAATTGCCATCCTCGACAGAATTGAGGATCAAATGAAAAAATATGTTCAAGATGGAGATTTTTTTCCCAGAAAATGTTTCATTTTGAATGATGAAAGTTATTTTACTTTTAAAAACTCTGATAAAAATTCAAATGCAGGGTTTTACATTGAGACTATTCCCGATGAAGCAAAAATCAAGAAGAAATTCGAAAAGATTTTCTCGTATGGTTGCCATTTTCAGCATTATATATATTCAGTACTGGAAATCAACCAGTATGTATTTGTGTATGTGTGTGTGTGTGTGTGTGTGTGTGTGTGTGCGAGTTTAGATCCATATGCAGACATGAGTAGATAGCTCTAAAATTGTTATTTTTTGGTTAATTTTGAAGTTAATTTTTTGAATAAAGAATAAATATTTTAGAAATTTAAAAAGGTATGAACTTAATTTCTTGTTTTCTAAGAGCCAGGGTTTAAATTTTATTACAGATAAATGACAAATACACCGATAATTAGTAAAAAACTGAGACGTGTTTTGTGTATTTTCAATGCTACAGAATTCTCATGCCCTAGTAAAGGCGAAGGTGAGCACGCGGCGGGAGGGTATTTTGTCAGCCAATAGAATTTATCTTGTATTCTGGCGGTCGGCAGCTAGAGTTATGAAATTTCTATAGGAAGAAAAATTATTGAAAAATGCATATAATTAATATATTTGTAGTTAGTTTCTTGTTTACTTTTTATGGCCATTTAAAACTAGCCTCAAATTTTAGGCATCATCCGTTATAAGACATATTGGCTCAATACTTTTGCACGCCACTATATATATATATATATATTCTTTCAGATAAGTTTTTTTTGTGTTATTAGTAATTGTATAGATTCTAGAAGCTCATTCCAATTATGTAGTAAATCAAATTCGTTAGTGAAGAACAAACGAGTAACAAACAAAGGCGAATTGCTTTTAGCTCGCTTGAGCATTGAGATTTCGTTTCATTGAGTCTTAAGAGTTTGAACTGAGATTTAAAAGATTTCCGTTAGTTGCACGGAAAATAAAAGCGTAGCTAACGTTTTGTTAGTTTCTACCGCTGGCGATTTGGAAGCGTTTCCGGCACTCGTCAAGACCGAAGCCACCGCTTTCTTTAATCAACTCGTCGTGCGCCGTTGCTGTTAGATCCGCCCAAAACTGATTTCATTTACTGATTGTCCGGTAACATGATTCCACTTGTGTGTTCCGTAGACTTTCTTCGATTTATTGTAATTAGCGCGCTTTGTTTTATTTTTTGCTGCTTCAGCTTACTTTATACCTCGGTAATATTAGCCCGAAATAGACGTAGATGTAGGCGCATGAGTAATATTTGTTCACGATGACGGTCGCTCACGAAAGTACAACTCACGTCCAATTTTTACCTCTCGTTAAGAGAGGTATTGAATTCATGCGAAAAATATTGAATAAGCACATTTTAAGATCCCTAGAATACTATTTTAACATTGTACGATAATGTATGTATGCGTGCTAAGATGTTGCAGGTACGATTTCTTAAATTCTATACCTATACCTTTTTAACTACGGATTCCTCAATCTAACATTAATAGGAAGAGTTGAATAGGTTTTGGTAACAATTGGACAACTGGAAGTGTTAGTTTCTTAAAGAAAATCTTCTAAATATTATTTTTTTGAAAATTTATGTTAATACAATAACAAAGATCTTTAAATTCTCAATCTGATACATTTAAAAAATATATTATATCTTCTATAGATGTAGAGATATATTATATAATAATATAGAATAATCTGTTGCAATAAATCTCGCTGTCCAAACATCTCCATTCTATTGAGATATTTAAATGTTTATAATTGACAGATAAATGCAAAATGTCAGTGTCAAGAATCCACAGTTTTATTAACATTACAAAAAGCTTTTTCTGGGAAGTAAATACATTTAAAATTTCATATTGTATATTAATATTACATATATCCTTAAGAAATACCACTAATACCGTCAGTGAATATAAAGAATTTTGAATATATTAGAAGAATAGGAGAAAATTCCTCATAGAACGAAAGAATAGATTCAATTTGAATTATCTGTATGTACAACAAATTTGTTAATTATGACCTGGGTTCGATCTCGACCGACGCCAAAAATTACTTCGAATGGCACAAACTTGACCACTTTCCACAACAGCAGTGAGTGCCCGTGAGGTGAAGCCTGGTAAGCGCCCACACGGTACAAATATTTCATCATTCACCGATATCTGACATCAGATTTTTATATAAAAAGCATGATATATATATATATATATCAGATTTAAATGAAAGCATAATTTTTCAACTGTTATTATACAGTGTTACATAGCAGAAGTCCATGAATTTTTCACAAAATATTTCTTCGTATTTAATTATTTGAATTGTACACAGTTCCGAATGTATAAAAACAATTGATACATATGTTTGTTTGAAATATTTTGTTATATTATTATAATTGGTAACAACGAACGTTATTGTGTCCAATCATACGGCAGTAGTGATAAAGCAAAGAGAAATATGTAAACAATTATGGTGTGTGTGTGTCGATCAATTCGACGCTTGTTAGCATTTCCTGAGGCTTGAGCTATAGCTAAAGGTGCGTTGCCGAGTCCGTGACTTTTCGAGCGCATGAAAAATCCTAACGAAGCGTGACGTCACTGATTCTATGCTTCAAATTCTCTACACAATGCAATCATTGATTGATTTGAACCCAGCTTGATTGCAATCATTGTATTTCCGGTAGCCTCTATTTGATAAAAACTGAATTATGATTTTTTTTGTAGTTTTGTTAGAGATAGGGCCGCAATTCATTTAAAACCTACGCGAGCGGAATAAAATGAACATTTATGTCTATTTTATTTTTCCTGTCACAGAGAAATATAAGAGGTTGTATTACATATTCCAAATTCCAATTAAATATAATACCGTATAAAATTGTACGGGAAATTTATATGCAGTTTCAAATTGTAGGTAGATACAAAATTGATAGTAATGTAGGTCTTTACTCGTATACAGAGTCATCATTCCATTTTGTTTTTGTTATTTTATATGGGATCATATATTTTTTATTTAAATAGTGTTTAAATTTCTACCTATTTTTGTGTACATATATGTTTGCCAACACGCTTTTGATCTGGAAAATTTAAAGATTTTGGAGGAAGAGCAGAATTACTCCAAACGTATGTTTGTTGAAATGTTACATATCAGGGATGATTGCAATTCCATCAATGCTAGAACTGATATTCCAGAACTTAACAGCGTATATTTTGGTGTATTGGCTAAGTTCAAAAGGAAAAGGCAAATTTCAGGCCAAACTGAGTTTCATTAATTTGCTTTACATTTTATTTAAATTCCTACAACTTCTGACTTGAGAGAAAAGGAACTGAATGAGGACGATACGCAAAACAAAAATGAGTTGAAGAAGAAAATTAAAAATAGCGACCCCCTAACAAATGGGAAAAACTAAAGAAGAAGATGTCAGTGTCAAGTGGTTTGTTTGTTATCAGAAGTATGGAATTCAGTTGCCGAGAAAGGGAGTCATAAAATACCAAAAATTTAGAATCTTTTGCAAGAAAATTTATGTATGGAATTTGTACATAATACACAAGAAGGTTGGCCACATCCTATTGGTGTACAGACAACCAATAGGAGTCTGTATCAACGATGTCACCAGAATCCTTAGATAGGATATTTCCGGCTATTTTCCGTATTATTCGGTTGTCGTTTTTTAGAGCAAATGGATGCGTGTATGCTCTTTGAATTTTTGTACGATGTTTAATAAATTAACTGAATGTTTTATACGAATGTATTTTGTGTACATCGATTGTAATAATTTGTAAGATCTTACTGTAAGTGTGATGATATCCATGTTATTTTGTATGTATTACAGTTTTGTTGTATAATTGTTTTAGACCCTGAAGAAGGTGCAAGAGTGCACCTAAATGTTGGTATAGTAATAACTGAACTTTCGAGTAATTGTTAACACCTAATCCACATCACAATCGAGAAATTTACCCACAACTATTATTAAAGACTGATAAACACATAATGATCAACGCACATTTAATGCGCAATATTATTGTAACTTGTAAATGATTATTTGATAGCCAGTAATTTCTTCTTTCCAATCACCTTTCCAGTCAAGAAGTTTTGCAGCCAAAATAAAATATATTGGAACATTCGCATTCTGATACATATTTCTTAAAATTCTGTACAATTTTCACAAATTGTATCCGTAAAACGAATTGGATTGGTGACTAACTATCCGTATAACTATCGACACTAATATAACTCATTATACATAATTGATTATTGTTCCGAAACCTATGAATGTCATTACATAAATCAAACGAAAATTAATTTCCAAAGTGTATTCCCACATGATTGTACGATGTTTGCACACAAGCAATTTAAATTTTGCTATTTTTTGTTACTTGCACAATAAATTTGCTATTCACATTCAGATTCAATTTTAATCAATTGAAAATGTGCTGGCCACATTACATTTTACTTATTGCGATAAAGTATCATTTCACGCTCTTAATACACAAATAACTATGAAGATGAAAGTAAACGACTAGAGTTGGATGATGGAGATAAATAATGCGCGACTACACTCAAATATTATTTATTTATTCTATGGCCACGTTTCGCCTACACTTGGAGCCTCTTCAGGACTGTAATAATATAAGTAGGGGGCGAAACGTTACTGTAGAATAAATAAATAATATTTGACTGCAGCCCTACGTATCTCCAACAAAATATATATTTTGATAAGGCTTACAGCGAAAATGAAACTACATATATATCTATCCATACTCGTTATTATTTTTAATAAACCATTATATGTCATTGTATGGTAAATCTGTTAGTATTACAAACAATTATTTAAGTTATTAAAATTTAATATGTACGACTCATAAGTATTTCAAAATTAATAAAAAGCTTTAGATTCCGAACCGCCTCGATGTTGAGTTCGGTAACGTTCATTCTTTGGCGGCAATCGTGGCTCTTTCTCACCCTTCAGAGAACTCCTTATGCCAAGCAAAGACACGCGTCCTTAAAAACGTGTTGTCCCCGCACTGGGCCTTCAACCTCCGCAAAATTCCGGTTGGACTTACGCCTTCCTTGGCCAAAAACTTGATAATAATCCGTTGCTCCACGGAGACATGCCCTTCTTGTTCGCTTATGGTTTTCTTTAATACTAAAGAGACCTAAGCGAATTGGGGTCAGAGACTAAAAACGAAAAATATTTCGTTCAGTTCTTATCCGACCGAAACCGATTTTTTTTGTTTCCGTTCTTAATGTTCCCACCTAAATCTTTTCGTTTTCGTTCACAGTAGTTAAATACCAGTTATAACTATTAATGAGTAACAATTGATGAAAAATAAGAAGAAAAGCTTATGCTATGGCCTGGATTTTTTATAATAAAGAATAAAACATTAATTACATTTTATTTAATCTAACTAATAGCACGTCTTCAGGCAAATCTTCCTTTATGTTAGTTCTCTTATATAAGTACTTAACATAACTAATAACACGAATACCGTCAGTGTGTGCAAATGAAAATTATCGCAATCAGTGGTCAATAGATGAAACTACGAGTATACCGTTTAACTTAACACGTAACAGGGTTAGCCACGGGAGAGTTACTTTGAAAGTCTGCTTGTTTGCAACTCAGATATTTAAAAATTCTATAATATTTGCGTGTAAAATATTTGCTGTAAATAAAATTAAACATTAAATAAAATAACAGTTAAAACCGGTAACCGATATTAATTATTTTGTTTTCAATCATGAACGAAAAGAATATATTGCGTTTTCGTTTCCGTTTTCGTTCTTATAAAAATTTCAGTTTATTTCGTGTTCGTTCTCATTTCGTTTTTAGTCACTGATTGGGGTCATGTCTACCCCCTTCCTAACAGCCCAAGCTACCTGCTAATCAACTCTATACGGGTCTATGATTCCTCTGGAATTAAAAAGAATCAGTCTTGTTTATATTTGCTTCATCCTCGTATATGAATTTGAATTCAAATAAAAGTCTTGAATAATATTCTTGTTTGTATGATGTTTCATAGGTTTTGGTTTCATTTGTAAAAATACGAGGACATTTATTGAACAAAGCAGTATAATGAAAACAATGAATATTTCAATTTTCTGAATTTGTCTGCGCTTTTTATGGGAGATTTGTATGAAGTCACATTTATTGTTTAATGGGAATTTATGAGCGTAACATGTATTTGTCCGGACTGTCGAGAGCGTGTTTTTTTTTCTGCCAGGGCTGCCTGCTACATTCCTGCAATCCTGTTATCTGCTCTAATTCATAAATTTCACTCTTGTGGATCTCGTCAACGCTAAATTTGTAGTAAACCCCCGTTTGTATGCCGTTTTAAATAAAAAAAAGTATCAGTGTACACGCATGAAACAGCTTTGTTTCAATTTATGTTATAAAATATTGTATGATGCAGGGACACTGCTTTTGTCTCATTAAATTTTATTTTATTTAAAGTAAAATAAATTTCCCGTTCACTGAATCCAGAAAATTAAAAATGTTTTGTAGCATTTTGTATCAAATACCTACCATTTAATTATTTTTTGTTATTCATTTAATTAATTTAAAAAATATAATAAACTTGACCATTATTTTAAATATTTGTTTTGATTTATAAAAAATAATTTTCATTTACATATAAATCCAAACTAGAAAATTAAAATTGTTTATATACATGTTACAATATTTTATCGAAAATAATAATAATATTCATATTTATTGTGAATTTAACAAAAAAAAAAATAATGAACAGTTATTCACTATGTTTATAATAAGATTTTTAGAGAATTTATGTTGCATCCGCACGTTTACCTACAGTATTTATTTAAAGATGTCCGATCAAGGTCATTGTATGAATTAAGATTTTAGCTTCGTCCATTCTGTCAAATTCAATAGTGTCGTTTACTTAGTTTTTGTAAGGGTATATAAGGTACTACTGTTATTTTATTATTATAAAAATATATGTTACAGAAAAAGCATTCAAAATTCAAAACTAAGTCAACTGGTAAGTTTATTAGCAAATGTAAAACCAAATATATGAAAAATCAGAGATAATGTTATTCGTATGGCTATGAATCAAGGTAATATATCTGAATTAACAAATATACTTAAGTTACAGCAAAAGTATTGTTAACAACGAGCATCGTTTTAAAATGGACTGTCCTAACTTAGTCGAAACAATGTGAATTTTTGAAAGACAAGCGTGTTATATCCATTCTTATTGCACACGCTTATACACATTGCAAATAAGAGATAAATGTATGCCAATTTGGTAATTCGTTCATGATATAGCCGACCTTGATCCGACATCTATGAATTGTATGAATTAAGCTCCGCCCATCTATCAAATTCAGTAGTGTCGTTAACTTAGTTTTTATGAGGGTAAATATACTACTGTTATTTTATTATTATAAAAATACATGTTACAGTAAAAGCATTCAAAATTAAGACAACTGGTAAGTTTATTAGCAAAACCAAATATGTGAAAAATAAGATACTGGCACAGTGTCAGTGACACTGACAGAAAATAACGTTATTCTTATGGCCATGAATCAAGGTAATACATCTGAATTAATAAATAAACTTACTTTACAGCGAAAGTATTGTAAACAACGAGCATCGTTTTAAAATGGTCAAAACAATATGATTTTTTGAAAGGCAAGCGTGTTATATCCATCCTTATCGCACATGCTAGTAGTCTTTGCAAATGACAGAGATACATACCAATTTGTTAATTCGTTCGTGATACAAATAACCTTGATCGGACATCTTTCAAATTTTTTACTGTATATAGGTTCACAGATACAGGTATTGTAAAATAGTGTAATTTGTTTTCTGATTTTAAAGTGTCTATACAGCAAAAAGTCTTTTGTTGGAGTAATTAAAAATTGAAGGATAAAAATACCCGGTCATATTTACCCCTACCGTTGCGCATGACGTAATGTACAATGCCGCGCGTCAGAGTTCTTGCCGCTTTTGAAAGGTTTCATAAATGAGAGAATTTTTTGTTTTCAATTCATTACTCACTACTCTATAAACCTTTTGAAGTGCAGATGAAATGTTTGTTTTTAGGTAACGTAACACCACACGAAATAAATAGTTCGTAATACTATATAATGCAGTGCATACCCTTAATTCCTACTTCGATACTCGGTACTCTTGATTTTGGAACGCACACCTGACATACCCTACCTACTTTGCGTAACTCTCATATGGCTCAATTACTAAAACTGTACTCGTATTACTTGTCTTCCAATATACTATTATTGAGCTACACTGCAGTAAGATATTCCGGCGTTCAGTTTCGGTTTTGCATTACTCGCCATTATTGTATTGTCTTTCATACAACGGCTAAGTGAATTGTGGCAAAATTCATTCAAGTGACAAGGTCTAACGTCTAAGTACTTAAGAGGCTCGTAGCTGATGCCATATCGCCTCAGGCATTAGAAGTTCGCTCACTGTATTGTCTTCCCCGCTTTACAACAAAATTCTTGCCCTCGTTCTACTTTACACTGTATACTGATGTATCTATACAGTTTGGCACTGAAAAACGGGTCACTCAAAATAACGTTTTACCTCTCGCTAAGAGGTACTGGATGCATGCTAAAAATCGCTATCCAGATTTTAATGATTAAGTATGTTTTAAAGTCCCTACAATCCGATTTTAATATGATGTCTGGCTGTGTGTGTGTGTGTGTGTGTGTGTGTGTGTGTGTGTGTGGATTCCTCAATCAAATAGTAATTGGAAGAGTTAAATAGATTCTGGTAATAATTGGACAAAAGGAAGTAATAGTATTTTAACAAAAATCTTCTAAATATTATTTTTTGAAAATTTATGTTATTACAAATGTTAAAAACCAAAATTCTGTATCCGATACATATTTAATTTTTTTATTATGCTTTCTATAGATTTAAAGTTATCGATATATAATCTATAAAATAATCTGTTGTAGTAAATCTCACAGCTAGCTTACAACCGAAACATCTCCATTGTAACTACTTGAGAAATTAAAATGTCTGTAATTGACAGATAAATGTCACTAATATCATTGTCAAAAATTCAGAGATAGTACTGAAGGCTTTTTCTGGGAACGATATTGCATTATTAATTATATATTTAAAATTATAGGTATATTATATGAACCCTTCAGATATAACGCCAATCCCGTTAATGAATTGGAAAAATTTCGAACATTTAAAATGGATATAAAGATTAGGTGTAATTAGAATTTTTTGTATGTACAAGAAATGTTAAATACAATACTTATATACAGTTAAATTTTTGAAAGATGTCCGATCAAGGGCACCTGCATCACGAACGAATTAACAAATAGGCATACATTTATCTCTTTCTTTTGCAAAGGCTGTAAGAGTGTGTGATAAGGATGGATATAACACGCTTGTCTTTAAAAAAATCATATTGTTTCAACTAAGTTAGGACATTCCATTTATAAACGATGCTCGTTGTTGATAATACTTTCGCTGTAACGTAAGTTTATTTATTAATTCGGATACATTACCTGTATTCATAGCCGTACGTATAACGTTATATTCTGTCAGAGTCACTGACACTGATATTGTGTCAGTATCTTATTTTTAACATATTTGGTTTTAAATTTGCTTATAAACTTACTAGTTGACTTATTTTTGAATTTTGAATGTTTTTCCTGTAATATATATTTTTATAATAATAAAATAACAGTAGTATCTTACATACCCTCGTAAAAACTAAGCAAACGACACTACTGAATTTGTCATGATGGGCGGAGCAAAAATCTGAATTCATACAATTCGTAGACAACTTTGATCGGACATCTTACTGTACTTATATTGTGATGGCCACAGCAGATTTTTTTAATGAAAATGCAAATATTTTAAATACTTTCCGAAAATATAAAAATATATATGTAGGTACAATTCCATTTAAAAAATCAATAAGTTTTCGCTTCCGGCGAAACCGGAAATAGAATTTAGGGTCTTTTCACATCAAAAAGTGTCATTTACTCGCGCGCAATCTTGTAATTTAAACTAGAGATCTGAAATTAATAATAATAATAGCTATTTGTTCCATTATTTCAATCATCTTGTACACAACATTATGATTGAAATTCAGGTTATCTAAACGATAAACTGCAACCATCCATTTGCATTAACCACGTATTTATTAAATGCTTAAATTCGCATAAATTTCCAACATTAATTAAACACGCTCATCTTGGTAATATCTTCCTGCAGTATAACAATGTTAAACGGAAACAATTAACTATTCGTGACAGAGAATAAACCTAATATAATTTCCGAAACAAATAAATAATCTCAGTCACAATACATCAGCAGAGCACACATGTGCATGGAAATATGTACCGAGGTAGATAGCATAGCACACCCCGATTACACGGCCACGTCACTGTCTTAAGTTCAAGTGAAAATTACCACGTTACGGCTGTGGAGAGCAAACCGAGGATAAATGAAGACATATGCATCCATTTACTCCTCATCTCAAATATACTAAGTACAATTACAACTAAGAAAAATGCTTTATTTCAATTTGTAGACCTAGACTATTTACCTACCTACGCTATTAAATATACATTAGGAAATAAAATAAAATAATTTCGAATGTTTTTTGAAAGTCTGTATTTTTACCTTCCGTCACCTCTAGGTAAGGAAGGTATTGTCTTTGGTCAAAAAATTCGGTGGTTAGTTTTCATTGAATAAGCACGTTTTAGGGTCTTTACAATACGATTTTACTATTTTTACGATGATGTCTGTATGTGTGTGTGTGTGTGTTCGTGTGTGTGTGTGTGTATGTGTGTGTGTGTCCCCGCCTTTTCGGACACGATATCTCCAATACTAGAATTCCAAAAATTACAATTCTTGCGTATTCCTCTACCTTACAACCATATACAGACCTGTTTAGATTTTGGTTATAATTGGTCAACCGGAAGTACCCTCGTTTGAAGATTTCAATAGTTTTTCTTGGAAAACTCAGTTAAATGTTATTATGACATAAAGAATATATTATTACCTATACGATTTGATTGCATTTTATATTTGTTATTCAACAGATATAGAGTTAAAGAAGAATAAAATAATAAATTTGATATAAATATCATAATTCAGCCAGCTATGCTAACTTAACCATGGAAACTGCTAATATATTCAGGTAATTCAAATTGACAGATGTCAGTATCAATAAAATGTAAATCAATGAAAGAAAAAGGGAAGTAACTCTAGTGTTAGAAGTGTCTAGATATAAGAGAGACGATTACATTGGTTTGAACATGTAATGAGGAGAGATGAATATATTAATAGAAGGTGGAAGAAACATAGGAAGACCAAATATAAGATGAAAAGACTGTATTGCAGAAGATTTGAGAGAAAAGGAACTGATTGAGGATGATACGGAAAACAAAAATGAGTGGAAGAAGAAAATAAAAAATAGCGACCCCCTAACGAATGGGAAAAACTAAAGAAGAAGATGTCTGTGTCTAGTTCAATTTGCATAGTTTGTTTATGAAATAACTTTACTGGAAATATAGGATATTTTGCAAGAAAATTTATGTATGGGGCCGCGTGCAGTAACATGATTTTGCTGAATTTGGCAAGCAGATATGGGGACCTGTGTCAAAATGACAGCAATTAATTATGTCCATAACTGACAAGTGTTATAATTTTTCATTCAAAATTTCATAATTTTCTTATTTCATGTGGTTCATGAGTATGGAATTCAGTTGCCGAGAAAGAGAATCACATAATACCAAAAATTTAGAATCTTTCGCAAGAAAATTTATGTATGGAATTTGTACATAATACACAGGATTGACGGAAGGTATTGTGCTGGCCACATCAGATTTTTTTGTTTAATCTACAATATTAATGTTTTTTGTCTTAAATTCCGCTACAGTGAAATAGCTCATTTATTTTCGTTTGCATAAACAATATTTCAGCTGTGAAAAAGGAAGCTCAGGTAACATTAGCTTTGTAGTACTCTGCAGAATAAAACAAAGTCTTAAGTTGACAAGAATAAAACAGAGCGGTAGTTATGAATAATGTTTCCCCAAGATGCCTGAGGGTGCTTGCAGCGCAACAAAGTCTACGTATTCACCATAAGATCTAACATACGTATCTACATAATATTCAAACAATTTGAAAAATGTGTTGATATTTTTCGTTCATAACAAAGCCGGCCCAAAAACCACACCAAACAGTGCATCGTTCAGGGTGCATTGTTTTTTCAGCAGTCATGTGTGGATTTTCTGTGCCACAGATGCGACAATTTTGCTTGTTGACGTAACCACCGAGATGAAAATGAGCTTCGTCAGAAAAGATGATTTTTCGGTAAAAATGCTTCTTCCAAGCTTTCCGTAGCCCAATTAGAGAACTAAACGTTGCGGATGGTCGTGCGGCATCAGCTTCTGCACTAATTGAACTTTGTATGGCGTCATACCGAGATCTTTATGCAAAATTCGCATCAAAGAAATGCGTGAAATGTTCAATTCCTGAAAACGATGGCGAGTTGAGGTGCTTGGTTGTTCTTGCACACTCTGGACAACAGCAGAGAAGGCGCTTTTTTACCGAATTTTGAATGTAATTTTCTTGCACTTTCGGTAGAAGATTCATCACTTTGGAAATAAGTTTTTAATATTTCCCAACGTTGTACAAGCGTAAATCGTCTCATTTCGTAAACCGCATATATTAAACTAACTTCCTGACATAACACAGCTGACATTGGTGTTGCTAACTCAAGATAACCTTTAGTTCAAAATGGAAACACTAAAGGGGCCATCCTGTAGGTGAATTTGTTCTAGATGAGTTAGATCATTTCATTAATACAACCAAAAAACAAAATGTTTACTTTAAACATTTTCTCATAAATTATTCGGATTGTCGAGCCCATATAGGTATACGTATACCATGAATTTTATTATCTAATTCGAGTGTGTTGTCTCCACATATATAATGATTTGTCCATAACGTGACAACGAACAACGTATAATACTCAAACTAAACGTTTAGTCTGCATAGTGTAAATGTAGACAATGATCCTGACTGGCGAATTATATTTTGTATCTCGACTGTGCTATATATTCGTACCTGGTATTGCAGCAGTGCTGCGGGGCTGCGACAGATGCTGAAGGGATGGTAACAATTAATTACACGAGACATTAATAATTCAGTCAGTCTGAGACGCGAGCGCAGACACTCTCAGCCAGTGCTCTGCGCTCTGTGTACAGTTTACAGTCGTTGTTGCTATGCTACAGGACCGGGAACTGCCTCTGTTTCTCATATCTGCATGATTTTCGGTGTATACGAGGGGAATTATTGACAATAAGACACTTGGTTCATATTTTCTAGATGTTATTTTAGCAGCAGTTAATTATTGAGCAACACTCAATTATTATTGTTATTATAAAATATTATTTAAAATGTTTATTATATTTTTGATGTGTATTACAACAAACTGTGACTGCTTGGAATTGTTACGATTTATTAAAGCCATTTTTTAAAGTCTAAAGTTTCACGTCTCTTTAAAATATGCGAATTTTTTCTTGATTCACCAAGTCTAAACTTATCAATGGCTGTATTGATGATCCCCGTTCTTTTTCCTGTCTTAATTTCCACGCTCCTTCTACTAGAACCAGAAATACCTTCACCTTTTATTTACCCGCTGCTAGAACTTACTGCCTTATGATTTCACCTATTTGTAGAATGTGTCATATTTACACTATTAAGTTCTCTAAGGTTGATATCTTCCAGTGAGAGTTTGGGAAATTCTCAAACTATATCACCAAATATTGTTAAATTTGTGGTTCTTTACTACCCTTTATTTGGGCTTGGCCTGTTGGGTGGTTGTAACTAAATAAATAAATAAATAAAATCTCTAGTATAAAAATCCGCACAATGCCTGGTAAAATCAGTTCTTCCGAGTGGAGCTTGGCATCTGAGCTTCTCGATGTTCTAAGTCCAGTTTGGTGAAGCTGTTTCTCTCTCTTTTGGTAACAGGAATACTAACAGTATTTTTTATATCACACCAGTACCAAAACTTGTAACAGGTACGGTACTGTAAACAAAAATATATGATCGAGATGCGTAGCGTTTAACTCTGGTCAAAGGTAGCGGAATCGCTGCCACCACTATCCGTATTTTAAAAGACCTCGGCTAAAAGGACACGTGCAAAATGGGTTAAACAAATCAATCAATATTTGGGTAGTGTCATTAAGATATTCAAATTCAATTGATACTCACGCGTTGAACCACAGTTCACGAAGACACGGTGGAATTGGGTATGAGGCAGAACAACAAGTATTTCCAATAAAAACAAAATTATATAAACTTTAATAATTCTCCGCGAATACAACGCGATAAATAGAATCAATATAAACTAAATCTCTAATTTACAAAATCAATCTCAAGCAGTATACATCGGTCTACAAAGCTTCCAATATCGATTCACAAAGATACCAAGCTTGGTGTAAGACACCAAGTCATAGACATGAACAAAATAAGCCAAATGTAGCAGTATAAAAATCTTAGACCGGACTGCTTAATGTAGCATAGGTAAAGGGAAGTATTATTACAACCTTTTCTGGTGGTTAGCGAAAATATGGGGAAGAACCCCGTGCGTAGCGTGCAGTTTGGACCGAAAATGGGAGCAGCGAAATATGTATAAGGGTACTTACTCCGTGCTAGAACCTATGCCAGGGAACTGCTGGGCGAAACGGCTAGAACCCTGTGGATTCCACTTCGCTGTACTTCACTGGTTATTAGGTTTATTTGAATGAGATATCACCACCAATATATTGGAGTAAACGAATTAGAAATAAATACAATAATAGCAAATAAAGGCTTATAACTTGAGCGTGCGTATATTAAACGCTGGACGAATGTGACAATGATGTGTAGTTTGGCGTTGAACTGCTATTTCCAAACTGTATTACGTGCGAATACTTATTCGCGTGGGCGTGACACAGAGCGTGGCCTAATGTTGAGACAGATTTCTTCTGACTAATTCGTTCTGCGATCAGTAAAGAACTTCTAGCTATACATTTTTGCTAACTAATTGAGCCGTCGCTGGCCGGACTATTTCAAACATAAAGCATAGTCCCGAAAACTTTATTCTTCTGTTTCTCGTGTAATATTAATTTGTTATTATTAATAATAAATATAGATAACCACCCTATTGTGAAGTATTTTTCTATTGAGTTAGGTTTACTAACCTTGTAAACTGTAATATTTTATCCAGCAAATTACGGGAGAAAGTGTCTGAAAAGTTTTTTATCCGAGGTAAGTTTCCAGTTGAGCCGGGCCTGCGTCATCGTGTTACAGTATTCCCTGCTCCCATAAATCATGCTGCATACTCCTGTAATTATTAGCGCGTTTCATTCTGATGAGGCCGGCCGCAACGCCGTTCGCTAGGGTATCTCCGTCGCTGCTATGTGGAGGAAGCGAACAACTAACATGTAATTCAAGCAAAGACGAGATGTTTGCACATGTCTGATATCAGGATGTCGTGGATGTTTTTCTCAAGTGTAAACTTTCAATTAATGCGAGATAAATAAGCTGCGGTTTCTAATTATTATGTCGGTGGAGGTAGTCGTAGGATGCTAACAAACTTTGGTTTTATTATATTAATAGGCAATATGTTGTAAACGAGCACGGAATTTGTAGATTTTCATATTAAAATCAGGTTACGGGCTAACATGTCACGGATCCTAATTAACCTCATTCCCTAAAAAACTATGGCGAGCAGATTTGTACGTGAGGGAATTTTTAAATGGGTTGAAACCGCAGCAGAACGCCAACAAAAATGTACTATACAATTTGCGCAATTCGCTCGTCAAAGCGCTTGTATTAATTATCTAGTGTCCCATGAAAATCTCGTGGGAGGGTGTACTCTAAACGCCAATTTTATTGTTATGGGTAGCATCTGCCGGTTGGGCAAATCATTGTTTCAAGAGATTCATTTAAATCACAGGCAATTATGCCGTTTGGGCCTATTAGCTAATTGCGACCAAACGAATTAAACATTTTTCATTTATCATTTACTAACCCAAGTTAATTGCAATTCTCTCTCTAACATTAATCACATACCTATGTAATTAGTAATATTTAAATACATATTTAATGATTACGCATTTATCTCGAGAAGATAATATTAAGAAAATAGTTAACGTTTCCTGTACTTGGTGACAGGGTTCAGTAGAACACATACGTTGGAACGACCAAACCGTAGTCGAAGATCCGGATAAGCGAACATCGCAGATCAACACAGAATAACACGGAAACAAATTTCAAGATATTGGAGGAAGAGCCGAATTATTCCAAACGTATGTTTCTTGAAATGTTACATTTCAGGAATGATTGCAATAACATCAATGCAAGAATTGATAACAGCGTATATTTTGGTGTATTGGAAAAGTTCAAATTTCAGGCCAAACTGATATGTAACATTTCAGGAAACATACGTTTAGAGTAATTCTGCTCTATCTCCAAAATGTAGGAAACAATCATCTTTCGCCACACATTCCTATCTAAGCATACTTCTTTCGCCTCGGCCACACTCATATTCGCATTCATACATGCTCTTCTTCTCTTCATACTTGGAAACTTTCTCTCTTTAAGCACCCTACCAACCACATCCATCCACTTACACACTGGTCGACCACGCAATCAAAAACCCTCAACTTCACTAAGATATATACGCTTAACATTGTTCACTCGTCATTCTCTCCACATGCCCAAACCATCTCAACTGACTCACACCAACTCTCTTAATCACCGAAACGTCGGTATAGTAATAATAATAAATGCTGTTTGACTGAACTTTCGAGTAATTATTATTAACACCTAATTAATTATTAATGTTGGGCATTCATATTCAATACGGAAAACTTATTTTTAAATAATGAACAAATAGTTTGTCCTTATTTTATATTTTTGGTTGTTTGAGTCTGACTACATATGAGTTTCTAAATAGTGGTAATTTGAAATGGAATGACTACCTGCCTGCAGGATGCAGAGCAAAGCAGGAGCAGTAGCTGGAGCAATAGCAGTAGCAGTAGCTATTCCACATCACCCGGAGGCGAACTAAACCAAACCGAATGTAATCAATGGAAGCGTTGAGCTCCGAATGTGTGAACTGTTCTGCAAACACGTCCTACATTCCTCTCTATGTGAATACGGGTACATATAGAAGTATATACTCTTACATAATACAACGCGAATAATCCACCTCACCTGCATTTCATTATTAGCGAACTTTTGAATAATTGTAATAATTTAAGTTTATTGTAGTTTATTAACTACGATTTAACACATTAATATATTATATAGACAAATACATTAAATTTCCATTAGTTAATGAGTAAGGGATTTAATATAAAGAATAACTTATAATAATTATACATCGTTGAAAAGCAAAATAATCTGATGTGGCCAACATAATACCTCTTGCCATTAATTTTTATTAATTTAAATACGTACCTACATATTTACTAATGCTGCAAACTATTTTAAGTTCATTTGCATATAATTATTGTTTTATTTGCTATTTTCTTTTTAATACTTCACCATTATTAATTTGAAATGTTATTTGACAGTGACATGTATCTAAGGAATTGTGTTTATCTTTAAAACATAGGCTGGGGGATTTATAAACTAGATTATTTTCACCGTCCGTCACCTTTAGGTAAGGAAGGTATTGTCTGGTCTAAAAATTCAGTGATATGTTTTTAGTGAATAAGCATGTTTTAGGGTCCCTATAATACGATTTTACCATTTTTACGATGATGATGTCTGTATATATATATATATATATATATATATATATATATATATATATATATATATATATATATATATATATGTGTGTGTGTGTGTGTGTGTGTGTGTGCGTGTGTGTGTGTGTGTGTGTGTCTGTGTGTGACGAAAGTTTCGGAACGCATAACTTCAATACCACGATTCCAAAATTTATATTTTTTTTCGTATTCCGTAGTTTACATCCAGAAGAACAAGTGATTAGATTTTGGTTATAATTGGTGAACCGGAAGTAGCCTCATTTGAAGATTTAACAGTTAAATATGATTTATTGACATTTAACGTTATTATAACTTAAAGAATATATTATTCTCTATACGATTTGATTGCATTTTATACTTTATATTTAATAGATATAGAGTTAAATAATTATGGGGTCTCGTGGCCGTGTGCCTGAGTGTCTGGTCGCGAATCTGGGAACCCGGGTTCGATCCCGACCGACGCCAAAAATTACTTCGCATTTTAATGGCACTAAATTGACCCCTGTGGTGCACTCTCCACGCCAGCATTGAGTGCCCGTGAGGTGACGCCTGGTAAGCGCCCGCGCGGTACAAATATTTCATCATTACCGATATCTGTGTATGAAGCAGATTGGCACACCCAGCAATGGGTAATATGCCGTGATGATATATTTATTTTATTTAAATAATTATAAAGAAATTAGAGATATAATATTGACGCCAGATAAAAGTTCGTTATATGTAATATCAAAACTGGAATAATGATTATACTTTTTATATAAACAATATTTAACAAATCGTTTCTGAATAGATTCCAGTTCAGTTATATAATATATTTGTTGTTTCATTACAGCGCGAGGTTGTAATGAAACTCCCACTGAGGTATGTATACTCTTTTATTCATAATCATCCTCTTTATACATTAATAAGTTTCAGAACAAATCATTGAGTTATAACCTTTAATTATTTTTTTTGACAACTCTATTAAATTATGTTTAGCCTACTTTATTATGGTGATGTTTACAATGTTTTCTAGGCAACCCCTACATAAACATTTCTAACCCGTGGGGTGGAAGTGAAATCTATTATTTCCCACCCAAGAGATTATCATTGTAGTTAGGAATGACGTATTTCCCAACCTCTAAAAGGTTAGGTATCGACATATTACTATAATGATTGTGAAAAAACGTATTACTATTCTCATTTCTTCCTTAGTGAAAACGGAGTACTCATATTGAATTGATATGAAATTACTAGGAGTGCAAAATAGAGATAATAATAAATCACAACTCTGATCATAATACTTTAACTTAATATTGTTTAATATTTCTATATCAATGTGCATTTTGAGGCCAAGAAATATCCATATATTTGCATGACAGGACTGCATTGCAGCCGACCTACAAATTTTTAATCCGTCCAGATTTATTTATTAATGTTATCAGTCAGCAACACGGAAACAGCTCGTAAAATCACTTAGTAGAAAGTAACGAACGTTTTGAACTAATTGAGAATCAAGACTGCACGGCATCACGGAAGGCGGTGGATTTGTTAGACTAGAAATATGAAAGCACGCTGCAGTTGAACTTAAAAATTTATATCCAATAGCGTTCGGTTGCAAATATTAGAATATTACCATATTCATTAGATTTTATGTTTCTAGATAATCCTTTTTAATGTAAATAAATAATATATTGATTGATAAGAATTATTTGTAATCATACCTATAAGTTTAAATCGTAGAAATAGACCTTAATAAATTTAAAAACGATGTTCGACTATTAAAAATTGCAACAATACATGGTTAAACATCACTTAATTCTGTAGATTTTATTGGATAACTAACAACTGACAGGTGTTTTTTTTAGTTTTTGTGAATTAGATTAGTATTCTGACCAATCCAAGGATAGAATTTATCCTATCTAAACCAACGCTATTTTCTTACGTAAAATAATATATAAACTTATAAAACAAAATGAAATACAATTGATTGCAACAATTATACATTAATTGATTATAACAAATAATATTATAATAAAATAAAATAATCAAGACAAACATGTTGCTAGAAACATGTGTCAATTTTTATTCATACGCTGAAATCACCGTCATCACATTGGAATGCTATTCTAAGAAAAATTTGACTGTAGTAATAATTTGAGCAAATTTCATATTGCGATTAATAATGAACCACAAATTACAGGTTTATGCGTCATAATATTCAATGTATGTACACTCAACTATAACACATATATGTTTATTGATATATTATTGTCTGAAATTATTACTGGTTGCTATAAATTAATTATCACGTACAGCAAATATGTGTATAAATTAATTCAATATTTTGAAAATTAATTTCATGTTGGCAGTGGAGCAGTAAAAAAGAATTATACGGAAAATTAGAAATAATTTTCCGAATTTTGGAAAAATTCTTTTTGGGGTCTCATGGCCGTGTGCCTGATTATCTGGTCGCGAATCTGGGAAACCGAAATCTATCCCGACTGACGCCAAATATTTCGTATTTCAAATGGCACTTTCCATGCCAGTAATAAGTGCCTGGGACTTAACACCTGGTAAAGGCTTTTTTTTAAACACCCTATACATTTTATAATAGATAAATCAACATTCAGTATCTACATGTGGACAAAAAATTGTTTAATTTAATTAAAAATTGTTTGTTAGATACAATGACAGAAATACGTACCTCCGTAGTTTATACAGTATCTCTTTGTTTATTTTATACTACTATAAAATTTACATTTGAGAGTTTAAAGAAAGAAATATCACCAAGTAATTTTGAGAACATTTCTCGCATTCAGTTGCAATCTCAAAATAGAATCACAAAATGAAAGAAGAAAAGTAGCAATAAAGGAGTTCTTGAAATGATGGTCGTTTAGCTTATTTGGAACATTTGGCAATGTGCATTTATGTTGATATTATTACCATGCAATCTATCTTAAAAGTATTAAAGCTGTTTATTGTTCTCCAGCGAATAACAGGAAAACAAAATTCGTGCTTTATATATTCTAGGAGTTATCGTGGTTTTTTTTTGTTGAAACCTGAACTAGAAATCGTCAGCAAAATAAAAGGTCATTAAAACAGGCCATTGCTAGTATTTGTACGATTTTATACAAGATAAGCGAGCAAAATTACCTAGTATTATTATCATTTTTACCTTCCATCACCTTCAGGTAAGGAAGGTATTGTCTTTGGTCAAAAAATTCAATGATGAGTTTTTACTGAATAAGCATGTTTTAGGGTCCCTATAATACGATTTTACCATTTTTACGATAATATCTGTATGTATATATATATATATATATATATATATATATATATATATATATATATATATATATGTGTGTGTGTGTGTGTGTGTGTGTGTGTGTGTGTGTGTGTGTGTGTGTCTGTGTGTATATGTTCGGATCTCATAACTTCAATACCACGATTCCAAAAATTATATTTTTTTCGTATTCCTCAAGTTTACATCCAGAAGAACAACTGATTAGATTTTGGTTATAACTGGTGAACCGCAAGTAGCCTCATTTGAAGATTTAACAGTTAAATTTGATTTATTCACATGTAACGTTATTATAACTTAAAGAATATATTATTCTCTATACGATTTGATTGCATTTTATACTTCATATTCAATAGATATAGAGTTAAAGAATTTTAAAGAAATTAAATTTTATAAATAAGCCAGCTGTTCTAAACATGGATACTACTAATATATTCATATAATTCAAATTGACTGATGTCAGTATAAATAAAAAGTAAATCAATGTTGCAGAGATGAGGATGTTGAAGTAGATGTTGGTGAAGACATGGAAAGATAGGTAAGGAAATAACTCTAGTGTTACAAGTTTCTAGAAAGATACAAGCGAGATGATTAGATTGGTTTGAAAATGTCATGAGGAGAAATGAAGAATATATTGGATGAATGGTTAGTAATAGAAGGTTGAAGAAACACAGGAAGACCAAAGATAAGATGGAAGGACTGTATTGCGGAAGACTTGAGAGAAAAGGAACTGAATGAGAATGACACGTAAAACAGAAATGAGTGGAAGAAGAAAATAAAAAAGCGACCCCTAACGAATAGGGAAAGCTAAAGAAGAAGAAGAAGATGGTAGTTTCAAGTGAAATTTGCATAGTTTGTTTATGAATAATTTTACTGTATGTATGTATGGAATTTATACATAATACACAGGATTTACGGAGGGTATTGTGCCGGCCACAACATATTTTTTAATAGGCTCGTGGCCGCTGCTTCCAATTGTCATATTCGAATTTCATATAATTGTCTTCAAATGTGTTAGTAAGACAATGATGAAGTTATTAGACATACGTTTCGAAAAACAAATGAAGGAAATCACAAGTAAGACAAAGATAAATATACAATTACTGGTTCAGAAATCAACGACGTGAATCTCAAGTGAGGAAAATCGGTGTATAGTGAATTGTATTCATAGTTGATCTACGTAGTAAGAAACAAAAGAATGAATAAGAAAACGAATTTCCCGGTGAAGAGTTCCTCGTCTGCACAGCTTGCTTGGCTGATATGCGATGCACCGAGTGTGCCTTGACTATAATTTATGTGTTGAAATATGTATTATGCCGGGAATGTCATGAAAAATGAAATGGAGATCAAGTGACCGAGCCGTTTATAACCGTTTTAATTTATCACGGCGTCTTTTTAACGCATACGTCCGGTTCTGCTGATAAATGCAAACTGATGACTATCATTCGTAGCTAGATTATAAAACCGTTAATTTTATTTTTCCGTTTACTTCTGCCTTTACGATAAACTGTGAGAAATGTCTTAGTTTATTGCTCTTTCGGATAGAGGATTTAATGTTGTTGGTGGAGATAAAAGTTCCAATACCCTGACGTTATCAATGTTATATCATTCTGATTTCACATTGAATGATTTTTATGGTTATCAGCATTTTTTTAATAGTACCCGTAGTGCAAAAATTGCTATTTATTGTTATAATGGGATCCTCCGCAACAAATTACAGAATAGACCATTTATATTAAAACTGTCAAAGTTTTCAAAATATTCAATTTTTGTTAATGCCTTCAACATCTACGTCCCTCTTCCCTATGCTCTTACGTACTCATCTAAACGAATCTAAATTATTGCTACACTCAAGCCTTCTGCTATCGTGGTTCAGAAGGAATGTTGTAAGGATGGAATATATATTGGACAAGAACACAGAAAAATGATTTAAATTATTTTCTTCGTGTAAATTGCATAAGCTGCAATTCTCTTTATCTGTGAATGTATGGGAGAAACCGTCTTGGGTCCTTATACATACAGTTTTAGAGCACAAAATTGTTGTTTTTACCTTCCGTCACCTCTAGGTAAGGAAGGTATTGTCTGTGGTGATGAGTTTTCAATGATTAAGCATGTTTTAAGTCCCTACAATACGATCTTACTATTTTTACGATGATATCTGCAAGCGTGTGTGTTTATGAGTGTGTGTGTGTTTGTGCGTGTGTGTTACTATAATTTCGGCCGCGATATCTGCAATACTAGAATTCCAAAAATTACAATTTTTAAGTATTCCTCTTCCTTTCCATATGCAGACTTGATTAGATTTTGGTTATAATTGGTCAACCGGAATAATCTTAGCCATACGAATTGATATAAAGAATTATAAAGAAATTAAATCTTAGAAATCAGGTAGCTAATGCTATAACTATGGAAACAGCTAATAATATTAAGAAAATTCTAACTGACAGATGGCAGTGTCAATGAAAATAAAATGTTAAAATAGATATTGGGGAAGTCACGGAAAGATAGGATAAGGTATGAAAGAATAAGGAAAATGACTTGAGTGTTAGAAGTTTCTAGATAGATACAAAAGAGACGATTACATTGGTTTGAACATGTAATAAGGAGAAATGAAGAATATATTGGAAGAATGGATAGCTTAAGCATAGAAGGTAGACCAAACAGAGGAAGATCAAAGATAAGATGGAAGGACTGTATGGCGGAAGAGGACAACACGCAAAACATAAATGAGTGGAACAAGGAAATAAAACATAGCAACCCCTAACGAATGGGAAAAGCTAAAGAAGAAGATGTTAGTGTGAAGTGCAATTTGTATAGTATATTTATGGAAATTTAGAATCTTTTGCAAGAAAATTTATGTATGGAATTTGTTCATGATACATAGAAGTGAGTTTTTTTTTATTTTTAACCTCTATACGTAAATAATTATTTTGTCATGTTTTTACCATAAATAAAATAAATAATTTATTTATTTCTTCTCACAAATAAGTGTTTCTGAAATAAATTAAATTTTCTGTGCTTTTGGCGAAATTGCGTGCTTTATTGGTGAAGTTTATCCAAAAATAAATGACGTGTTTTACAGCCAATAACTGTTTGTAACTTGGAAGTACTAAAGAGTTAAAACTTTCGGTTTGAGTTTCCTTCTTGTGGGTTTAAATTTTAGCAATATTCGGCTGCAGGGTTACTCGTTTATGAGAGTTTTACTACATATTTTATGGCTTTTAATGTAACTTTAAACGATTTCCTGTCAGAAAAGGTTTTAGGAAAATTGTGCTTTATTTCAATTCATGTTAGATTGTGCTTAATTTTTGACATATTCATTCGTAACAACGAACATGATATGAAACTCGAATATTTTTATAGAGTTAAATAGTATATATGATGCTTCTGCATGCAATACATTTCGAATATAATAATAATTTTATGGGACTATAAATTTTATGTTTAATATTTTCTGGAACATGTTATTCAGATATTCTATTAATATATTTTGTATGTTTCGTGTGGCTCATGTATATGTGTATCTCGAATTTATTGTGCGGTTAATGTAAAAGCTGTAAATGTGTTAAAATATTAAGCATTTGATCACAATTAGGACTTCGGGGCAATGAATAACAGTTGTTCACATTAGATGTACATTAGAAGTTCGCACTAAATATATATACGGACAACGCTATTATTCAAGTAAAGTAAGCGAATACGAATAAAATTTTCATCCTGACACCATTTTGATTGAAGCTCAATACCGAACCCAGTTTTATACGACGGTAAAAAATCAACACTTGTAGCTATGCTTCAAGGAGACTGTTTTTGTCTTTATCCCTGATAATGGGTTTCAGCAAGGGTTGACGGCTTGACACTGCCCTCGTCATTATCTCCAAAAAAACATGCCATGTACATGGGTACAAGATATTCCAACGAATTGTTTTACATTATTAGTCAAACGCATTTACAATATTACAATAGCAAAACTGTTTCACTTTTCGGATATTTCTAACAATGTTTTATTTAAATAATATATATTTATTTATGAAATTTGGAGAACCAATAATTTTTACAAACCAATTATAGGATCCCACATATTAGCATTATGAATAATTACATATACAGTACTCGTAAGTAGGTACATAGCATAATGAAAAGATTTAATGAAATACAAGAATGGATTATCAAAAATACAAATTAAAACATGTATAGGTATATATATATATATATATATATATATATATATATATATATATATATATATATATATATATACACTTTTTATTTACAAAAAACTGTTTTCCCATGTTAAACGCCTATGTTAAGGTTTGCGCCAGTGTTGATAACCACTAAACGTTTTTCACTGTGTTATAGAGCAATAGACCAACTCTCTAGAAAGGTTTAGGTGAATGAAACATTATGCTGTAGCGGGATCAGTCGCTACACAAATGTAAAAATAAATAGAACAAATTGTATAACAAATTAATAACTCCTAGAACAATTATGATGGTTATTGATTGAAACACAGAATTAGGTAACGAACTATTTCTTTTTATAACGTTGTGAAATAACGTAACAATTCGTTAATGTTGGTCCATCTCTGGTGTTAGCTGATACTTGTCATTTACGTTTCACTGTTCATGTTCACTGCAGTTTGCAGTTCTACCAGTTCTATTTTCACTTCCACTGTGGGGATTCCCCCGAAACAAGCTTGCCAACTTTTCAGTATAAAGATTTTAATGATTTAAATATTTAATAACTAATAATACATAAGTTATCAAATAGTATTTTTATTTTATTATGTACGGTGTCCCGGTTTTCGGGATCCCAGAATTCCGGTATTGTATTCCCTACTTTGTGGTTTTGTTTGCTTCGATAGTTGATTTTCCGCGCTTTATAAAATAATTTGTGTACGCTAATTGAAAGTATGGTGGTGTATATTAATACCTATATTTAGTTTATTGATCGGGATCTGACCACTAATGGCTTGGTCCCGAACGCTGTAAACAGTTTCAGTACCTACCTTTCATAATGTGGAAACCTCTACAAGAAACCGCGTCCACTATGCTCTGCAATCAATAACCCATGTTTGGCAGCACGTTGTTGTTACGAGTTGTGAGTGGTCAGCAGCATTTGTGAGTGCTTGCCTCTTACAATGGTACCTACCAGATATGTACCTATTATGCTATTCCCATTTCCTTGTTAACAATCATGTCAATATAAATCCTTAAAATACATTGCAAAGAAAAAGTAAACTTCAATTATTAGCATACTTTAAACTAAGAATTTCAGTAACCCATACAAATTAATTAACTACATAGGTTTTGTAACACCCTGTATATTTCTTTGAAATAACTACTTATTTTGTCAAATTTGGAGTTGTGTTCCAACCGAAAAAAATTGTTGTGGCCAGCACAATACCTCTCGCCATTTTCATTTTATGTAGCATAGGGCGCGAGCAGTTATGTGACTTTGTTAGTCTTGGCAAGCAGATTTGGGGGCCCGTGTCAAAATGACAGCTAGTAATAATGTACACAGGTGTCAAGTATCATAAGTTTTCATTCAAAACATTATGATTTTCCAAATCCAAGTGGATTATTTTCCTCGACAAGTATATTCCATACTATTGATGACACGGATCTTCATCTGCTTGCCAAGGCCAACAAAGTCACATGACTACTCGCGCCCTATAAGTAACGAATTTAACATTTCTTGTATACGCAAATAATTGAAATTGTATTTCTTCTTCCGTTCTATGAGAAATTTTGTCCTACTATTCTAATATGTTCAAAATTCTTCAAACTCATTGACAGTATTAGTGGTATTTCTTAAGGATATATGTAATATTAACATACATATTTAATAATACAGTAATATATATTAAATGTACTCGTATCTCCCAGGAAAATCTGATTCTTGTCACTGACATTTTGCATTTATCTGTCAATTACAAATATATCTCAACTGTTTTTTGGGCAACGAGATTTATTACAACAGATTATTCTATATTATTATATACTATATCTCC
Organism: Harpalus rufipes; assembly: GCA_951394225.1. Classification (NCBI taxonomy): domain Eukaryota; kingdom Metazoa; phylum Arthropoda; class Insecta; order Coleoptera; family Carabidae; genus Harpalus; species Harpalus rufipes. Next base: position 57,371,593 of record OX596279.1, read on the forward strand.
AAACCTATACGAGATATAATAAAAAATTAAATGTGTCAGATTGAGAATTTAATTTTCTTTAATATTACCAAGATTTTTTTTCAAAAAATAATGTTTAGAAGATTTTTATCAAGAATCTGCTACTTTCGGTTGTCCAATTGTTACCAAAACCTTTTCAACTCTTCCCAGTAATGTCCGATTGGGAAATACGTAGTTAAACAAATATTAAGTCTTATAGTTATATACATGCACACACACACACACACACACACATACACACACAAACACACACACACATAGACAGACATCATCGTAAAAATGTTAAAATGGGATTGTAGGGACCTTAAAACGTGCTTAATCATTAAAATATGGATATGCGATTTTTAGAACGAATCCAATACATCTCTTAGCGAGAGGTGCGTGAACTTGGCACATAAACTGTGGGTGCAAATTCTGAAATTTTGCAAATATTTTGCACATAATTTGCAACTATTTGCACCCTAAAATTTTTTTAACTACCTTTATTAGTTCAAAAGTTATAAACAATTAAACTTTTTTGTGCCAACTTCACGCCAGCACAAAGAAATATTCGGAATCAAAATTTTTTTTTACCAATAATTTGCACCCAATTTGTACCCATTTGCACCATCAAAATATTTTTGTTATCTTTTTAAATAAAAAAGTTATTAACAATTACTTTTTTAAATGCCAGCACAGAAAGTGTTCACATTTGATAATTTTTTACGGGAATAATTTGCACCCAGTACAACAAAATTTGCACCCTAAAAATTATTTCCCTATCTTTATTATTTCTAAAGTTATAGACAATTACATTATTTTTGTGATAACTTCACACGAACGTACATCAAACTCATTAATTATGGATTGTTATGAGGGTGCAAATTACGAAAGTTATTTATTGTTATTAACTAGGATAGGGTACAATTTGCACCCTAAAAATAATGTCATTTTAACATGTATTTATTTAAATAATTGCGTTCAAATGTAGGAATATGAATTACATCGGTATATATATTGCAACAATGTCATTTATTATGGATTGTTATGAGGGTGCAAATTACGAAATTTATTTATTATTATTAACTAGGGTAGGGTACAATTTTCACCCTATAAATAATGTCATTTTAACATATATTTATTTAAATAATAGTGTTCAAATGTAGGAGTATGAATTACATCGGTATATATATTGCATCAATGTCATTTATTATGGAATGTTATGAGGGTGCAAATTACGAAATTTATTTATTATTATTAACTAGGGTAGGGTATAATTTGCACCCTAAAAATGATGTCATTTTAACATGTATTTATTTAAATAATAGCGTTCAACCGTGGGAATATGAATTACATCGGTATATATTGCAACAGTGTCATTTATTATGGATTGTTATGAGGGTGCAAATTACGAAATTTATTTATTATTATTAACTAGGGTAGGGTACAATTTGCACCCTATAAATAATGTCATTTTAACGTGTATTTATTTAAATAATAGTGTTCAAATGTAGGAATATGAATTACATCGGTATATATATTGCAACAATGTCATTTATTATGGATTGTTATGAGGGTGCAAATTACGATATTTATTTATTATTATTAACTAGGGTAGGCTACAATTTTCACCCTATAAATAATGTCATTTTAACATATATTTATTTAAATAATAGTGTTCAAATGTAGGAGTATGAATTACATCGGTATATATATATTGCATCAATGTCATTTATTATGGAATGTTATGAGGGTGCAAATTACGAAATTTATTTATTATTATTAACTAGGGTAGGGTATAATTTGCACCCTAAAAATGATGTCATTTTAACATGTATTTATTTAAATAATAGCGTTCAACCGTGGGAATATGAATTACATCGGTATATATTGCAACAGTGTCATTTATTATGGATTGTTATGAGGGTGCAAATTACGAAATTTATTTATTATTATTAACTAGGGTAGGGTACAATTTGCACCCTATAAATAATGTCATTTTAACGTGTATTTATTTAAATAATAGTGTTCAAATGTAGGAATATGAATTACATCGGTATATATATTGCAACAATGTCATTTATTATGGATTGTTATGAGGGTGCAAATTACGATATTTATTTATTATTATTAACTAGGGTAGGCTACAATTTTCACCCTATAAATAATGTCATTTTAACATATATTTATTTAAATAATAGTGTTCAAATGTAGGAGTATGAATTACATCGGTATATATATATTGCATCAATGTCATTTATTATGGAATGTTATGAGGGTGCAAATTACGAAATTTATTTATTATTATTAACTAGGGTAGGGTATAATTTGCACCCTAAAAATGATGTCATTTTAACATGTATTTATTTAAATAATAGCGTTCAACCGTGGGAATATGAATTACATCGGTATATATTGCAACAGTGTCATTTATTATGGATTGTTATGAGGGTGCAAATTACGAAATTTATTTTTTATTATTAACTAGGGTACGGTACAATTTACACCCTATAAATAATGTCATTTCAACATGTATTTATTTAAATTATTAATAGGGTTGAAGGTCAAACATATTTTTTATATTAAATTAAATCTTTTTTATTGAACAAATGTCTAATGATAACAATAATAGTGAAATAAATATGTTTCTCTATACCTACCAAATTATAAATACTTACCGCTTTTGTAATTGTGTGTAAAGGTATGTTTTATTAGGTAAAAAATGAAAATAAACAAAAACAAAATAAATAGAATATTTATTAAATTTCAAATTCAACTTACAAAAATATTATACATATGCATGTTAATTGCAAAGTGTATGTTAATAAATGAGCTGTTACACTACAGTATTTCTTAACATTTTTATATTGATCACACTGGTCATCATACAACTCCCACATCGAATCAAGACAATAAACATAGTTCTAATATTTAAAGCTCATTTATTGCTAATTTATTGCTCATGTTTAAAATATATTGCTCTTGCCGATTCGAAGAAAATTGATGTGAGCTAGCTTAAAGACAAGCTGCTCACAACCAAAAATTAAAAAAAAAGCCTGTCGCAAGACAGAATACGATCTGTTATAATTTATTGCTCTAATTAAAAATTTATTGCTTGCAAATAATAAAGGTTTTCGTTACACAAATTGCATACAAGACGTTTTAGCCTACTAAATGAATATCTGACATCAAAAACTGCTTTTCTACGGAAATTATACTTTATCGTATGTCATTATTAGTTTTCAATAATATTTACGCGTGTTAGCTGGAGCAATAAAATAATTAAAGGGGCGCATTTAGCTAAAACTCCAATTTTACAGGATTACCTCGCAACAAAATCTATCTGTCGCTATAGAGCATTTCAAAAATTGTTTGCCTACGGAAATTATACTTTCTCGCAGGTCACAAATTAGTTTTCAACAATATACACGTGTGTGAGCTGGAGCAATAAATTATTTTAACCGTGAATTTAGCTTAAACTCGACTTTTACAGAAATATTTCGCAACGAAAATTATCTGTCGCTATAGGGCACTTCAAAAATGTTTTTCTAAACTAATTTATTGCTCCAGCTCACACACTTGTATATTGTCGAAAACTAATTTGTTATCTGTGAGAAAGTATAATTTCTATAGAAATAAAATTTTTGGAGTGCCCTATAGCGACAGATAATTTTCGTTGCGAAATATTTGTGTAAAAGTCGAGTTTAAGCTAAATTCGGGGTTAAAATAATTTATTGCTCCAGCTCACACACGTGTATATTATTGATAACTAATTTGTGACCTGCGAGAAAGTATAATTTCTGTAGGCAAACAGTTTTTGAAATGCTCTATAGCGACAGATAGATTTTGTTGCGAGGTAATCCTGTAAAATTGGAGTTTTAGCTAAATGCGCCCCTTAAATAATTTATTGCACCAGCTTACACGCGTAAATATTATTGAAAACTAATAATGACATACGATAAAGTATAATTTCCGTAGAAAAGCAGTTTTTGAAGTCAGATATTCATTTAGTAGGCTAAAACGTCTTGTATGCAATTTGTGTAACGGAAACCTTCATTATTTGCAAACAATAAATTTTTAATTAGAGCAATAAATTATAACAGATCGTATTCTGTCTTGCGACAGGTTTTTTTTTTTAATTTTTGGTTGTGAGCAGCTTGTCTTTAAGCTAGCTCACATCAATTTTCTTCGAATCGGCAAGAGCAATATATTTTAAACATGAGCAATAAATTAGCAATAAATGAGCTTTAAATATTAGAACTATGTTTATTGTCTTGATTCGATGTGGGAGTTGTATGATGACCAGTGTGATCAATATAAAAATGTTAAGAAATACTGTAGTGTAACAGCTCATTTATTAACATACACTTTGCAATTAACATGCATATGTATAATATTTTTGTAAGTTGAATTTGAAATTTACTAAATATTCAATTTATTTTGTTTTTGTTTATTTTCATTTTTTACCTAATAAAACATACCTTTACACACAATTACAAAAGCGGTAAGTATTTATAATTTGGTAGGTATAGAGAAACATATTTATTTCACTATTATTGTTATCATTAGACATTTGTTCAATAAAAAAGATTTAATTTAATATAAAAAATATGTTTGACCTTCAACCCTATTAATAATTTAAATAAATACATGTTGAAATGACATTATTTATAGGGTGTAAATTGTACCGTACCCTAGTTAATAATAAAAAATAAATTTCGTAATTTGCACCCTCATAACAATCCATAATTAATGACATTGTTGCAATATATATACCGATGTAATTCATATTCCTACATTTGAACACTATTATTTAAATAAATACACGTTAAAATGACATTATTTATAGGGTGCAAATTGTACCCTACCCTAGTTAATAATAATAAATAAATTTCGTAATTTGCACCCTCATAACAATCCATAATAAATGACACTGTTGCAATATATACCGATGTAATTCATATTCCCACGGTTGAACGCTATTATTTAAATAAATACATGTTAAAATGACATCATTTTTAGGGTGCAAATTATACCCTACCCTAGTTAATAATAATAAATAAATTTCGTAATTTGCACCCTCATAACATTCCATAATAAATGACATTGATGCAATATATATATACCGATGTAATTCATACTCCTACATTTGAACACTATTATTTAAATAAATATATGTTAAAATGACATTATTTATAGGGTGAAAATTGTACCCTACCCTAGTTAATAATAATAAATAAATTTCGTAATTTGCACCCTCATAACATTCCATAATAAATGACATTGATGCAATATATATATACCGATGTAATTCATACTCCTACATTTGAACACTATTATTTAAATAAATATATGTTAAAATGACATTATTTATAGGGTGAAAATTGTACCCTACCCTAGTTAATAATAATAAATAAATTTCGTAATTTGCACCCTCATAACAATCCATAATAAATGACACTGTTGCAATATATACCGATGTAATTCATATTCCCACGGTTGAACGCTATTATGTAAATAAATACATGTTAAAATGACATCATTTTTAGGGTGCAAATTATACCCTACCCTAGTTAATAATAATAAATAAATTTCGTAATTTGCACCCTCATAACATTCCATAATAAATGACATTGATGCAATATATATATACCGATGTAATTCATACTCCTACATTTGAACACTATTATTTAAATAAATATATGTTAAAATGACATTATTTATAGGGTGAAAATTGTACCCTACCCTAGTTAATAATAATAAATAAATATCGTAATTTGCACCCTCATAACAATCCATAATAAATGACATTGTTGCAATATATATACCGATGTAATTCATATTCCTACATTTGAACGCAATTATTTAAATAAATACATGTTAAAATGACATTATTTTTAGGGTGCAAATTGTACCCTATCCTAGTTAATAACAATAAATAACTTTCGTAATTTGCACCCTCATAACAATCCATAATTAATGAGTTTGATGTACGTTCGTGTGAAGTTATCACAAAAATAATGTAATTGTCTATAACTTTAGAAATAATAAAGATAGGGAAATAATTTTTAGGGTGCAAATTTTGTTGTACTGGGTGCAAATTATTCCCGTAAAAAATTATCAAATGTGAACACTTTCTGTGCTGGCAATTAAAAAAGTAATTGTTAATAACTTTTTTATTTAAAAAGATAACAAAAATATTTTGATGGTGCAAATGGGTGCAAATTGGGTGCAAATTATTGGTAAATAAAAATTTTGATTCCGAATATTTCTTTGTGCTGGCGTGAAGTTGGCACAAAAAAGTTTAATTGTTTATAACTTTTGAACTAGTAAAGGAAGTTAAAAAAATTTTAGGGTGCAAATAGGTGCAAATTAGGTGCAAAATATTTGCAAAATTTTAGAATTTGCACCCACAGTTTATGTGCCAAGTTCACGCACCTCTTAGCGAGAGGTAAAAAGAAGTAGTTAGTTTAATAAATATATTATTGAATATAAATAATGTAAATTAATATTAGTATAATACCTACAGTAAAATAATAAATATTTTACGAAAGCAATACTATTTATATTAAATACGTGCTATTGAATGTAAACTGTTTAATTTAAATTTACATATTTTATTTAAAAGTAAATTAAATAACACAAACAAACAACGCTATATAATTGAATAAATCAATTTCTATTGTTCGGTAGGTAGGTAATTAAAAATAATAATTGCCTGTCAAATAAATTTACATACATACGTTATTATGACCAATGTTGAAATTATATTTTTGTATATCCGACATAATAAGAAAATGAAGAATGTTAACAAACATTTATTATTAACGACATAGGGGACAATGTTAGTAATGTAGAAGCACTTTTTGTAAGTAAGGACAGTACAATCTCGTTAATCCGATACACATGGGACCGTCAGATTGTCGGATTATCAAAAAAACTCAGAGAATGGAGGACACTACATAGTTGATAATGTTCCGGTTGGTAAACTACGAGCATTCTCAGTACTGACAAGAAATAATTAACACCACTTCGAAATGGTAGAATAAACGATTTAGCTTTCTAGCAAATATTAATATTACCCGTGATTAATTAAAAACATAGAAAATGAAGCACCTGTCCTCAAATACTTCATCTCAACTTGTGTAATGAAATTTTTATGATAATATTTGTAAGTTGGTTAATGAAATTATGAAAATGAAACACCCTTAGTTAGTAGTAAGTCCCTAGATTTGCTTATTTAACGAGATAATTCAACACTTCCTACCGAACTAACTTAATCTGGAGTAAAGTTGGACGATCGAAGGTCTCAACCGTTGTGGAATGAAAGGTCGTCGGATTTCCGGCTCTGCCTGCGCCCAGCTTGGTCCATCTTGCGATCGAGGAGCGAGGACCGTGCCCAGCATGTTCCTGACACTCCAAACGACCGCTAATGACCAACAATGTGTCTTCTGATTATATCATATGGTGTAATATACGACAGCGTCCGAACTGCGAGCTCTTCGCTGCTAAGCTGGACTCAAAAAACTTCGAATCTGCTGCGATTCGCACACTAATGCACACAAAAATGTCTCTCGTGCAGTGACATTACAGACAAGTAATTACTGAGGAAACATACACATATTTAAACATTTGTGAAATTTATTGATGTAAAAATATCTTTTCTTTACTTCATTTTAATAGGTGTTTCCAAATCATCGAAAATGAGTACATGACTGCAGAATTTAATGCCTTAATAATCAATAATTTCTAAAATTCTTTGAATGAGAATATTCTCAGGGTAGGTACGTTACAAAACTGAAAAGTAATTAAAGGTTCGGTACCAGCGTCAGAAAAATGGTTACCCTAGGGCAGCCATAAATAAGGCTACTAACAATTCCCATGACGCAAGGCGGCCAGAAAATAACATCACTAGGAAATGATAACAGTGGACCACGTGACCGAAAAAAGTTCTACACATTGCCCAATATAGAATTATTAGCGACTAGTTTCAATAAAATGTTAGGTAACAAACTGAACGTTGCTGTAAGTCCATTTCGACAGTCTCCATGCTTTACAGCAAACTCAAGGACCTAGAACATTTCAATACACTAAAAACGCTTTTGATTTGGATAATTTCAAGATTTTGGAGGAAGAGCAGAATTATTCCAAACGTATGTTTCTTGAAATGTTACATATCAGGGATGATTGCAATAACATCAATGCAAAAACTGATTGTCAAGAACTTAACAGCGTATATTTTGGTGTATTGGAAAAGTTCAAAAAGGAAAAGGCAAATTTCAGCCCAAACTGAGGTTCATTAATTTCCTTACATATTATATAAATTTCTACAACTCGCTACATTATTATTGGTGTACAAACGACCAATAGAAGTCTGTATCAATGATGTCACCAGAATCCTCTCACAGGATATTTCCGGCTATTTTCCGCATTATTCGGTTGTCGTTTTTTATAGCAAATGGATGTGTGTATGCTTTTTGAATTTTTTGTACCATGTTTAATAAATTAACTGAACGTTTTTTACGAATGTATTTTGTGTATATACCAGGGTCATTCAATAAGTAAAGAGACAAATTCTATAATTTTAAAACTATTCAATGAATGTGTACAATCTTTTCAGGGGTGTTAGTTGGCAACCTTGGGATATGATCTGATCAGCTGTTACATCATTTTATGTCAACATAACATAACCGCAGAAGGTGTAAAACCAAGTGAATTTTTTTCTGGAATGTTAATACAGTACGGTAAAAGTTGTATGAACCGTGCGAATTTTTACAAATGGGTTGATCGGTTTAAAAGTGGCCGAACAAGTGTAGGTGTTGAACCCCGATGTGGATGTCCAGTGGATGACCATCTTTTGGGACTCACAGGGTCCAGTCTATTGCGATTTGCTTGAAGATCAGCAAACTATCAATAGCCAATACTACTCTGAGATGCTAGAACACAAAGTTAGACCAGCTATCAGGAGCAAACGCCGTGGACTCTTGTCAAAAGGAGTCATTCTTCAGCACGATAACGTCCGCCCTCATACAGCCCAGCTGACCCGTGATAAGCTTCAAGAATTGGGTTGGGAGGTCTTACCTCATCCTGCCTACAGTCCCGACCTCGCCCCATCTGATTTTTACCTGTTTGGACCACTCAAAGACGCCCTACGTGGAAAAAGATTTGCTAACAATGAGGAAGTTAAGGAAGCGGTGCAAAAGTAGCTTCGGGGTAAATCGAAAGAATCCTTCGCCAAGGGAATTAGGAAGCTGCAAGAAAGATGGGACAAGTGCATAATTGTGGGGGGCTATTATGTTGAAAAATAGCCTTAATTTTGAAAGATTGAAATAAACCGTTTATGAGCTATAGCCATTTGTCTCTTTACTTATTGAATGACCCTCGTACATTGTAACAATCTGTAAGATCTTACTACCCTGAAGAAGGTAGGGGAGCACCGAAACTTTGGTATAGTGAACTTTCGAGTAATTTTTAACAACTACTCCACATCACAGTCAAGAAATTACCCACAATTTTATTTTAATTATTAATATTTCTCTGATTTTTAAACTTCACACAAATAAATAAACGTTGCATTTTTGGTAAAATGTGACTATAATTAACTAATCAGACAACATATACTTGCTCATTTCATAATATTCAAATATGAACAAATGGTTACTATATTTTATGCGTGTAACATTAGCTAATAAATTAATTCAAACAGCAGAAACTGATGTCTTATTTACATAAAATGCAAAATATCAAACACAGTTGAACTCGCATTGCAGGATTTTAAAACAACAACGTGAAATATATGTCGCTTGTAATCCGACGTAGGTACTAAACGTAAAGCAACAAATCTGATGCATCTGCCTTACAATGTTACAAATCGTGCTGGATATTTGCAGGAAACAAGACGTACACGAACAAAACGTAAAATACAATCGCGTTTATTCACGGATCTAGATACAACTTAAACCCAAGTTACGGTACGATTCCAATGTGAAATTGGATGTCTAATTCACCAGGTAATTTTCTATTATATTTACAGCTTCACGGGGATATACATATATCTTACTAAAATACGGATTACAAATATTGTATAATATGCGCAGTGCAAATTTTAGGGTGGTGAGAGCAGGAGTACGTTCATAAATTTACTTTAAAGTTAGAGTTAAGTAAGGGCGATAAGGGCGTGACCATTGGAGTTAAGTTTGAGTAAACGAACGATTTAGAGTTTTGTGTAATTCGTGTAGTCATAAAAACATCACTGATCTAAATTACCATAAACAAATAAAGAATGATAGCATATTTACTTGTGCGCATATCGAATAAAAAGTACCCACCTCGCTCGAGGTAGATTGGAATAGTTAACTCTAAGTACATTAATTTTCGAACGCAAGTTATAGTAAAGATTTCCGAACGTATGCAGTTAACTGAGAGTTAATTTCCGAATTAATTAATAAAACACTCACCAGGCGACATATAGTTATAATAATGATTTTTGCCAAAATCCTATTCTGCTATTATGTTTATCGTTACAAAATGTAAAGATTATACTTTCAAATCGTCTAGCGGTCTTGCTATTATGATGTCCACAAGCATTACAATCAAGTAATTTATTCTAAATTGGATAATGTATTCAAAGTTCAAGAATCAACTTATACAAATAATTATGTTGACATCTGTCATGTCATGTGATATTTTTATGAGTCATTGTAGACTCTTTTAACGAAATAAAAAACAGTTTATAACATTAGTTAACAAGATACTTAAAACATCTGATTTGACTCGCATATTTTCTGTTGCCGTTTATATATTTTGATTATTCACATTCCAGTTTCCACTACATTTCGATGAAACTTATATGTATTAGGTGTTAAAAATTACTCGAAAGTTCAGTCAAACAGCATTTATTTTTACTATACCAACGTTTCGGTGCACCCTTGCACCTTCTTCAGGACCTGCAACAATTATACAACAAAAATGTAATACATTCAAAATAACATGGACATTATCAACACTTACAGTCAGATCTTAAAGATTGTTACAATTCATGTATATAAGATACATTCGTACAAAACATTCAGTTAATTTATTAAACATCGTACAAAAAAATCCAAGAGCATACATATATCCATAGCCAGAACACATTTGTTTGCCGTGTTGGTCTGTGTTGATCTGCGATGGTCGCTCATCAGGATCTTCGAACATTCCAATACACTAAAACACACTTTTGATCTGGATAATTTCAAGATTTGTGTTACATCAATGCAAGAACTGATATTCATGGACTTTTGGAAGAGTTCAAAACGGAAAAGGCAAATTCAGGCCAAACTGAGTTTCATTAATTTCCTTACATTTTATTTAAAGTCCTACAATTTGCTATATTATTATTGGTGTACAGACGACCAATAGGATTCCTTATCAAGAATCTTTACACAGGATATTTTTGTTGTATTAATCTTACATTTATTATTTGTAATACCCAATTTGTAAATATATTATTCTTTGTAAAAATATCATCCAGGTGATTTTTTTTTTATATTTATTTGTATGGTCAGGTGGAAGAATAGCCTTTGGCTGAACCCCGTGGCTTATGGGCAATAAAGATATATATATATATATATATATATATATATATATATATATATATATATATATATATATATATATATATATATATATATATATATATATATATATATATAATCATCGCAAACTATTTCTAGAAACAAGATCTGTGAGAAGGGTAGTATTTTTACCTTATCTAATTTCGCTAGGAGTGCAGGGTTAGAGGATAACTTAGATGGCTTAAAATTATATGAGTTCATCGCTTTTATCACCGATCCCCGGAATCCTTTACGATTTCGCCGCGCGAAGATCCTTGCGGATAAGAATGAAGCCCGTATTAAATTGGTTCTTATTTGAGACTGCAGATAGCTCTGCGTGTGACGCATATCTTACGGGAAGCAATTATTGCCGCATTCGATGCCGTAAAAAATACCTGTCGCTGGCTTCTATAGTACGCCGTCTGCGATCAGGAATTAGTTCGACTTGGAAGCGGATATAGGAGTCGTTAAGGAGTTGCGTGGTTGTAAATTTTATTGATACTTATCATTAACCCCTTTGATGACTAGTGAAGTGGTGAAATGCAATCGAATTTATTGTATTTATTCATGACGTTGTCTTATATGTGCAAATTAATATTGAAGTTCATTCGCGTTTTATTATCCGCATAAAATATATAGTGGCTCAATAAAATGAGAATGAATTACTTCACGTCTGTCATGTTAATAAAATAAATAGGAAAATTAATTGGTGTATAGAGTAAATTGAAGACAATATACAGGGTGACTCATAAATATGTGCCAACAATAAGGAGGTATTAACAAAAGACCTGCACAAATTTTATAACTTTATTATTTAATTTACAAAAGGCTATAAATTAACAATTTCATCCTCAAATAAACAACAGTTAAATAACATAATCTGCTCAAAAATCCGCTGTAATTCTCATTTATTTTTGAAAGTCCAGCTAATATTCTAACATTCTCTTTTTACGTTCCGTCACCTTTATGTAAGGAAGGTATTGTCTTTGGTCAAAAAATTCAATGAATAAACATGTTTTGGACTCCCTAGAATACAAATTTACTATTTTTACGATGATGTCTGTATGTGTGTGTGTGTGTGTGTGTGTGTGTGTGTGTGTGTGTGTGTGTGTGTGTGTGTGTGTGTGTGTGTGTGTGTGTATGTGTGTGTGTATGTGTATGTGTATGTGTGTGTGTATGACGATCATATTGAATCGAATAACTGCAATGCCACAATTCCAAAGAAAAAATTTCGTGTTCCTCGAGTTCAGCAGACGTGATTAGATTTGGGTTATAATTGGTCCACCGGAAGTCATTTGCAACTTTTATAAGTTTTTCTTGACAAAACGCAGTTAAATATTATTTCATTACATGTTATTATAAATTCTAAAGAATATGTTATTATGTATACGATGTGATTACATTTTATGCTTCATATTCAATAGATATAGAGTTAAATAATTATAAATGTATTCAATTTCATAAATCAGCCAGCTATGCTAACCATGGAAACTGCTAATATATTTAGATAATTCAGATTGACATATGTCAATATCAATTAAAATTAAATTAATACGGCAAAGATGCGGATGTTGAGATAGATGTTGGGGAAGACACGGAAAGATACTGTAAGGAATAAAAGAGTAAGGGACATAACTCTATTGTTAGTTTCAACATGTCATGAGGAAAGATGAAGAATATATTGGAAGAAGAATGAATAGCAAAACAGAAATAAGTGGAAGAAGAAAATAAAAAATAGCGACCCCTAACGAATGGGAAAACCTAAAGAAGGAGATGTCATTGTCAAGTGCAATTTGCATAGTTTATTTATGAAATAATTTTCCTGGAAATTTAGAATCTTTTGCAGGAAAAGTTATTTATGGAATTTGTACATAATCGAATTTTTTTTTATACCTTGGGAACTTTCAAATGAAGTCAAAAAAAATCATTAAACCTTATAAATAAAAAGTTAACATTGTTTTTACCGTCACCACCTCCCATTAACCAATGCAGGAGTATTGAGAAAATTTTGGAAAATATTACAAAATAAATTTCGTATTATGATGTAGCAAATATCAAGTTTCATAATTAGAGATCGCGCCAATGTTCATATAACTTTTTTCATCCAAATAACCTTTCTCCTAATGCAGGGCCTGATTAAGGTCTACGTGCACCTTATGTAAGTTGTTTGTAATCGGGCGCCCCCTAAAATCTGTGCGCTTGGGCTATAGCCTACTCCAGCCTATTTGGTATTCTGGTACTCTCCCAAACGAAAACACCCTGTTGTTATTTTATTGGCATTTCACTATATTTTATTTTATTTATATTATATTTTCTCCAAATTTGTTCAATGTCACATTTCGCATATCCTTTTTTTTAGAACTACAATTTGTCATTTCAAATAAAAATCTTTAGTTTTATAGGAAATTTCTTTTGTAAAATGGAACATACGAATATTATTCTGCGAATAGAATAGGTATTGTATTTATTTTGCTGACCCAGTTATATTTTTTGATAAACACCATGTTTTATTTAAATAATCTAATTTGCAATGCAAAATAAATTATTCAGTTAATTGTGAACAATAAAAATTGTGTAGTTTTATACTGTAAATTGAGTACAAAATTAAATTGAATTCATTAAAATATAACATGTTCCACAATGTTGTCCCCGCGTTTGTGTTTTATTCAACATTAATTAGGACGTTTGTGTTACTTGGTTTCCTTTTTTGTTCTTATTAATTATTCGTATAAAAGGATTAAACACAAAGTAATAAGGAAATCATGTTTACTTGCTTGTTACAATGGAAAATTACTGGTCCTTCGTAAATGAAAATGGATTTCTCTGAATATAGGTACATACCGGTTGTTTACGTTTTTGTTAACCATAGGAAATAGGTACAATTGTAAAATTTAAATACCTATGTATGTATTTCTTGTCCTATTAATTTTTACCTTTCGCTAAGAGAGGTATTGGATTCATGCTAAAAATCTCATATTCAGATTTTAGTGAATAAGCACGTTTTAAGGTCCCTACAATTTGATTTTAACATTTTTACGATGATGTCTGTGTGTGTGTGTGTGTGTGTGTGTGTGTGTGTGTGTGTGTGTGTGAGAGAGAGAGAGAGAGAGAGAGGTTGTTGGAGGTACGATTTCTCAAATTCTATAAGACTAAAGACCTGTGTAACTACGGATTCCTCAATCTAACAGTAATGGGAAGAGTTGAATAGGTTCTGGTAACAATTGAACAACAGGAAGTGGTAGTTTTCTAAATATTATTTTTTGAAAATTTGTTACTACAAATAATAAAGATAATTAAATTCTCAATTTGACACATTTAATTTTTTTATTATATCTTGTACAGGTTTGGAGATAAAGTATATAATAATATAGAATAATCTGTTGTAATAAATTTCATTGCCCAAAAAACATTTGAGATATTTAAATGTCTGTAATTGACAGATAAACGTAAAATGTGTCAAAAATTAGCATTTTTAGTAATACTACTGGAAGATTTTTCTGGGAGATACGAGTAAATTTAATATATATTACTGTATTATTAATTAAATATGTATTTAAATCATAGGTATATTAATACATATATCTTTAAGAAATACCGCTAATACCGTCAATGAATTTAAAGAATTTTGAACATATTAGAATAGTAGGACAAAAATTATCATAGAACGAAAGAAGAGATACAATTTCAATTATTTGTGTGTACAAGAAATGTTAAATTCGTTACTTACTCGGCGCGAGCAGTTATGTGAATTTGTTGGCCTTGGCACGCAGATATGAGGATCCATGTCAGAATTACGGCTAGTAGTTATTTATATAGATGTCACAATTATTGTCATAATTTTTCATTCAAAATTTCAAAATATTCTGATGTTTATATGTCATCAATACTATGGAATATACTTGTCGACGAAAAAAATACACAGTCACATAACTGTTCGCGCCCTATGCATCATAAAATGAAAATGGCGAGAGATATTGTGCTGGCCACAACAGATTTTTTTATATTTACACTTTTGTTCTAAAATTGGTAGTGCAGTCGTCCCATGTCGGCCCAAGTAATTTTGTTTAGTATAATGGAGTTTTTAACTATTAATATCAACAAGAAAAATATTACATATTTAATGAAATACAAATTGAATAGAGAAAGGATAAAATAAATTTATTAAAATATGGACTTTTGTTGTATTTAAAACAAAACCCTTTAACAGTAATATTTTTGTGCATTCGGCCAAATTTCATTAATATTACAGAAGGGAACGTCCCTATTACGTTTTGAGAATGATATACATAATATGGAATATTTTAGAGCGATGTTCTGTTTAATTTTGGAAGTTATAATTAATTAAATTACTGTCTATCTTTTGAAACTGATACCAGTGTAATTATTTCGCATTATAACATGGAAATATGCCATGAATTCGTTCATTTCATGTTCGAACATGCTAAAACCATTATTAATACAATTTTGTAAATTTTAACATTCATGGAGCTTTTCACATTTGAGTTTAATTGGAATAAATAATGATTGCCCAAGAGGACGTTACTATCAATGATAATCGACCCTATATTTGTAATATAGCAGAAATTGTTGCTTTAAGGCTTACGTAAAATTTGTAAATTACAAAATGGAAACTGCTGATAAAAGAGAGCAAAATTGTATCCAATTAACTTTTAATGTTCCATGATTTCATTATATTACATTAATTTAAAATACCATTACTTAGGAATATATTAAACATAAATTTATACTAATGGCAGTAATATGATAAAATTCAATGAATATAAAGGGATAATAAATTAGGGAGAAATATTTATATTTACATTACGCTTTAAAAATTACCTCCATTATTTTAATTTCTCTCATTTGTTTTGTTAAATTTAGAATTAAAATCCAATATATTTCATTTGCTAAATGCTACAACAATTATTTTTACCTCCTGCTACCCTTGGTAAAGGGAGGTATCGTGCTAAAAATCGCATATCGAGATTTAATAAATGACCACGTTTTAAGGTACCTACAATCAGGGGAGGGATCCCAAAGTTGATAGGGATCACACCCCAGGATCTTACAAACCCATGTTGTTGTTTCACAATTCGAAAATTAAATTTTTACCTCTCGCTAAGAGAGGTATTGGATTCATGCTAAAAGTCGCATATCCTTATTTTAAAGATTAAGCATGTTTTAAGGTACCTACAATCCGATTTTAATATTTTTACGATGTTTGTGTGTGTGTGGATGTATGTGTGTATGTGGGTCGGTTGGAAGGACGATTTATCAAAAACTATAATACTTAATCTGTTTAACTACGTATTTCTCAATCGGACATTACTGGGAAGAGCTGAAAAGGTTTTGGTAATAATTGGACAACCGAAAGTAGCACATTCTTAAAAAAATCTTTTATATATTATTTTTTGAAAAAAAATTGTTCTTGCTTGTATTAAAGAAGAGTAAATTCTCTTTCTGATACATATAAATATTCCATTATATCTTTTATAGATTTAGAGATAAAGAAATATAAGTTATACAATAATCTATTGTAATAAATCTCACAGCATAAATAATATCATGGAAACCGATTAAATAAAATTAAAATGTTTGTAACTGACAGATAAATGTCAGTGTCAAAAATCCAGAGACATATTATTTCTTATTGTATTAATAGTTCAATATTTAAAATTCTAGGTATATTACATATACCCTTGAAAAATACTGTCAATCCCGACAATGAATTGGAAACATTTCGAAAAATTAGAAGAGGACAAAATTTCTTCATAGAATGAATTTAAAATTAAACAATCTAAATATAAGTAATAGATATAAGTAGAATTTTTGATGTAGAGTATAGGTATACAAGAAATGTTGAATACAATAGGGCGCGAGCAGTCATGTGACTTTGTTGCCCTTGGCAAGCAGATATGGTGGGTTTTCATTCTAAATTCAGTGATTTTCCAATTCCATATGGTTTATTTTCCTCGACAAGTAAATTCCATATTCCTGGTGACAATTTAACTTCGTAAATTTAGAAAATCTTGAAATTTTAATGAAAAATTCTGGAATGCATTTTTTTATTGGCCTTCAAAATTAGGGAAGTTATTCTGCCCCACCTTATGGTAGACATAAGTGAAATTTGCTTTGGCAATTGGAAGTTGGTGTATATTAGTGGCTTTGCGCAGCAATGCTTGTTCCCAATATACTCCGAGAATTTGCTTAATGATCGTAACGGACACGGTTTGAATTTGTGAGAGAGCGGGATGGCAACGGCGGCCACAGCCGCAGTCATTCAATTACGTGCAGTGAAACCCTCTGCATCCAGCTCCAGCGATGAAATGCATCTGCTGGCTTCTGGTCTCGCTACTATGCTGATGTTGCCTCTATCTCACACATCACATATGCACTTTTATCCTGGACTAGCTCCTACATTCACGTTATGCCAAGAAAATTATGCCTTTTACAAGTCTTGAATGTTTTCAGGGAAATGAAAAGAAAATTCACAGTGAAGTATGACACAAGGAAATACATTTGCAACGAAATTTAGTTAGAAAGAAGGATATCTCCTTACTATTGTAAACGAAAAATCTGATTTAGCCAACACATTATACCTTCCATGAGTTGTATGTATTTTTACCTTCCATCACCTCTAGGTAAGGAAGGTATTGTCTTTGGTCAAAAAATTCGGTGGTGAGTTTTCATTGAATAAGCACGTTTTAGGGTCTTTACAATACGATTTTACTATTTTTACGATGGTGTCTGTATGTGTGTGTGTGTGTGTGTTTGTATGTGCGTGTGTGTGTATGTGTGTGTATGTGACCGCGGTTTGGTCAACGATATTTCCAATAATAGAATTCCAAAAATTACAATTCTTGCGTATTCCTCATCCTTACAACCATATGAAGACTTGATTAGATTTTGGTTATAATTGGTCAACCGGAAGTACCCTCTTTGAAGATTTTAACAGTTTTTCTTGAAAAACTCAGTTAAATATTATTATAACTTAAAGAATATATTATCTGTATACGATTTGATTGCATTTTATATTTCATATTCAACAGATATAGAGTTAAAGAATAATAAAGATAAAAAAATTCATATAAATTTCATAATTCGGCCAGATATGCTAACTTAACCATGGAAACTGTTAATATATTCAGGTAATTCAAATTGACAGATGTCAGTATTAATAAAAAGCAAGTAATTGAATGAAAAAATAAGGGAAGTAACTCTAGTGTTAGAAGTTTTTAGATATAATAGAGACGATTACATTGGTTTGAACATGTCATGAGGAGAGATGAATATATTAATAGAAGGTGGAAGAAAAATAGGAAGACCAAATATAAGATGAAAAGACTGTATTGCAGAAGACTTAAGAGAAAAGGAACTGAATGAGGACGACACGGAAAACAAAAATGAGTGGAAGAAGAAAATAAAAAATAGCGACCCCATAACGAATGGGAAAAACTAAAGAAGAAGATGTCAGTGTCAAGTGCAATTTGCATAGTTTGTTTATGAAATAAATTTACTGCAAATATAGGATCTTTTGCAAAAAAAATATGTATAGGGCGCGTGCAGTGACATGTCTTTGCTGCCTTTGGCAAGCAGATATGGGGACCAGTATCAAAATGACAGCAATTAATTATGTTATATTTTCTTATTTCATGTGGTTTGTTTGTTATCAGGAGTATGGAATTCAGTTGCCAGTTGCAGGGAATCATAAAATACCAAAAATTTAGAAGAATTTATGTATGGAATTTGTACATAATACACAGGATTGACGGAAGGTATTGTGCTGCCCACATCAGATTTTTTATATAATATATGAATTCCTATGGAAATTGGACTTGACACTGATATCTGTCACTTACGGCTGAATTTGCCATTCCTTAATCATACGTTGATCCACAGATCATTGCTGATTCTGAATCAATCCAACTTGCCATCAAAAATCAAGCTAATCTACTAATCAAAATCAATGATCAACTGATTCGTCATATTCCATGAATCAAGGACTGATCACATCTTTGAATCTTAATTTTAACGTTTATAGTTATGTCAGGATTCTAGCTGTTGTACTCATTTATAACTTTTTCTCAATATACTCTTATATTTTTAGTTTTTTACACAAAATTAACTGTTAATATCGTAAATAAAGAAAACAAATCCCTTAGTAACGACTATAAATATGCTGATTTTTGTTTTTCATCATCATTTTTACCATGCTGATTTCAAATGATTCAGATTTTGCACCATATTTTATTTTCTGCATTACGACAAGCAAGCATTGTTGTGAAGTAAACCAAATAATATTTTTCAATGCAATATACTAGAATATGTATTATAATTGAACATAATTTCCTATAATTTACCAATAATTCATCTCATTTGTTGAATTTTTGAAAATGAATGCTGATGATATTTTAATGGCTTGGCTTTATGAGCTTTATTGTTATTAATAGACTTACTAGAGCCATTATTTGGGCATTACCCGCTATTATAATAATTAATTTTGCTATTGCTCCAATAACATGTATTCATTTCCGTTCATAAGGGTATGTGCATTATAATACTTTATATTTGATTTCCGTAGTATTCATATAAATCAAAACTGAAAAATAACTTCCTTACCTAAAGGTGACGGAAGGTAAAAAGTAAATTATATTTTTATTGATTAGATGTAAACTGGTTTTAGAGATGACATGTATGAAATCAAAATCGATAAATTTTTAACGCTTAATAAATTTGTAAAACTGCACCAAAAGTTTTTGATTAATATACATATTTTATATTATTACGAGAAAGAGAGCGTAGCTGACTCCATTTCGGGGGTATTATATTGAAAAATAAAAGATATTTTCGTTGGCAAAAGTCCATTCATTATCAAGTATTTTCATCCCAGTCACGTATTTATAACTCGAGAAGAATATCAGCCATCAATAAGTTATTTTCAGATTTTTCTCAATTTATATTTAGATTTATTTGTATAATACAGAGAATTTTGAACAATAGCTGCATTTATTTTCGTTATAAGAAAGAGGGATAAATTAATTTTCTCAGAAAAGTTGTCCAGGAGAATGTTGGAAGTGATAGCAGATGCAATGTTTTTATGTTAATAGTTGGGAACATCATTTGTAAAATAAAGAGAAGTTTGTGATAGATGTGTTGTAGAGCTGTTTGGAATTAAATAGATTGCTAAGGTTCAATGCTGGGGCGCATCGTGACACTGGTCTATTTTATTTGCTCTACTTGCTATTTTAGTCCAGACTTTATTACGTGCTTTGTCTCGGTTAACTTCTCTTTACGACTTTTCAGGTACTTTCTTTCTTATTTATGTATCAAGCCTGTTCCGATATAGCTTCCTATTAATTTCTTCACCTTTGAAATGTAATTTACAACGTTTAAAATAGATATTTTTATCTAAACCTGCCTTGGACACAGAATATGTCAAAAATTCAAAGTTTCAAGAGTTAAAAAATAATACTTATTTCAAAACCGTTCAATGTATGGCAATGGTTCTCCATACCTTACCTATACCTTTCATTAATATGCATTTGTTTAATTCCGCTATAACTGTGGATTTAGGTAATCATAACATATATAACCTTATAGCCCTAAGACTCACCTTCAACAAATTAGAACTTGGGTAACTACAGGTTCAGTATTTCACGTTTACGACTTATCATAGCTGTCTGAGGAGTCCTAGAGCGGTGTTTCTAGGCACGCATACACAATAAACTTCCTTCTGTTGGGTCGCCAAATCTCATTGGTGTGGTCGCAATCAGTTATGGAGATAGTGTTAAAGGTTGGGTACTTTCCCACCAGACCTTCGATATAACTGAAGACCAAATATTGTTCTTATCTATTAGGTAAGTTTAAAAAAGCATAATTTGAGAAATAAACACTTATTTGTCTACATTTGTTTTTCTAAATCACGAATCACGCTGTATCTTCGATATACCAGTTCTTGATAGCTTTACGATTTTATGCAACAGGGTGTATATCGTGGATAACGGCCACTACTAAAACTAAAATAATTTTCTAATTGATTCCAGATGATGTCTTTTTATTCCAAGAGAAGGAATCTGTCTTCCTGGACACAATTATATTTTTATATTTATCGACTATTTTAATTAAATTAGTTATTTCCGTTGTAGTAAAATAAACTGCTATTTCTCTTTGTCTATAATTTTCACCACTCATTTTTGCAAGTCGTATTTATCATTATTTCTAAACGTTCAAACTGTGGTTTAAACTACAACTGCACCAAAACACAGACAAGTGAAAAAGTAACCAAATTGCTATTAAAAATGTTACAGTCAGGTTGCCAACTTTTAAAACATCCTAACACAATTGTAATCTTTCTGATAGCAATCTGCCAGTTAGCTATCCGGAGAATAAAAAATCATGGAGCATAACCCAAAAATCTTATTCTCTAGTTAAGACGGTAGAATAAATTTATCTAATAGATAGTAAACTGCTACTTTATCTGAACTTGGAACAACCGGGCCTAAGTAAGATATAAGCTTTTTTCGAAATTAGCGTAAAACGAGTTTTTGCCTGTAGCTCAGAAACAAAAGAAGATCGAAAATACTTTGACAATGAGACACCTGTACAGTATAATAGTAGATGAAATTTTTATGACAGATATTTTACACTTTAATATCAGACGAAGAAATGCGCTACTTATATTAGTCATTCACGTCATACATGAACAATGTAGCTCTATAATAGCGTAGAAAAACAACACTGTTATTATACTGTATAATTAAAATGGCATTTCCTGAAATTAGAAGACTTGGAGACTGTAATAATGAGTTAGTACTCGTAATGATACCATATTAGACACTATAAAATAATTGGCAATCGAACCGCAAATAACAAGGCAAGTAAAATATCGACGCAGCGGTATATGATGGGAGAAATGCGTGCCAGCGCCTCATCAGCTGGGCGTTGCGGCGTTACCCCTACGTTCTACCCGCTTCCGCCACGCGCCATTGATAACGTTATTGCTACGCAATTATACTGACTTTTTACGTTTTATTGAGTACTGGATTAGTAATTGCTGATTACTTTGTACAATTTTTTTTGCAAACTATTCTATGAGCGTTTTCTTTTTAGGGGAGAAATGAACTACTCCTAAAAAGAATAGTATGTTTCTTAAAATAAGAAGTAGAAAATAAAACATATAGCATTATAGTAGTATCCTAAGTATATAAATTTTTATACATAAGTTCGAAGAATATGTGGTATTATGACTGACTGCGTCAGAAATTATTGCAACAGATTTTACAAAGTACCTATAATAACGTTACATATTCATATAACCAAATACGTGTATTCTTGCAATATGAAACCGGAAAATGTAATTTCATTATTTAAATATTATTGAAAAAGCATTAGGGCACATAAGCGTGAATTATGGTAGAATTAATTTGGTGTGGACTGGCAGGGGCGGTGTTTAATATTCCGCGGCTGTCCGACTGATGAAGCCGGCGCGTGTTTCGTTATGGATGCGATGCGGATAGAGCTTTTTCCCGTCGCCGTTGGCCTGATACTGATGGCTCCCGGATATTGAATGTGTGGTCAAGCGAGCTTTTATTTCTAAACTCGGTTGTTTACGCGAATTTAAAAAGGGCATAACAGTGGTCCCTAACTTTTTTGAATGCTGACACTTTAAATTATAAAAAATAAATCTGATGTGATCCACACAATATCTCCCGCCATTTACCTATGGGGTCTGGTTGCCGCGTGCCCGATCAACGCCAAATAATTCGAATTTTAAATGGCATAAAATTAACCTTTGTGGTACAATTTTCCTTTTAAAACATTATTAATTATTACTATGAAATGTTTATTTGTTGACAGTGACATTTATCTGTCAGTTACATACATTTGAGCTGAACTATGTAATCATAAAGATGTGTTTAAAGCATAAGCTCCGAGATATAATTTTTATATTACTTTATAAATTTATCCATAAAATATATAGAAAAAGTATTAAAGCATAGGTTTGCTTTAATACTTTTATATTTTATAATTTTTATATTACTTTATAAATTTATCCATAATATATATAGAAAAAGTATTAAAGCAAACCTATAAAAAATGGATTAATCTTTAATTTTTATAATAACAAATTGCGAAAAAAATACATTTAAAGGTATTTTTTGAAGAAAAACTATATTGCGCTTCAAGAAAACTGTATCGTCTAATGTACAGTAAAATTTTTCGTCGTCTTCAAATTGTATGAATTTAGATTTTTGTTCCGCCCATTATGACAAAATCAGTAGTGTCGCTTGTTTAGTTTTTATGAGGGTACGTAATATACTACTGTTATTTTATTATTATAAAAATATATATTACAGTAAAAACATTCAAAATTCAAAAAAAGTCAACTGGTAAGTTTATAAGCAAATGTAAAACCAAATATGTTAAAAATTAGATAATGACACAATGTCAGTGTCAGTGACTCTGACAGAAAATAACGTTATTCGTACGACTATAAATCAAGGTAATGTATCTGAATTAATAAATAAACTTACGTTACAGCGAAAGTATTATCAACAACGAGCATCGTTTTAAACTGGAATGTCCTAACTTAGTCGAAACAATTTGATTTTTTGAAAGACAAGCGTGTTATATCCATCCTTATCGCACACTTTTATAGCCTTTACAAAAGAAATAGATAAATGTATGCCTATTTGTTAATTCGTTCGTGATACAGATGACCTTGATCGGACATCAAATTTTTTACATTGTACCGTTATTGTACCGTCGTCGTACCGTCATTGTACCGCCAATGTAAATCAAGCATTAATCGGAATTAATTTATATTAAATATTCTTTAAAAAACACCGCACCCACTAAAAAACCTTTTCGCACGTCAAAGGGCATTTACATCCCTGGTTAAGATGTTAAGAACCTCTGGTATATAATAGCCGTTCAGTATTTTTTATTCTCCTGTAAAGTAGAAAAGGTTAGCGGGACAGTCATTCTGTACTTTTTCTGCTTTGTGAACAAAGATAACATGTCCCTGAATTTTTTAGCCTGTTTTGTTTTCTGCGAGTTTTCAAGTTTGCTCGGTTAAGTGTTTTGTGTCCGAAATTTTGTTGAAAGAAGTTTGTTGCCATGTTAGCGGTGATTTGAGATTTTCCTTTTTCCTAGTTTGCAACTTTTACCATCTAGTGACCTGGACTTTAAAGTACATAGCAAAAAAGTTTGAAACTTTGCTTATTATACGGGATGAGTATTTCTGTTCATTACTGGAATTACTAGGGCTTAGTCGACGGAATGTTCAATCGAGCGCGACATGTTCTTTTATTCTGTATTTGAACATGTGTGCTTCTACTTTAATTCGGTCTATGTACTTCTCTTCCAGCTGAACTGGAGTGTTGTGCTGCAACTGAAAATGACTTTAATGGCGTCCTAGCATCCTTTTGATGTAATAATCAAAAAGGTAAAGTACTCTTTTAATGCAGTTTCAAATGTATTTACATACAGGAGAATTAATACGCGCACACGACTATTACAAAGTTGAATCGGTAACTACAAATTGCTTTGGAATTCAAGCTTTTTAATACATGATATATTCCTTTGTCAATTGTAATTTCTAAAATTATATGTTACGTATGCGATATCAAGAGATCACAATGAGATACCACCGAAATATTTTTAAATGGAACCATTTACATCAAAGAATTAAGAATTAATAGTGTGGAATTTACTTGTCTAGGAAAAGAAACATGAAATTGGAAAATCACCAAATTTAGAATGAAAAATTATGATATTTGACATCTATGTACATAATTACTAGCTATCATTTTGACACGGGCTTCCATATCTGCTTGTCAAGGCTAACAAAGTCACATGACTGCTCGCGCTCTATTGTATTTAACATTTATTGTACACCTACACTCTACACCAAAAATTCTACTTATATCTATTCTTTATATATAGATTTATTAAAATTCCAATTCATTGTCGGGATTAACAGTATTTCTGAAGGGTATGTGTAATATACCTATAATTTTAAATATTTAACTATTAACTCCGGCACTACCATATACCAAATTGAAGAAAGCCCTAATACACCGAACTTCTTCTTCAGAAAAGGAGAAATTACAACTGTTCACTATTTCTAAATTGGGTGATTCTAAACCTTCTCAACTTTTACGTAAACTCCGTCAATTAATTGGTACCAAATCTATGGATGACGCATTTTTAGAAGAAATATTTATTCAAAAACTTCCTACTAATGTCCAAATATTACTTGCTTCAAATATCAACGCTTCATTGGACGAAAAGGCAGATATAGCAGACAGAATTTTGAACGTGACGCGGCCTTCAGTTTCTTCAGTGAACTCAGGTACACAAGAGTTTTTACTAAAACCTTTTCAACTCTTCCCATTAATGTCCCATTGGGAAATACGTAGTTAAACAGATATTAAGTCTTATAGTTTTTGAGAAAAAACATACAGACATATATACACACATATATCTACACACACACACACACACACACATGCACACACATACACACACACACACACACACATACACACACACACAGAAATCTGAAAACCGAAATTTTTCGCGATTACAATACAAGGAAGTAAAAAAAGTAATTTATTTCACTTATTATATATGGAATGAATCTTTTGGGGAAATTGTTTATTATGTATTTATTTATAAAATGAAGAAAGTCAAAGAAGTGGCGTAGGATCAGTACAATTAGTATTTTTTTAAAAATGTTTGTTGAACGGCAGATTCCCAGCACAGAACAGAATTTATTAATTCGAACTGTTAGCTGATTCTTCTTGCTGCACAAACAACAATTTGCGTAATGTTCAGCCAAGTACAAACCACTTTTTGTTTTGCTACTGGAAGGCAAATCACTCGCCTTTAACACGACCTCTGTGGATAAAATTACTTAGAATAGGAATGCGAATAAGAAATTCAGAACAATCAACAATTTTCCGAAAAGCAAACACGAATTAGCATTTCATTGAATTTGAACAAAAGCATAAATCTCCATCTTCCGTTCGCGATTGTACAGCCTGCTCAAAATGTATCGATATGTTAATTCTTTTTCCATTCCCAATCGAAATTTCTATTCTCAAGCAAGCCGTTGGATCGTGTGGTGTTCAGTGTTGTCAAATTGAAACCGCTGGTATCTCGATCCATTTCGTTCTCCCGAAGTCGTTTACGTTTTTGTAGCTCATCGCGGGAAGCGTAAAATAACACTGGTACTCCCGGGGGACTCGGCCGGAAACGGACGGATCGAGGCGGTGATCGGCCGCCGCGGGAAATTTAAAAGTATAATTTAATCAGCGTCGCGCCGCCTGCTAGGTGAACGGAAATGAACAGGTGCTTGTTCTACCGAATGCAATGCATTGCGCTGCGCTGTCTATACACTCCTCTTTCCTTTATTATTTAAATATATTACAATTCAATGAAAATTTTTATTGGTCTACAATTTATTGTACGCAGGAAATGGTAATGGTTATTTTATTGGTTTCCATCTTGGAAGGATTACTTGTAATACGGGGCCTACGTTAGTTGAAACATAAAAGTGGAGAATTTTGGAAACTCCCATAAAATATATATAAATAATAAGAAAATGTAGCTTTTCATAAATTCTTTTTCTTGTTGATACCTACTCTAGAAATTTAAAAATCTGATGCGGCCATCACAATACCTCCCGTTTAATTTAATTTTTATTCATGTAAATACTTAAAATTTAAGTAAACGCTCACACGGTACAAATATGTCATTATCGTTACCAAAATCTGTGTACAAAGCAGATTGGCACAGCCAGCAATGGGTAATATGCCGCGACGATATATTTATTTTATTTATTTATATACTCACATATATTCTTACATATTTACTTATGCTGGTAACTCTATTATGTTCCTTTCCATATAATTATATTGTTCTGTTTACTATTTTCTTTTTACTATTATTATTTGAAATGCTTAATTTGGCGACAGTGACATATATCTGTCAGTGAGTTGCGGTTAAAGCGTAGGCTCCGGGATTAAAATTATAGATAGTTTTATAAATTTATCCATAAAATATATAGAAAAAGTATTAATGCAAACCTGTAAAAAAATTAATAAACTTTAATTTAAAGGTATTTTTCGAAGAAAAACTATTTTGAGCTTCCAGTAAAGTGTCATTTCCGGTTATCTGATTTACATCGAAATGTAATGTAATATATTAGAATAAGTTAGAAATACAAGGTTTTAAAATTTTCTGAACAATAGTATTTGAGTTATAGCGTAAAGAGGATCCACACGCACACACACACACACACATACACACACATACACACACACACAGACAAACATACACACAGAAATCATCGTTAAAATGATGAAATTGAATTCTAGGGATCTTAAAACGTGGTCATTTACCAAAATCTCGATATGCGATTTTTAACACGATCCCTTGGTAAGGCGGTACAGACCTCCCTTACCAAGGGTAGCGGGAGGTAAATATGTACATTTTTAAAATACGATGCGGCCAGAACATTACCTTTTGTTAGTTCTATATATTTTGTACAAATTCCATACAGAAAGTTTCTAGCAAAGAATTGCCGGTAGAATTATTAACACAAACATACTATGTCAGTTGCACTTGACACTGACATCTTTTAATTATCTTAATATAATAATAGTTGTTTCTATGGTTATAGTATAGCTGTTTTTAACTCTACAACCATTGGATATGAAGTATAAAATGTAACCAATGCGTAGAGAGATTTAAATGTTTTTTAATATTTATATAACATTAAATGTAAAAAATAATACTTAACAGCGTTTTTTCAAGAAAAACTGTTAAAACCTTCAAATGACGATACTTCCGATTGAGCAATTATAACCAAAATCTATTCAAACTGCATATAAATGTATGGAAGAGGAAAACGTAAAAATTGTAATTTTTGGAACAGACATCATCGTATAAACAGTAAAATCGTATTGTAGGATCCTAAAACGTGTTTATTTATTGAAAACTCATCACCAAAGGCAATACCTTACCTGAAGGTAAAGGAAGGTAAAAAACACGGTTTCAAATTTGTAGTTTATTGTTGTTTCTTGTCAAAAGCAATTACCATGTTATTGCATCTTGCTTGTCAGGAAGTATAATTAACTACATCTAGCTGGAGAGTGTAGAGTTTACTTTTCAGGCGTTTCAGTTTATTTTGAAAGTTGTAGTCTAACAGGGTATGAGTATGCGTAGCACATGTTTTTACAAAGCACTAGCGGGGAACATTGGTGTTTGTATTTGTACTCGTATGTTGGTAGCTCTGAATACTTGGCTTTAGTTCTGCACTCTCGACGCCTGAATTCCGAACTAGGACTCCCGTGAGATTGTTCTTCACGGTATTACGATCGGAATAAGCTTTTCAACTCTACACTACAACATTTTCTTTTTCTTCGTCAACGTTGTTGTTAGTTTATTTGAATCTTGTTAAATAGTTAAATTCAGTGCACATACCACGATGAAAAATCTTTTGCGTTTCGGTTTTATTTCCAGTTCAATTAATTAAAATTTTAGTTTAAAATTATAACTTTACATAGCTAGTCAGTTTCAATTCTTATAGTTTCTAAGATCCCAATAGTGAGCCTTGTAAAACGGGCACAAGTATGTCCCTGCGATTATATCCATTTAGTTTATTAAAAATAAGTTAATTACAACAACAATGCTTAGTTACAATAAAGAAAATTTTATTACAATAATGAAATTACTAACCAATACACTTAAAAAGGGCAAAATAAGGGAAATTAAACGATCCAATACACCAATTCATATTCGAATGACAATTATGTACTTATCCAGAACACTTCTATCTTTATAGGCTGAGACTTCTCTTTTATAATAACTTCATAGTTTAATCAAATAAGTTTGTACACCAATACCCATTATATTTCTAAATTATACCCATCCGCCCAATAGAGTGTCTTGTCTCTGTTCGCGAGTTAAAAATTCTCTCGCTGTCGTGAATTTCCTATAAGATTATTTGTTATAATTACCTCTCGCTAAGAGAGCTATTGGATTCATGCTAAAAATCGCATATCCAGATTTTATTGAATAAGCACGATTTAAGGTCCATAGAATCCGATTTTAACATTTTTACAATGATATCTGTGTGTGTGTGTGTGTGTGTGTGTGTGTGTGTGTGTGTGTGTGTGTGTGTGTGTGTGTGTGTGTGGATGTGTGTGTGTGTGAGGTTGTTGGAGACACGATTTCTCAAATTCTATAAGATTAAAGACCTGTTTGACTACGGATTCCTCAATCTAACAGTAATGGGAAGAGTTGAATAGGTTCTGGTAACAATTGGACAACCGGAAGTGGTAGTTTCTAAAAAAAATATTTCTGAATATTATTTTTTGAAAATTTGTTACTATAAATATTAAAGATAATTAAATTCTCAATCTGACACATTTAAATTTTTTATTATATCTCGTATAGGTTTGGAGATATAATATATAATAATATAGAATAATCTGTTGTAATAAATCTCCTTGCCAGAAAAACAGTTGCGATATTAAAATTTTTGTAATTGACAAATAAATGCAAAATGTCAGTGTCAGTTTTGGGAGGTATGAGTACATTTAATATATATTATTGTATTATTAATTAAATATTTATTTAAATTGCAGGTATATCAATATTACATATATCCTTAAGAAATACCGCTAATACCGTCAATGAATTTGAAGTATTTTGAACATATTAGAATAGCAGGATAAAATTTCTCATAGAACGAAAGAAGAGAAACAATTTCAATTATTTGTGTGTACAAGAAATGTTAAATTCGTTAATTATAGGGTGCGAGCAGCCATGTGACTTTGCTGGCCTTGGCAAGCAGATATGAGGATCCGTGTCAGAATGACGGCTAGTAGTTATTTACATAGATGTCACAATTGTCATATGTCATAATTTTTCATTCAAAATTTCATAATATTCTGTTTATTTGTCTTCCATTAGTATGGAATATACTTGTCGTGGAAAATAATCCACATGGATTTGGAAAATCATAATGTTTCGAATGAAAACTTATGATACTTGACACCTATGTATATTACCAGCTGTCATTCTGACACGGGCCACCATATCTGCTTGCTAAGGTCAACAAAGTCACATAACTGCTCGCGCCCTATGCAAGATAAAATGAAAATAGCGAGAGGTATTGTGCTGGCCACAACAGATTTTTGTAAATTAAATTCAGCATTTTTTAATTACACAAAATGAGAAAACATATGGTACATCATGTATGTATCAGACTTATTCAAGCGTTGGAAAGTTTGCGCGACCTGCATCCACCCGGGCCCGGAGCTAGTAACGAAGCAGCCGTGGAGTGTAGTTGTTAACTCGGCTGTGTGTCGCTAGTGTCGCTGCTCAACGCGCCAACAAAGAGTGTCACTTAACAACCCTTGCCGTGGCACGACGCAACGTGACAAGTGAACATCGCGACAAACGGAACATACACTTTGCAGCAATTCGTTATTCGCTTTTCAACGGCGTGTAGCAAATCGTTTTCCAAATTGCTTTTGAAAGATCATCGATAATGGTAACCTGATGGCATTTGACTTTTCAAACAGCTATTCAGAAATGCACTTTCAATTATTTGTTTTCAATGGATTTAATCAACTTATTCTTTGCACACAGAAGTTACAGAAAGCACGTACATGGGTTTTGATCTCACATCAGTAACTGCTGAAAATATAATTATGAATAATGTGACAGGTCCCTCCAGTAGTTATTTATAGAATTAAATATTGTATGTCAGTGTGTCGGCAAGGTAGTGGGTTGCAGAGAGATGGCGGAAACAGCGGGCCACAATGGTTCATGGGACGGGCGTGACCCGGATGGTTAGCAGAGAGAGGCTGACGGTTGGCGAGGAATTAACTAAGGTAGAAGAAACCAGGACGTCCCAGACGTTTCGTTGGAAGCAGACCCAACAGCCAACCTAGAAGTGGACCGGACTCCAAGAAGTCCACTAGATTGGTGCTGAAAGACGCCAAATTCCAGGGAAAGAATCCAGTCTTAAAAACGAACGAGAAAAAAAATGTATGGAGGAGGTGATCAACCGGTGGCCAATTTAGTTTGCTACCTTGACACACACACTGAATTATAATTGTTAACTTATATCATATTTGAAGTAATTGTGGTGTCTTCTTTTACCAACTGCTACGAAACCCAGACCATTGCTCAGTGAACGGCAGGTTACAATATGGATACATATATCTCAACTATGGTGTATATTTATTAA
The DNA here is from genome assembly GCA_951394225.1 of Harpalus rufipes. Taxonomy (NCBI): domain Eukaryota; kingdom Metazoa; phylum Arthropoda; class Insecta; order Coleoptera; family Carabidae; genus Harpalus; species Harpalus rufipes. Next base: position 57,403,456 of record OX596279.1, read on the forward strand.
GTGTTAAAAAATACTCGGAAATCTCAGCCATACAGCATTTACCACAGGAAGTACTCACATTTGAAGCTCAAAAATTTTCCTTGCAAAAATAAAACTTCAAATAAAAGTTGCGTACAATTAATTTTTCGATGACAGAGTTAAAACACTATTAGTTATCTCCTAATCACCATACATGCCACCACCCAATGGTCCGGACTGTAGGGAGCATGAAGTAATACTTCCGAACTGTATTAACGTTGTTGTTCAGTTACGACATTCTCGATGAGTTGTCACAGCCTCGAGCAACTGACGTCGGGTTTTGTGCAATTTTCTGGCAGTTTTTGCACGAAGGCTCGATAATAAAATACTGTAACAATTGTTCCACATGGAACTCTGTCTGTCATGATAATTCCTATGTAATCATAAGCAAAGATCATCATTTGTTTGACTTTTCATTGACGTTTCCGAATTTTTTTTTTTGCCGGGGGGAATTTGGACCTCTCCACTCCACGTTGGACTGTAATTTCAACTCCAGCTCAAAATGTCTAACCCTCGTTTCATCAATAGCGACTATTCGATTCAAGAACGCTTGACCTGTAACGTTGAATCTTTGATTCAGTAAGGTTGCATTGTCCAACCGTTTCTGCTTTTGTTCAGCAGTCAAACAATGGGGGACCCATCCCGCAGAAATTTTTCTTTTGTTTAAATCTTTTGTCAGATTTCGGAAAACTGACGCAGATGGTTGGTGGAATCCTATGGTTTCAGATAGTTGCTTACATGTTTCAACTTTGTTCATCTATTGATGTTTTCGGCCTTCCTGGTTTTCGATCATCTTTTGTGCTCACATGACCACCACGAAAACGATTAGCCCAACGAAACACTATACTACGGTCCACTGTTAAGTGAAGCAAACTACATTTTTCCCAACAGATTGGGAGCTTTTTAATCCCTTCATCGTAGAAACTAGCGGAACCTTCACATAGCCATTGGAGCACAAACTCCTCCACCGTACGGTCGTCGTCGAATCGATGGCCCTCCATCGCTTCTTTGAGGGGCCCAACACGGCGAAAGTCACATTGTAACAAATGGGGATTGTAGCGTGGATGTGTGGGGCCTGGCGTTGTCATGAAGCAAAATGACATTTCGACAGTTTGTATTTTTATTTTCCTTCGATAGGACAATTGCGGCAGTTACAATAATATTGCGCATTAAATGTGCGTTGATCATTATGCGTTTATCAGTGTTTATGAGATTCCGAACCGCCTCGATGTTGACTTCGGTAACGCTTATCCTTTGGCGGCAATCGTGGTTCTCATTCTCACCCTTCAGATAACTATGCCAAGCAAAGACACGGATCTTTAAAAACATGTTGTCCCCACACAGGCCCTTCATCCTCCGCAAAATTTCGGTTGGACTCACCTACGCCATGACAATAATCCGTTGCTCCACGGACACATGCCCTTCTTGTTCACTCATGGTTTTCTTTAATACTAAACGGACATAAGCGAATTGGGGTCATATCTACCCTCTAATTGCCCTAGTTACCTGCTAATCAATTCGACACAGATCTATAACCCCACTGGAATAAAAAAATCAGTCCCGTTTATATTTGATTCACCTTCGTGATTACACTATAGTTGAAATCAAAACACACGCTGCTTCCTCAAGCCTTCAACTACAACTGACGGAAATTTCACTGTTGTTGCATCAATTCGCAGTGTTGCCAACCTATGGCCTTCGTATGCGAATGTATTTCATGTTATTTAAATTTGAGATATTGACTGCATTGTATATGCAAGTATAACTAACTTCGTGTAATTTTGTTTCAGGACACGGAACATGGATGTTTGGCTCGTAATTTTAAAATATTTTTCTGCTACCTAAAGTAAGTAAAGTACCTAGCTACTTATCAAAATATCCTTGTAAGCATTATGTTAAAATATTGTTTGGAACAAAGCGTATTTACGTGTATATTTTTATGAAATATTACCCACTTAGAATATTAAACGTTATTCTTGTCCAAATTTATGTATCAGGAACATTTTCTTTTTACTCATTATTTTAAAAATGTCTTGGTATATATTTTACAATAAAACAACGAAATATACTTACCATGTTACCCATTTTAAGTGACATGCTAATTAACATGAATGAAAGAAAAATTTATGAAGTAAGCCGAGCTACAGGATAATATATGCATGGTAGCGGCTCCACTTTAAAACTTTGTTGAGGCAGCATTTTGAAGAAAATTTAGTTTATTCCCTATCTACTATTTCATAGGGTGATAGCGTATTTTTATTTGCAAGGATAAATTAGAAGCTCTCCGCTACGTGTCGGGCTTTAAACATTCCCCCATGCTATAATGTTTTAATTATGCCCGTGGTACATACAACGTTTTATTAGATAGGTACCTATAGATATAAATTAGGTGTTAACAATTACTCGAAAGTTCAGTCAAACAGCATTTATTCTTATTATACCAATGTTCGGGTGCACCCTTGCACCTTCTACAACAATTATACAACAAAAATGTAATACATACAAAATTTTCTTACATTTTATTTAAATTACTACAACTTGCTACATTATTATTGGTGTACAGACGACCAATGATGTCAGTAGAATCCTTACACAGGATATTTCTGGCTATTTTCTATATTATTCGTTTGTCGATTAATTGTTTTGTACGAATGCATTTTGTGTACATGAATTGTATCAATTTATGAGATCTTACTGTAAGTGTGGTAATATTCATGTTATTTTGTATGTATTACATTTTTGTTGGTTGAAATGGCATGAGGAGAAATGAAGAATATATTGGAAGAAGAATGAATTGCTTAATAGGAAGACCAAAGATGAAAGGATTGTATCCTGGAAAACTTGAATGAGGACGACACGTAAAACAGAAATGAGTGAAAGAAGAAAATAGAAAATTTCGACCCCTAACGAATGGGAAAAGCTAAAGAACAAGATTTCAGTGTCAAGTGCAATTAGCATAGTTTGTTTATGAAACAATATAATATCTTTTGCAAGAAAATTAATGGAGCCCCTTTTCCCCCCTCTGCGGGCGCCCATGTACATATTTGTAATATGTTGATAAAAGCATTTTAAAATTATTAACATACTTTTGAAACACGAGTTCTTTCTTTTAGGAAAACATATATTCGGTAGACAATTCTTCCTTCATCCGTGCGTCGTGCATTTGGGAAAGAAATAAAATATGTGAGCAATGTCCTATTGCGCGGGGGTGGCAGTGAAGTTTGAGTTACGGCAGCTTCGCACGCCCGCGCGCCGAGTGCAGTCGTCTGTCGACCTCGTAACCGCTCAAGGGAAAATTCACTCCAAGAACAAGTAAAAAATACATTTTCTGTGAATACATTTTTTGTGGGGGTCCTTTTAGGCCTATAACATGTTAGTTCCATTTGTGTCGAGTGCTTCGGTACGGAACCCTATATAACTTGACCTCCTTCATTCTTAAAGCTTAGAACCAACTTTTTTTCATTTATGTTACTTCATAAATAATGTGTTTTTTTGCACCGATGTAATCTTAAGTTATACTTTGTTAAGTTTTACTTCACCTTAATTTTAAATATATTGTACAAGTAATGCTGGATTTATACAGCGTAAGCTGTAACGTAACGTAACGTGCTGTAACGTAACGTAAAGAATAAAACAATACAAACATATGTGACAATTTATACAGACGTAAGCCGTAACGTGATCGCCAACTTTTATCTTTCTACGTTACGGCACGGTACGGTACGTTGCGATATTACGAAAATTACTACTGCCCTGCACTGTAGTCTGTTTTTGTGTTTGCCTAATATGTGTCAAAGTTTAGCTAATATATTAAATGGAAATTATGGAAATATAGTGTATTACGAATAAAATAACCTGTTAAACACAAATCTGACGTACCCTTGTATCGACAGAGCATGACCATAGTTTTTACAAAAATGTACCGTAAAAGTTCTGTATAAAGTAAATCACGCGTTACGATACGTCACAATACGCCACGGCACGGTACGTTACGTTACGGCTTTGAAATTCTGGTTCTACTTATGGAATAGGATTTGGTAAAATAGTTAAACGCCTATTCAGAAACAAAAATTAAAATAGTAGTTTTACGTATCCTTTGGCAACCGTAAGGGACCACTTTTATTTTGACATCTATCAAAGACTACTTTACGGCCACATTGGCTTTACGGCTGCTTTTACTTTATGGACGCATTTACTTTACAAACTGAATAGTCAAACGTTTGTTTAAATAACAAATAAATTTAGTGTCCTATTACATGCAATTTCATAAATTTTAAGTTTCTTGTTCAACAAATTAATTAGGTATTGCATTTATTTTATTTTCATTTTTTGGTTGTAATATATCTTGACAGTAAGCAAATCGTTGTGTGATTGACAACTCAGCTTAAAAGTTCTGTTTTAGCCTCATCTGATTTGCTGCCTCGGCTGCAAACTTCAGATTCGGCCAAAAAAGGTCACATTTTCAATACACAAATAATTATTAATTTTGACATTTCGTTCATTTTTTATTCAGACTACTTTTTTAAGGCAATGTTTATATATTTAGACACTGTATTAATTTAGACAGTGTTTATCCTTTTTTATTCATCCATAGACACTTTTTCATCGTTGTTAAATAAACAGCATATAATTTGTGTCTTCGTAAACTGATCTTTTATAATATCATAAATTTGCCAGTCAATGTCTGATGCCAGGTTACTATAGCTATCCTTTTCTAGAGTTTTAACAGTTTTGATATTTTGTCAGTTAAGCACTTTTCAGTAAAAGTAAAAATAGAAACTGCGACATTTTTTGTCAAAGTATTTTGTAATGTAATAATGCAACAATATACTTTAAACCATATCACTAGCGTAAGCTGTTGGCACTAGGTGAAACATTTTTCAAAATGAATAAGAAAAACACTCGGTTGTTTCACAAAATTAAAGAAAATTCTTTATTGTAAAATTTCAGCTGTTAGGCCATCATCAGAAGAGCTACAAGAATAATTACATTAAATGTATCACTGAAAGTATACCTAGTACCAACTAATTCTACCTTTGAAATTCCATTTCCTTTTTCTAATGTTCAATATTACCGATTAAGAAGCACTCGTAACCCTCGTAGGTAAAAAATGCACAAGAGTGAAATAATGACACATACTGTACCTACGTAATTGTCCTATCATTTATTTTTTTGTAAGTGTAAAGAAAGGGACTACTTTTTACACCAAAACGAATGAAATATTAGGTTAAGGTTTATCATGGGAAAAAATGTTAACATTACGTTTTTTGTAAATATACCTTTTACATTACAAGCTACAGGAAATTAGATATTTTCGGGAAAGTTAGTTAATGAAAAATATACACTATGCACCATTTATAAATAAAAATAATGGCGCTGGAGAGCTGACCATTTTTACATGCATTATTATTGAAACAAAATTTTGTCAGTACTACATGAAAATAAATTATAAAGATAAAAACAAGGTTAAATATTATTTTCATTTATTTCTGTCTGTATTATTTGACAATCATTGTGAACTCGGTGTGTACCCTGATCAATCAAAGGATAGAATTTTTGTTTTTACGAATCTAAACTAATGCTACATACTGGTATATCCCTAAGCCCTGTGTATTTTCCAATAAGAATTATCGTATATAGTGCTTGTTGCCTGTATTTTATACATTTTTTATTGAAAACGTGGTGCCCTACAGTGAATAATCTTGTAAGTATTATTCAATTGAAGGAAGAATCCATTTGTATATCTGTATGTCACATTTTTGATGTAGTGTTATTAATATTGCTATCATGGTTGTAAATTTGAAAAATATGATGATGAAATTGGTAGGCAAGAGAGACAAGACAGGGCACGTACTCTACGCGTTCGTGGCCCTTCTCCCTAGCCGTGCCATCACCCGCAGGGCCCAGCGCAAGCTTACAAACATTTCATCATTTTCTCCGTTCCTAATGTGTGAGTTACGTCTTCCTCTTTGATTGATAGATTGCTCTCGCACAAGCTGTTTTCTTTTGTCTCCTCACGATCTTCCATTTTTTATTCCGTTTTTCGCCGTTGCTTGATGTTCCATGTGCAGATTTGAGATTTTTTCTTGTCGAATTTTTTATATACGTTGTTTCCTTGTTTCGCAAGAAATGACGTTTCCTTCTTGCTGTATTATTAACAATATGATAACATCTTAATAGGTTTTTTTTAATGCTGTTTTCTTTATTTAACCAAAAAAGAATTGAAGGAGATGAAGGTAAAGTACATTTCGTTCATTTATTCACGTGACGTTCAATTCGTAACCTTGTTTCTTTGAGGATTTATTTTTAGATTTATAAAAAGTTATATAAGTTAGCTTAGATTATACACTTGTGGCAAAAAAAAACCGGACACTTAAAAAAAGTTTTTACCGACTAGAAACAAACAAAATATGGGTTTATTTGTTATTTTTTTGTTAAATTATGAAACATTTAGCAAACACTTTATTTATTAAGAAAAATTACTGAAACAGAAAAATGAACAAAAGTAGCACAATTATTTTTCTTTATTTATTAGGTCTTATAGCTAAGGTACGATTTAATTTCAGTAAGTAATAGTGTATATTGCCTCCCCGAACTGTAAAGACTTCTATCACATGGCTTGGTTAACTTTCAAAACAGTTGATAAATATTTTTCCATTCTTAAGAAAGAAGTGCTGTTAGATATTGAATTGTTTTTGGTACGAATTATTGATGTTGGAATTTAAGTTAGAGCTGCGCTCTGGCCATTGTAATAATCGAATATTGACTTATTTTAAATGCTGCTTTGTTATGTATGCAAAGTTAGGACGCATGTTGTCAATTTTTAAGATGAATTCTCGAGAACAAATGGAACAAAAGATACCACGGAGTCAGCTGTGCATTTTCTAATTGACAGAACTTCCGCCAAAGCAGCATATTTAACCAAAACTAGCTTAATATTTCAATATGAAAAATTAGGAGCTTCAATGCTCCATTACCTAGTCTCTATGTTCTCGCGCAAAACGTAGCCGCTATACTCGACGAGCTACGAGAAAATCTGGGCAAGCAACGGACATCCTAGGACTTAAGCAATATTTGCATAACATTCAGCAAACGGTTCCTGGAGAAATTTCAATTTCACGAACATCTGCCACTTGGCAAAAGACAATAGTTGGTAGTACGACCCATTCTTGTAGTACAAATATTGCTATAAATCGATGTTTAAACAGGTTTGTAATGCATAGTGTTTCTGATATCCTAATTTACTCGAAGCTTTGAATTTTTGAAAGACAAGCGTGTTATATCCATCCTTATCACACACTCTTAAAGTCTTTCTAAAGGAAGGAAATAAATGTATGTCAATTTGTTAATTCGTTCATGATACAGATGACCTTGATCGGACATCTTTCAAATTTTTTATCGTACATAAATTACTGCGAACTGTACAATAATTACAAAACTTTGATCTACGTATAAATAAATGCATATATTGCCTTGCACTTAGTAGGAAGTTTTTCAAATTCCTATGAATAAGTAAGTCATAAAAGGCTTTGTTTGCCGTTGCTGTGGATAGCTGAATAGTGGCAGCTATTGTTGACCGAGCCCGAGTTTTTGAACTCACCTTTACGGCAGCAGGAGCGTAATGACACAGATAACTCATCGTTGATTCAGGGCAGTCATTGCTTTAAATTGTGCCATTTACCACGGCATGAAGCACAGCAATTGCGCTTCCCTTTGTGACCTTTATGTCCACTTGTCATGATATGAATTGTTTAGTGAGTGCGGTCGCCACTACTGCACTAATTTATCACTTTTCAGTCCGAGGGATTAGGTAGTTGAAGGTAGAAGCTGATGCTGCCTTATTCGCCGCATTGTTCAATCTTAATGACACTTTAAACTCACCGACAAATACACAGCTTTATCCAAGAAAACTACAGTTTATTCTGTTGTCCTAGGTACTTATGATAACGCACAAATAGAGGCAGAAAATTTATAGATACCGGGACAATAAGTTTCGATGGTAGTTTTTCCTGCATACATAAAGAGCAGTGGAAAAGATGGTCACTTAAAAATATAAGCAGTTTACTGTAATTAAAGATGAGTGGTAAAACTCACGGTCATTCTAATTATTGTACAGGTTGTGACATGGCATATTGCGTAATTTCTATAGCATGATGCGTTTGAATATAGATCAGAGGGGACAGACGGCTAAATTTTGTTAAGTTAGCATAAATGCATACTTAGAAGTTCTGTACCGATGGTAGGACGAGGCAGTCAGATGAAATCTGTCTCAATGTTATGACACTCTCTGTGTTACGCTCACGCGAATAAGAATTTGCACGCTTAGAGTTAGTAGGCAGCAGTAAACGAAAAACTACGCTTATATCTTTGTCATATTTATATTTTTATTTTCACATTACCAATATATTTTACTTTAATATATTTATTAATAATAATTAATAAAATAATCGGCGTTGGTATATTTTAAATTGAACCTAAAAACCCTGTGAAGTGCCAGCCGTTTAGCCCAGCAGTTCTGTGACGTACGTCTGGTACGGTGTAATTACCCTTACTCCACATTTTGCCTGCTTCCATTTTCGGTCCAACCTGCCCGCAACGCAATAGGTGGTTCCTCAACCCATCGCTAGCCACCGGAACAGGTTGTAATAATCCTTCCCTTCACCTAGGCTACATTGAGAAGTCCGACCTAAATTATTGTAAACTGTTACATTTGGCGGCAGTAGCCGGGACGATATATATAGCAAATAAAGCCTGTTACATTGGCTAATAGACGTAAAGGATTATTTACGCCCTGTTACATCTGGGCAACAGTTATTTTATATCCTAACGGGAGGAATATTATCAGCTTGCTACAAGCTATACCGATCTGGTGTGGATCACCTGATGCTTGAAGCTTGATTAATATATTGCACACTATTTGTTTATTTGATACGCATGGTCCATAGAGTCTTGTGCTCTAAAGGTGTTTAGATTACCTAGTGAAAAAACGCCAAGTGAGAGGCTGAGGCCTATGAGAGGTCAGGGAGCCTTATTTAGGGCCGTAAGCTATGCTTTCATAACAGGTCTGGGACCCATGGACCTCGGGGAGTTCAACATGTCTGGGACATGTATTGGTGGCAATGGTACGGCTAGTAGTGAAACACCAAATGAGAGGCTGAATTCCATCAAAGGCCTGAAAACCTACATGCGAGCATGGAATTCTGTGAGCTCAAAATGTCAGGGCGTACGGTACCGCTAGTGGTGAAGTGACTATTCACGAGAGCCGTATTCCAGCAAATCGTCCCTGCATTAGGTGCATATCTTTGCGGATAAGTGTACCAGAACCCACGAGGTGTTGGGCGCCTGCCCAAGTCTGGGACATGGGAATGACCTTATTCCTGCCCCACTCCTGTCTATCTTATTAGATGATAATGCACGCCTGTGATATTGTTGTGATTGGAATGACAATGTGTATTTTATATCACTTAGGGGAACGCGTCCTAAAGGGCCAGTCTAATGCTGACGAGTCTGTGTATGTATGGAAGATGGACGCCGAAAACAAGTCAAAAGGAATGTGAAATGTAATATTAGATTAATGCATGTATTGCCGCCCATATATTCTTGACAATAAATATTTCTATAGTAATTAGCCCAACTTCACATGCAACAAACATTAATAGTCCTGAGAAAAAGAATTGTTTCTTGGCTAGATGGTGATGAAATGAGAATAGTTTCTGGATTTCAGGCATTTCTATTCAATCTCTACGTTTCGACTCCCCCCCCCATGGGTCTTCTTCAGGAGCTATACAATAATTTACAATTACTAACGGAACCAATGTGTACAGTTTAGTTACATAAAAAGAGTATTAATAATAGGAGTCTAAAGTTAAATTATAACTAAAACTAATATCCCTTAACCTTAAAACAATAAAATAAACTGTATACGTATTTCGAGAACTAAGTTCTCATCATCAGTAGTACAAATTTAAGCATAGTAGTTAAGATTACTCAACATGTAAACCATGCCAGAGGTCTAACAACTCTAAACAGAGTAAAAATGAACACAAATTTCTCGAAAATTCAACACGGTCAGCAATGCAGACGCTAAATGCGTCAATTATCAGCTTTGTTACGATTACACCTATGTTTCGAATTGAAAATGAACCTGAAACGGAGTTGAGCCTGAACCCGAATTTTAATACCCAGTTCGGCTCCGACTCAGGTTCAATTGAAAAATATATTTAAGATTCGGTTCTGGGTTTGGGTTCGGTAAAATGTTACGGTTTGATTCCGGTTTTGATTCGGTTCTGGTTCAGGTTCGATGCCCTGGTTAAATGTGTGGTTCTGTGAATGTGCATGGTGAACCAGAGCGCATTTGTTATTAGTGTTTGGAGTTTTGTTACAGTTTTTATTGTGTTCGTGCAATCTAGTTTAAGATATCTTTAAAAAATATACTGTTCTTTTTAGGGGTAGTTCAGTTCAGTTCAGTACGAGGTGAGATCAGTTCATTTTTCCCGTAAAAGTAAAACGCCCATAGAATAGTTTGCAAAAAAAATTCTGGGTAGAATTTGTACCAAAATGTGTAGAATAACGGAAGGTAATGTGATAGCCACATCAGATAATTATGAAATTATCTTTATTTTGTTAAACTTCTACAGCGCAATGCAATACATACAAAAAGTGCATTGTGTACATTCTCTACGCATTGTCTACGTTTGACTCTTTACATTGTTTACTTGTGTATGTATCATAGATAGTACGTACATGCACAACCCTAGTTGTTTATAAAAAAATCTGATGTGGCCAGCACAATACCTTCCGTCAATCCTGTGTATTATGTACAAATTCAAAATAATGTTACTGCACGCGCCCATACATAAATTGTCTTGCAACAGATCCTATATTTCCAGTAAAGTTATTTCATTAACAAACTATGCAAATTGCACTTGACACTGACATTTTCTTCTTCTTCTTTAGTTTTTCCCATTCGTTAGGGGGTCGCCATTTTTTATTTTCTTCTGCCACTCATTTTTGTTTTGCGTGTCTTCCTCATTCAGTTCCTTTTCCCTCAAGTCTTCTACAATACAATCTTTTCATCTTATATATGGTCTTCCTATGTTTCTTCCACCTTCTATTAATATATTCATCTCTCCTCATGACATGTTCAAACCAATGTAATCGTCTCTCATATATCTAGAAACTTCTAACATTAGAGTTACTTCCCTTATTCTTTCATTGATTTACATTTTATTGATACTGACATCTGTCAATTTGAATTACCTGAAAATATTAGCAGTTTCCATGGTTAAGTTAGCATAGCTGGCTGAATTATGAAATTTATTTTGTATTCTTCTTTAACTCTATATCTGTTGAATAACAAATATAAAATGCAATCAATCGTATAGATAATAATATATTCTTTAAGTTATAATAACATTTAACTGATTTTTTCAAGAAAAACTGTTAAAATCTTCAAATGAGGGTACTTCCGGCCGACCAATTATAACCAAAATCTAAACAGGTCTGCATATGGTTGTAAGGAAGAGGAATACGCAAGAATTGTAATTTTTGGAATTCTATTATTGGAGATATCGTCCACGAAAAAGCGGTCACATACACACACACATACACACACACACACACGCACATACGAACACACACACACACATACAGACATCATCGTAAAAATAGTAAAATCGTATTGTAAAGACCCTAAAACGTGCTTATTCAATGAAAACTCACCACCGAATTTTTTGACCAAAGACAATACCTTCCTTACCTAGAGGTGACGGAAGGTAAAAATATTGTAATTACTCGGGTTGTAAAGCTCGTCCTGGATTATTTTAAATATATATGAGACTTGTTCATATACTAACATCCGAACGTACTGTTTTGTAATGCAGTGTCTAGTTTTAGTTGAAAACGGTTGCATTTAAATATTACATAATATCCGACTTTATCATTCTGCCGCTGGCTCCAGTTCTGCCAGACAGCTAGACTGATTAGTAGCGGGGAGATGGGGATCAGGTTTTAAACTATTAATAAGAGACTCGTAGCTTGAAATGCGAGCTTTTAACCAGGCTACAGAATATTAGGAATTCATAAAATGGACTTAATGAAAGTTATTGTCCATAATGGAAAATCTGGGAAATTATATTAAATGTCAGGATGTACTATGAGCAGAAGAATAGAGCATATTTTACAAGACCATAAATTTTAATTAGAGCATTATTTGAGTGGCAGATGCGGCGTAACCGTTAAAATATTTATTTATTTTTACAAGTAACCCAGAGAAAATATTAAGGTTTTCTACAATAAAGACTAAATCAACCTTTAGTACTAGGCGAGCTACTTTCGCGTACCAAGTTATTTGGCGATAGATAGATAAATATATTATACTATAGGGGTCGCTATTTTTTATTTTCTTCTTCCACTCATTTCTGTTTTGTGTGTCGTTCTCTTTCAGTTCCTTTTTTCTCAAGTCTTCCGCAAAACAGTCCTTCCATGTAATCTTTGATCTTCCTCTGTTTCTTCTACCTTATACTACTAAGCTTTTCATTCTTTTTCCAATCGATTATTCATCTCTCCTCTTGACATGTAATCGTCTCTCTTGTACTTTTTATAAACTTCTAACGGTTATTTCCCTTATTCTTTCATTACTTACCGTATCTTTCCATATCTTCCTCAATATCTATATCAACATCCTTATCCCTGCCATATTCATTTACTTTTCATTGATACTGACAACTGTCAATTTGAATTATCTGAATATATTAGCAGTTTCCATGATTAGCATAGCTGGCTGATTTATGAATTTTAATATCTTTATAATTCTTTAACATATCATATCTATTGAATATGAAGTATAAAATGCAATTAAATCGTATAGAGAATAATATATTTTTTAATATGTCAATAAATCATATTAAACTGTTAAAATTTCAAATGAGGGTACTTCCGGGTGACGAATTATAACCAAATTCTAATTACTTGTTCTTCTGGATGTAACATTGAGGAATACGAAAAAATTATAATTTTTGGAATTGTGTTATGAAGTTATGTGATCCGAAATTTTCGTCACACACACACACACACACACACACACACACACACACACACACACACACACACCCACACACACACACAGACACACATACATACATACATACAGACATCATCGTAAAAATGGTAAAATCGTATAATAGGGACTCTAAAACATGCTTATTCACTAAAAACTCATCATTGAATTTTTTGACTAAAGACCATATCTTCCTTACCTAAAAGTGACGGAATCTAAAAAGATGGTTATATGAAATTCGAATATGATAGTTGGAAGCAAGGACACAACATTTTTGCATTCTCGCTCGCAACCCAAATTCAGGCGAAATTAATGAAGTTACCCTTACGGCTCAATCTGTTGGCTTCGACGAACACCGGTCCTGTTATATATTCTGCGTATGCAGACTTTAGTTCGGCATTAAACAATGCTGTAGTTGACAAGGTCCTGTTTCTCTCAAACACTGAAAAAGTGTTATAATGTTGTATGATGTACGTTTGCCTTGACATTTTGTTTTGCGGAATAATGTTATGCGTTATGACGCATGCATATATAAATTTCGGCAATGGTGATTTATTTTTAAAGAATGTCATACGCGCTTACCAAATGGGCCCTCATTACTTATGTAAAGAACGAACAAATGTCACTTCTGTGCGAGAAACAAGTTAGAAATATTTAATTTTGATATGAATCGAACATTCAAATTATTATTATAAAAAAAACTTTTTAATAAAGTTTTTCTATTTTTATTGACATTTTTACAGCATAAAAGCTACCGGGAAATATTGAATAGGTACTTCCAATGTGTTGAAATTTTAAATTATATATCATAATAAACTCGATATTTTCCACGTCATTTTATATTTGATTTCATGTCAATTATTAATTTTTCAAAGTGACATTTTTCGTATTACATTTCTCGATTTTAATTTTCATTTTTCAATAGTATGTTGATGGAACCTGCCGTTTTCGGAATTAGTTAGCACGGTGACATAAGGTTGACAGGTTCCAATCGATTATTGAAAGTATTTTTGTCTGAAAGGTCTATTCAGAACAAACATAATCAACAACACTCAATACATAAATGTTTAAATAACAACATTCTAATATTGTTACTAAAATATTACAACAGATTAAAATTACAATAATTATTTTCAAACATACATTTAATTTAAATATCTATAATAAAAATAGTTACTTAAAATTGAATCATAAACAAATGTAATTACTGGATATACAAATGCATGTATCCTTTCCATAGAATATACGATAACATGATCCCGTTGAAATAACGCATTTTTATTTGATTCGTTTCTGTGAGTTATATGAGTTGAAAATAATGGTACTGAAATTGTTCCATTTAACTGATAGCAATAATTGTAACATAAACATACAAATGGAAATTGAGCTATTAATGTATAAACAAAGCTATATTTTATATTTCTATCATTACAAAAATATAAAATCGATCTCATAGGCGCCGACTTTTACAAATGCTCCGGGGATAAGCTTCCTTATCTTATTTAGGGACCACAAGTTTTAATTTGTTAAATAGCCGATAACTATTGTAAAAGGAACTTTATATAATATATATATTGATAGTGGGACGGTTTTACCCTAAAAATATATAATATAAATGTAAAGTTTTGTATCACAACTTTGTTATTTATTATTTTGCATCGTTATTCTGGAAATAATTTATAACAAATAATATAATATGTAGTTTTATAACTAAACTATGTTTGACACTAACATAAATGTTATTGGATTTGTTAAGAAATTTAATACTATTAACAATTGTGAACAGAATTACAGCACAAATGAAACGTAAAAGACATATGTGTTCAAAAATTCTAATAATTATTTCTTATAAATTTAATAATTTTTTATCGTGCCAAACAGGCTTTAATTGTAAAATTAAAATATTATTTACGAAGAAAACTCAACATTGTTTGAGGTGTATTTTTTTTATTAATTATTTTACGCGTTTCAAAAACTTTGATTAGAAAATAACAAAATTTGCAACCTAAATAATTGTAATTTAACTTGGTAACAAACATTTTAGTTCTATAACAAAAGTCTGTTTGGCACGCTAAAAAAATGTTATCAAATTTGTTAACAAACTTAGAATGTTTTAACACAAATGTTTTAAGTTTTATTTATGTTATAAGTCTTGTCCCTATAGGTATGTAGTTTTTAAAACGTCGGCTAGGGGGCAGCATCTGTCAATAATAGACGCAAATTAAAGAAAAAACTCATGTATAATTATATTAATTAACAAAAATGATGTTTTTGTCAGTTTTTATACAATTTTGACTATAAAACAGCCACAATTTTGTAATGTTTTCATTCAATAGATAAGGTACCATTTATTTTCTTTTACTTAAAAAATGTCACGTTTTGAATTCGTCCTTTAAATTAGACCTTAGGAATCTACGGGTCGAAATTAGTATAATAGAATTTGTTTCGCCCTTCTAGCCCTAATAGTTTCGGACTTACAATACATTGTTGTGTTTTGAATCGAAATGTTTCAATTAATTTCCTAAGTAAAAGGAGTAAAAAATAAACAAATTTTAATTTATATTTTATTGTCTAAAATATCGAACATTAAGGGTACATGAAATTCAATAATGTAAAATACAAATAAACAATAAATACAAGTAGAATTTATACTTATTTATTGTAGATATAGAATTACTAACACGAATATGAAAGACACAGGGTTCATACTTTTCGAAAATCAGTTTTTTTGACGTCCCTCTAATTTTGTCGGTGTGTGTAGTAATCAAGCTTGAATTAGCATCTACATGAACATGTCGCGAAATTTAGGAAAATTGCAACAGTTGCATGAAACAGAACGAAATGCAATAAAATGCCTGACTATGAAAGATTTTATGAATGCTGAATCTGATTCACGCTCCATTACGCAATTTCGATACATCCACGAACTGATCGCCTGACACATATTGTATCCACCATATAAATATAAAGCCAGTAAAATGTTTTCATTTTATTTTATTTTATATTTTCACACATTCAAAATTATTTTCAATTCATTGTTTTCAATAAACGGCAATTCCCATTCTGAACAAGTGCGATAAAACACATTGAACTGCCAACTGTTCTATGACATTTATGATATTTTTAATTGCAATTTTCACAATTTTTTATAATCATTATTCATATTTATTAAAATTGATTAAACAATATTTCACCCGTATTTTTATTTTACAAACTTATAAATAGTATTTACAATAAATGATGATAAGTAATACAGAGTAAATATAGCAACAACAAAAAAACAATTTAAATTCAAACATACAGTAAAATTTTTGAAAGATGCCCGATCAAGGTTATCTGTATCACGAACGAATTAACAAATAGGCATACATTTATCTCTTTCTTCTGCAAAGGCTATAAGATTGTGCGATAAGGATGGATATAACACGCTTGTCTTTCAAAAATTCATATTGTTTCGACTAAGTTAGGACATTCCACTTTAAAACGATGCTCGTTGTTGATAATACTTTCGATGTAACGTAAGTTTATTTATTAATTCAGCTGCATTACCTTGATTCATAGCCGTACAATAACGTTATTTTCTGTCAACTGACATTGTGTCATTATCTTATTTTTATCATATTTGGTTTTACATTTGCTTATAAACTTACCAGTTGACTTATTTTTGTATTTTCAATGCTTTTTACTGTAATATATATTTGTATAATAATCAAATAACAGTAGTATCTTACGTACTAGTAAGTAAATGAATGTGGCAGAAGACACGGAAAGATACAGTAAAGAAATAAATCTAGTGTTACAAGTTTCTAGAAAGATACAAGTGAGACGATTACATTGGTTTGAATATGTCATGAGGAAATGAATAGCTTAGTAATAGATGCTTAACGAAACAGAGGAAGACCAAAGATAACATGGAAGGACAGCAATACAGTCCGTATGGGAAAAGCTAGAGAAGAAGAAGATGTCAGTGACAAGTACAATTTGCATAGTTTGTTTATGAAATAATTTTACTGGAAATTTAGAATCTTTGCAAAAAAAATTATGTATGGAATTTATACATAATACACAGGATTGACGGAAGGTATTGTGCGGGCAACAACACATTTTTTCTAAATGCGTTAGTAAGACAAGGATGAAGCCATTAGACATACGTATCGAAAGTAGAATGTAGGAAATCATAAGTAAGACAGAGATAAATATATAATTACTTGTTATTTTGCGGTTCAGAAATCAATGACGTGAAGTTGGCGTATTTCTGTCAATATCTCTAAAGCGATGAAGAATTGACCCATAGTTTAAATGAACTATTTTACTTTGTTTGTCGGTTTCCTAAGGGGATACCTGTATACGTTTATAGAAAAGGATACATTTAGCAAATTGACTTTATAAGTTTATAAAGTGTAGCAATTAATGAATCTTGTAATAGGTCTTTTGTCTGATTGACAGTAGGCAAAGTTTGAATATCTAAATGAGTTTATTATTGGCACGTCGCATTGAAAACACGGCGCTCCTTTGTTAAAGTTCCTTTGTTCTTGCTAATGTGACGTAACGACTTGAATGCGTTACCTGCTTCCATTGCTTCTATGACAAAGACATTATTTAATTGCACAGGGATTTACAATTCTTCCATTAAAAAAAAATTGTTTAGTTTCGTCATTCCTAAATAATTATCAAAAACAGCAAAAGAAGTTAAGTCATTAAAACTTTAACTATAAATTTTACTTTAATTAAAGAAAAATGATGTTTCACCAAATATGTAGAATTAACTTCTTTCGTTTTCCTGTTGAAAGATTAATACAAGCCAGTTAATATAAAAGTAAAATTAGTTTCTAAAAGTTTTTCTGTCAGGAAGAAGAATATCCGTTATTGCGCTAAAAAGTTTATAATTTCTACTGTGATGCTTCACTTGTTTTACTGATTGGTTCTGAAGAATTTATTTTTCTGTTTTATTTTCCTTTCACTACTTAATTTTTTCTTTTAAAATTTTAATGTACCGTGTACTTAATCATACTTTCAAAGTTATTTTATTTTATTTATTCTATTAGCTATAATACTTTAATTGGTTTGCAAAGAAATTCATATAAAACGAAGGTAACATGATAAATTGTAATTCAAAATAGGTAATTGAAAATGGGTTTGAAAGAACTATGGTGTTATAAAGTATTCTTACGTTTATTTCTTTGGCTGAAGTGTAAAGATCAGATATAGGTATATTAATAATTAAAATAAAAAAAGTTTATTAAATGATAAATAAGAAAAAGGATAATAAAAATAACGAACACTATGAAAAAATAAATATAACCACTAATTAAAGACTAAGGATATTATTAAACACTTAAAAGGAATGGCTATCTCTTCCTACTATACAGGATGTATCACGGCAAGTGAAACAGGCGTTTAATATGGGTAATCAGTTTTTCCGTGCGCATTGCTCCCCTAATTATTTCAGACAAAAAGTTTCAAATGGTTGTTGTAAAGCAAAAATTTCTACATCCGAATCAATAAAAAGAATTCATTTTGGCTACTTCATAACTTCATAAATAAAATTTGAAAATTCACGGAATTACAATTTAATAGTATTAGCCATGGAATTGGAAACAAAAGACGAACAAAAGCGTAACGTTTTATTACATCAGTGTCACAATAATGATTGTCAAAATAAATACTAATAATTTGACGTATAAAACGTTGTCTGTAAGCCAACTAATCACACTAATCACATCAATATGAATATGTCAATGCTAAATTCTCATCAAATTTGGTACTATGCCTGTTTAATGGAATAAGCAATAATCATCATTGTAAAAGAAAATCTTTGGAAATATATTCTTTATAAATCACCGACAGCTACAAGATGTTTACTTTCTAGAAACATGATGACATGATGTTATGTATCTAGGTCCTCCATAATACATAAGGTACCCTCAGGCAGTTCAGGAGGGCGGCAAAAATTGGAAATTACAATATATACTACAGCTCGCGTTGCTCTTCTGTTTATGTTTATTTTTGTTTTGTCTGTTTTGAAAAAATAATAAGTTATTATAATCAATTTTTATTGTTGCTTTTGTTAGTACAATATTTCAATTGATTAAATTCCACCTTATAAGAAGGTGTTGGAAAAATATTATTAGTATCTGCAGAGAATTGGGCAATGGTGGTGTCGTTATCCCCGATTCCTTCAGTAGTTTATGGAAGACGCATGTGATGCGAGAGACAGGACCGGGAACATCTCCTGATTGTAGCTAAGGAAATGCTTTTGAACGAAGTTACTAGCAATGAATAATATAACATTCCCTCAGGATTGTCGCGTTTTACGTCGTGTTCATACAGCTTCATCGTACGAGAAGAGTTATTTTCATGTATGTGAACACAGATTATAACTTTCATTAACATTTTTTTTTAATATTAAATTTTACATTAATTATAAAAATCTGTAACTGCACACATTCGGCAATTCTGAACACCTATACGAGGGTTATCTCATAAATATAGCACATAATTTTTATTCACTATCTTTTTACAGTCCTTTAATATAATCTCTCTTCTTCTCAATAATCGAGTCCCAACGTCTGGGAAGCTTTACTATTGCATCCAAAATATCATCTGGAGTGTAGGTGATCCGTGATTTAAAAATTGTCCGTTAAATAGATCTAATACTAGGTAATTTGTAGCACAAGTTTCAGTAATTAATATTAAAAAATCTGATGTGGCCATCACAATACCTCTCGCCCTTTTCATTAACATTTCTTGTACACACAAAAAATTATAATTACACATAATCTTTATTTTTCGTATTTCCTATAATTTTAAATTCATTCTATGAGCAAATTTTCTCCATTTTTTCTAAATGTTCGAGGTTTTTCCAGTTCATTAACGGGATTGGCGGTATTTCTGAAGGGTTCGTGTAATATACCTATAATTTTAAATACATAATTAATAACACAATAAGAAATATTAAATATCGTTCCCAGAAAAAGCCTTCAGTTCCTATCTCTGAATTTTTGACACTTACATTAGTGACATTTATCTGTCAATTACAGACATTTTAATTTCTCAAGTAGTTACCATGGAGCTGTGAGAATGTGTCGGATAGAGAATTTTGTTTTTACCTTCCGTCACCTCTAGGTAAGTTTTCATTGAATAAGCACGTTTTAGGGTCTTTACAATACGATTTTACTATTTTTACGATGATGTCTGTATGTGTGTGTGTGTGTTCGTATGTGCGTGTGTGTGTGTGTGTGTATGTGTGTGTGTATGTGACCGCTTTTTCGTGGACGATATCTCCAATACTAGAATTCCAAAAATTACAATTCTTGCGTATTCCTCTTCCTTACAACCATATGCAGACCTGTTTAGATTTTGGTTATAATTGGTCGGCCGGAAGTACCCTCATTTGAAGATTTTAACAGTTTTTCTTGAAAAAATCAGTTAAATGTTATTATAACTTAAAGAATATATTATTATCTATACGATTGATTGCATTTTATATTTGTTATTCAACAGATATAGAGTTAAAGAAGAATACAAATAATAAATTTCACATAAATTTCATAATTCAGCCAGCTATGCTAACTTAACCATGGAAACTGCTAATATTTTCAGGTAATTCAAATTGACAGATGTCAGTATCAATAAAATGTAAATCAATGAAAGAATAAGGGAAGTAACTCTAGTGTTAGAAGTTTCTAGATATATGAGAGACGATTACATTGGTTTGAACATGTCATGAGGAGAGATGAATATATTAATAGAAGGTGGAAGAAACATAGGAAGACCATATATAAGATGAAAAGACTGTATTGTAGAAGACTTGAGGGAAAAGGAACTGAATGAGGAATGACACGCAAAACAAAAATGAGTGGCAGAAGAAAATAAAAAATGGCGACCCCCTAACGAATGGGAAAAACTAAAGAAGAAGAAGAAAATGTCAGTGTCAAGTGCAATTTGCATAGTTTGTTAATGAAATAACTTTACTGGAAATATAGGATCTTTTACAAGACAATTTATGTATGGGCGCGTGCAGTAACATTATTTTGAATTTGTACATAATACACAGGATTGACGGAAGGTATTGTGCTGGCCACATCAGATTTTTTAATATTTGTAATTACATAATTTCAATAAATAATATTCAGAAGATTTTTGTTAAAATACTACTACTTTCGGTTGTCCAATTCTTACCAGAATCTATTCAATTCTTCTCATTACTGTTCGATTGAGGAATTTGTATACAGGTCTTTAATCTTATAGAATTTGAGAAATCGTACCTCCAACATCCTAACACACACACAAATTCACTAAAATCTGGATATGCGATTTATAAAATGATTCCAATACTCTTAGCGAGAGGTAAAAATAAGGCTATCTTAACTTTCCAGGCATGCCACAATGCCACATATAGAATAGAAGTTTAAATTTAAGTTATTCGAAAGATGTATGATTTAGCTTCCGTGCATGCGGTACATTACATGAAATATTTGAGGTAGCTAGTTGAGTGCAGGTCTGGTGCTTTGCTCATAGTCGTAGCAAATGGCGAGTGCGAGTTTCCGTCATTCCGATGTATAAACATGAGTGAGATCAACGCGCAACCCAGCCGCTGGAATGCGCCGTTTGCATAATAGCCAGCTAGGCTAGGTCAAGGGATGATACGCTGTCGCCTTTCAGCAAAAACTTTCCTATCGTATTGCGTCCCATCGCACATATCTAATATGTATGATCAGTTCCGGGTTTCAGCAAGTTTTCCAGCCCACTAAATATTTATACTTGTTTCGCCAAATGCCGCGGCATCATCTATTATTTACCATTATTTGGGTATGAATGGAAAACCAAGAAAGAAATTATGATAATTTCATTTGTAGAAGAGTTTCATTATTTATAGACAAATATTGATAAAATTTTAAGTAATTGCAAGCTAGTGTCATGGACAAATCCCCAAAATCGAATGATTTGGAATTTTTACTGGACAAGTTTTTGGTTACATTGTTGGCCTTGACAAGCAGATATGAGGGCCCGTGTCAGAATGACAATTAGTAATTATGCACATAGATGTCATATGTCAGAATTTTTCATTAAATATTTCAAGATTTGTCACCAGGAGTGTAGAATTTACTGTCGAGGAAAATAAACCTCATGGAATTGGAAAATCACTAAATTTAGAATGAAAAATTATATTTTATATCTATATACATAATTATTAGCTGTCATTCTGACACGGGCCCCCATATCTGATTGTTAAGGCCAATAAAGTCACATGACTGCTCGCCTCCTATTGTATTTAACATTTCTTGTATACTTACACTCTACACCAAAAAATCTAGTTGTATCTATTCTTTAGGTATATTTAGATTTTTTAATCATGAAGAAATTTTGTCCTACTCTTCTAATTTTTTGAAATAAGAAATAATATAATGTATGTACTTCCAAGAAAAAATCTTCAGTAATGTTTTTAGATTTTTGACACTGTCATTTATCTGTCAGTTACAAACATTTAATTTTTCAATTGGTGTCCATGACATTATTTGGGCTGTGAGATTTATTGCAATAGATTATTATATACCTTATATTTCTTTTTCTCTAAATCTATAAAAGATATAATAAAATATTTATATGTATCAGATAGAGAATTTACTCGTCTTTAATACAAGCAAGAACAAAAATTTTCAAAAAATAATATTTAGAAGATTTTTTTTAAGAAGCTGCTACTTCCGGTTGTCCAATTACGACCAAAACATTTTCAACTCTTCCCAGTAATGTCCGGTTGAGAAATACGTAGTTAAACAGATATTAAGTATTATAGTTATTGAAAAAACGTCCTTCCAACCTCGCCACACACACACATAGACACACACATATATATTTTCGTTGTAAAATACAGTAGCAGAATTTATATTCATATTATCTGAAAAACAAGATCATAAATTCCACATATAAGAAATACGAGTATGTACATATAGCTATCGTAAAAATCGCACATATCTACCATATATATGATAAGCTCCAAGATCCAGGAACTTTTCCAGATGTCTAAATATTTATAAGTGTTTCACGAAGTGTCAGCTTCATATAATATATACCATTATTAAGGTATAAATGGAAATTCATGTTAGAAATTATGTTAATTTAATTTATGGAAGAGTTTCAATATTTATACTGTCAGACTGAAATCTCTAGTCTTTTCTTTTTCTCACAAAACAAACTTTACAAATGTGCTGGATTCTCTCAGAGAAATATTTCAACTGATAAATATGAGAAACTTTCCAGGCGTAATGTTAAATGAAATAATTTTGTTTCCATATGAATTTGGTTCTAAAATTTATTTAATATAACATAGTGCATAATTTATATTTCACTTTTCCGTATGAATAATCAAACAAGCAGTTTAGAGATCCTTGAATTATAATACATTTTATTTTATAATTAATTAAAACGTAATTTTCTGTTGTACTTGGCTCAGTCTGACAACAGACAATTTTATATTATGTCAAAAACATAATGGGCTACTTGCATGATACTAAGAATTTTTTTTTGGAATATATATATATATATATATATATATATATATATATATATATATATATATATATATATATATATATAAAATAAAAGACCCCCTATTTTTTCTTTTTTCAAAATTTTGTCACTTACGGCTAAAAATAAATATTTTCTTCTTATGACGTCACAATCACGGATGACATACGTCCTAGTTCTGTAGTTTGTAAAGACAGAGACGGAGATAGTAGAACGTGTTTGATCCTCGATCTTCCCTTCACCTCTCCCACTCACATTAACGAATCCAATGCTAGTGATTGTGTCGTCATCAAGATAGGAGGGATACATTTATGTTAAATTTATTAAATAATAACACAATGTATTTGAAAAATTTATAATGTAAATAGTGTAGCTAAACTAAACTTGGAAAATATAATAGTTTTCAAAATCCTCTTGTATGCAAGTAGCCCATTCCATTTTCCAAGTTATTTTTTTTGTTATTAATGAATATTTATATTTGGGTAGGATGATGTCAAGGGATGGTCGAATTGATTGAGAAATTGAAACTGAATTCCAATGTCGCTAATCATATGTTAAAGTTCAATCATATTTGTAATTTTGAAAATACATCAATTTTACATGTCGAAAATAATTTAGCAAGACTATCTGACAAGGCGAGCAATAACAAATAAATAACTTTTTATAATCTTTTCTAAATTATAGTTTCAGAAATAATATTTCAACTTATCTTTGTTCGTCAAAATTCTGTTTAGAAATAGTTATCATCTTTTATTAACTGACTGTTTAGTCTAGCTCTCTGAAACATTGGACAGTTATTTGTTGACAATTAAGTCTAGAAGTTATTGCAAGCCTGCATGTAGGGCTGATGTTGATATGATACCCTCTTCAACCCCTCAGAGATAATCCTCTACGTAAGTAACGTTTTGTTTGAGATAGTCGGTTTTAGATACTCGTGTTGACGAGACATGTAGTTTGAGTTTTAGTTTATGGCGCGGGCTAAACGCCTGCCTGCTGAGTTATAATATAACTAGTAAGTTTGATTTAGTTATGTTTAGTTTAGTTATCAATAAAAATAAGTATAATAGTTAGTAATTGATTAGTGTTTGTGTAAATATGTATAAATAAAGTTAATCAAAGTTAAGTGTAAGTGTATGTGTGTTCGTCCTTCGGTTAATCAAGTCGTGGTCATCGTTGGTAAAAGATCAAAGCCTCTGTAACACCCCCCCCCCCCTCGTGTTACAACTACTTCTGCTGGAATCTTATGAAATTAAGAAAGCCATGAACGAACAGTTAGACTTGTACATTCCCTATTTCTTGAAATCTTAATCCCCAAATCTCCGCCGCTAAACTAGATATAAAAGGACCCGCTGTAATGTATTCTTGTAGTTCTTCTGATGATGGCCTAACAGCCGAAATTGTATAATAAATAATTTTCTTTAATTTTGTGAAACAAGCGGGTGTTTTTCTTATTCATTTTGAAAAATGTTTCACCTAGTACCAACAGCTTCCTCTATTGATTTTATTAATTAGAGAATTCTCCTTATCATTAGAGGTTTTAATACGTAATACCTATAACAGATTGGGGTAATGCGATTTGACTTTAAAAATAAAATATGTAGTATTTAAAGAATAGTGAAAACATGTTATATGTTCGAGGAAACAGCATGAAGAGTTTATATTTCACAGCAATTGAACTCGTTCTGAAATGCCTTTGGCAAATGTGGTGGCCTAATCTGAAAAATGCCATATCTGTCCGGATCGATGGAATTAATTCATTCGCCATGAAACGCACAATATCCTGCGTGCCTTCCAGCATCAGAGCACAGATCCAGGCGAGAACATTACGTCACGAGATGGCGGTTCGCTTGCTAACCTATTTTTTACGCTGCGTAAACGTGCGATAATGTGAATCGTAATGGGCGGCGGCAAGACGTTTTTAATAAAGCGAACCACGAATATAATGTGAATGTTCGAAATGCTTGGGAAACGTTCTCGTCCGCACGCTGCTTGCTATCCGACGATATTAAATTGTGGAAACATTACGACTTGAACAGAAACGGACATACGCATTGCTTTGTTTTTCTTTTCACTTTTCTAACTGAATAAAGTTATCATAAAACGTGTTACACATTTATGAAATACGACTCTAGTTCACATCATTTGCTCCATTCGCTTTAATATCATTTTATGTATGAAATGTATGATAAAAAAATGTCTTTAACATTTCTTGCATATCTAAACTCTACACCAAAAATTCTACTTACACCTATTTTTTGTATTTAGCTTTTTAATTTTGAATTCATTCTATGAAGAAGTTTTACAATATATTATTTTACATATTATATTTTTTAAATCATACTGGTTTCTAAAGCAACGTTTTTTGAACAATTTATAAAACAAAAAGTGAAACAACCTATAACTTTAAAATATCATTTTAAAGTTCTAGGAATTTAAAATTTTACTTCCATACTCAATCCTTTATTTATGCGACATTAAATTGTTCTTCGCCTCAGTAGGTTCATCCAAAATATCTCGAGGAATGAATACATAATAATAATTCATCAATCATAGCGAATAGGAATGTTCATGATACCAGAAAAATTAAATTTCAATCTGTCAATTAGTCAAAATTTAGCTACGATTTTTGAAAAATTGCGACTTAGCCTACTTACACAAAATTCATACTGCTACAAATTGCTGTATATTTCTTTTAATAATTTAATAAATAGAAACCCGTATGACAAAATATTGTATGCACCTCACACGAAACGTGTCTTTAAGGTACTTACAAGTAAATACAGCCTCGGCCGTAAACAACTTGCTTATACCTTAAAGATTCACTTTTCGTCCTAGATACATAAAATACTATTAATCCATAGAAGATATAGGTAATATATTTATATGTATCAGATAGAGAATTTAATGTTTTTAAATATTTGCAAGAACAATTTTTTTCAAAAATAGTAAATTTGTTTTTAGAATCTGCCACTTTCGGTTGTTCAATTATTACCAAAACCTTTTCAACTCTTCCCATTAATGTCCGATTGAGAAATACGTAGTTAAACAGATATTAAGTCTTATAGTTTTTGAGAAACCGTCCTTTCAACATACACACACAATGTATGTAACTCATATTTGTAAAATTTGGACTAATAGGTACATGGTTTTTTTAACCATGTCTACCTTTAAAAGCACTCAACAGAACAATTAAATTATAATAGTTCTGCAAAATTTTATGAAGCTTTCAAATTTGTAACATAAAGGTCGCTATAAAGTATGATATATGACATAATAGCACATGACGAAAATACGTAAAATTCAGGACAAGTTTTTCATACAAGATAAATCTAATAGAGAACTTGAAGTATATTTTCAATGCAATGGATGCTATCTTTAACCGTATAGTACTAGTCAATACAAAAATGAAATAAGAGTACATAACGACATTCAGAGAAATGTCTAATATAAGTATTACAGTACCAGTGAAATTTTAAGTGTTACCGGACAAATTCTGGTATTACTTAAGGAAATTCAAGAATTCATAAGTATCCCAATACATATTATATTAGAAAAATTAATAGACATATCAAATGCATGCGTCATTATTTATGTATAAAATATTTTCAATATAGGTATAAAACTCAAAATAGACTCACCATAGGTGCTTCTCGCAAAATTTCGGCTGCCCCAAAGACCAAACTGCTATCTGTAACAAAAATAATGCACATATAATAGAAAAACATAAACAGAAATTTTTGAAATAAATATAACTCCAATTTTTTAAATCATACATTAGACCTTTTCCAATCATCACACCAGTAACCCAAAAATGAGAATAAGAATAGATACATCTAAAAATTAGACCAATCGATACTCCATAAAATAATAAATAAAAATACTCATTTTCAAATTGTAAATCCAAATATTTTAATAACTTTATAATTTTTTAACTATATATGTAAAAGAAATACTATTAACTTGCGTTTCTTTTTTCAGGAGGTGAGCCAGATCTTTGGGACATAAATAAATAAATATTTCATCACGGCATATTACCCATTGCTGGGTGTGCCAATCTGCTTCGTACACAGATATCGGTAATGATGGAATATTTGTACCGTGTGGGCGCTTACGCCTTGTACACCTCACGGGCACTCATTGCTGGCGTGGAGAGTGCGCCACAGGGGTCAATTTTGCGCCATTAAAATGCGATGTAATTTTTTGGCGTCGGTCGGGATCGAACCCGGGTCCCCAGATTCGCGACCAGACACTCAGGCACACGGCCACGAGACCCCATCGGGTATGTAATTTGAGAATATGTACTAACTTGCCATAAGCAAGTTGACAAATGGCGTAAATTATCTACATTTAGTTTGCTGATCAGATATATTGTTAGTTTTCTTGTTATATCAGTCGTGGAAGTTAAACAGAGTTGAACTATAGGAACTTATGACATGGCAACAATTGTAGCTAAGTTGCATTGTAAATTATGCTGTTTGCTTTTGCACGTGACCAGTTCTAGAAGTTATACCTAGTTAGGACGTTGCTGATATTAAACATACGTATATTATTCTACAATGTTGGACGGAGACACCGACGATAATGAGATAGCGAATAAAAGTCTCATATATGTTATGTGTGTGCGACAAAGATGCTAGATAAAAGTTTGGTAATTCTTGCATCAGAAATTCATGACGTGGGATCAACTTGGTGATACAAAGTGTACTTGGGTGTAATGTGGAGATATTCAAATATATCTAATTGACAGATAATGTCACTGTCAAAAAACTAATCATTTCAAATTACAAGAAATAAACGTCAATGTCAGAATATAATGGCTTAATATAACGGTAAGATTTTCAAGTAGAAATATGAACAATAACGATAACAAAGAAATTAGTAAATATGTAAGTATTTAGAAAAAATCTGTTGTGGCCAGCACAATACCTTCCGTCAATCCTGTGTATAATATATAAATTCCATACATAATTTTTCTTCGAAAAGATTCTAAATTTCCAGTAAAATTATGTCATAAACAAACTATTCAAATTGCACTTGACACTGACATCTTCTTCCTCTTTAGCTTTTCCCATTCGTTAGGGGTCGATATTTTTGCGTGTCATTTACATTCGGTTCCTTTTCTCTCAAGTCTTCCGCAATACAGTCCTTCCATCTTATCTTTGTTCTTTCTCTGCTTCTTCAACCTCCCATTACTAAACTACTCATTCTTGTTCAAATATAATTCTTCATTTCTCCTCATGACAGGTTCAAATCAATGTAATCGTCTTTCTTGTATCTTTCTAGAAAATTGTAACACTAGAGTTATTTTATTACCGTATCTTTCCGTGTTTCTCCAACAACTACTTCAACATCCTCATCTCTGCCACATTAATTTACTTTTTACTCATACAGACATCTGTCAATTTGAATTATATGAATATATTAGCAGTTTCCATGTTTAGCATAACTGGTTGAATTATAAAATTTAATTTCTTTAAAATTCTTTAACTCTGTATCTATTAAATATGAAGTATAAAATGTAATCAAATCGTATAGAGAATAATATATTCTTTAAGTTATAATAATATGAAATGTCAATAAATCAAATTTAACTGTTAAATCATCAAATGTGGCAACTTCCGGTTCACCAATTATAACCAAAATCTATTCACTTGTTCTTCTGGATATAAACTTGAGGAATACGAAAAAATTAAAATTTTTGGAATCGTGGTATTGAAGTTATGGGATCCGGAACTTTTGTCACACAGACACACACACACATACGTACATACAGACATCATCGTAAAAATGGTAAAATCGTATTATAGGGACCCTAAAACATGCTTATTCAGTAAAAACTCATCACTGAATTTTTTGACCAAAGACAATACCTTCCTTACCTAAAGGTGACGGAAGGTAAAAATAAATAAAAATTGCATAGCGGGAGATATAGTGCTGACCACATCATATTTTTAATATTTTAATTCAATTTGTCTTATAGTAAAGATATGATTATTTCTTTTTATTTCGTTTTTTTGCTCTTTTTGTCAATGAATATATTTTACTGTTATATCCTGCGCTAGACAAAACATCTGATATGTTGTATAAATTCCCATGTCACAGCTAAAAACATTAATTTAAATGTAGACAATTTCTCACAGGCTGTGCCATTTTATTTGTGAATTTCATTCACTATTTAAATACATACAAAAACTAGAATCCGCTCGGTTTTCATATTTGTTTTTAGTGTCACAAAGGGAAATATTTAGCAGACGTTGGGAACAAATGTAACGCTGTATTTTTGAGAGATGTGCGAAACGAAATATTTGCAGTGAAATTGTCGTTGGTCGCGGGACCGACCCAACGGCGGCCTAATTAGCCGGGTGGCCGAGTATGCAGGATACGTGCAAACCGCTCCTATTTAATAATATAATGTCCTTAATAACAATGTAATTTAAATCGTTCTGGATTTTAATCTTTTGTCCACCTGTATTTTATTTTGTTTTCACAACACAGGAATGTTGAAATTAAATGTTTTATTTAAACTCATGGATTATGTAGGTAGTGTTGTCCGTTACATATTATACTCATCGCTTTCGGTCTATTTGTTTTTCTTCATCAGGTTTAATAGTAGACCATACTTGCTTGCATTATTTTTTTTATCCGAAATGCCCAAATAAATGAGGAATAAAATCAATAGAGGAAGCTGTTGGCACTAGGTGAACCATTTTTCAAAATGAATCGCTTGTTTCATAAAATCAAAGAAAATTCTTTCTTGTACAGTTTCGGCTGTTAGGCCATCATCAGAAGAACTACAAAAATACATTACAGCGGGTCCTTTTATATATAGTTTAGCGGTGGAGATTTGAGGATTAAGGTTTTCAAGAAATAGGGAATGTGGCAAGTCTAACTGTTTGTTTATTAAAGGAGTGTTATTGGAAATGGCTTTCTTAATTTCATAGTATTCCTGGAGAAGTAGTCTTGCTAAATTATTTTCGACATGTAAAATTGATACATTTTCAAAATTTCAAACATAATTGAACTCTAACATGTAATTAGCAACATTGGAATTCATTTTAAGATTTTTAAAGCTTTTTTATGTTTTTACCTTCCGTCATTTTTAGGTAAGGAAGGTATTGTCCCTATAATACGATTTTACCATTTTACGATGTTGTCTGTATGTATGTACGTATCTGTGTGTGTGTGTGTGTGACAAAAGTTTAGGAACGCATAACTTCAATACCACGATTCCAACAATTATATTTTTCGTATTCCTCAAGTTTATATCCAGAAGAACAACTGATTAGATTTTGGTTATAATTGGTGAAGCGGAAGTAGCCTCATTTAAAGATTTAACAGTGATTTATTGGCATTTGACGTTATTATATCTTAAAGAATATATTATTCTCTATACGATTTGATTACATTTTATACTTCATATTCAATAGATATCGAGTGAAAGAATTTTAAAGAAATGAAATTTTATAAATCAGCCAGCTATGCTAAACATGGAAACTACTAATATATTCATATAATTCATAAGTCAGTATAAATAAAAAGTAAACTAATGTGGCAGAGATGAGGATGTTGAAGTAGATGTTGGGGAAGACACGGAAAGATAGATAAGGAAATAACTCTAGTGTTATAAGTTTCTAGAAAGATACAAGCGAGATGATTACATTGGTTTGAAAATGTCATGAGGAGAGATGACGAATATATTGGATGAATGCTTAGCAATAGAAGGTTGAAGAAACAGAGGAAGACCAAAGATAAGATGGAAGGACTGTATTGCGGAAGACTTGAGAGAAAAGGAACTGAATGAAAACGACACGTAAAACAGAAATTAGAGGAAGAAGAAAATTGCGATCCCTAACGAATGGGGAAAGCTAAAGAAGAAGGAGATGTTAGTGTCAAGTGCAATTTCCATAGTTTGTTTATAAAATAATTTTAATACACAGGATTGACGGAAGGTATTGTGCTGGCCACAACAGATTTTTTAAATTGTACGTGACAGTTTCTTCTAGTTTTTCCTGCATATATAAATTTACAGTTGTTACAGTTAATTTTATAAACCCCAGAATTGGAATATGGATCCCTTGAAACAATTTTGTTGTTGACCAATAGATTTTTTAAATTATTGACATTATACAAGCCAGAATGAATATTTATTTTTTTAAGTTCAACGGCAACTTTTTCATTCGTGTTGTTAAACTTGGTACATTCCCCTTTTCTTGAAACCTTAATCCCCAAATCTCCAGCCCTAAACTGGATATAAAAGGACCCGCTGTAATGTATTCTTGTAATTCTTCTGATGATGGCCTAACAGCCGAAATTGTACAATACAGAAGTTTCTTTAATTTTGTGAAACAACCGAGTTTTTTTCTTGATTAACAAATTGTAACAAATCAATTTCAGTGTCATTTAGTACTTCTTTTGTAATTTCATTTATATCTTCTCTATAAAGAATTTTACATAATATTTGAAATAAACAGAACATCTTTTTAAGATCTACCTTAATCTATAAAGTGTGTTTACCATAATTTTCTTGGCCCTACCATAGAATAATGATTCCAAAAAGAGCAAGGTTTATATTTTTTTTTCAGCGAAGGAAGCGAAAAATACACTCTATAAGTTTTATTATTATTCTGGGCATATCCTGTAGTTTAGTTTGCCTGTTCTATACATTAATGTATTTACTAAATTTTTCAATAATTATTTCAAAAATATTTTGTGATATAACCATTAATGGATAAAATAATTCATTACCGGTACATTATTCATATTAGCAGGCCATTTGTTATAATCATACCTACATACTTAATTAAAATATCTGTCAAAATAAATTTAACAGTGTAACAAATATTAACAAGCATGCAAACAAAATGTGTTGTGCGAGGTGTTGTGTTAATTATATGTATAGAATTAAGGATTATATATATTATTAATTTTAATTTTCATATCATGTTTTCCTCTGCTAGTTATAATAACAGGTAGATTTATGTGAAATTTATTGTAATTTGACATGAGTAGATTAAATTAATCTCATAACTTTGTCAAAACCATGATATGCATACATATTTACTAAAAAATAATATGGATGGGTGGGTAACCTTTATGGTAATATACAGGACGACACTAATATTAGTAGTAGTATAAAATAGTTATTTGTTGGCAATTAAGTTTAGAAGTTATTGCTAGCCAACGGGCAGGGCTGATATTTTGGTATGGATGCCATATGATACCCTCTTCAACCCCTCAGAAATAAGCTTCTCACGAAGTTAACGCTTTGTTTTTAGATAGGCTGTCTTAGATACTCGTGTCGACGAGATGTAGTCTCGGGTTATAGTTTGAGCGCGTAGTAAACGCTACTATGCAGAGTTACAATGTAAAACGTAAATAAAGAAATTAGTTAGTAATATTAATAATGTAAAGTGTTCATCGGCCAAAGTATGAAAAATTCATTTGTTTTCGTCATCAAGTACAAATTCAGTTCTGCTGCAATACGGTTGAAAATATAATGTGTTTAAAGTTGGCATTAGTCCGTGAGCTTAGTTTATCTACATGTCTCATCCTAACGGACGAGCAGGCGCTCTCGGTAACCGCACGTAACTACGCCTGACGTCCACTGCGAAAACAAAAGCACAACGCTGCAAAATTCATTTATTTCCTAGGCCAAATTACGTCCTTGTTCAAAAACAAACTGCGCCAAACCGACATGTCAAAAACTTGCGAACCGCCGCTCCACCGAATAGTTCCGTTCAGCTTCAGCGCTACTATAAAACACCAGCCTGGGGCCCACCATTCATTTCGAATATTCACTTGCGGCAGTTACGCAATTTATTGCTTTTGCCGCCAACTTCTGTGTACTATGAATTTTCCTCATGTCACAAATTGGAAGCCCGCAAATAAATATATAATGTATTCTGTTTTTTCAAGCACCCTCGCGCTTGCTCAATATTTCGTTATTCTGAAATGTTTGTTCCCAGGAATAAAAGTTTTGCTAGTTTGCGTACAAATATTACCGGCACAATTTATTTCTGAAAATTTGTAGTTTGAACATAGAGCCATAAATTTAAATAAAATTATTAATTTATCTTAAAGTTTCGAGTGCAATAAATTCTAAGAAAATGTTGAGTTATTTTAAGAATACATGCATAAAGCTTTTGCTTCCTAAATATGAGTATAAATATTTCAGTTTTATAAGAATTTGTGCACTAACTATTGTAGAACTTTTATAACTTCAGTGCTATACTCTATACGTCAGACCTGGGAATTACTTAAAGTATAAATACTGAAAGTATTTCGTTAAATACATTCAGTATTTACAACACTTTACTTAACATACTTTTGTAATACTTAGTAATGTACTTAAGTACTTTTTACCTTCCGTCACCTTTAGGCAAGGAAGGTATTGTCTTTGGTCAAAAAATTCAATGATAAGTTTTTAATGAATAAGCATGTAGGGTCACTATAATACGATTTTACCATATTTACGATGATGTCTGTATATATGCGTATGTGTGTCTGTGTGTGTCTGTGTGTGACGAAAGTTTTGGATCGCAGTTTTATCCTAAAATTATATTTTTGTCGTATTCCTCAAGTTTACATTCAGAAGAACAACTGATTAGATTTTGGTTATAATTGGTGAACCGGAAGTAGTCTCATTTGAAGATTTAACAGTTAAATTTGATTTACTGACATTTAACGTTATCATAACTTAAAGAATTTATTATTCTCTATACGATTTGAATCAGTTAGCTATGCTAAATATAGAAACTACTAATATATTCATATAATTCAAATTGACAGATGTCA
Organism: Harpalus rufipes; assembly: GCA_951394225.1. NCBI lineage: Eukaryota > Metazoa > Arthropoda > Insecta > Coleoptera > Carabidae > Harpalus > Harpalus rufipes. The sequence continues at coordinate 57,437,852 of OX596279.1, forward strand.
GTATAAAGAAAAAGTAAATTAATGTGGCAGAGATGAGGATGTTGAAGTAGATGTTGGGGAACATACGGAAAGATACGGTAATGAAATAACTCTAGTGTTACAAGTTTGTAGAAAGATACAAGCGAGATGATTAAATTGGTTTGAAAATGTCATTAGGAGAGATAAAGAATATATTGGATGAATGCTTAGTAATAGAAGGCTGAAGAAAAAAGAGGAAGACTAAAGATAAGATGGAAGGATTGTAATGCGGAAGACCTGACAGAAAAGGAACTGAATGAGAATCACACGTAAAACAGAAATAAGTGGAAGAATAAAATAAAAAATAGGGACTCCTAACGAATGGGGAAAGCTAAAGAAGAAGAAGATGTTAGTGTCAAGTGCAATTTGGATAGTTTGTTAAAGAAATAATTTTACTGGAAGTTTAGAATCTTTTGTAAGAAAATTTATGTATGGAATTTATACATAATACATAGGATTGACGGAAGGTATTGTGCTGGCCACAACAGATTTTTTAAATAGGTATATATGACTTTAAAATTATTGGGCTACTTTAACTGTCTTATTGAATAAGAGTGATATACCAAAATTCGATAATTTTTATCATATTTTAACTGATTAGGGGCCAATTTTACAATCTCTGGTTAGAATTTTAAATGTAAGTTAAATAAACAATATTGAATCGGATTATTAACAGCAATGATCATTGTGTCATTTGACAGTTCGTTTCGTTTCGATTTCGTTTATTTAACTGTCAGTTAAAATTTTAACCGGAGACTGTAAAACTGGCCCTAAAAAAATATAAGTATGGTCGCTTGAACTTATTATCTATATTAAATCGCACACCAATGACTATAACTCTTATCCGATATATGATATCGTAAGAAACCTTTATTGTATTAAAACTTAAGATTCCGGTCATGAGTGGGTCATATGTACTAAAGTAATACCTATACCTATATCAATTTGCAACGTGAACAGAGAGCAAGCGTAGCGTAATAAATAAATATTCTGAAAACGTTGGAAGCGTGCTACATTGGCACGTGAATAATTCTCCCCGGGCGGTCATTGGCAAGCATCAGCTCTTAGCTCTCAGCTTCAACTGCAGTCGGGTCTTATGAGCCGTTCTGCCTGAAGGAATGGGTCTCAGTTGCTGGGCGAACCGTTGTTTTTTCCTACTACAATATCGGAACGTGCACATTTATTTTTACGGTTCCCTGATTCATTGGCCCCTTTAAACGCAGAACACTTTTCACGCGGAATGTTTATTTCCCTGAACAGATTATGTGAATTACCCAAGGATATTTATACCCTTGCCTTTTTCTATAGTCTGTTCAGCCAATTAATTTAATTATGAGGTTATTTTAGTTATACTGTTGTACGAAGTCTGTTTATTTAATTTGCAGTCTCACAGTATAATAGGGCATTTCATTCTGACTATTTTATTACAGTTTCTTAAAATTTTCCCCAATACAATTATATTTACACGACGAGTTAAGAAAGAGAGTCATTTCATAATGAGTTTGAACCACTTTTAAACTAAAATGTATCGGTTTTTCAAATAATTTATACAACCTTAGGCACGTTTCACAAGATTTCAGTCTCTGAATCAACCTCTCGGTCATTTATCAGAGACTGGCCCACTCAACCAGAATCACAGACGCGTTTCGCTCTTATTGTATTATGTACGACAACTCTCGCCACTTCCGTTTTTGGTTACATAAGTGTAGGGCGCGAGCAGTCATGTGATATTGTTGGCCTTAACAAGCACATATGGGGGCCCGTGTAGGACAATTAGTAATAATGTACATATCAAATGTCATTACAATTTCAAGATTTTCTAAATTCATGTAGTTCATTTGTCACCAGGATTGTGGAATTTACTCGTATTTGTCGAGGAAAATCCCCAAAATCGAATGATTTGGAATTTTTACTGGACAAGTTTTTGGTTGCATTGTTGGCCTTGACAAGCAGATAAGAGGGCCCGTGTCAGAATGACAATTAGTAATTATGCACATAGATGTCATATGTCAGAATTTTTCATTAAATATTTCAAGATTTGTCACCAGGAGTTTACTGTCGAGGAAAATAAACCTCATGGAATTGAAAAATCACTAAATTTAGAATGAAAAATTATATTTTATACCTATGTACATAATTACTATCTAACATTCTGTCACGGTCCCCCATATCTGCTGGTCAAGGCCAACGTCACATGACTGCTCGCGCCCTATTGTATTTAACATTTCTTGTATACCTACACTCTACACCAAAAATTCTACTTATATCTATTCCTTATATTTAGATTGTTTAATTTTAAATTCATTCTATGAAGAAATTTTGTCCTACTCTTCTAATTTTTCAAAATGTTTCCAATTCATTGTCGGGATTGACAGTATTTTTGAATACATATAAAATATTAATTTTCAGATCGTGTGTCTTGAAGAACTAGAATTTTAGAAAACTATTTCATATGCGTCTTCTTCAGCCCTGCTATTTTTAAAAATCGAATACCATAGCGAATTTTAAATATTTGTAACCATCCATTGGTAGCATGAAATGAAGTTTTATCCTAAAATTTTGGGTTCAAATTATTTTCTTAAATCATCTCTCCATCAATTGGTGCATGTTATTGAAAATATATCAAAATAAAAGATAAGTACAACGTTTGTTTATTGATTATAAATTGATGTATAAATTTTTCAGTTTTGGGATTCATGAAACTCTCCGGGATTGTTTGTTTCCCTAAACAGATTATGCGAATTACTGTGTGAATATTTATACATTTGGTATTTGTTTGAAAATTAATTAATATCTGATAAATTTGAATCTCTACGTTAGGATTTACATTATCATAACGAAATAGAATTTGTGAGTTGTTGTTTCGGGGTATGTTACATTATTAAATTGTTTTGACAGATATTTTGATTATAACTGTAATGCCTGTCTACAATTGCGTGCAGAGCAAACATTGTATACATTAGTTCTAGTTAATTATAATTACTTCATTATTAATAACGAATTTTCAAAATAATTTGGCAGAGCAACTACGTTATATCTGTTTTGTGAGTTGTCCAGATGACAGCGCATGACTCTGAAAGTGACATGATTTAAATGAGGTATGAAATACATTTTTAAATAAAGATTAATATCTTTGTGATAGATGCCTACAGCTAATTTGTTTGCCTCGGCCTTCGCCTCGGCTACAAACTTGAAATTCAGTCAAAAATGATCACTTTTGCATTCTTGAAACACAATAACTATTATTGTACTTTTAAAAGTAGGTACATTTATCTGTAGCGATTTAGGTACACCAAGAAAACGCTACCAGGACCGTTTTTTACCTTCCGTCACCTTTCGGTAAGGAAGGTATTGTCTTTGGTCAAAAAATTCGATGGTGAGTTTTCATTGAATACTTATTCAAAACGTGCTTACGTTTTAGGGTCTTTACAATACGATTTTACTATTTTTACGATGATGTCTGTATGTGTGTGTGTGTTCGTATGTGCGTGTGTGTGTGTATATATGTGTGTGTGTGTGTATGTGACCACGGATAGACAAACGCCTACAGACCAGGGATTTTATTTTATACTACATACTAGAGATATGTGTATTTTTTATTAATGTAATAGAGTGAAAATATCTTAAAATTTCATAAAAATCAGGTTATATTCTAGTCCAGTTATTTTTAGAATATCGCATAATCAAATAATGTCTAATTGGACTTAATGCGTTTTTAATCAACTTAATGTGTAATGGCGCAAAAAAGTCAATTACTTTCAGCAAATGACATGCTCGTTCAGTTTTAACTCATAGATTTTTTCTTTGTAGAATATTGATTTTATTCCAAATAACTACATATACTCGTATACAATGAAAAAATAAATAGTGAAGAAAACGTTGATATAATTTTTAAATTATTTAAAATAATTTGCCAATAGTTAATAATTATTACTGAGTATTTACAGGTTGACATTTACCGTGTTACAATTGTTTTAGTTATTTTTTTAGTTACAGCCACAGCCATGGCTCACTATTCTCTTTTCGACAAGGTGTAAAAAAAGTGTCCGCCATTTTACTTTTTAATAATGTAACATATAGATTATTTTATATGATTGTAAAGCAAATTTGATGTACTTTTCAAATTTATAAAAAAATGTTCCATTTGAAATTGCAAAGTTGATATGAATTACTAATAAACCGGAAGTGGTATCATGAATGTACATCCGTCATCCAAGTAGCTTACATGTTGCTGTATAAATCATGTTATATGAAAGAAATTACTAAATAAATAAGCGAGATATTTGTTGGGTCCTTTAAAATATAACACCCTGTATATTATGTTTGGGTGTTAATACGTCTCAATAATTATGTGCCTTTGTATTCCGCATATTTCATTTGCATTGTGCTCTATGATTTGACTTTCAAGAATTGTAGTAATTTGTACGTTGAATCGTAGTCTTTGAGCATTTCTCAGTTGCTGGCATTTATTCTTGGAGACAATTTCATCATACATCATTTTGAATACATACTCATTTGCACGCAGCATATTAACGCGTGAGCACGTCTTGTTGTGAGAACGTGTTCCAACCCTCGGCATGTGTTCATAATCATAATTCTGATTCGCGCAAACATACTTCCTTTCATGTCGAATAACGAGTGTCGGGTCAATAAACATATATAATTACTCCGTAAGCTCTAAGCGCCGATTTGCCTCCTTCGAGATATACACTACGGTACGACCTCTACAAAGAGATGCTAAGAAATTCTATTACTGCTTGAAATAGTTGCACGCCAAAACGTAACTGGAGGTTTGCTGTGCAGTTGTTTCTCAGCAGATTAAATTAAATTGATTTCAGTATCTACGAGTGGCAACTGTTTTTGTTGGTAATGCGATGCTTTTCTTGATTAGTTGAAAATATAGTGCCTGCATTTAGATATGCAACATTGTGAAATGCTAAAAAGGATATTTATACTTGTATTGCTAAGTCAAGCTAATCCTTTGCGATTCAAACTCTAGGTTCAGATGTTCAGAATAAAACTATTAACTCCTATCATCCTATAGGTGAATACAAGAACAATGGAATAATTATATGGGGGCAAACTTACACTCTCACACTCCTGGTGACAAATGAACTACGTGAATTTAGAAAATTTTGAATTTTTTAATGAGAAATTTTGACATTTGACATCTATGTACATAATTACTAATTATCATTTGCTTGCCAAGGCCAACAATGTCACATGACTGTTCGCGCCTTATACTTATGTAACCAAAAAGGGATTTAGAGAGAGGTATTGGCCCCATTTTTTTTTTACTGTAGTTAGAATAATAGATAAATGTAAGTATTTATGGAGAAAACACATAATAAAACCAGACAACCAGCGGTTTAATCTTGGATGTGCTTGGAAAATAAATATGCAATAAAAACAAACGGCCACATTTGGATTAGAAAAGCGAGGTTGGAAAATTTACGAGGGTTTAAAAGGAAGCAAAATGATGGGAGTTGGGTTGGCCTGTGCTGGCCTGGCCGTGCACTGTTCAGGGTGTCGAACGGTTTGAAAGTTGCGTTATCAATAACTTGGGATTAAAAATAAAAAGAGGTTTGATTTATCGATCGTGTGGTGTGGTGGACCCTTTTGAATTCTGAGCGGCCGCTAATTATTTACAGCGCGCGGGCACAGGAACAGAGCCGAGAGTAGAGCCGAGCGACCGCCCAGAAGCCGCGGTGAAAAATGATCGTCCGGGGTTCTTTAAATCACGAACAGCTCCGACAAAAACGCTCCAAAACGCTATCGCTTCCTGCGTAAGTGCCCCTGGGCACCCCTCTGACAAATCCCATTTTTATAGCCACTCTTATAAACTTTTATATAACACCACTTGAGCGTTGCTACGTGTGAAAACAGAAATGTCTGCAATGGGCGTGCGAAGCGGACGCCGCTCTTCTAGATATTTATAATGTGTCGCTGTCCGCTATATCACTGCATGCTGCAGGCGCAGGCCATGCTACGCTTCCGTTTGCTCTTAAGATGTGTAATTCCTTACCCAACTGCATACTGCCTTTTTAACAAAGTCTCACTGCTCAATTTATTTTCATTCTTTTACTACTTCAATGTGCTCTCATTATATTTACTTCCTCTTCTGTTATAAAATATAAAGAAATCAATACCTGCACAAAACACTGGTCCAAAAATAAAATTATAACACAGGTTTCCGGGCTCTGTTTGTTTAATTTTTAATCTAACGGCCGAATTCACCATTCCTTAATCATGAGTTGATCCATAGATCAATGCTGATTCTGATTCAATCCAATTCACCATTAAAAATCAAGGTAATCTACTAATCAATCTAATATTTATAGCTGTCAGTATTCTGGTTATTGTATGCTTTTTCTTTATTTTTATTTAAAATAGCATTGGTTTTATTATTTTTTAAATATATTGGGAAATATGTCATTCCTAAGTACAATGACAATTTCTTGGCTGGGAAATAACCACTCACACATAACAGAAGGTAATGTGCTGGCCACATTATATATATATATATATATATATATATATATATATATATATATATATATATATATATATATAGTGTGTTAATTAAAAACCGTCCATAGGCGTTTAACATGGGAAATCAGTTTTTCCTTGCGCAAAAGTTCCCAAATTATTTTAGACAAAAATACTTCAAATAAATGTTGTAGAGAATTTAATTCTGCACCCGAGTTAATAATAAGATTTTATTTTTACATTTAATAACCGAGAAAATCAATTTTATTTTTTTCTGGAAATAGCTGATTTATAGCAGTAGGCATGGAACTCAAACAAAATTACGAACAATTATATGCCATCTTAACTGTCCAAAAAAGTTTGTGTTTTGTTATTTTCACAATAACATATTTCTTTGAAAGTGTGGAACAGTTTTCTCATGAAGAAAAGCTTCAGAATATAAAATGGTGGACAAATTTTGATTGAGTTGCATGGGTATCGCTATAAATTAGCAATCTTCAAAAAACTTTAAAATAGATTTTCGCGGTTATTAAATGTAAAAATAAAATCTTATTAATAACTCGGGTGCAGAATTTAATTCTCTACAACATTTATTCGAAGTATTTTTGTCTAAAATAATTTGGAAACTTTTGCGTAAGGAAAAACTGATTTCCTATGTTAAACACCTATGGCCAGGTTTTTAATTAACACACTGTATATATATATATATATATATATATATATATATATATATATATATATATATATATATATATATATATATATGCGGTTGTCTAATTGATATCGGGATAAAATAATAGGCAATTGGATTAAAAAGACCTAATTATTATAATTAGTCCTTATAACAAATTAATTACGTTTTCGTGTTTGGAATGTTCCCGATATTACAGGTAGACCTTTCCATCTAACCTTTAATCTTTACGACTAGACACCTTGAGAGTTTGTTTTAGTTGCTTTGTACAAGACTGCTTGCTAACCTCAAACAAGGTAACGTCAGTAGTTTTGGTAATTATAAGTTTGAATTAGCACGATTAGAACTTTGATCATCTCCCTTGTGAAACAAATGCCACTGAACCATCAAATTGGAATCAGTAACTGAAACTTATATAACTACTTTGTAGATGAAAATATTATAAACTTCAATAAATGAATAAGATTTCACCGAATATTGAACTATATTATTTTTAGAAATAATTCACAAATCTTATTATTTAGTTTAACATTATAGTAGATCTAAAATTAGCTCATATGATCATGATGTTCAATCCGACATCCCAGTAATCTTTAAAAAAATCACAAGTACAGTATTTTTTTAAATATTTCCAATCAAAGTCATCTACGATTTAAATGAATTAAGATTTATCTCCACACATTCAGTAGTGTCATTTACTTCGTTTTTATGAGGGTACATACGATACGACTGTTACTTTATTATTATAAAAATTTATGTTACAGTAAAAGCATTCAAAAATCAAAACCAAGTCAACTGGTAATTTTGTTAACAAATGTAAAAGCAAATATTTGAAAATAAAATACTGACACTGTGTGTATTTATTGTAATCAAGTTTTTCTTTGTTGTAATCAAGCTTTTCTTTGATGTAATCAAACCCCCTTTAATTCCGGTCGAACTATTAATATTTAAATAAATTTATAAATTATTAAATTTATATACTTTCACTTACAATCGTGTTAGTCTTAACAACCAGTAAACATAAATTACTGTCGTGGAAACAGGCATGGTAAATTGATAATAAAGATCAACCGCGCAAAAATTATATTAACAGCGTTTTTTCAAGAAAAATATAAAATATTCGAATGAGGGTACTTCCGGTTAATCATTTATAACCAAAATCTAATCACGTCTGCATATAGATACAAGGAAGAGGAATACGAAAAATTGTGATTTTTTGAATTGCAGTATTGGAGTTATTGGATTCGAAAAAATAAATAAAATAAAATGGAAGTACTGAGAAGTATTGTGTTTTAATATAAATAATGCTGAATTCGATGTAAAACTTGTTTATTATACACCGTATTGGATAACTTTCATGGAACATTTTTGTCTCTGACTTTTTTACCCGAATCTGGTTTAGCAGGATCTCTAATACATAACTTTGTCAGATTGTCAGTACGAATAATAGTTGCTTGTGTATTGTATTATATTAGAGAGTTTGCACACTGTGTCTGATGAATGTGATTTTCCAATTTGGTAATATTTGTATTGTTTGATAATTGAAACTAGAAATTGTGTAGTGTCTAGTTATTATTCCATCGGTCGCTAATGACTCTTCGAGTTCTTTGTGCGAAGTATGCACGGAGTAATTGTACACAGGATGATTTCCATAGTTAAGCGTAATTTGCCTTTGTTTAATATACAGCGGCTGTATGTATTCAACATCAGAATCCACATGTGGCATTGTAGATAATCACTAAATGCCTAAGTGAGCTATATTGATTATAATTGCGGGCAGCTGCAGCTAAGTTTGCAACGGCACACAAGCCACTGACACTTTTCATATTTTACTCAGATATTATTAATAAAGGTAAAAGATATATAGTTGGAGTTGCAGTCTTGGTGAAAAATGTTTATTAAGATTTCTTCTACTTAACATTCCGAAGTTTCGATTCCAAATGAATCATCATCAAGGATAGTTAATGTATAGTTGAGAAACAATTCTTTACAATACGAAAATTACATAATAAAAATCTGTTGTGGCCAGCACAATACCTTCCGTCAATCCTGTGTATAATGCATAAATTCCATACATAATTTTTCTTGCAAAAGATTCTAAATTTCCAGTAAAATTATTTCATAAAAAAACTATTCAAATTGCACTTGACACTGACATCTTCTTCTTTAACTTTTCCCATTCGTTAGGGGTAGCTACTTTTGCGTGTCGTTATCATTCAGTTCCTTTTCTCTCAAGTCTTCCGCAATACAGTCCTTCCATCTTATCTTTCTTCAGCATCCTATTACTAAACTATTCATTCTTGTTCCAATATAATTCTTCATTTCTCCTCATGACATGTTCAAACCAATGTAATCATATTTATTGTATCTTCCTAGAAACTTGTAATACTAGAGTTATTTTCTTACCGTATCTTTCCGTGTGTTCCCCAACATCTACTTCAACCTCATCTCTGCCACATTAATTTACTTTTTATTGATACTGACATCTGTCAATTTGAATTATATAAATATATTAGTAGTTTCCATGTTTAGCATAGCTGGCTGATTTATAAAATTTAATTATTTTAAAATTCTTTAACTCTATATCTATTGAATATGAAGTATAAAATGCAATCAAATCGTATAGAGAATATTATATTCTTTAAGTTATAATAACGTTAAATGTCAATAAATCAAATTTAACTGTTAAATATTCAAATGACGGTTCCGGTTCACCAATTATAATCAAAATCTAATCAGTTGTTCTTCTGGATGTAAACTTGAGGAATACGAAATAATTATAATTTTTGGAATCGTGGTATTGAAGTTATGGGATCCGGAACTTTTGTCACACACACACAGACATACAGACACACATACATACAGACGTCATCGTAAAAATGGTAAAATCGTATTATAGGGACCCTAAAACATGCTTATACACTAAAAACTCATCATTGATTTTTTTGACCAAAGACAATACTTTCCTTACCTAAAGGTGACGGAGGGTAAAAAGGATGAAAATGTCGTCAAAAGGTATCATGGTAATAAAAAAGTATACTGAAGTGTTTTCTGATGTATGCACGCTTTTTGACTACCTACCGATCTGTAGGCGGTGAAAATTACATAAATAAATAATAAATATACAATTTTTAAAGCTTTAACGATAACAAAACAACGATCATAGCTTACTTAAAAATGACAACTATTTTTTTTAAATGTCAAAATAATTTTTAATAAATTTTAAACTTTAATTTGTTATTATTGGGACGATCGTGCAAAAAATATAATAAGCATTGCGGGCATTAAGTGCTTCTTACCGGTATCGGATGTATGTCCAAACTAATACCCAACCGGTAAAGTGCACTTACTGCCCTTAATACTTAAATAACTATTTATTTTTAAAATGTAAGCCGTAAGATTTGTTTAATTTTACTACCCGATAGAGTAATCACATTAATATTTGTTAATAGTAGAAAAGTGCTCATATTCCAACGTCTTAGTAGTGGAAAATTCTGCAACATTCATTAAATACGACCCCCGTGTGAACATAATTCAAAAAGTGTGAATCAAAAATAAAATACAAGGCTTTTGGTGCTCACCAAGTTTTCACACATTCATCATAGCCTGGAAATGGGGTTAAAAATGTTTTTATGTTTCACTAGAGAATATCGTCTCCGTGCGATGCATTCTGAGATTCCTGCAGGATATGGAAAATTAATGGTCGTAATTCATAGCGTTGCCTGCATGAACTCAACAGATAATAGGATTTTTTTAAATCTTCAGATTTCTACTCTATCAAACGTTGCCAATAGAAGCAGGAGGAAACTAAGTATATATTGAATTTCAAAGTCGATATTAGAGTCAAATAAAGCTGCTTTTTGCAGGGGCTATGATTGAACGTTATTTCCAAAGGTTACAATAAAGTCCTATGTTCGGCTCTGCCGGTCACCACTCTGTATATATATATATATATATATATATATATATATATATATATATATATATATATATATATATTAAAATTGGATTCTGCGGACCTTAAAACGTGGTCATTCACCAAAATCTCGATATGCGATTTTTAGCACGATCTTTCGTAAACCAATCATATTCGAAACTCAATAATTACGCAAAATACATTTATTTTCTCTTTAATATGAAAAAGCATTTTGATTTATGGACACAAAATTCACAAGCAGAATATTAATTATATATCAGTGAATAAATCTCAATAAATTGCTATCGGGATGACATATGCTGATCACTAAAATTTTTATGATATCAATAACGCGAAAAAAATAATTCAAAATTAAAATAGATGATAATATAAAATGTGTAATTGAAAGTTAAATTCGGCTATTGATTTTTAATTCGTGTGGTATTTTCAATAAAACAGGGCATGTTTAATTGGTATTTTGCCAAATAAATAAAGCATTATGTAGGAAATAATATTAAAATTAAATGAATTTATTAATGAATGATATTTATATCACTGTGAATGCATGAGAGAATACAATAAGGATAAACAATTGTGTTTTGTATTCATTTATTGGTTCAAACAGATTATGAATATTGTTTTTATTATAAAGATTAAATTGAACATGAATTGTTTAACTTTTCATATAATAGCGAATTTTATTGAATTTCATTACAAAGGTATTTATTTTAAAAAATATGTGCATATGCACAATACAATATTATTAATGAAAATATAAAATAATAATCATAATTACAAATAAGTAGGTAGTTACATATATTGTATTATATTTTTCATTTAAAATTTTACCTTCGTACTGACTGAATCCCTTATTTATGCGGCATTAAATTGTTCTTCACCTCAGCAGCTTCATCCAAAATATCTGGAGGAATGTAATTTTAATCAATTATAGCGAATAAGAATGTTAACGAAACCAGAAAAATTCAATTTCAATCTGTCAATCGGTCAAAATTTTGCTAGGATTTTCGAACAATTGCGACGTAGCCTACTTATACAAAACTCATACTATTACGAATCGCTGAATATTTCTTTTAATAATTTAATAACTAGAAACCAGTATGACAAAATTATGTATGTACCTCAGACGGAAAGTGTCTTTAAAGTATTCACAAGTAATTACTTGCTCATACCTTAAAGATTCACTTTTCGTCCTAAATAAATAAAATATTATTAAAGATGTCCGATCAATGTCATCTACGAATTCGTTTAGTTAATTTTTATGAGGGATCGGTACCAATTATGAATAATTTTATTCTGCAATTTTAGACTCGAAATATTAGTTCGGATGACGAATAACAAATATTTGAAAATTAAATCAATATAACTTTGGTGCCTAGTTAAATACAACCCTATATTTACATTGCAGCAACCACATCATAGAATGCATTTAAAATATGACCGTCAGTACGCATAATTATTAGTTAGTAATATCAAAATTTATAGCGACGATCTAAATTATGGTGTGTATGATTTTTTTATGTACAGAGCTTTGAAGTTTGAAATTGATTGCGATATTGCTACTCTGAATTGTGGCTACGTGAAATTGTTGCTGAACTAAATTGCTGGAGCACGAAGTTTATCATGCGGTTTTATTGTTATTATATGTAATTTTACGGTTATTTTACTTTAATACTCTTTTATATAGCTTCAATACTGCAACATGCAAACAGCTTATTATGTATTACAACTACAATAAAAGTTCAATCAATATTTAGGAAAATTGTTGGGTATATATATTTTAAAATTAATTTAACCCCTTTTATGGTTGAGAGCGAATATATTTCCAACTTGCAAACAATGTACCTAATAATTCTGATGATTCCTAGAAGCTGATAAGTGAAGTTTGATTTTTAAAAACTCGGCATGACTGCAAATGTTAACTGGTCGAGGGCGACTAAGCGATGGTGAACTGGACAATAGCCAAATAGGCACCGGAATGACCATAAGGCCCACCGAAGTAGCTATTACGAATAAAGTAAGAGAAAATTAAATTCAACCTCATAGAAATAGAGAATCACCTAAAAAATCTGATATGGCCAGCACAATACCTTCCGCCAATCCTGTGTATTATGTACAAATTCCATACATAAATTTTCTTGCAAAAGATTCTAAATTTCCAGTAAACAAAATTATTTCATAAACTTATGCAAATTTCACTTGACCTTGACATCTTCTTCTTTAGCTTTTCCCATTCGTTAGGGATCGCATTTTTTATTTTCTTTTTCCACTCATTTCTGTTTTGCTTGTCGTTCTCATTTAGTTCCTTTTCTCTCAAGTCTTCCGCAATACGGTCCTTCCATCTTAGCTAACACTAGAGTTATTTGCTTATCTATCTTTCCGTATCTTCCCCAACATCTACTTCAACATCCTCATCTTTGCCACATTAATTTATCTTTTATTGATACTGACATCTGTCAATTTGTATTATCTGAATATATATTAGCAATTTTCATAGTTAGCATAGCTGGCTGATTATAAAGTATAAAATGCAATCAAATCGTATATATTCTTTAAGTTATAATAACGTTAAATCTCAACAAATCATATTTAACTGTTAAATCTTCAAATGAGGCTTCCGGTTCACCAATTATAACCAAAATCACTTGTTCTCCTGGATGTAAACTTGAGGAATACGAAAAAATTATAATTTTTGGAATCGTGGTATTGAAATTATGCGATCCGAAACTTTCGTCACACACACACACACACACAGACTCACATACATACAGACATCATCGTAAAAACGGTGAAATCGTATTATAGGAACCCTAAAACAACATGCTTGTTCACTAAAAACTCATCATTGATTTTTTTGACCAAAGACAATACCTTCCTTACCTAGAGGTGACGGAAGGTAAAAAGTTATGTGAGTTCTAAATTGGTACCCCGAAACTTTCAGTATATTTGTCGTAGAATTGGTGGGAATATTTATAAGGGATTGAATTTTAGCGTCTATATATCACCAGACGAAAGAATGGTGGTAATATTATTTATTAATACATATTATCGATTTCGCGTTGCAGAAGCCGCGTATATTAAAACTCTGGAATTGAGGATATTATGACCGATCACGTGGTATAATATTTTTCTGATTAATTGGCCACATTGCCATAAAATGATTTAGCAATTCCACTATTGCGGGAATAAACACAAAGATGAAGAAGAATAATTGGCCAACAAAGAATCGTAAAATTGTGGATTTGGATTCGCCATCGAAACTGACATTAAAGGTTATGGGGTTAGTTCTATCATCGGTTAAGCGTTGTACGCTTACTTACATAACACCTGTATAAAGTATACCGTTGATAAATTCGGATACTAACATATACATTCCCGATCAGGATTAGAACCCGAGACCATTGCTACTATGCTATCCCTGTGGGAAATAGTAATCATATTTCTGTTTTTGTTCTATCTTTTTACCTCTCATAACCAGATTTTAGTGAATAAGCTCGTTTTAAGGTCCCTAGAATCCGTTATAACATTTTTACGATGATGTCTGTGTGTGTGTATGTATGTGTGTGAGGTTGTTGGGGGTACGATTTCTGAAATTCTATAAGATTAAAGACCTGTGTAACTATAGATTCCTCAATCTAACAGTAATTGGAAGAGTTGTATAGGTTCTGGTAACAATTGGGCAACCGGAAGTGCTAGTTTAAAAAAAATAAATCTAAATACATACTATTTTTTGAAAATTTGTTACTACAAATAATAAAGATAATTAAATTCTTAATCTGACGCATTTAATATTTTTATTATATCTCGTATAGGTTTGGAGATATAGGATATAATAATATAGAATAATCTGTTGTAATAAATCTTGTTGCCCAAAAAACAGTTGAGATATTTAAATATTTTTAATTCACAGATAAATGCAAAATGTCAGTGTCAAAAATCAGCAGTTTTAATAACATTACTGGAACATTTTTCTGGAAGGTACGAGTACATTTAATATATTTTATTGTATTATTAATGAAATATGTATTTAAATTATAGGTATGTTAATATTACATATATCCTTAAGAAATACCACTAATACCGTCAATGAATTTGAAGAATTTTGAATATATTACAACAGTAGGACAAAATTTGTCATGGAACGAAAGAAGAGATACAATTTCAATTATATGTGTGTACAAGAAATGTTAAATTCGTTACTTATGGGGCGCGAGCAGTCATGTGACTTTGTTGGCCTTGGCAATCAGGGCAAGCCGATATGAGGATTCGTGTCAGAATGACGGCTAGTAGTTATTAACATAGATGTCACAATTGTGATATGTCATAATGTTTCATTCAAAATTTCAAAATATTCTGATAGTTATTTATCATCAATAGTATGGAATATACTTGTCGAGGAAAATATTCTACATGGTTTGGGAAATCATAATGTTTTGAATGAAAACTTATGATACTTAACACAAAGTAACATAACTGCTTGTGCCCTTGCAACATAAAATGAAAATGGCGGGAGGTATTGTGCTGGCCACATTAGATTTTTTATTTACACAAGTGTCTGATCTCTGATTTGCTGGAAACATACTAAATGTAATTCCTCAAATGTTGGTAAGTCCGTCATTTCAAAAATCAGAAAACTTATTTGAGTTGAGATGGAGTCAGACAATGGAATGAAACACATGATGTCGAATTGCGAATGTTCCATTTCCCTCTGTGCCTCGTTGCAACCAAAGTTTGATTAGAGAACGCACCGTGGTACCGGAGAGAATATTTTATTTTCATCTAGGATCCAAGACGGTGAATCCAGCCACCCGATGTCGCGTCGCGTCGCATCGCCTTGGATTTGTAACAAAAACTCAACTCTGCGTCTATCAACTTTTATGAAAATTGAATTGCGTCAAACGAATGGAAATATTGAGAAGATTTGAATTATTAAAACTGAGAAACTTAAAAATTAAAATATTCCACGAGAAAAAATTTGTTAATATACGAGTGCTTTTATTCAATTTTTAAATATTTCTTTTACTATACAAATGTAAGTTAATTATTATTTTTGCCCATATACGTATGAATAAAATTTTCTCATTTCTTCAGTAGCGTATTTTCACAAAGACATAATTCCCGGGCCGTGCATCAAGGAAGGTCCAAGTATTCAAAATCATGTTATAAAATTTCGTTTTAAAATCTCAGCAGTTGTCAGATTAACAGTACTCGTATACGGGTGAACATAGGAATTTAATATGAGTTTTTAGTTTTATGCATTTTCATGTTATCCTGTTTATATTTCAGCAAAAACTGTAAAGTGAAAAGTTTTAAAGAATTAAAAGTTGCATACAACATATAAATTTTTACCTTCCGTCACCTTTAGGTAAGGAAGGTATTGTCTTTGGTCAAAAAAATCGATAGTGAGTTTCTAATGAATAAATACGTTTTGGGATCTTTAGAATACGAATTTACTATTCTTACAATGATGTCTGTATGTATATGTGTGTCTTTGTGTGTGTGTGTGTGTGTGTGTGTGTGTGTGTGTGTGTGTGTGTGTGTATGTGTGTGTGTATTCCTCGAATTTAGATGCATATGCAGACGTGATTATATTTTGGTTATAATTGGTAGTACAGTCATTTGTACCTTTTAACAGTTTTTCTTGAAAATATGCAGTTAACTATCAAATATTGACATAATGATATTGTAAATTTTAAAGAATATGTTATTCTCTATACGATGTGAGTGCACTTTATGCTTCATATTCAATAGATATAGAGTTAAAGTATTATAAAAATATTAAATTTCGTACATCAATCAAATTGACATATGTCAATATCAATGAAAAGTAAATGACTGTAGCAGAGATGAGGATGTTGAGATAGATGTTGGAGAGATACGGAATGATAGGATAAGTAATGAAAAAATAAGGCAAATAACTCGGGTGTTAGAAGTTTCTTGAAAGATACAAAAAAGACGATTACATTGGTTTGAACACGTCATGAGTAGAGATGATACATATATTGGAAGAATAATGAATAGCTTAGTAATAGAAGGTTGAAGAAACAAAGGAAGACCAAAGATAAGATGCAAGGACTGTGTTACGGTAGAGGAACTGAATGAGAACGACACGCAAAACAGAAGTGGGTGAAAGAAAAAATAAAAAATAGCGACCCCAACGAATGGGAAAAGCTAAAGAAAAAGAAGATGCCAGTGTCAAGTGTAATTTGCATAGTTTGTTTATGAAATAATTTCATTGGAAATTTAGAATCTTTAGCAAGATAATTTATGTATGAAATTTGTACATAATACACAGGACTGACGGAAGGTAATGTGCTGGCCAAAAGATTTGTTATTACGTCTTTGGTTTCATCACAATTAAAAAAAAAATAGACAAAACATTGTGTTCTGAGTCTTCCATTTATTTCACCATAGTTGCAGGTATAATTACTGCCAACATTCTCCAACATTGACTGACTGTTAGTAAGTCCATATTTATAGCGTACGAGTACATCAGCTTAACGATCATTACACTTTCCTGAACTGAACACTCTTGAGTTCTACGGTTCCAAAGTTCGCGCTGTTGAAATATAATGTAGGTTGCCTGCTTTTTAAGCATAGCCGTTACAACAATAATGGGGAGGATTTCTCAGTTTGCTGCTGCATCTACCAATTTATTCTAATATTTTGGAAGTCTTTAGGTAAATTAAAATAGACTATTTAAAACGTGACGTAATTTTTCTTAATTTGACTTAATTTGCTCTTCAAAACGTGAACTCTGATTATGTCTATTTCCGAAACGTGAAATTGTTAACGTTTTTGGGGATAAAAATATTGGCTAGACGACTGTTTACCGACCTATACGGGAAGGAGAAGAAGATGTAGTATGTATTAATTTACCAAAAAGTGGGCGACCCAAACGTATGCAAAACTGTACATACTCGTATAAGAGTTCATTAAAAATATCGTTAATGTAGGTGAATCAAGTCTTATCATTTGTTTCCTAAAATAATTCTGTTGGTTTTTTCATTCTTTTTACCTTTCGTCACCTGTAGATGAGGAAGGTATTGTCTTTGGTCAAAAAATTCAATGATGAGTTTTTAGTGAATAAGCATGTTTTAGGGTCCCTATAATATGATTTTACGATGATGTCTGTATGTATGTGTGTGTATGTGACGAAAGTTTCGGATCGCATAACTTCGATACCACGATTCCAAAAATTATATTTTTTTCGTATTCCTCAAGTTTACATCTAGAAGAACTGATTAGATTTTGGTTATAATTAGGGAACCGGTAGTAGCCTCATTTGAAGATTTAACAGTTAAAAGAATATATTATTCTCTATACGATTTGATTGCATTTTATACTTCATATTCAATAAATATAGAGTTAAAGAATTTTAAAGAAATTATTTTTTTGTAAATCAGCCAGCTATGCTAAACCATGGAAACTATTAATATATTCATATAATTAAAATTGACGGATGTCAGTATAAATAAAAAGTAAATTAATGTGGCAGAGATAAGGATGTTGAAGTAGATGTTGGGGAAAACATGGAAAGATAGGTAAGGAAATAACTCTAGTGTTAAAAGTTTCTAGAAAGATACAAGCAATGTCATGAGGAGAAATGAAGAATATATTGGATGAAGAAGATAAGATGGAAGGACTGTATTGCGGAAGACTTGAGAGAAAAGTAACTGAATGAGAACGACATGTAAAACAGATATGAGTGGAAGAAGAAAATAAAAAATAACGACTCCTAACGAACGGGAAAAACTAAAGATGAAGAAGATGTCAGTGTCAAGTGCAATTTGCATAGTTTGTTTATGAAATAATTTTACTGGAAATTTAGTATCTTTTGCAAGAAAATTTATGTACGGAATTTATACATAATACACAGGATTGACGGAAGGTATTGTGCTGGCCACAACAGATTCCTTATAACTTGTTTTTATTTGAAATTTTCTTAAGATATTACGTAAAGATATAAACAAGTTTTTATTTATCGTTTGTAATTAGATTTTACGTTCATCTCGTTTGAGTGTTGTATTTTTTTGGTTTAATTTGTCCCGGCTTTATGGAATGAAGTTTATACGAAAACACTGCCGTGGACATAAAAGAAAAGAAGTAAGAATTGAAATTCATAATGAAAGCTGCGGCTTGCAGGAAGCGAAGCGGGTCTGCTGGGCTGGTAAAGATGCGGTAGTGAAGGCGAAGGAAAGTTGCGTGGAAGTTGAGCTTGAGCTAGCCGCGAAGGCCCGGCACAGCAAGTCAAACAACCGCACAAAGCGGAATCTGACCCCTCACCCGCTGGCTGCGGGCCTTTAATTAAACAAACAGGCGTAACAAGTCCCGTCCACTGTCTCACTGTTCGTGTCCTTTTCACCCGATGCTCGATGCTCGACGCTCGACTCTCGGTGTGACGCTCACCTTACCGCTACTCGTTACCACCTTATTTCTTCAGGATTACTAACTTTTTTCTTTCAACTTGCTTGTTTCACCTACACCTAATGCCTGCTGTTCAGCTTTCAGCTGTTAAAGGTGATGTAGCGACATACGAGAACATGTAGAAAATACCAGATTTTCCAAACTTAAACTGAAAATGTTTAGTGGCGTTTCATTTTACTAGAGATCATTACGTATTATTAAAATGTATATCATTATTTTGAAAATGTGCGAGTGCACGATTCTGCTCGCATAACTTCAACATCACGATTCCAAAAATTGTTTCCCTCAAGTTTACATCCAAAAGAAGAGGTGATTAGATTTTGGTTATAATTCGTCAACCGTAAGTACACTCACTGGAATATTTTAACAGTTTTTTTTTCATTTATTGATATTTAACGTTATTATAACTTAAAGAATATATTATTCTCTATACAATTTGATTGCATTTTATTCATCATATTCAACAGATATAGAGTTAAAGAATTATAAAGGTTTCATAAATCAGCCAGCTATGCTAAACATGGATACTACTAATATATTCATATAATTCAAACTGACAGATGTCAGTATAAATAAAAAGTAAATTAATCTAACGTTGTTAGATCTTGATTTATTATTAATTAATTATCATACGGAACCTATGTAAATAACATTTGTACAATATTGAAAAGGTGTTATTTATTCACACACCGAACAGAATTTTCTTAGTTGAATTCAACGCACTGATGGTAAGGTTTCTAGGCAGGACTGCAGGACAGTAGAGAATTGTAATTAGTGTTTCGTCCTTTAGTCATTACACTCTTGATTATACAATTACTTTTGTGATTAGGGGTTATATAGGGTGAAATTTAGGTATTCAGGACTTAGTTTCACATAGGGAACATTTCCGTCAGAATTAGTTTGAATTTGTACACTCGTAAATAATTAAAAATAGTTAAATACCTAGTATTATTATTTGGTCCATACCAACTGATATGCAAACCAATTTAAATGCTATTTGTTCCATCGTAAACCGGTTTTTAGAAAACAATGTGATTATAACTCTAACAAATTTTAAAATTTATTTTATTACAAATATATAAAAAAAAATAAAAGCATTTAGTTCTCTATAATCTCTATATATTTCAGTTATGTTTTTTATTATCTTCTGTGAATTTAGAGAAAATAAATATATAAAATTATGTTACGAAATTTGCAGTATATTTTGTCTATCTTGTAGACAACTCGAATTCATAAAAAAATGGGAATTATTTTCAGCGTAGGTACGTATGAATGTAATCGCGTCAGTGTACGCACCGTTTATATTTTACATTAATGTACAGAGTATTCAAAAACAAGTGTAACACATTTATAGAACATGGAGAATAAGTCAAAATAAGACGAAAAGGTTTATTCAATATGTGTCCAAAATTAAACTCTTTCGGAGAAAGTTATCCTATAATCTACAAATTGTATGAATTAAGATTTTAGCTCCGCCCATTCTGTCAAATTCAGTAGTGTCGTTTACAGTAAAATATTTGAAAGATGTCCGATCAAGGTTGTCTACGAATTGTATGAATTCAGATTTTTGCTCCGCCCATCATGACAAATTCAGTAGTGTCGTTTGCTTAGTTTTTATGAGGGTACGTAAGGTACTACTGTTATTTTATTATTATAAAAATATATATTACATGAAAAACATTCAAAATTCAAAAATAAGTCAACTAGTAAGTTTATAAGCAAATGTAAAACCAAATATGTTAAAAATAAGATCCTGGACACAATGTCAGTGTCAGTGACTCTGACAGAATATAACGTTATACGTACGGCTATGAATCCAGGTAATGTATCTGAATTAATAAATAAACTTACGTTACAGCGAAAGTATTATCAACAACCAGCATCGTTTATAAATGGAATGTCCTAACTTAGTTGAAACAATATGAATTTTTTAAAGACAAGCGTGTTATATCCATCCTTATCACACACTCTTACAGCCTTTGCAAAAGAAAGAGACAAATGTATGCCTATTTGTTAATTCGTTCGTGATGCAGGTGCCCTTGATCGGACATCTTTCAAAAATTTTACTGTACTTAGTTTTTATGAGGGTACAAAAGATACTACAATTATTTTCTTATTATAAAAATATATGTTACAGTAAAAGCATTCAAAATTAAAAGCTAAGTGGTAGTGATATTGGCAGAAAATAACTTACGTTACAGTGAAAATATACTCAACAACGAGCATCGTTTTAAAATGGAATGTCCTAACTTGATCGAAACAATATGAATTTTTGAAAGACAAGCGTCTTATATCCATCCTTATCACGCAAGCTTATAATCTTTGCAAATGAGAGATAAATGTATGCCAATTTGTTAATTCATTAATGACACAGATGATCTTGATTGGATATCTTTCAAATCTGTTGAAAATATATAAATATATTAAAAGAATAATTTACATTATTCATACGCACGTATTCGGAGTTAGGGATTTTCTTTTTATGTGCGTTGTTCGTTCGGTATGATGTATTAATTAAGAGAACATGAAATGGAACAAATGGAATGCATTTCATCCACTCGCGTAGTTTGTTAAAGCTGTAAATAGTTTTATTGGGCGAGTTTTAAATTTAGCTGGGGATGGAGTTGAACAGAGATAGGCATGGATCATAATTCACTTTATTTAGAGTAGTGGTTTTGATGCAGGAGTTGGAGAATGTACGCTCCCACGAGTGATATTCGTTTTTCATGGTTACTCGAATCCCATCACGAACACGCAGGCATGGAAAAGCTCTTTAGATTTTAAACCAGCTTTGAATACTTGCCGATCATGCACATAGCTCTGTTCTAAAACGCTAAAGCCACTCTGCTCTCTTCAAGAGTAATGTGTGTTTCTACTCGTATCAAAGTTTCTCATTTATGCACTTTGCTCATAAATCTATATTCATTCACAAATGAATTTATTAGTAATAAATACAAATTGAGGTATATAGGTAGCTGACCCAGATAAGTTACTTTGTATGGGAACATAGAGATATGACCTTTTGTTTTAAAAAGGCATAATACACTCACCTTTAGGTTTTATTCTAGATCCGGCATCTTTTGTCTAATTTAACCGACATATCTCTTATCATTGTTGAGATCATGTGGCTAGATATCCATTTTTAATCTATCTACATCCTTCCTTCGTAGATGTTCTTTCATTCTTTGATTCTTCATACACGTATTCGCTCTTCTGCTACACACAATACCAATCACATCAATCCACTTATTAAGTGGTTCATCTGTCACTGATTCTTCATCTTTTTCCAATATTTTTTTATATAGTTACATTTCACTCTGTTTTGTGCCGAATGAAAGTTTATATAGCCAAAATGAGAATGCAAGCGAATGGTGTCTGGAACTTGGAAATCAATATATAATTCTTAGGAAATTTATCTCAGATCATTCATCCATCCGACTGTGTCAATAATGTTAGCGAGAAAATGGAGAAAGAAATCTTGCTCTTTAACTCACGAAAGATAAAAGTTTACTTGAACTTTGCGGGATTCGAGTAAGTATAAATGAAACTTTGAATCATTTTGATTGGAAGTTTTTTCGGGAAAGTTGTATTATTGTCTTTAAAAGTACTTTTGTTTTCCGGAACTCTTGCAGATTAAAATTGTTTTCCCAGGCAGTAAATATTATGAGTTCAGTGCAATTAAATTATTTTATAGTTATCTCCCCAGCGTAATATGAACTAATATCGAACTGAAAATGGTTTAATATTTTTAATTTATGATTTAACAAACTATGTATGTAATTTTATATTAATGGAAGTTTCGACTCTTACTAAATATTGAAACTTTATACACTTGTTGCATAAATAACTATTTCGCACTAGTTTTATTGTAACTATATATTTCAACCAGTCATCCGTCATCTCAATAGGTAAGGAAGGTTATCTTTGGTCAAAAATTCGGTGGTGAGTTTTCAATGAATAAGCACGTTTTAAGTACCCTACAATACGATATTACTATTTTTACGATGATGTCTGTATGTGTGTGTGTACGTGTGTGTGTGTGTGTGTGTGTGTGTGTGTATGAGTTCGGCCGCGATATCTCCAATACTAGAATTCAAAAAAATACAATTTTTCCGTATTCCTCTTCCTTACATCCATATGCAGACTTGATTAGATTTTGGTTATAATTGTTTAACCAGAAGTCCCCTCATTTGAAGATTTTAACAATTTTTCTTGAAAAAACGCTGTTAAATATTATTTTTTCGCATTTCACATTGATTGCATTTTATATTTCATATTCAATGGATATAGTTAAAGAATTATAAAGAAATTAAATTTTATAAATCAGCCAGCTATGCTATAACCATGGAAACAGCTACTATATAAAGAAAATTATAACTGACAGATGTCAGTGTCAATGACAGGAAAATGAATGTGGTAGAGATGAAGATGTTGAGATGGATGTGGGGAAGACACGGAAAGATAGGATAAGGAATGAAATAATAAGGGAAATGGCTCGAGTGATAGAACTTTATAGATAGATACATGAGAGACGATTACTTTGGTTTGAACATGTCATGAGGAGAAATGAAAAATATATTGGAAGAAGAAAAAGACCAAGGATAAGATGGAAAGATTGAAGAAGACTTGAGAGAAAAGGAACTAAATGAGGACGACACTCAAAACAGAAATGAGTGGAAGAAGAAAATGAAACATAGCGACCCGTAACGAATGAGAAAATCTAAAGAAGATGTCAGTGTCAAGTG
This sequence comes from Harpalus rufipes, assembly GCA_951394225.1. Classification (NCBI taxonomy): domain Eukaryota; kingdom Metazoa; phylum Arthropoda; class Insecta; order Coleoptera; family Carabidae; genus Harpalus; species Harpalus rufipes. The sequence continues at coordinate 57,462,156 of OX596279.1, forward strand.
CAATTTGCATAGTTTGTTTATGAAATAATTTTACTGGAAATATAGGATCTTTGCAGGGAAATTTATGTATGGAATTTGTACATAATTCACATGACTGACGGAAGGTAATGTGCTGGCTACATCAGATTTTTAAAAATAATTTTTCTACATTGAATACTTAGTGCAGTATTAATAAATAAGGGTTACATTCGGAATAATTTTCTTTTAACACATCAATAGCTATTCCTAGTATATCACGAGCTTAATCCACAAATGTATAATAATAAACATGGAATAAGACTAAACTCTAGAATAAACTATCCATAAATTTTAACACAGGAGTAAGAGATATTCTCGGAATACCTAATCTGGAAATAGAAAATTATTTATTATTACCGCTGTTAGAATTGAAACAACAAAAGCAGAAATGTGTGTTAACTTTTGATCTATAGTGAATACGAATTAAACATCAGTATTTAATAAAACTACAGACCAAGCAATATTTAACACCTTGATAAATGATAATCAATCTTTATATTGTCATTTGTTAATTGTTGTAAATGTAGAATTAGCAACACAAATATGAGGGTTCATACTTTTTGAAATACATAACTTTTTTGGTGTTCCTTTAATTTTGTCGGTGTGTGTAGTATGTTTCTGAATTATTTTTCAGCTATTTAATAGTAGTATGTCTTTTCATGCAATGTTATCTACAATATTTATATAAAACAAATGGAATTGACGGGAGGTAATGCTGTAGCGATATCAGATTCTTTATTCTGAACAATTACAATTCCTTTTGTTGCTTATGTTTTTTGATATTGCTAAAAGAAACGATGAAAGACGATCCAGAGTTTGTTTGTCTTTGAGTGGTTGTTTTGGTTGTAGAAGTGAGCTGTTCCCCAGGGTTTACTCACGATATTAAACCAGGTTGTTCAGACGCCCAGCCGACGAAGTCAAGGCAGGATAGCAAAGCGTTGCACAACATGCCCATTACTAAATGGCCAATAATATAAATGACAAATTACATGGAAGATGGCGTCTGAACGCACTTTCTTCGCTAAAAAATGTTTTTGCGCTTGTTTTTCTGGTTGGCCGACGCGCGAACCCGAGCGCCCTTTGACATTTGTTAAGCCTGACGTTCCAGATTGTTACTATAACATTCATTTTCTTTGGAATGAGTTGTAAAACATATTTTTATTATATTCTTGTTTCCCTCTAACATATTGTTTTATGAATTCGTGCTGCCATATAACTTTTATGTGTGGATTTACATTTCTGCTGGAAGCGGCATTATTTTTCCACTATGGTTATTAAAATGAAAAGGCCGCCGATCTAAAGCATTGTTTTATTTGATTCTTTGTGTCATTTGACGGCATATAAAGTTATGTATGTAACTACAAAATACCCTCTTGGGATTTATGAACATATATTACTTTGTGCTATTTTGCATGAAATGTGCAGCAATAATAAATAGAAGAATTATACTGATTTGTTTTTATAAAAAAAAAAAACATATAATTACAAGCACAAAACATTGCAATTGTTTTTTATTTGCATAGTGTTATACCGGGATTTTTATTTTATTTTATATATTAATAAAGTATACTGAATTTAAATACAATGTTATTAACTAAATTCCTCATTTAAACAATCTACGGGCAAATATATGACAAAAGACAAGTCCCAACATTTTTCGTTCCAACAGTAAATAATACAATATTTATGTTAGTATTATCTATAAAACTGAGGGTAAAGGTAACTGACAATATACTCAATTAATTGCATCTTAAATATTATTAATTTAATAAAAAATATTTACGAATTATTAAAGACGAAAACATTTGTCACATGCAGACAATGGTTTATCTGCAAATAAATTATTATTAAACCTAAGAAATTTTATTATAAGCAATGTATTCATGTTCTATACAATCTTTTAATACATCATATCAAAATTTGTTGAATTGGAGTAATAATCATAGCATCCAGAACTTTATTTATTATTGTTTTTAATATAATTGTAGGTGGTTCTTTAATAAATACATATCACTTTGCAAATTATTTTACTAAAATAAAATTTTATATAGTAATTAATTAAATTTATTGTCCTTTACCTTCAGTTTTATAAACAATACTAACATAAATATTGTATTATTTACTGTTGGAACTAAAAAAAATAGCACGTGTCTGTTGTCATATATTTGCCCGTAGATTATTGTTAAAATTAACTATTGTAATCTAAAAAATTATTTCTTCTTGCTGTCAATATATTTTTTTCAGAGGGTACGAATACATTTGGTGTTGGGCTCGTAGATGTAATATAATATTAAAATATTAAAATTTATCATATATTACTAACAATATACTAAAACAAATTAATAATAACAAACAAATTGACTTACAATATCTGCATCTTCATTAAATTCAGGTTGTTCTTGCACTAGTTTTAATAGTTTCTACCAATAACACTGAGCGTTACAATATTATTTACACTAACAAACACAAAAAAACACTATTAATAACAATTGAAGTAGTTAATAACATTTTGACACATTAGAAATGTTGTTTACACGGATAAAGATACCGATAAACTAAAATTACATACGATTTAATCCTGAAAAAACGAACAGACCTGTAAGAACAAAAATTGCCGCCTAATGCAAGTATATTCAATGTATTTCATTTGAAAGAAATCAATTGGTTTTTTATTATTGCAGTTTTAATATAAAATTTTGTGTGTGATTTTTACCTCCCGCCACCCTTGTTAAAGGAGGTAAGTATAGGGATCGTGCTAAATATCGCATACCGAGATTTTAGTAAATGACCACGTTTTAAGGTCCGTAGAATCCAATTTTAACATCTTCACGATGATGTCTGTGTGTATGTGTGTGTGTGTGGTTGTGTGTTTGTTCAGAAAAATTTGAAACCTTGTATACCTTATTCTAATATGGAAAGAAACCATTAGATATTAATGTAAATCAGATAACCGGAAATGGCACTTTACTGGAAGCTCAAAATAGTTTTTCTTCGAAAAATACCTTTATGTATCATTTTTACGGGATTTATGTTTTATATAAATTGATATATGTCACTGTCAACAAATTAAGCATTTCAAATAATAATAGTAACGTTTAAAAATAAAAATAGTAAATAGAACAAGAATTATATGAAAAGGAACTTAATAAAGCATAAGTAAATATGTGGCAATATAGGTAAGTATATAAACAACATTCTACTTATATCTATTCCTTATATTCAGATTGTTTAATTTTAAATTCATTCTATGAAGAAATTTTGTCCTACTCTTGTTTCCAATTCATTGTCGGGATTGACAGTATTTTTGAAGGGTATATGTAATATACCTATAATTATAAATATTTAAGTATTAATACAATAAAAAATAATATAATGTATGTATTTCCCAGAAAATATCTTGAGTAATGTCTCTAGATTTTTGACACTGTCATGTATCTGTCAGTTACAAATATTTTATTTTGAATTTATTTCCATGACATTATTTGGGCTGCGAGATTTATTAAAATAGATTATTATATACCTTATATTTATCTCTAAATCTATAAAAGATATATTAAAATATTTATATGTATCAGATAGAGAATTTACTGTTCATTAATACTAGCAAGAATAAAAAAATTCAAAAAATAATATTTAGAAGATTTATTTAAGAATCTGTCACTTCCGGTTATCCAATTATTACCAAAACCTTTTCAGCTCTCCCAGTAATGTTCGATTGAGAATTACATAGTTACACAGTTATTAGGTATTATAGTTTTTGAGAAATCGTCCTTCCAATCGATCTACATACACACATCATCGTAAAAATGTTAAAATCGGATTGTAGGGACCTTAAAACGTGCTTAATCATTAAAATCTGGAAACGCGATTTTTAGCATGAATCCAATACCTCTCTTAGCGAGAGGTACAAATTATTGTTGTTATTACCACAGTTGTGATTTTCTGAATAACAGTAATAGATAATTATTAGGACAGCAAGTAGATATTAGAGGTGCTAGCACTCAAAATGTCTATGGTACAAAATTAGATATAAATAATTGAAAAATAAAATAATTGAATAGTTTGGTAGTGCGAATTGCCAGTTTAAAAAAATATGTTACTTCCAGAATAACTGGTACAATTTTTCCATAATAAAACATTTATTCCCTCGTTTAATTTGAAACACATTTTTATTTTAGTTAGTTATTTGTCCATTTGCAGAGTAAACGCAATACTATGTTTAATGACAAGTTCATTTAAAAACAGTGAACGTATCCAGTTTATTAAATTTTTAATGCATAGAGCTGAATACAATCTGATACATTCATTACACACAATTTGCGTGTGGAGTACATTAAAATAGTCCAGTAATATAAATTCTGTTGAAATTAACATGAAATAGGTCGGTATGTTGACAATAAAAATAAAATGTCGCCTAATATACTATCAATGTTTGCATTGTAGCTACAAGCGGATTGGTGTTCCGTTAATTGAACACAGAGAACAACTGTGTAAATGGGAACATCAAAGATCTACTGTATGCGCTTCGGAGTGTTCGTGCCTGCTGACACACATAGCACACTCGAATTTGGATAATGAAATTTTTCGGTATAATCAGATGTCAAATAAAATACGTAGCTTCAATTACGTTCTTGATTATAATCATATATCTTTTCTTATAGCAAGTTACATTTTTTTACTACTAACGCTACATACAGGGTGTTCATTTTATTTTGTTCAATATTGCTATCACGAGAACTTTAAGAGATACAGGGCTATTTTAATGAGCAATACTTTTTTTCAACTAGTGGTTCATAAACTGTGGGGACCAACATTGTTATTTCAAATGGAATTACCTGAATCCAATACCTCTCTTAGCATTGGATTCATGCTAAAAATCGCTTATGTAGATTTTAAGGATTAAGCACGTTTTAAAGTCCCTATAATCAGATTTTAACGTTTTTACGAGGATGTCTGTGTATGTGTGTGTGTGAATGTTGGAACGATTTCTCAAAAACTATAAGACTTAATATCTGTTTAACTACGTATTTCCCAATCCGAATGAAAAGAGTTGAAAAAGTTTTGGTAACAATTGGACAACCGGAAGTAGCAGATTCTTGAAAAAATTCTTCTATTATTATTCGAAAAATTTTGTTCTTGCTAATATTAAAGAAAAATAAATTCTCTATTTGATACATTTAAATATTTTATTATATCGTCTATGGATTTAGCGATAAAAGAACTATAATATATCAAAATAATCTGTTGTAATAAATCTGATAGCTGAAATAATACCATACAAACCAATTGAAAAATTAAAATGTTTGTAATTGACAGATAAATGTCAGTGTCAGAAATGCGGAGACATTACTGAAGACTTTTACTGGGAAGTATGTACATACATATATTATTTCTTATTGTATTATTAGTTAAATATTTAAAATTGCAGATATATTACATATATATATATATATATATATATATATATATATATATATATATATATATATATATATATATATATATAAATATTTCATCACTGCATATTAGCCATTGCTGGGTGTGCCAATCTGCTTCATACACAGATATCGGTAATGATGGAATATTTGTACCGTGCGGGCGCTTACCAAGCGTCATCTCACGGGCACTCATTGCTGGCGTGGAGAGTGCTCCACAGGGGTAAATTTTGTGCCATTAAAATGCGATCTAATTTTTGGCGTCGGTCGGGATCGAACCCGGGTCCCCTAGATTCGCGACCAGACATTCAGGCACACGGCCACGAGACCCCATATATATTACATATACCCTTCAGAAATACTGTTAATCCCGACAATGAATTGGAAACATCTCGAAAAATTAAAAGTGTAGAACAAAAATTCTTCATAGAACGAATTTTAATTTAAAAAAATTACATATGTGGATTTTTGGTGTAAAGTGTAGGTATACAAGAAATGTTAACTACAATAGGGCGCGAGCAGTCATGTGACTTTGTTAGCCTTGACAAGCAGATATGGAGGCCCGTGTCTGAATGATAGCTAGTAATTATGTATATAGATGTCAAATATAATTTTTCATTCTAAATTTGGTGATTTTCCAATTCCATGTAGTTTTTTTCCTCGATAAGTAAATTCCACACTCCTAGTAACAAATTAACCACGTAGATTTAGAGAATCTTGAAATTTTTAATGAAAAATTCTGACATTGACATCTATGTACATAATTACTAGTTGTCATTCTGACACGGGCACCCATATCTGGTTGTCAAGGCCAACGAAGTCACAAGACGGCTCGACAAGTAAATTCCACACTCCTAGTAACAAATTAACCACGTAGATTTAGAGAATCTTGAAATTTTTAATGAAAAATTCTGACATTGACATCTATGTACATAAATACTAGCTGTCATTCTGACACGGGTCTCCATATCTGGTTGTCAAGGCCAACAAAGTCACATGTTTGCTCGGGCCCCATAATTATGTAACCAAATACGGAAGTAGCGAGAGGTATTTTTTTCCAAAAGGCTTGTAATTTTAATGCAATAAGCATTCGGTATTTAATTTATCTAAATTTGTCGCAATTCGCATGCTGAATACGCCAACAAAGTTGGTTAATCATCAAGTGACATCTCGAGCGAAATAATTTGGAATCGCGTTCGCATGCAAAGATGCTCGTATTTTTGGCGTTAGCGTAGCACGTGACACAGCATAACTGAGCCGGTAACACAGTAAAAGCAACATTTAGGCTGGGTCTTGTGCACGCACCGAAGAAGGTTACAGCGATAATTTACGTGTACTAAGCCTCCTCCAAAAGTCCACGTCGACTCAGTCATTCAACTGTCTACTTAACTGAAACTGTGTGCTTGGTTGCTGTGATGTTGCTGTATCGCGCAGACAACTTTTGCCAACTAAAATGAAACTGCTTGTGAGCTTGTGGCAAGCAGGAAATTTCACACAGACGGAATTTTGACGGAAACTTGTGTTCGCATATACGACTAGTTTAGTTTATGATGTTTTGATGTTGCATGGTTAATATTTTCTACTAATGTCACTACTTGTTGTTTTTAAATGTTAATGGAATGGAGGACATAATGAATAATAGGCAATTATAAACATGAAGTTACAACAAACAATTATTTTATTACTAATAGATATCTGGCGGATCAAGTTGACCGCCACGTTACCTACCCAACATACATTTTTTTACCTTCCGTCACTTTTAGGTAAGGAAGGTGTTGCCCTTGGTCATGACTAAGCACGTTTTAGGATCCCAAGACGGTTAAAAATTTATTACAAAAAGATCATTTTTGGAAAGTACGTCCCCAAATCTATATGAAGTGATATATTTCAACCATGACAATTGACATTAATTTGCAACAATTGCCATCTTTTTATTTACGAATAACAGAATATAGTAGCTAAATCTGTTCATTTATTTGAAGTTTTTTGCTTGTAGTTTTTAAACGCTTAAAAATTTATTACAAAAAGTTATCATTTTTGGAAAGTACGAGCCCAAATCTATATGAAGTGATATATTACAACCATTCTAATTTAAAAAAATTGTCTTCATCATTTGTCACTGTTTGAAATATTTTTATCTGCAGACGAGAGTTCTTTTACTTATATCAATTCAACGACCAAAAATTACTTCAAATAGTAATCATATTTATAATCTAGGATGTCAAGTTAACAATTGACATTAATTTGTAACAATTGTAATATTTTTATTTAGGAATAACAGAATATATTAGCTAAATCTGTTCATTTATTTGAAGTTTTTTGCTCGTAGTTTTTAAACGGTTAAAATTTTTAAAAAACAGTTATCATTTTTGGAAAGTACGGGCCTAAATCTATATGAAGTGATATATTTCAACCATTCTAATTCAAAAAAATTGTCTTCATCAGTTGTCACTGTTTGAAATATATTTTATCTGCAGACGAGAGTTCTTTTACTTATAACAACTCAACAAGCAAAAATTACTTCAAATAGTAATCATATTTATGATCTAGGATGTCGTATTAACAATTGACATTAATTTGAAACAATTGTAATCTTTTTATTTACGAATAACAGAATATAGTAGCTAAATCTGTTCATTTATTTGAAGTTTTTTGCTCGTAGTTTTTAAACGCTTAAAAATTTATTACAAAAAGTTATCATTTTCGGAAAGTACGAGCCCAAATCTATATGAAGTGATATATTACAACCATTCCAATTCAAAAAAATTGTCTTCATCAGTTGTCACTGTTTGAAATATATTTTATGTGCAGACGAGAGTTCTTTTACTTATATCAATTCAACGAGCAAAAATTACTTCAAATAGTAACAATATTTATAATCTAGGATGTCGAGTTAACAATTGAGCAATGAAACGATCAATAATTTATTTAAAAAAATTATATAATTGCAATTACAGACATTAATATTAAAAGTTAAATTAATTAATTTGTACCAAATTTTGGCTTTACTGGTCTATATCTCAAAAACTGTTTCAAATTTGAATTCCTTGAAGATATCTGCAGGTGATTCAAAAGTGGTTAAATTTTCACCAAGCTTTATTTACACAATGGTCAAAAAAATTGTTGTCAAAATAAAAATTGTCATTTTTTTTAAAAAAGTTGTAAACAAACCCTACTTCAAAGTAAACAGTAAACAACTTTTCCTAATAAAATTTTAGTCTAAACCCTTTCAGTTTGCCAAAAATCAAGTGACCTACTTATTTTCATAACCTACCTTCCATGTATTGAAGAAATTTTGACCAAAATCCAAGGTGCCGTTGATATTTCGACCCTGCCTTTTTCAATTCACATCAAACACACAAACATAGTCGAAATTTTGTCCAAATAAACTTGTAACACAAACATGAATACTTCTCAGGAATAACATTTGGTATTATCGTTTATATGATTTACACAGTTAATGTTAATATTATATTGACAAGCAAACTAAAACACTAAATACATGTTTGAGGATCTTATTTTGTTATTACCCTTATTATACTTTCTTAAAAAGGTCCTTAAAGTGTATATTTATACAACTGACGTTACTTGCAAATGTTTAAATAAAACACAAATCACAGCCATTTTGATGTAAACGTCAAATTAATTAACAAATATTTTTATTTCATTTATTTGATGATTATAAATGCTGATAATTTATATTTGGCAATAATATCAATAAATACAAACTTTTTTGAAGTTAAATTTTGAAATTTATTTTTGAAAATTGAGGAAAATTCCAAAAAAGACCCTATTTTGTATTGGTAGCGACATCTCTTGAACTTTTGGCCACAATATGGAACATATGATTTTAATATATGAATAAAATCGTGAATTTATGCTTTCCAGCGCGCGTCAACATTTTGGTGTAGCAGACTTGCACAAACCAAAGTTCTATTATTAGATTGATACTTGTTCACTTATTGTTTGAAGATGAAATATTTGGAACTACTTTTTTAGTCTTAGAAAACTTATTTAATTAATATATTACAAAAAAGACTACGCGATGAATTGAGATTTCGCACTATTTTCTAACAATTTTTATATATGAAATAAATGCAATTAATTCTGAAATGGACACGATATGGTACTAGAAATTTCGTTTTTATTTTATACATAAATTAATTCAATTATTAATACAAAAAAGGCGAAATAATGACATTGGTTGTTTTTGCATTAAACCACATTAATTCAAAATTATTTTGTGATAATATAATAATATATACAAGAGCATAAATTTACTTTTTACTTATTTATACAAAATGTATTTACAAATTCTAATAAATATATTTATTATAAATAAATGTCTTTTATTTATTCATAATATACTTATTTGTCTCAGCATTTATACTACTAGGCTCATAGAATGTTTAAATGGTAAAAAATTGTTCTCTTAAAACTGGGGCATTAAATCGAAAAATATTGCAAATATAATTTGCTCAAAATATTCTATCTTAATTATTTATTTATTAATCTTAAATATATAGTTTCTATTTCTGGGTATATAAAGGCTTAGTTAAATAATTATTTTCATAAGAACTGTACGTAAATAAACTAAAATATCGGTTAAAAAAAAATTAAATTGAAAAAATAAATAGTATGTTGCAAAATTTATTTTGTAAAAGAAATTGCAAAATATAAACAGATTTTTATTTTTATTCATTATTTCTGAAATTAAAGCCATAATAAAAGTTTCTACAAGACTACCCTTCATTTGTAATTACAAATTTGTTTTATTGTAACCAACATAATCGAAATCTTTATAGTTTAGCTAGAAAATGGATTTTTTTCAAAATTGTTAATATCAAATTAATACTGCTGCTGTAAAATATGGTCAAAATTATAAACTATGTATAGTACATATAGTCTATACATTCTGTCCTGTACTGAACCAATGTGTTTCGTATGTCGTAAATATACGCATAATATTATGTAACTTTTAATTCTGAGTAACTTTCTTCAAATAAACTTTTTTTAAAAATGAGAATTAAAGGCGTTATTTAATTATTTATGAATCAATAATTCCAATATAATATTGGTATAGCCACCTACTGACAATAATTATAAACAATCTCTGACATTTGTTGAATATTACAACATTGATTTTCCAAAATTGTTCTCTTAAAACTGAGGCCTTAAATCAAAAAAAGTTTCAAGTATAATTTGCTCAAAATATTCCATTTTAATAAATTATGTATTAATCTTCATCATATAGTTTCTATTTCTGAAGATATAAATGCTTAGTTAAATAAATCATTTTCAGAAGAACTGTACGTAAATAAAATAAAATATCGGTTAAAACATATTTAAATTTGAAAAATAAATAGAGTTTATTGCAAAATTTATTTTGCAGAAAAATTAGTTTGCGAAAAATAAACAATTTTTATTTTTCTTCATTATCTCTGAAATTAAAGCCCAAATAAAAAAGTTTCTACAAGACTAGCCTTCATTTTTAATTACAAATTTATTTTATTATGACAAACATAGTCGAAATCTTTTGGTTTAGCCAAAAAATGGATTTTCTCAAAATTGTTAATAACAAATCAATACTGCTGCTGTAATCTGTGGTCAAAATTATAAACTATATTTTAATGTTGTGTTGTATATAAGTACGTTAATGTATCGTGTAAATGGGAGAAAATCAATAATAATGACATATCGATTGACCAATCAGATGTTTATTGGATCTAGGCGGCAAGAAAAATGATTCAAACATATATCATTTAAATGTGGATCATTTGACATATAAAAAAATATTAAATATTTATTTTAAACAAATTAATCAATAATATATTGATTGATGCATGATTTATTGTTTATTATATTGTAAAATAAACATTTGTTGCCCGTTTTATTGTTGTTAGTTTACTGTGGCACATGATGTCGCCACCTGTTTATTAAACAAATTTAACCTTCACAAAAACCAGGACCGTAATTAAAAATTATTGTTTTCAAAAAACGTTTAACAAAGTTTTAGACTAAAATTTATATTTATTTCAACCAATATAAGATAATAGTTAATAAAAAATACAAAATAAATGTTCAAACTTTTTTTATTAAGAAGATATAATGAAATATTGGCAAGCATAAAATTTTCTGAATACGTTTTGTGTGATAATAACAAATATTTGTGGTATGCGAAATATAATAGGCGCTGGCGCCTAAATACCAATGAATAAATATTGGTATTTCTTGAAAATATGACTATATACTATTATTTTTCAATTAAATATTGTTATTATATACATTGTAGGTGTTAAATAAATATAATATTGTATATATTATCTATTTTTTATTTATTAAATAAGATATTTTGTACATAATTGTTTATCTATACTATAACCAATAATTGTTAACTATAATTTATTGTAAATATTGTACTAATAATATAGTTTACATAAATAAACATTTAATATAAAACAAATAAAAATTATTATATATAATATTGACATACACTTATAATTTTTATAATTCATTTTTCTTGACTTAATTTTCAAAAAAAGTTAATATGTTATACACCAAAAGAATCAGCTAAAAATTCTGAGTATAAAACTACAAAATTCATAAACTATAACTCTAACATATGGTTAAAACCTTATACATTTCATTTAACATACTTGGATTTTTTTTCACTTACACTTTTCAGTACAAAATTTTCATGAAATAATAACAAATTATACATTAGTATATTAAGCGTGAATCACTGAATAAAATGATACTAAATACTTATACTAAAATACTAAATTAATACTAAAATTTGTTGTCAAATGTATGGTCAAAGTTATTCATCATATTTTGTTCACTGATATCGTCTGTTTGTGTTTTGTATTCTCTAATTCGTCGCACATTCTTTGTCCCCATAAAAACAACCCCTGTAGGTTCATCCTGTGATATTTCATCCCTTAAACAACTGTATTCTTCGCTGGACAGCTCCAAACATTTGCATTGTTTGCATTTATAGTTGGATATTGTAATCAGGTGATTTGCAGTTCTGTAAATAATATATACACAGTAATAATGATTATTACATATAAATATACGTACCCTATTAATACATAACATATTGTTGTGCCTATTTGGTTTAAGGGGTATTATATGCTGGAGCACCCTTGCAAAAACCGGTTCTAATAACCCGTTTTTATAACCAGTTCGTTTCCCCAAACCGGTTTTTCAAGTTTAATTTTCATTTAAAACAAATTTATTTAGCCATAACTTTTGTAAACTGGTTTCAATACCTGAATTATAATATATTTGCATATCTATTGTTTAAACAAAAGTTTTCTTACTAAATATCACCTTGTAATAAAACAAAAGCTGTCCAAATTAGTTTTGTTTTTTGGTTCCAATCATCTGCATTTGTTTATCCATTATTATCAGCTGTCATTTGTTATTTGAGGTTATAAACATTGTTATTAACAATTACCAAAATATGAGCTGTTATTAATTTTTTATGTATAAAATTGAAGAATATATTCAAAATAGTTATTTAAACAAATTAAAAAACATTTGTTTATAAAGTTTATAAAAATATTAGTTCATAATTTTCCCAAAAGATGTCAGAACTAATATCAAATTGAGTTGATCCAGCATAAAATAAATCGATTTATGAATAATTTGTAAAATTATTAATACAAGATTTTCCTAGAGATGGCAGAACTGATATTGATTTAGGCTGATCTAATAAAGTATTTATCAATATATCGATTTTTCTCGTAATACAAGCATCTTAGCAAGTACAGGCCCAACAACATAGACTAAAATATTAAATTATGAATTAAAGAAATGAGAAATTATTTATTTACGTTTATACACTTAAAAACTATATTAAACTAGTGAATAATTTTTATTTAAACTTATCAAATGCTCAAAATTGGAACAATTAACTTCTAAACAATATCCTAAACGATTATAAAAAGAATTAACAGCATTCGTTATTTGCTGGGGTGTAATAATTTAAATAGTTCATTTTAGCTACTAATGAAATTATTTTTATCGTTCATCTTCTCCATACTTTTTATTCTTGCCGTCAAAGGTTATTGCACAAAGTTAATAAAAAATTAACTCGGGGCGAATTCCTAAGTGTATAACTTTAAATTTTTATATATGCTTATACAGATACGTTGTCATAATGTCACAGACTTTCTACTCCATATATTCTGCAAAAAAATTGAGGCCACTTACTTCCAAACCTTTCATGAAAATAAAAAAAATAAATGGGAAATTAATTTTCTTGGAGACAGTAATCTGTAATATAATTCTTATAATTAAATTTCGAAGACCGCATTAACGAAGTATCAAAAAATGACGGTTGAAATTAATTAATTGATTTATTTTGGATTTATCAGTTACATTTTTTCTGACAGCAAAATAACAGATGGCCAATAATTTTTAAGATTGAAATTCCTGACATTTTCACCACTTTCATTGACGAAATACGTATACTTTTTCCATAACATAATTGTTCGCTTCGTGATATAACGTTTAGCTTTTGTAACGTAAACATTGTAAATTGGTGACTGAGTGCAATGTGTTGGTGGATGGAGTGAAACTGGAGCAGGTAAATGAGTTTGTGTATTTGGGTATAATGATGTCGAGGGATGGTCGAATTGATCGAGAGATAGAAAGAAAAGTGAGTGCGGGATGTAAGGTAATGGGTGCTATGGGTACGTTTGCACGAAACGTTAACGTATCAAGGGATGCTCGGTTAAGTGTATATAATGGAGTGCTAATGCCTGCTTTGATGTATGGAAGCGAATGCTGGGCATGGACGGGAAAGCATAAAAAGAGAGTGACTGCCGTGGAAATGAGGTATTTGCGTGGTATATGTGGGTATGTCAGACGGGATCGCGTGAGGAATAATTTAGTGTATGGAGAGAGAGTTGGTGTGAGTCAGTTGAGATGGTTTGGCCCATGTGGAGAGAATGGCGAGTGAACGGCTTGTTAAGCGTATATATCTTGGTGAAGTTGAGGGTTTTCGCTTGCGTGGCCGACCAGTGTGTAAGTGGATGGATGTGGTTGGTAGGGTGCTTAAAGAGAGAAAGTTTCCAAGTATGAAGAGAAGAAGAGCATGTATGAATTCTGTTTAGATAGGAATGTGTGGCGAAGGATGATTGTTTCCTAACTATTATTGTGATCCGAATGCGGTATTTCGCTACCGAAAATCAGATAATATGTTTAAGAGTAAGGATTTGTTGTATGATGTTGATGTTGTTCTTATTGTTATCGGGTTTGTGCGACCCACTAAGTGGGACACGCGTGATTTTATGTATGTATGTAACATTTAGAAAAATATTCGGGGAGCAATATGTAGCCTTCCAAACCTTAGTATACAAAGAACTATTGGGACGTTTAATAAAAAAAATATACTAGTAGCACATATAGTCGTATACCGGTCCTACTCGACTACTACCAATTTTATATACTTACAATTCGTCTTTTATGTAAATGTTACTATTACTATTGAAAAGACAGTGAAAAATAATACAATTTATTTTCCTGTGCAATCATGCATTAGTAACATGAATGTGTTATTCAGCAAATACGGCACATGTATACAACTTACATTAAAAAACCAACATACGTCTCCTGTCGATCCTGATTCTACATATTTTCTTCTTGAGACTTCAAATATATGTAGATGAAAACGCAAATACTGTAGCTGAAGCGTTCCTCTATCTCACGCATTCGACCTGAGTAAGCATATTGCCATTGCCTGTGGAACGGGTTTGCTTTATGATTGAATGTGTTTTCGTGACAGATGTTCAAAAAAATACTGATAGGGTTTTCAGTTCTCATCTTTTCGAGTTGAATCTTTCATATATTTTTTGTTCATATTAAATTAATTTTCTACTCGCAAAATGATATAAATTTATGTAGGAACACATAAATCCAATATAGGGCCTGATATCCGGGGAGCACCGAATAATGCAAAATAAAATTTATATTAAACAACAAAGATTTTTACCTTCCGTTACCTTTAGGTAAGGAAGGTATTGTCTTTGGTCATAAAATTCAATGATGAGTTATTAGTGAATAAGCATGTTTTAGGGTACCTATAATACGATTTTACAATTGTTACGATGATGTCTGTATGTATATGTTTGTGTATGTGTGTGTGTGTGTGTGTGTGTGTGTGTGTGTGTGTGTGTGTGTGTGTGTGTATGACGAAAATTTCAGATCGTATCACTTCAATACCACGTTTCCAAAAATTAAATTTCTTCTGGTAATTAGCAAATGTAAAACCAAATATGTGAAAAATGAGATACTGACACAGTGTCAGTATCACTGACAAAACAACGTTATTCGTATCTATGAATTAAGATAATTTATCTGAATTAATAAATAAACTTACATACCAGTGCCAGTATTGTCAACAAGGAGCATCGTTTTAAAATCGAATGTCCTAAATTAGTCGAAACAATATGAATTTTTGAAAAACAAGCGTGTTACGTCCATCCTTATCCTACACTCTTGTAGTTTTCAATTTTTTAATTCGTTCATGATACAAATGGTCTTGATCGGACATCTTTAAAAAAAAAATTGTTGTGGCCAGCACAATACCTTCCGTCAATCCTGTGTATAATGTATA
Organism: Harpalus rufipes; assembly: GCA_951394225.1. Taxonomy (NCBI): domain Eukaryota; kingdom Metazoa; phylum Arthropoda; class Insecta; order Coleoptera; family Carabidae; genus Harpalus; species Harpalus rufipes. The sequence continues at coordinate 57,478,236 of OX596279.1, forward strand.
AATTCCATACATAATTTTTCTTGCAAAAGATTCTAAATTTCAAGTAAAATTATTTCATAAAAAAACTATTCAAATTGCACTTGACACTGACATCTTCTTCTTCTTTAACTTTTCCCATTCGTTAGGGATCGCTATTTTTGCGTGTCGTTATCATTCAGTTCCTTTTCTCTCAAGTCTTCCGCAATACAGTCCTTCCATCTTATCTTTGGTATTCCTCTTTTTCTTCAACATCCTATTATTAAACTATTCATTCTTGTTCCAATATAATTCTTCATTTCTCCTCATGACTTGTTCAAACCAATGTAATCATATTTCTTGTATCTTTCTAGAAACTTGTAATACTAGAGTTATTTTCTTACCATATCTTTCCGTGTTTTCCCCAACATCTACTTCAACATCCTCATCTATGCCACATTAATTTACTTTTTACTCATACTGACATCTGTCAATTTGAATTATATGAATATATTAGCAGTTTCCATGTTTAGCATAGCTGGCTGAATTATAAAATTTAATTTCTTTAAAATTCTTTAACTCTGTATCTATTGAATATGAAGTATAAAATGTAATCAAATCGTATAGAGAATAATATATTCTTTAAGTTATAATAACGTTATATGTCAGTAAATCAAATTTATCTGTTAAATCTTCAAATGAGGGTACTTCCGGTTCACAAATTATAACCAAAGTCTAATATCTTGTTCTTATGGATGTAAACTTGAGGAATACGAAAAAAATATAATTTTTGGAATCGTGGTATTGAAGTTATGGGATCCGGATTTTGTCACAGACACACATACACACATACGTACAGACATCATCGTAAAAATGGTAAAATCGTATTATAGGGACCCTAAAACATGCTTATACACTAAAAACTCATCATTGAATTTTTTGACCAAAGACAATACCTTCCTTACCTAAACGTGACGGAAGGTAAAAATACTGCATATCGGAACATGACTACTCGTATTTATCGACGTATATGCAATAGTTCGACTTGCAAACTATTACGTATTCTTGTTGTGGGTAAAGTGTAAAGTTCCCCGTCAGGCAGTCAGATGTTAAAAAAAGTCGCAAGATTAAGGCTTTTGTGCAGGAACTGTGGTTCTTAGTTCTTAGAAGGATTTGTTCGTTAGAAGGTATCTCCGTGAACACAAATAATTCTTGTAAGAAAATACGAGCTGACTTGTGTCCCTCCTTGAACTTACTTGATTTCTTGTTCATGTTCATATCTCGTCTCAATGTCTTAAAGAAGCTGTGTATACACATAATAAAGGTTGCTAAAAGGCTATATTTTTTATTTATACTTTTATTTAGTTGCGACATTACTTGAAAATATATTTAGAATAAGTAATGTGTGAGAGTAAAATAGTAAATAGATATTATTAAATACATTCAACGCTCTTTTATTATATTTTTGAAAAATAATATGTAGTACCTTTTATGTTCGTATGTCTGAATACGAGCATGTTCGCATCAAAGTCAATTGACAACGTTTCTTCAATAGTTCCGTACTCCGCGTATACAGGAAACTTCCGTACTTTCTCAGTTTTAGTTCAAAAGAACGGAAACAAGATCGAAACTTTTTCGATTCGTTAGATTTTTTCGTATAAAAACAGAAACTGGAGAAAATGTAGTGTAAAAGTACGAAACAAGTTTTAGAACATAATTGGTAGTTTTGCATCACAATTTCAACTTGTATAGAGTTGGAAAGAATTTGTCAGGGTAAATGTAAAATATCTTTCCCTCTAGTTTACATAATACAAATTCTTTGTTTCATATTTCCCTTTAACTGATGCTGGCTGTAGCGGCATCAAATTTTGGCGTCCTAGGCGACTGCCTAGTGGCAGTCGGATCTTTTACACCTTGTATAGAATCACAGAAAATAAAGTTCTGGTGTAGTATAATTGGAATATGAAATTGATTGTTGTTTTTGGTTTCAGGTAGTGTTAGTTCGTGATGGTGCGGCTGCTGGGCATGCGGCTGTTAACGCGGCTGCTCTTGTTCGTGTGCTTTCTCAGCATGGCCAGCCTGCTATTGCTGAGCCGCTGCGGACTCGGAAACCTGGACGACGACGTCGCGGACGAGCAAGACACGCAGACGGGGCCAGGTTAGTGTCACTCTCAAATCAATCAAAATAATTAATCTTAGCAAAAAATATTGTAAATATAAAATTCAACATATTTTCTTTAAAAATATTTTACAATTAATTTCTATAACAATCCGTTACCGTGATGGATTTAAAAGTAAATAACAAAAAAAAAACATTTAAATATTTTATAAACGTACATATTATGTACCAAATGTTAGACTTTCTAATTGTATAACTCTCTTGTTAGAAGTCAACTGGAGTTTGCTTCTGTATGTTGGAATCCACGGTATGATATTTATATAAATCGTATGGAAGCGATTCAACGAATTTTTTTAAATTTCTCAATTGTAAGTTTCCAAGATGTAGGCCAAAATTGTTGTCGTTAGAAAATAAAAGAAAGTTAAGCGACCTTGCGTTCTTACATAAACGCTTTAACAATGTTGTCGATTCACCAGAATTATTATCATCATTTCATCTCAGAGTACCCAATTATGGTACTAGAACAAGAAATTTATTCAGTCATTCTTTCTGCTGTACTAATTCTTGTACAATATGTCAGATTTATTTTCCACAAGTTTACAATGTTTCAAACGCTCACTTAAATTTTATTAGTTATATTCCTCATTTAAATAGGTCTTGCTCTTTGATATTTTTTTTTTCTAAACATTTGCTTACTAGTTTTTATATGTCATAATATGATCATGTGTACTGTATCTAATTGTAACACTTGAGCTTCTCTATAATTGGAATTTTTTTCTTGTTAAGAAGCCAAACACTTGTAAATAAATAAATAAATAAATAAACATTTACTAATATATACAGGGTGATTCATCGGTTTGTTTTATATTAAAATGTCTATAAATCTGCAGTATATTTTTTTCTACAGGCTGTTCCATTTTTACGCAATGGTATGTAACTATATATTTTATCATCCTGTATGTATGTAAGTATGTATAAATAGAAAATATACCTAATATTGAATTATCCCGACCGACGCCAAAAATTTCATCGCATTTTAATGGCACAAAATTGACCCCTGTGGCGCACTCTCCACGCCAGCAATGAGTGCTCGTGAGGTGACGCCTGGTAAGCGCCCACACGGTATAAATATTCCATCATTACCAATATCTGTACAAAGCAGATTGGCACACCCAGCAATGGGTAATATGCCGTGATGAAATATTTATTTTTATTTATTTTATTTGAAATATATTCTTTAACATGCATGCGTTTCGGTACATTATAGTTTTTATTATTGAATCGAAACGAAATTATTGCTTAGTGTAGTTTACAGAAGTACTCGAACCAGCCCTTTCAAGACATAGAAACTTGGGCTAACAATAGATCTTTTAAACGTATACATAGATCCGTGTATTTTGTTTTGCCAAGCAACAATTTTATTTTTATTATTTCGTATTGGAATTTGATGCACATATTTGCGAAATATATTCATAGAAACTCGATGGTATTTGGAAATATGTAATTTGATATGAAATACATTGAAACTGGAAAAGGAACAAAATATTGAAATACGTTTTGTATGAAATGAAAAAAAAAACATAAATTTTCGTTTACTTTGCAGGGGTAGTGCTTCGTGAGCGTATGAATATTTAATTATTCAGTTTAGTACAATTTTTCATGGAGATTGGCTTCATCATATAAGCTTTTATCTTCTATTGTGAAACTAAGAACACTTTTATGTTTCGCTTCAGGATAATGGGTTAAAATTTAATAACTAGAACATTAAACCGTTTATTTTTATATTATGTCATGTTGTAAAAGCATCAGAAAACATATTTAATGTGTTACCTACCGCTTGCACACACTAACATATAAAGATTTTAATTATACCAACGTCAAAATGAACAACGTCTAAATATCTATTTCGGTAGCAACACAAAAACTAATAATTATTCTGTTACACTTCTAGGAATAACAGTTACAGTTAAACTGGAAAGAGTATTGTGATGGAATAATAACTTTAAGTTCTTGTTACTAAATACGTCATTTAAAAAGAATATTTGAATAACAATCAACTTAGAATGTTTTATTTTGCATGCATAGAGTCACGCCTACGGTATAATATTGGCTTCAGGGTTTCGTCCAGCGCACCACGAATAGTTTTCTTTGCTCAAAAAAGAAATGCGAGGCAAAAATATTTTTAAAACTGTTCCACGTATCTTTCTATTTAAAGTCTGTATGTATATTTATAAAAATATAACTTCTTTTGACAAGATTTATAATCAGCATAATTATAAAACCAGAAACGTCAATAAATTCTATTTTCCAGTAAAAATTACTGAATAAAAAAATCTGTTGTGGTTAATTTGTCACCAGGAGTGTGGAATTTACTTGTCGTGGAAAATAAACCACATGGAATTGGAAAATCACTAAATTTAGAATGAAAAATTATAATATTTCACATCTATGTACAAAATTACAAGCTATCATTCTGATACCGGCTCCCATATCTGCTTGTCAAGGCCAACAAAGTCACATTACTGCTCGCGCCCTATTGTATTTAAGATTTTTTGTATACGTATACTCTACACCAAAAATTCTACGTACATCTATTCTTTATATTTAGATTTGTTTAATTTTAAATTCATTCTACGGAGAAATTTTGTCCTACTCTTCTAATATTTCAAAATTCATTGTCGGATTTGGCAGTATTTTTGAAGGTTATATGTAATATTTAACTATCAATACAATAAGAAATAGTATCTACTTCCCAGAAAAAAATCTTCAGTAATGTCTCTGAATTTTTGACACTAACATTTATCTCTCAGTTAAAACATTTAATTTTTTATTTAATCTATAAAAGATATAATAAAATATGTATATGTATCATATAGAGAATTTACTCTTCTTTAATACTAGCAAGAACAAAAATTTTCAAAAAATAATATTTAGAAGATTTTTTTAAATATATCTGGAAATTTCGGTTGTAAAATTATTACCAAAATCTTTCCAACTATTCTCAGTAATGTCCGATTGAGAAATACGTAGTTAAACAATATTATAGTTTGAAAAATCGTCCTTCTAACCTTCGCACATACAGTAAAATTTTTGAAAGATGTCCGATCAAGGTTGTCTACGAATTGTATGAATTCAGATTTTTGTTCCGCCCATCATGACAAATTCAGTAGTGTCGTTTGCTTAGTTTTTATGAGGGTACGTAAGATACTACTGTTATTTTATTATTATAATTATATATATTACAGGAAAAACATTTAAAATTCAAAAATAAGTCAACTAGTAAGTTTATAAGCAAATGTAAAGCCAAATATGTTAAAAATAAGATACTGACACAATGTCAGTGTCAGTGACTCTGACAGAATATAACGTTATACGTACGGCTATGAATCCAGGTAATGTATCTGTATTAATAAATAAACTTACGTTACAGCGAAAGTATTATCAACAACGAGCATCGTTTATAAATGGAATGTCCTAACTTAGTCGAAAAAATATGAATTTTTGAAAGACAAGCGTGTTATATCCATCCTTATCACACAGTCTTACAGCCTTTGCAAAAGAAAGAGACAAATGTATGCCTATTTGTTAATTCGTTCGTGATACAGGTGCCCTTGATCGGACATCTTTCAAAAATTTTACTGTATATACACACACATACATCATCCTAAAAATATTAAAATTGGACTGTAGGGACCTTAAAACGTGCTTAATTATTAAAATCTGGATATGCAATTTTTCGCATGAATCCAATACCTCTCTTAGTGAAAGGTAAAAAATCTTTAATCGCAGAGGAATGAATCTAATAAATATAATAACACTTTCTCAGCACTAAAAGAGTTATAATTATAAATAAAATAGGGTTGCTATATATTCGGTTTGTGACATTTATTCGTAAACTGCGTTATATATCTCGTTCGTAAATGTTATTTATTGGCAACATTGCAAAATTGGATTTTGTCGTAGACGTAGATAAAAATACAGATTTGCAGGCGGAATAAAATGTCACAAACATTGTTTTCCATTTGAATAAGAAAAGAGTGATGGTTGTCTGTGTTGTGGTACATGTCCTCGTAAAGGTGGCTCGTTATTTGTCCCGATCCCGGCTCCGGCCCGTCACATGTCGGCGTCTCGCTCCGGGCTCCGGTCTCGACATGCGGATGTGTCGAGATCCGGCAGAGAGCTTCAGAGACAGCACAACCCTCGCTGTGACGAGCAACGACCTACACACAATCATATTGCAACTACAGTCAAGTTTTTAAACATATCCGATCAAGTATGAATTGAGATTTTAACTCCTCATTCTGTAAAAATTCAGTAATGTCGTTTACTTAGTTTTTATGAGAGTACTGTTATTTTATTATTATAAAATATGTGTTACAGTAAAAACATTCAAAATAACATACTGACACAATGTCAGTGTCAGTGACACTGACAGTAAATAACATTATTCGTACGGCTATGAATAAAAAATAAAATAAATAAATATATCATCACGGCATATTACCCATTGCTGGATGTGCCAATCTGCTTTGTACACAGATATCGATAATGATGAAATATTTGTACCGTGCGGGCACTTACCAGGCGTCACCTCACGGGCACTCAATGCTGGCGTGGAGTACACCACAGAAGTCAATTTAGTGCCATTAAAATGCGAAGTAATTTTTGACGTCGGTCGGGATCGAACCCGGGTCCCCAGATTCGCGACCAGACACTCAGGTACACGGCCACGAGACCAAATGAAGGTAATATATCTGAATTAATAAATAAACTTACGTTACAGCGAAAGTATTATCAACAACGAGCATCGTTTTAAATGGAATATCCTAATTTAATCGAAACAATATGAATTTTTTAAAGACAAGCGTGTTATATCCATCCTTATCGCACACTCTTGTAGTCCCTACAAATGAGTGAGCTAAATGGATGCCAATTTTTTAATTCGTTCATGAAACAGATGACCTTGATCTTTAAAAAAATTTAATCTACATGTTTATCTAGATATAAGTATGATTTTTCTTAACGAATTATTTGTGTAACATTGACGTCGCATAAAGTTTAATAACTAGAACTGGAATTTTTTTTACAATAAATAAAAACATTGAAATCATCACTTGTGTTTTATTTCAATATTTTTTTAAAATAATAATAAATTAGATTGTTAATAATGTTACGGTAGTTCTCAAAATATGGAACAAAAAATAAATACCTACATTTAATTGGAACAATATATTTTTGATTATTCTATGGAAAAGATTTATTTTTCTTCCGATAAAGTAAATATTTTCACAATTAAGGATAATTTCCTATTACGTAAAACATTTGTTATATAAATAATAAAATAATCAATATTTGCAAAGTGCATGAAACTAATAATGTTTAGTTTTGATATAATATTAACTTCCAACAATTCCACAGTTATAATGGAAAAGTTTATTAAAACTTTGCCATACTTCGATAATAAATAATATTTTATGACTTCTGGTAAAGCAATAACAATCTTTTATTTCGTATCAAAGAAAGAGTTCTGTTTAAAACCTAAAAATCCTTTTAAATTACTTTTATAGTCCAATAACCACTACTGAACTTATTATTAGGGTAGTAAACGTAAGTGAAATACCGATTTTAGTAAATTAACAAATAAAAATAAATTTTCGGAATGACTTTTTCAGAATTTTTAAAGACCTGATTCGTAATCCTAATTATTAATCTACTTAAATCACTTGTAGCTTGCGAAGTATTTAATATTTAAACATTCTTATCTAAGATAATTAAAATTTGATTATGGTATAGTACTCTATTAAGTGAAAAATTCTTTCTATATCGCGTATCATAAAACGATAAAAATTAAATTGTAATATAAATTTATAAATTGAATTCATCAAAAACGACCCCTCACAAAACTTCAAAATTCGATTATGATCACAGTCTATCAAATTGAAGCATCTTGTTGGTAATTGACTGGCGTCTTTGCTGGTCGTTATGACAGTGGCCCTTGCCACTGAGGGGATGGCATCATTGACATCACGCGTGTCACGTCACGTGCAATTGGCGAGCTTGAGCATGGCTGTCACTGGCGGGCTTGGGAAATGTCGAACATTTGTAAGACGTCGTGTCGGCTTTTTCTCCCTGCCCTGCGTAACAAGACAGGGCTGTGTTGGTTAGCAGCTTGCAGCGTAGTCTGCCCGTCTGCAGGTAACGGCCTCGTTGTTGATTACCCTTGGCCTCTGTTCGCGCAGCGCTACCCTAGTGATCCAGGACGATTTGCCAGATGAGCCACGTAAACAGATGAATGGAGGTTTATTTCTTCAGGGTTAACGAGCTTACACACCAAGGGATAGAAAGTGAAGTCATATGAAAAGATTATTTGATTTACTCCAAATATGACAAGTTGCTTTATTTTCGCGGGTTCATATATCTCAGATATTTGACACCGTTCAGTCAGAATATAAGGTTTTAGCGAAAAATGATAGATTACCCTAACTATACCAGATTCATATGTACGAGGGTCATTCAATAAGTAAAGAGACAAATTCTATAATTTTAAAACTATTCAATGAATGTGTACAATCTTTTCAGAGGTGTTAGTTGGCAACCTTGGGATATGCTCTGATCAGCTGTTTCATCATTTTATGTCAACATAACCTCAAAATTTTCAGTTCACCATGGCAAGTCCACTAGAAGATTGCACCTTAGAAGAACAGCGCTCAGTCATTAGATTTTTAGTCGCAGAAGGTGTAAAACCAACTGAATTTTTTTCTAGAATGTTAATACAGTACGGTAAAAGTTGTATGAACCGTGCGAATTTTTTACAAGTGGGTTGATCGGTTTAAAAGTGGCCGAACAAGTGTAGGTGATGAACCTTCCGCCGGTAAAGTGATGCTGACCATCTTTTGGGACTCACAGTCCAGTCTATTGCGATTTCCTTGAAGATCAGTGAACTATCAATAGCCAATACTACTCTGAGATGCTAGAACACAAAGTTAGACCAGCTATCAGAAGCAAATGCCGTGGATTCTTGTCAAAAGGAGTCATTCTTCAGCACGATAACGCCCGCCCTCATACAGCCCAGCTGACCCGTGATAAGCTTCAAGAATTGGGTTGGGAGGTCTTACCTCATCCTGCCTACAGTCCTGACCTCGCCCCATCTGATTTTTACCTGTTTGGACCACTCAACGACGCCCTACGTGGAAAAAGATTTGCTAACAATGAGGAAGTTAAGGAAGCGGTGCAAAAGTGGCTTCGGGGTAAATCGAAAGAATTCTTCGCCAAGGGAATTAGGAAGCTGCAAGAAAGATGGGACAAGTGCATAACTGTGGGGGGTGATTATGTTGAAAAACGTTAAAAAAATTGTTATTAAACTTGAGTTCCGAATCAGAATCAAATATCGATACTGAAGACGCAGTTTACTTTATTGTTAAACGAATAATGCCCGTTTGCACCGTTACTAGTTAAGTTGCACTTACCTATTATTAATATAACAATCAAAACTATCAGTTTTGTTGCACCAACCATAAAGTTTACCATATTTTTTAACTTGTATAAAATTAATATTGGGAAAAAACAAATATGAATATTAAATTAATGAAGGATATTAATATAAACATGGCAAAACATACATTCATTTTAAATGACGAAAAATGAAAAATATAATTAACTTTTAAAATATCAACAGAAAGAAAAAACATGATGCGATGCGACATGTAATATGAAATTAATCTCTGCTGCCACAAACATGTCCTGAAAGCAGTACTTATTAATTTTCAAGTGCATATCGTGTATGATTTAAAATATAACACAGTAAAGCGACGCGGAATATATTAAAAACCAGGCGTTTTATATGACTAAATATTCATGATTTTGCTTTGTAATACTCTGACCAGAACATATCAAACTTCTGCGCCACATATTTTAACATGAAACAAATAAAGTTATTTGATGAGCTACAATGGCGTATATAGATTTATATTACATATATATATTATATCAGAGGGGGCCCAGATTGTACAAAAAAATCTTAAAGTATAGATATAATAATAATATATATATATATATATATATATATATATATATATATATATATATATATATATATATATATATATTTGTACCATAAGGTGTAGGATGTACAGATATATTTAATTGAATTTTAGTTTTATTGCCTGTTTCTATTGGTTTGTAAATTAAATAATTGTAAATAAATCATATTAAACATATAATATCATCCACCAATTAAATTTGAATTTTGAATGTTTTCCCAAGCCGCTAAGAAACTATAAACAATATTGCCAAAGTTGGATAACAAAAATAATGAGAGACGAGCAAATATAAGTACAAAATTTTTAAGAAATAAATAAAAAATACTAATATGTCATTTATGTACTCCAACAATGGTCATACATTTATTTTTTATATATAAAAACACCTTATCTAATTTTTATTTCCGTGAAAAAGCTCCAAAAGGGCTTTTACAGCTGACAATAATCCTGAAACGAGTTTCATGCTGCCATCTTGTATGGTGTCAGTAAACCATGAAATGTTAGTTTTGGAAAATTTGAGACAAAAAACATTCAATCATCATATATTTGTATAAAATACGGTCAGACATCAGATATTTATATTTTATCTGCATTATTTTCGAGATAAAGTCCTAAATTAGCTTTTTCAGCTATCATTAATTCCTGAAACGAGACTCATGCTGCCATCTATCCAGGCGTCGTCGTAGTATCAAACGTCAAAATTGAAAATATTAAAACGTCTTTTGAAGGAATTAATACTTTCAGTTCTATTTAAATTAATACAGAGAGCAAGCAATTTGTCAAAATATTTTTATTTCTTTGTAAATCTTTCATATTGATGTTAAAAAAATTGTGCTTACACTTCTTATTCTCCTAATATTTATCTAATTTTGGCAACATTGTTCTTAACAACCTGAAAAATATTTCATCTAAATTTTAATTGGACAACTGAAACGCGTTTATAATGTGATTGAGTGATATAATGTTTAATGAAAAAATATTTTTCTGTGTACAATATATACGAAGAAATAATACTACAAAAAATTATTCATTCAGGCAACGTTTAGTTTTTCAAAAACTTTGACGTTTGGTAGTTTACCGACGTCACATAAGATGGCAGCATGAATCATGTTTCAGGATTAATGACAGCTGAAAATGTTTATTTCGAGCTTTATCATGAAAATAAAACTTCTAATGATATTTTTATAAAAGAAAAGGTAATACCTGACCATATTGTAAATAAATAAATGGTGTATGAACATTTTTTATTCATTTCTCAAAAATTCTGTACTTATATTTTCTCTTCTCCTATTATTTATCTAATTTTGGCAACATTGTTCTTAACAACCTGAAAAATATTTCAACTAAATTTTGATTGGATAACTGAAATGCAATCATATTGTGATTCAGTGATAGAATGTTTAATGAAAAATTACTTTTCTGTGTATAATATTTACGAAGAAATATTACAAATATTTATTCCTCCAGGAAACGTTCACTTTTTCAAAAACTTTGACGTTTGTAGTTTAGCGACGTCACATAAGATGGCAGCATGAATCATGTTTCAGGATTAATGACAAGTGAAAATGCTCATTTTGAACCTTATCATGAAAATAAAATTTGTAATGATATTTTTATAAAAGAAAAGGTAATACCTGACCATATTTTAAATAAATAAATGATGTTTCAACATTTTTTTATTCATTCTTCAAAAATTCTATGCTTACACTTCCTGTTCTCCTATTATTTTAATTATCCAATTTTGGCAATATTGTTTATAGCTTTTTAGCGATATGTATTTGATTGGTGGATCAAAATCAAAATTTGAAATGATTGGACAAAACAATGCGTGGATATTTAAAATACATTTAATTGTTTATTTTATTTTTTTCTTAATTAAATCGATAGAAGTTATTAATAATTAATAAAATATGTACTTATTTGATACCGGGAAAAGGAAATACAATGGTAAAATTTTCATATCGCAATAATTCGAAACATTTTAACATGTAATATAACAATTATTAACCATTGTAGTTATTCTGAGGAAGGAATAAAATAATTCCGAAAGCTTCACCTTCTTCTTAACTGGTCAGTCGTGATCACAACCAATTATCTATCGACGAAACCTTAGATTTATTATCCATATATTATCTATACTTTAATAAATATTATAATCGCACAAATATAAGTATATTGCATGACACAAATTCTTTAAAATATTTACATGATAATGAAATTGCGAATGAAATTTAAAATTTAACAGAATAATCAATTTTATTTAGTACAACATGCAAACTGAACGTCAGGTATTTTTAGATTCATTAGGTGAGTTTCGAGAAAGGATGAGATTAAATATGAAAATAATTTATCTTGATAAAATTTCATGAAAATGGAAACGTAAACTGACGTTCCCACTCTCTTGATTAAATTTTCAAACTTCTCTTCAATTAGTAGCTAATATGTTTTCTATGAAACTGACAATATATCACAACCAATATTTAATATATCAGATGGTATACATGAAATCAATTTGCAATTTCCAAATTAACTAGTTTTTAATCAACGATATTCATTAACAGTCATGAACAGTTACCAATGCAGAAATTAGAACCTCATTACTGGAAATTTCATCTAAAGCGTATTTCATACGGTTTGGTTTTGTTTATATGTATTCATGCACTTGACATGCATTCTACCGTGTTACCGTATCCAAATACAAATTTACATTTCCGAATGTATGAGCATATGGAAATTTTTCTCTTTGATCCCTTAACGATACATTACAAATAAAAGAGTATATCCATACATATGTATTCACATATACGAATTTTATTTTAAATCTTTATAATTGTAGAAAATTTAAATGTATTTGTGAAAAAACTTATTTGTACTATATACTTTGCTACTGCAGAAATATTTTAATAATGAGTAAGCGAAACATGCAAGATGCCTGAAACCTGTAAGGCCGTATTGAACGGCATGAAATACCCAGGACCGCTCCATGCGAGTAGGTAGGTTGTAACATGCACCAATGTCGCCTTGCGCTCCGATGCAAATTTAAAATAAGCGCCCTTTCATTTTTACTTCCTTGTACGTAAGTAATGGAAGTATTGTAATCAGATTTCAGCGGAAATATCCATTTTGATCATCCCTGAATCCATTTTGACTAATTTCGTCGTGACGTATGTACGTACGTACGTATCTCGCATAACTCAAAAACGGTAAGCCGTAGAGCCACGATTGCCGCTAAAGGCCATTGAGTTAATCTATTAAACATCGTACAAAAATTAACTGAATGTTTTGTACGAATGTATTTTGTGTACATGGATTATAACAATCTGTAAGATCTTACTACCCTGAAGAAGGTACAAGGGTGCACCGAAACTTTGATATAGTAAGAATAAATATTTGACTGAACTTTCGAGTAATTGTTAACACCTAATCCACATCACACTCGAGAAAATACCCACAATTATAAATTTAACTTATGAAATAGAAATTCTTATTTGAGAAATATAGCTTTAAATTTTTAAGATATCTTTTTGAGCGATCGATATAGTTCGAGCATGAAAAAGCTCCGAAGCTGTTCGCTTGATACATTTATTCGTGGCACAGGTTCACGTCCATCATAATAAAACATTTTGAGAAACGGTTGCCATCGCCATCGCCAGCAGCTGACAACGGCCCGGGTGGTGTGGACGGTGGGTTCGGGTCGGGTCGGTAATGCAGCAAGCTGCGAGTTGGCCGCGGTCAGAGCGCTCCTGAATAATAAACAAGCTGAAAATGGGCGATGACTACTAAACAGATGTTGATTTTGAAAATCGGGCGGCACGTGTGCGCCATCGATGACCCCTAGCTCTCTGCCAATTTATTTCTGCCCGATTGGGACGGGACCCGCGTCGAGCAGGGGCGCGATTTTTTATCCCTGGATTCAATTGGAGATAATTTATCTTTGCTGTACTGTTCCGCGCATAAATTCAAACTGAAAATCCAATTTAAACCCACCCTTCATTGATAAATTAACCTTATATCCGGTGTTTATACATATCTTTAAAACGTATAGGAAATTTATTTCAAAAAAAGGATGTCCACAAATGACATAATTAACATTTAACCCATTTAAATTATGCATGTTATTACTAAAAAAATCTGTTGTCGCCAGCACAATACCTTCCGCCAATTCTTTGTTTTATGTATAAATTTTATACATAATTTTTCTTGCAAAATATTCTAAATTTCTAGTAAAATTATTTCATAAACACACTAATTTGTTGAGAATGGTTTTTACTCAAATTGGTTCAAATTCCTGAACTACTGACGTTGATTCTTTTAACCGATGAAGCGAATTTCTCAAGAAATGCAATAAGGATTTTTCACAATAACCATGTGTGGGCTGAAGAAAATCCACATGAGGCACTTGAAGATCGTTTTCAACATCAGTTTTCCTTGACCGTTTGGGTTGGAATTGTGGGTGACTGTCTAATTGGACCGGTATTTCTACCAGGAAGACTTACCGGCGAGGTGTATCGCAACTTTTTTAACCTCAGTTTCTGGAGGATGTACTATTGGCAACAAGAAATGCAACGTGGTTTATGCACGATGGTGCACCAGCGCATTTTAGTGTGGTTGCTCGTGATTTTTTAGTGTAACTCCATAATAAACGACCCTGGTGTTTTTGAGTTCGGCAATCAATGAGAAGAAGATTGGATTCTTGCATCGTGGCTGGAGGTAGTCATTTTCAACAGTCCTTGTAGATTAAGAAACCTTACATGTAATTTTTGGTATTAAATGTTGTTATTGTCGAAATTTTTTTTCGCCCTGTATCTTCGAAACAAAGCGGCTTTTCAAAATTCATCAAAGAACAAAATATTCTCAGAATAGTCCAGGGAATAATCCCTTGAATTTTTGCCGTATGTTTAATAAACACCCTGTATATATCTTTCTTTACATCCATATGCTGCCTTGATTAGATTTTGGTTATAATTGGAAGTACCCTCATTTGAAGGGTTTTCCTATTACCCACACAAAATTCATTATCAGCTGCAATACGTAATAATCTGTAAGTACAATTGAATGGTCCTATTTATATGTATATCTTGTAGATTCGAAATATCTTGTGTTTTTGAGTATGATAGTATGACCCATAATAAAGTAATTATTATTATTATTTTCTGAAACTGTTTTTGTGTGAAATTATTACAGAATAATTTCCTTCTTGTATTTATTTAAAAACGGGAATATAAATCCAATTAACTTCCAATCCAACAATAATACACAGTACTGTAGCAACAACAACAAACATCCACCAAGCTGTAGAACTCCCACGACCATGGCCGGTTGCTACAAAAACGCTACAAGCGTTGTATAATAGTCGAGTTTCTAAGCTTCCCTACAAAGTTTGCTGGTGTACAGCAAAGCAAACAAGACCTTTGACCCACATTATTACCTGAATTTCACAATAAATTATTTTGGTATTAAAACTAGGCAATTGAATAAAAATCTTTTTTAGCCGTAAGCATATATTGATTTTTTTTCGCTAACACTTGCGAACTAATTAAATTACCTTTGAAACAAAATGTAAAAACATAAAAATAGTTATCCAGTGTAGGTATGTTTTGAAATTAAACAACTAAATTAATGAGAGGCAAATTTAAAAGTAATTTTACTGAAACATGGTAACATTTTTTATGCGGACCCCTGGAGAAATACGAGTTGAAACAGTGTTACATCCATAAACAAGTTAAATGGATGTTTAGTTATTCTGTTTATTTAGGTTACCGTTTTGTAATGTAGGTATCTAAATAGTTTGTCTTTTTTATTTAGTTTGATAATATTTTGTGAGTTACTAATTACAACAGAATAAAACTATATTAACTTTACTTACAATTTATTTTACAATGCTCTGTCGTCAATAGGTATCTTAATAGTATATTAAGTATCAAGAACGGTAAGGACAGTTTACCGATCGAAGACAATGTTTGGGGACTGAGCTTATAACATTTTTTGCGCGATTGGAGTTCGCTAAAAAAATTATTTTTACCTTCCGTCACCTTTAGGTAAGGAAGGTATTGTCTTTGGTCAAAAAATTCAATGATGAGTTTTTACTGAATAAGCACGTTTTAGGGTCCATATAATACGATTTTACCATTTTTACGATGATGTCTGTATGTATGTGTGTCTGTGTGTCTGTGTGTCCGTGTGTCTGTGTGTCTGTGTGTGTGTAACAAAACTTCCGGATTCCATAACTTCAATACCACGATTCCAAAAATTATAATTTTTTCGTATTCCTCAAGTTTACATCCAGAAGAACAACTGATTAGATTTTGGTTATAATTGGTCAACCGGAAGTAGTCTCATTTGAAGATTTAACAGTTAAATTTGATTTATTGACATTTAACGTTATTATAACTTAAAGAATATATTATTCTCTATACGATTTGATTACAATTTATACTTCATATTCAATAGATACAGAGTTAAAGAATTTTAAAGAAATTAAATTTTATAATTAAGCCAGCTATGCCAAATTTGGGAACTAGTAATATAATCATATAATTCAAATTGACAGATGTCAGTATCAATAAAAAGTAAATTAATGTGGCAGATATGAGGATGTTGAAGTAGATATTGGGGAATACACGAAAAGATATGGTAAGAAAATAACTCTAGTGTTACAAGTTTTTAGAAAGACACAAGAAAGACGATTACATTGGTTTGAACATGTCATGAGGAGAAATGAAGAATTATATTGGAACAATAATGAATAGTTTAGTAATAGGACGTTAAAGAAACAGAGGAAGACCAAAGATAAGATGGAAGGACTGTATTGCGGAAGATTTGAGAGAAAAGGAGCTGAATGAGAACGACATGCAAAAATAGCGACCCCTAACGAATGGGAAAAGCTAAAGAAGAAGAAGATGCCAGTGTCAAGTGCAATTTGAATAGTTTGTTTATGAAATGATTTTACTGGAAATTTAGAATCTTTTGTAAGAAAAATTATGGAATTTATACATTATACACGAGAATGACGGAAGGTATTGTGCTGGCCACAACAGATTTTTTTATTTCATTTTTAATTTTTTTCATTATAAGTATTATTGACTAAAATAAACGGGAAGTATTGTGTTGGCCATATCAGATTTTTATATTGAATTTATTGAATTACTTAATATTGACAAAAAGTGCTTAGTTCACTTGAAAAACAGCTTAATTATTTTATCGTTAATACCCTGTATAAAACAAGAAAGTTATCTCTGTGTAATATAATAAAATTTACACTATTACATGTTGGATTAATTAAGTAGACTGTTAAATATGCAGTACACGTTATCTAATAGTAAAACGTCATTTTAATAAAGGCAGTATAATTCCATTTGAATGCAGTAAAAGAGTTTTTGCTCGTGCGAATGAAGTGCAAAACGAAACAAAACTATGGATTTGACGTCGGTATTGTTGTATTTGTGACCTATTTCCAGCGGTTTATTCATCATCTGAGTGAAGAAACTAATCTGTTCGCTTGAACGTAATAGCAGAAGTATGATACTAATTATCATGACAATGTCTCTGGTATCATCCGACGCGGCTTCGGGACTTGTAAAACCATTACCATATAAAGTACATCAATTTATTAAAACTAAAGCAATCACATTAATTCAGACAATTCGGCAAGTGTCACAGACATAATAAACCTGCGCTTCTCGCCTCCATGGCACGCAACCGCGCGTAATGAGGACAATAATCAGCGGGGAATTAACTTCTTCCACTCTGCTGCTGCGAGTGACGGCTGCAAGGAGTCAGGGAGAAAAATTACCCCTGCAAACATACTACTACCGTGTTATAAACGACACCATTATTTGTGTCTACGATAAATCAAACATATTATTTCGAAATTATATATCTACATTATGTTTGCTTACAATGTCTATACAGTAATTTAATTTTCCAAATAGGCGTGCAAATAAAAAACAAAAATATTGTATGTACCAACGTTGTGGCCAGCACAATACCTCTCGCCATTTTCATTTTATGTTGCATGGGGCGAGAGCTGTCCTGTGACTTGGCAAGCAGATATGGGAGCCCGTGTCAGAATGACAGTTAGTAATAATGTATATAGGTGTCAAGTATCATAATTTTTCATTCAAAACATCATGATGTAAATAAATACTCTGACACGGATCCTCATATCTACTTGCCAAGGCCAACAAGGTCACATGACTGCTTGCGCCCTATAAGTAACGAATTTAACATTTGTTGTATATACAAATAATTGAAATTGTATCTCTTCTTCAAATTCATTGACGGTATTAGCGGTATTTCTTAAGGATAAATGTAATATTAACATACCTGTAATTTTAAAAACATATTTAAAATACGACATATATTAAATGTACTCGTACCCCCCAGAAAAATCTTACGAAGAATTTTACGTTCTTCAATACAAATAATATTAAAATTCAAAAAGTAAAATTTAGAATTTTTTTTAAGATACTACTACTTCCGATTTTTCAATACCAAAACCTATTCAACTCTCCCCATTAATGTTAGATTGAGGAATCCGTAGTGAAACAGGTCTTTAGTCTTATAGAATTTGAGAAATCCAGTCTCCAACAACCTAACACATATCCAGACACACACACACACACACACACACACACACACAAACACACACACATACTCACACACACACAGACACACACAGGCAGACATCATTGTAAAAATGTTAAAATCTGAGTCTATGGACCTTAAATCGTGCTTATTCAATAAAATCTGGATTTGCGATTTTTAGAATGAATCCAATACCTCTCTTGGCGAGAGGTAAAAATTTAACAATTATGCAGAGTAAAGTTAAGTAAATGCAAGTATCAAAACTAACATTCCATGTTTAACTCCATTTCAATTAAAAATTAAGACAGTGTGATCTGGTGAATTACTTGACTGGGATGGATGATGAAAGAATGACATTTTTGAAATTCAGTCAACTTTATTTTATTCCCGACTAGTTTCGACACCACATGAGTCTTCCTCATCCCCTGAGGGGAGGATCATATTTTTCTGGGACGTACGAGTACATTTAATATATATTATTGTATTATTAATTAAATATGTATTTAAATTATAGGTATGGTATTACATATATCCTTAAAAAATGCCGCTAATACCGTCAATGAATTTGAAGAATTTTGAACTTATTAGAAGAGTAGGCCAAATTTCTCATAGAACGAAAAACAGATACAATTTCAATTATTTGTTTGTTCAAGAAATGTTAAATTCGTTATTTATAGGGCACGAGTGAATTTATTGGCCTTGGCAAGCAGATATGGGGGTCCGTATCAAAATAACAGCTAGTAGTTATTTACATAGATGTCTCAGTTGTCATATGTCATAATTTTTCATTTAAAATTTCAAAATATTCTGATATATTGTTTATTTGTCATCAATAGTATGGAATATACTTGTCGAGGAAAATAATACACATGGATTTGGAAAATCATGATGTTTTGAATGAAAAATTATGATACTTGACACATATGTACATTATTACTAGCTGTCGTTCTGACACGGGCCCCCAAATCTGCTTGCCAAAGCCAACAAAGTCACATCACTGCTCGCGCCTTATGTAACATAAAATGAAAATGGCGAGAGGTATTGTGCTGGCCACAGCAGATTTTTTTAATGTTTACCGACAGGGTTTTCAAGGCAGTTGGCTTTATTTACAAATTACTAATCGGTAAGTGATGCCAAAAATTTTGTGCGTCGATTGTATAAAAAAAGTGTTAAGCATTACGGTCAGTAAGTGGTCTTCTATCAGTATCGGATGTATTGGAGATTTCGACTTCGTCTCGATCTCCAAAATCATCCTCAACCGGTAAGAAGCACTTAGTGTCCTTAATACTTAAATAACTATACTATTCTTCTTCTCTAAATTTACCAAATATCGTTTAGTTTCGCAGAACGCTATTCACACAAATAAAGTTAATCGCTAAATGAATACCGGTAAAAAATTACGTACGTAAGCTCTCTTGAATCAAATTTGAATTTAACATAGGTAGACCTTATTTTTTCGTCGTTACGTGAAAACTTTCTACTGCCAAGACTAATGGTTATTATTCCCATATTCGTTTTATCGCCCTCTGAAAATACATGTATTTTACATTTAGATAATAGCTCTGATTATATTTCAAATGTTTCAGCTTCTAATATTTTATTTTTATTACAGGAAATGGAAATTTATATGACAAATTCTCTTTAAATGTAGTTCGTATTTTTAAGAAATGTGTGTATTTGTTACATCGTAAACTATGTATATAGCTGTAATAAGGATATTGACAGAGAAATTTTTGTTGTATGTATGTATGAATTATGTTTTATAAAAATAATTTTTTTCTCAAAGAATATAAGAAGGTGAATGTTCTTTTATTATTTGCATGAGTACTTTGTCAAGATATAAAATCTTTTTTATTTGTAAGAATCTTTATATTCTTATTTTGTTATTTGTATTTACTGGTTTTCGTTTTCTACATAATATGTTAGTATATTTGAAATATATTTTAATATTAATTTTAATTTGCTACGAGCAGCTAAGGTACCTGCTTGATAATACCAACAGTAACTGCATACGATTGTAGGTTCGTCAATAGTTTATTTATTTATTCACCATTCCTTAATCATGCATTGGTTCACAGATCAACGCTGATTTTGAATCAATCCAATTCACCATTAAAAATCAAGATAATCTACTAATCAAAATCAATGATCAACTGATTCGTCATATTCCATGAATCAAGGACTGATCACATCTTTGAATCCTAATTTTGACATTTATAGCTGTTAGGATTTTGGCTGTTGTACCCATGTGTAACTTTGCTTCATCCGTCTTTTTTTTATCTTTATTTAGAATCACATTGGTTTTATTATTATAAACTATACTTTTACATATTTCATTTTCACTATATTTAAAAACACTCCTTTATTGGAATCAGCGTAATTTCTACTTATATCAAAATAAAAATATAATAGTAGAAAAATTATGTGAATGTGAATGAGTTGATCATGATTTCTTGATTCAGAAATCAAGTTGATGAATTAGAACATACGTTGATCTATAGATCAGCTTGATTCCTTAATCAACTAATTATTAATCAACGGATTAATGGTGGATTCGGCCGTCAGTGTAATTTCTACCTATATTAAAAGAAAAATATAATATTATTATGGAAAAATTATGAAATATTTTTTATAAGTAAATTAAAATAGTATATTCTACAACAAGTAATGGAATGGCCCATATTCCACACTAGCAAAAAGTTTGTGGCCCGAGCCGAAGACGAGGACTACGGTTTGCGAGTGTGGATTATGTCATTCCAAACGTGTTGTAGACTATACTTTCTCTAACAAGATTTTAGAAATTATACATAAAATGTTGATTGATAATAATAATATATTATCATATACCATTAATTTTTTTTTTGACGCCAGTCCATAAATTGCTTATAATAACTCCATTCATATTTTTCTTTTGATTTATTTGATAATAACTGACTCCCTGTATCATTAGCAAGTTCCCTTATTTCTGGTAACGTACATTACATATCTATATCTTCATTTCCACTTGTTATGTTTTTCTACAAAATGTCTTCAGTTAATTTTTTAAATAATATATTATAATTTAGATAAACTTATTACTCTGGACAACTCCAAAAACCTGTAAAACTTAACAAAAAACTCTTAAAATGTTCAAAACTTTAAAACGTCAAACGCGAATACAGTAATAAATAAAAGAGTCATAACCATAGCAACCGAACCAAGATATTTGATATACCGCGCTAATATGCGGGTAAATAGATTGTGATTCGTCGAAAGCCGTGCGGAATTATTCCAAACGGCGTACGGAATTATTCCACACGGTTTGTTGGAATAATAATAATTCCAACATAGTGTTGGAGAAACTATATATTAATACTTCTTTAACAGGAAATACAATTACCACGAATAAAATTACGTGACAGTTACATTAATTGTCAAAACCCAAAACAAAACTTTGAATCTGTTGAGCATGATTCCTTGATTCAGAAAACAAGTTGGTGAATTAAAACATACGTTGATCTACACATCACTAGATTCTTTAATCAATTAATTATTAATCAACGAATTAATGGTGAAATCGGCGCCGTATTGCATTAATTTTCAATTAGTTAAATTGCACTAGTAGTTTTCAGAATTAAAATGAATATTTTACTAATTTAAATGAGATACATGTTTCTACCTCAATATTACATAGTATGTTTCATGTTTTGCATACTAATAATATATTAAATAATTAGGACACAGTAAAGGTAGAGAGATGAACAAGACATGAGTAATTAACACACAGGTAATTGAATTATAAATGGAGTAATATAAATGTGTAAATCCTTTGTACTGGATGAGTGCTTGTTCACATTCAATACGTAATTTCGGAGTCAGACATTAGCAAGGGAACCGTCGTTCCCGGATCAAAGCTTTTACCTGTATTAGATGCATTTAGTACGGAAACAATGGTGAAGAGACTTTGCGGTCTGCAATATGCTGCTAAAGGAAATCGGCTGCATACTGCATCATAAATGAATAACCGATAAGGAGCTTATGAAATTAATTAATTAATTTACCACATAGCTTAAAATCAAGTACCTGTTTTGTAGGGCTGAAATTGAATGAATGCTATTAAGATGAACGATGTTGTGTATCAATCGAAATTTTAATTAATTATAATTTTATTTTTATTTTATATTATATATCCAATAGTGTAGGTACTCACTAGTAGTAATTAAGGTCTCGGCTATCCGTCTCTGATGTAAACTTGCTCACTTTTGGTCTAGATAAAAAAAATCTATTATGATTTGGTGTGTCTCATTATTTTCTTGGACCACACTGGAAATAATAGTTTCAAACTATTATTTCATTCCAATCCAAACATGTTAAACACAGAACTAGGTATGTTAACATTACATACATCCTTAAGAAATACCGCTAATACCGTCAGTAAATTTGAATAATTTTTAACGTATTAGAATAGTAGGATAAAATTTCTCATAGTACGAAAGAAGAGAAATTTCAATTATGTGTGTGTACAAGAAATGTTAAATTGGTTACTTATAGGGCGCGAGCAGTCATGTGACAGATATGAGGATCCGTGTCAGAATTCAGAATGACGGTTAGTAGTTATTTACACAGATGTCACAATATTTATTTATCATGCATAGTATGGACTATATCATTCATTAAGTTATAAACCAATAAGAATGTGTGATTTTCCTTAGCTACCACGTATTACAGCGGTTATTATTGAGTATCCATGGTGAACGAATATACGAACCTTGGTATATTCGAATATACCTACCTTCGTATATTCACTTATAAGTGCGTTTAGTTATTTCGTTCTATGTACTCAGAACTAGCAATGTCATTTTTAATTATATTTACGGACATGATCTTTTTCATTCGATCACAGTATCGAGTATACGAGTATAAATGAATCTGTAGTTACACTTTGAGGAGGAAAATCGGGCATTGTATGCTTTAAGTAGACATTTAAAATCACACTGACTGCTCCAAGTGTACCGAAACAAATAATTGAACGCATCTATTGTTTGACAGAAAGGAATTATGGAAGTAAAAATTTGACAAATAATTATTTGGATCACAAATCTGGAACTGCACTGTTGCTAGTTTATTTGAAATACAAACATTTATTTTGAAAGACGAGCATTTCAATGTAATATTACATACTACTACAACTATATTTAAAAAGATAGGTTATGTAGTATATAGTTTGACGTTTCTGTCAAAATAAAATAGACCACAGGTCTACGTTAAATTTACTATTTACTTTTAATTTATTTTTTATTTATGATATAGTCTACCTGTATACAACTTGACAATAGAAAATTCTCGACATACTCAACGAGTTGCCTAATAGAAATACCACTCGACCTTTGGTCTCGTGGTGTTTCCAGGCAACACGTTTCGTATAATCGAGAATTTTCAATCGTCTTGTTGTATAATATATGAATATACTTGCCGAGGAAAATAATTCACAAGGATTTGGAAAATCATAATGTTTTGAATGAAAATTTATGATACTTGACACCTATGTACATTACTAGCTATCATTCTGACACGGGTCCCCATATCTACATGCCAAGGCCAACAAAGTCACATAACTGCTTGCGACCTATGCAACATAAAATGGAAATGGCGAGAGGTATTGTGCTGGCCACAACAGTTACTGAAACGAACTATTATTTATAAAATAAAAATAAAAGAGAGACAAAGGTAAATGCCTGGAGGAAAAGTGTCTAAAATGATCCCTTGAGGTAAAATGATCCTGTACTGTTTCTGTTGAGAACAGCTCGCGATCTACTAATGCTACTTAGAATTATTCAGTTTTTTTGACCAGACTATTGTCTTTACCTTACCTAAAGGTAAAAATATATTGAAATATTTTAACACTAGTATACTCTCTATTAAACCATCAAACATTATTTATCGGTTATAGTTCACTGAATATGAAAACATTTTTTGAGTTGATCTACCCAGCAAATGCATTAGAGCTCGTTGCGGCAACAGCAGCTACAAAAACCCATCATTTGGTTCGGCATTAGGATCGATGTGGCTGTCCACGTTGTCTTGCCATTGCCACTGCCGTTCCCGATCGCTGAGCGTTGATCCCGCTCGGCGCGCGAGGATATTTCAATATACCCGTCACAACCGCCATTAATCACATTGATCTGAGGTGACTGCGATGCAGAAATATCGAGAATATGTCACCAATATCCCTGCACGACGCCGCGAGCTTTGCAACTCCGATAGCGACATCGACATGGGGTATATTTGACCTGTCCTAGAAAAACTTCTAAAATGCCTTTCATAACCCTGAATTCTGTAGACGTATGGCTGACGTCCGTTTTGTCATGTGTTTAATATTTTTGACGTCGCGATTCTGTATTCTGTGATATGAGTAAAATCGTGGTTGAACATAGATGAATGCAGTTAAAAAGAAGATATGAATTTCATTACGTCACTAAAAATGTTTATACTAATTTATTGGCATACAAAAGTACTAAGGGCCGGTTTATCAATGCAAGGATACAATTGCCACATATAACAAACTTACTTAATATGTTTGTTTATTAATATGAAACTATCCAATTTTTACCTATCGTTGTAAACTAGTGAAACTAGACGTAACTTTGTAATTTTTATTATATCCATGACATTAACGTTAACTTAGTAGATACATTTTACATGATACATTTTAAAGCAAATTTTATCGGTTGAGAAATTTCAATCTTGGTAAGAAATGGTACTAAATGCAAATTCCTATCTAAATTTAGTTGAGTTGATTTGTGTGTAGCAATCAGCGTCTTGCATCTAAAATCAGTAAAATCTCAGCGCGAGTCGCCGGCATTTTTTCCAATTCAGCGAACCGGGAATGTATGAAAGGAAAATACTTTACGAGTCGATTTCAATAATGAAGAGGGAGAATGTTACATCGTTCGTTTGCTCGGCAAAAAGTGTGAATAACGATAAAGTTCAGTGAGGAAAATATTCGATCCCAACTACGACTTCTATTTTATGAATGAGTGTTCATGTGACAAATTCCCAGATGTATTCTAAAATCGCTCTTTTATAACCTTTCCACAAGATTAATGATGCGTCCAAACACTGTTTTTAAATAAAAATGTATTCACAACTGAATACGGAATTCACTGAAACTCAGCTTAATTTTAATATAAATTTTGACGTACTCTGAAGTAGAAGTACTTCTCAATTATTATTCTCTCATGGAGTGAATAATATAACATATGATACTTACCTTCCGGACACCAAAAAAAGTTTTATCAACGACATAACAAATGAAATATGGGTTTATTTGTTATTTTTATGTTAAAATATGAACAACTGAATAAGAAAAAAGAAAGAAAACTAAATCTGTGCAGAATTATCTGCTTTTAAAAATTCAATCATAACTATAAATTCTTCAGTTATCGTCGGTTAATAACTATTGGTGTGTAGTATATTGCACTCTTAGTACTTATAAAACTGAATGTGCATAAATTTGTTACAAGTCAATCGGAAAATACAACCTGAACAGAATTTTCAGGTGAAGATGATCACATTATTCAAAACAACACTGTAGCCTTGATTATTCCCAGAAGTACTACCCGAAATGTAACGGGGCGTTATTATCAAATAGAAGAATACATCAGACGACGAATATCAGGAACACTATGCATTACAAACAGTCTTTTGCCAAATGGCAGATATTCGTGAAATAGAAATTTCTGCAGGATCCGTTCGTTGAAGGTTGTGCAAATATTGTTTAAATCCTAGAATGTTCGTTGTTTGCCCAGCTTTGCTCGTAGCACGTTGAGTATAGCGGTTACGTTTTGCGCGAGAACATAGAGACTAGGCAATGGAGCACTGGATCTCCTTATTTTTCATATATTCTTTTATATGAACAAGATTGCGCGTGGTGAATGTCAGGAGAACCGTTTTAAGATATTACATACTCAGAAAAACACCATTTGACTGTGGTATTAAAATGGCATGAGTTGGTATTTCGATGTATTGAAGTATTAAGCTAGTTTTGGTTAAATATGGTGCTTTGGTGGAAGTTCTGTAAATTAGAAAATGCACAGCTGACTCCGTAGTGTCTCTTGCTCCATTTGTTCTCGAGAATTTCATCTTAAAAGTTGACAACATGCGTCTTAACTTTGTATACATAACAAAGCAGCATTTAAATAAGTCAATATTTGATTATTACAATGGTCAGATCACAGCCGTAACTTAAATTTCAGTGAAAAATATGGTATTATGTTAAGGCAAAGTGTTCAGCATTGATAATCCGTACCAAAAACTATTCCATATCTAACAGTACCTCTTTCTGGACACTGGAAAAATAATTACAATGAACTGTATTTAAAGTTTACCAAACTATGTGGTAGAAGTATTTACAGTTCGAGGAGACAAGGTATACATAATGTGAAAAGAAAAAAGTTTTGTTTAATCTAAAACATTAATCTGAACATAAATTTAACAATTGTACATGTAGAATTTAGTTACAATACTGATAATGGTGTATAAATCACTTTAATTAAGTTGCCAGATAGAATTTAATTAAGTAAACTGTGAGTAAAAAGCCGTGTGAAATGTGCACTACCGAACTGGAATGCTTTCCAAGCCAAGACTGCCTGGTAAGATTTAGTGTCGCTTCGCGAACGCAACTTGACATGAAAGTCAATGGTGACAAATTGTCTTTCAGAAATCCATTTCTGCTGGCAGGCTTACTTGGCGTTTTAGTTCGGGCCTTGGCCCGAATGCCGGGAAATCAAAGTGTCTCAATGGCGTGAAGTTGCGCTTTCAAACGCCGCCTGCTCTTCACGACGAGTGCGTGCAGGGGCGGCGGCGTACACTTTTCATTCCTTCTTCTTAATGCGTGTACATACTCAAATATTTTTAAATTACAGCAATTTGTACTTTCCGCCTACCTTATGATATAAATCATATTGTGAAATATTTTTAAATAAGCATGTTCCGTTTTAAACTGATACACAGAAAAACAGTTTATTTTGTCATATTAGGCCCTAATCAGTCGATTTCCATCGATACCTCGTTCGTTTCAGACCGTGAAATGGCCAAATATGATGTAAAAACTGCTTCTCAAGTGTCCAAACGCTTAAAAATGCTATTTATAAGCGAAATACGTGTGGAGTGTTTTACAGTAACTTCCAGGACACGTTAGCTGGCAACACGTAGGGCCCCCAAAACCTTGTATTCACTGAAAATGCTATTATAAGCGAAATACGTGTGTTTTGAATGTTTTACAGTAACTTCCACGGCACTTTAGCTGCACCGGCGAGGGCACTACGGAGGACCCCCAAAACCTTGTATTCACTGAAAAACAGTGTCTTTGTCATATTAGGCCCTAATCAATCGATTTCCATCGATACCTCACGTAGGATATGTGTAGAAGATGCTCTTACAAATAATTCGTTTCAGACCGTGAATCGGCCAAATATGATGTAAAAACTGCTTCTCATGTCTCCAAATATAAATATAAATACGTTTGTTTTGAGTGTTTTACAGTAACTTCCACGGCACTTTAGCTGTACCGGCGAGGACACCACGGAGAGCCCCCAAAACCTTATATTCACTATCAGGGTCATTATTGCACACTATTTAGGTTTTAAAAATTACTCGAAAGTTCAATCAAGCAGCATTTAATGTTTAATAAATTAACTGAATGTTTTGTACGAATGTATTTTAAATACATGAATTGTAACATTTTGTAAGATCTTACTACCCTGAAGAAGGTGCAAGGGTGCACCGAAACATTGGTATAGTAAGAATAAATACTGTTTGACTGAACTTTCAAAAAATTGTTAACACCTAACGTACATCACAGTCGAGAAATTACCCACAATTGGACACAACCTTTAGTTAATTCATTTGTTTTAGTACACTATTTCTTTATATAGTCTCCTTGCTTCTCAATGAAATAGTCCCAACGTCTGGGAAGCTTTACTATTTTATCCAAGACACCATCTCTGTACACGTGTCGAATGACTTGGGACTTGGGTAACGGCAGCATGAAGCTCTACCAGAGACGGAAAACGATGTCCACGTATAGGCTGTTTTAGCTTTGGGAATAGGTCGAAGTCTGGTGGACTTATATCCGAAATGTAGGAAGCTTAACGTAACAATTCTCAACCGTATTCACGCAGTTTTCGGCCCAATAACAAACTGCTGTGACATTTGTTTCACATGGAACTCTGTCTGTCATAATGATTCCTTTGTAATCATAATCAAAGATCATCATTTGTTTGACTTTTGATTGAGCTGTGACATGGCATAAGTGCGTAGTTTCTATGGCGTGATATATTTCAATATAGACCAGAAGGGACAGACGGTTAAATCTTGCTGAATTAGCATAAATGCATAGCTAGAAGTTCTGTACTGATGGTAGAATGAATCAGTAAGAGGAAATCTGTCTCAAAATTAGGACACCCTCTGTGTCACGCTCACGCGAATAAATATTCGCACGTTTAGAATTTGCGAACAGCAGTTCGACGTCAAACTACGCTTGAAATTTTCATATTCTCCCAGCGTTAGAGATACGCACGCTTTTGTTATAAGCTGTATATTTGTATTTTACTCTATTATATTTAACTGTTTGACATATTTTTAAAATAATCCTAAAACCCAGCGAAGTGTAGTGAAATGCAATCCACAAGGTTCCAGCCTTTTTGCCCAGCAGTCCAGTACCGTTCGTCTGGTACGGGGTAAGTACCCTTATCTACATTTCGCCTGCTCCCATTTTCGGTCCAACTTTCTCGCAATGCAATAGTTGGTTCCTCAACCCTTCGCTGTAATAATCCTCCCCTTCATCTAGGTTACATATTTGTAAACAATTACATCTGCCTGGCGGAAGTCGGGAAGTTATATAGCACGCATATCCTGGTACAGAGCCCTCCGATTTTTTTTTGTCCGTAGTGAATTTTGGCCTTTCCACTCGTTGGACTATGATTTCAACTTCAGCTCAAAATCTCTAACCCACGTATCATCAATAGCGACTGTTCGATACAAGAATGCTTGACCTTCAACGTCGAATCTTTGTTCATAAATACTTATAAATAGTTTTAATAACAAGTTTAAAGCAATTAGTTGTGCTGTGAGTACTAGTAGAATGCTCCTGGCGGCATGTTATGTAGATAATTGAAGGAACGTGCAGGTGCACTCTACGTCTCATTCGTAATTAAATTTTCACACCAAGTGACACCAATCCAGAAAGTAATTAAGAGTGTGTCGGAAACAAATTTGTCATGCGTTAAACTATTTATCGATCCTTAATTAAATCACACTGATTAAACCTCGTTTGATCGGCGATTTCTCTTACCAACAAAATGCATCTAAAAGCATTAGTTTAAGTGTCTTTTAACTATATTTTTGTCCATGAAGCTAATTTTTTACCTTCCGCCACTTTTAGGTAAACAAGCTATTGTCTTTGGTCAAAAAAATCGATGGTGAGTACGAGAATACGATTTTATTAGTTTTTCCAATCAATAAGCACAATTAATTTTGATTTATGTGTCGTAAGTTCAGTCAAATAGCATTTATTCTTACTATACCAACGTTTCGGTGCACCCTTCTTCAGGGTATTAAGAACTTACTAATTGTTCCAATTTATGTACACAAAATACATTCGTACAAAACATACAGTTTTTTTTTGTACTATGTTTAATAATTGACTGAATGTTTCGTACGAATTTATTTTGTGTACATGTCATTTTTTCAACTCCTACCTCAAAGATCGCGAAATGACCGTGCATCTTAATAACTTTAAATCAAACCCGTTCACTGCTACTTCTGAGGTCCCACAAGGATCAAACTTGGACCCACTATTATTCAACCTCATCATTAATGATGTGGTGGACTGTGTTCAACATTCTCAAATACTATTGTATGCCGATGACACAAATATTTATAAAACCATCAAGTCTATTAATGACTGTATTATCTTACAAAAATTTATAGTAAGAATAAATAATGTTTGACTGAGATTTCGAGTAATGGTTAACACCTAATTCACATCACAGTCGAGAAATTACCCACAATTCTTGTTTAATGTTGTTGGAACTCAGTTTAATTGAAGTTTAAAATAATTTGGAAGCATTTAAACTGTGGTTCGTCGAGTATTGTAGATTCTGTAAACGAATGCTTTTCCATTAGCATTAAATCCTCTTAAGAGCCATTCATTATTTTTGGAGCATATTTGCAACTCATATGAAAACGGAAAACTTTTAATTAACGTATTGAAATGGAAGTTGAGTGGGTGGGCTGAAGTTTACTTAAATGCTGCAAGGATAATACATAAATAGACATAGATGTCAAAGCTTAATCCAAATTTATTCTTTTTCAAGTTGCATAACAGTACAAAATTTCAGAAAGCCAACTGAATTATCACAATAAATTGAAGCATGTTGATAACTACATATGTATTTAAGTTCTCTTTATTTGATTGCTGTTAATACTGTGTCGTTATTGTGTTCGTAAATATCAACAGAATAATATTCAGATTTAATTGAAGTTAATGTAACAGTAATTTGAAATAAGATACTTTCTTAGTTGTCCTTTTGGGTAGACAAGGAACTAGAACAATACTAACCAGGACAATTAAATTGAGACATTCTTCGCCCCAGAACGAATTAGTATCGAGTATTATTTCCTGAAATGACAACAGTGGACCACGTGATCAGGAAAAAGTTCTATGTATTGTCCAATATAGTGTTATTAGCGCCTAATTTAAATAAAATGTTAGGAAAACCTGCATCTAAGCCCATTCGGCATGCTTTATAGCAAACTGAAGGACCCCAACGAGCAAACGTTACTCGAAGATCCGGATGAATGAACATCGCAGATCAACACAGAACAACACGACAAACAAATGTGCTCTGGGTGAACGTTCCTATACACTAAAACACACTTTTGATCTGGATAATTTCAAGATTTTGGAGGAAGAGCAGAATTACTCCAAACGTATGTTTCTTGAAATATCAGGAATGATTGCAATAACATCAATGCAAGAACTGATATTCAAGGAATTAACAGCGTATATTTTGGTGTATTGGAAAAGTTCAAAAAGGAACAGGCGAATTTCAGGGCAGAGTTGTCATCAGAATCCTTACACAGGATAGTTCCGGCTATTTTCCGTATTATTCGGTTGTTGAGCAAATGGATGTGTGTATGCTCTTTGAATTTTTTATACGATGTTTAATAAATTAACTGAATGTTTTGTACGATTTATATTTTGTGTCCATGAATTGCAATAATCTGTAAGATCTTACTGTAAATGTGATAATGTCCATGTTATTTTGTATGTATTACATTTTTGTTGTAAAATTGTTGTAGACCCCGAATAAGGTAATTGTTAACACCTAATCCACATCACAGTCTAGAAATTACCCACAATTAAAATTACGTATTTTCCTTCAGGGGTAGATATTTATTTCATTCAATTCCTAGAAATTGATCTTAGAAATTAATGTAGGGCTTCAGATACCATCGTACATCAAAATAAAACGTAATGTAAAAGTTATGGACTATGTCGTTATGGAGAAAATTGAATCGTTGTTTACGTAGTTTTTTCAGCGTAATAAATTCTCGTGGGCGTGAACTAGAAAAAGTATTACATTCCGACTTGTACACAGAATTATTAACACCTTATCCCCGGCTCAGCTGGGAGCTGGTTGCTCTTGCCTGCGAATTGAAGCAATAAAGTCTTGTTTCAGACCAAGTGCCGCTGCTTTCATTCCGTTTTGTGAAATATGTTTTACATTTTTATAGTTCCACAAAATATTTCATTAAACTCCAGCCATTAGTTTTTATTTGCAAGTTCATTTCACTTTTGAATTTTGTTCCCATATTTTATTTCTATACAAAGGAATAATCATCCTGAAACTGAAAAACGGAAGTAGAACTTCCGTACCTTGATACAAAAATAACTATTGGTGGAACGCAGAAAAAACTCAACAACTTTTCTAATAATTATAAACTTTCAAAATGTTGAAGAACATGTAACTCAACGATGAAAAAAAAAATTTTCTTACATCGTTTTAGTTACACGTTTTTCAAAATTTTGAAAGTTTATAATTATTAGAAAAGTTGTTAAGTTTTTTCTGCGTTCCAGCAAAATAATTTGATTGACAAATATATTTAATAAATTACACCTTGTTATCTCCAATGGGTCGTATGGGGGTTCCTTTAATAATTAACCATATCTAGCCCTGAAGAAGACTGTAGTTACAGCCGAAACGTCGACCAGGAAATAAATAATTTTCATTAGACTGCATGTTCGATTATTTTCCAATTTTCCATAATTTGTAATATCTGTCCAATTGAATAATTATCTATTAGTTTAAATAAATAAGTTTTCACTTTAACAGAAATTGCAAATAATAATAAAAATAAATTAACCTAACTTGATAGGTAAAACGTCAAACATTTGTTAATTTATTTGTTTGAATTCCGTGGCTATCGCTATTTTTGAGGCGATTTTCAATAAAAATATGTACGAGTGTCTCTGCCTAAACACAAATATCGCATTTAATTGTTTACGTAAATAGAATATAGTTTATTAATAGTTTATTTAAGTTGTATAAATACAATTTGAAAATTTATAAAACAATGTTACACATTATTTACAAATTCCAGTGGTTTACATTTTTGTTTACTTTATAAATTTTGATAAATTGAAGTAGTTAAAACATTTATTGATTATTGCCATTGGTAAATGTATTTACATTTTATAGGTCAGTATGTATATGAATATTTGGATAATGTAATTGTTACGAAATTATAAATAAGCCGTTTAAATAGTTTTCATTAATCTTCAATACGATCATAAATTCAAAAGTTTATTAAAAACCAATAATAATAATTTCTTTCGTAGATTATGGGATACGTTTTCATTTGTTTTAATTACAATTTTTAGTAGTAAATATTTGAGTATTGCGATCATGTTGCACATAATTATAATTAAAAATATATAGAAAAATTAATAATAAAAAAACTTATTCCCGCACTTCAACAAAAATATCGACTTTTGTCTGTGTGAGTGTATCTATTTGTGGCAATATTGCTATTATATGATGATTATTGACGTGAAGAATATCAATTTCAATATTTTCCACAATATCAGATCACCAGGCCACTATATCAACTTCCGGCAGTAAAGCAATTACATCTGTTTCTACATTTCCGGGAAATCAATACGCGTCAAGTGTTTTCCTCTTCTCTCATACTTTTCCCAAACAAAAATACAGTCGAATAGAATAATACCGTCGACAAAAAGAGATATGATACTGTAGTACAGTGGTTCCCAACTGAATAACACAGGAAATTTAACCAGTCACTGGTGTTTTCCGTTTTTCTATTAACTTGCGGTAAAACACCGCGGCAGCTGACGGTGATAATTAATACAGTATTTAACGTATGCCTATGTAATTAATGTTGTGTGATAGCTATACGTAAATGGTGACATTACTTTCTAACACACTAAAAACAATAATTACGTATATTGTAGAGTTACAAATATCTAATTATCTACTACACTGCTTTCTGGCTAATGTTTACTCAGTGACGTTGACATTTAAATCATTTTATTATTCCTTGATTTGTCAAGTTTACGTTTGTGTTTTGAAAAAACTAAGGTGAAGAACATAAATATTTGAAAAAGGCATTATTTAAAATAATCATAATATTGGGTTCATACTAAAAATCGCATATCCAGATTTTAATGATTAAGTACATTTTAAGGTCCCTACAATCGATTTTAATATTTTTACGACGATGTCTGTGTGTGTGAGTGTGTGTGTGTGTGCGTGTGTGTGGATATATGTGTGTATGTATGTGTATATGTGTGTGAGGGCGTTGGAAGGACGATTTCTCACTATAATACTTAATATCTGTTTAACTATTTATCAATCGGACATTACTGAGAAGAGCTGACAAGGTTTTGTTAATAATTGGACAACCGGAAGTAGCAGAATTATATATACCCTTCAAAAATACTGTCAATCCCAACAATGAATTGGAAACATTTCAAAAAATTAGAAGAGGACAAACTTTCTTCATAGAATGAATTTAAAATTAAAAATCTCAATATAAAGAATTGTTGTAAGTAGAATTTTTAGTGTAGAGTATAGGTATACAAGAAATGTTAAATACAATACGACGCGAGCAGTCATGTGACTTTGTTGGCCTTGACAGGCAGATATGGGGCCCGTGTTAGAATGATAGTAATTATGTACATAGATGTCAAATATCATAAGAAGCGGCAACCACAGGGCAAGGGACAGGGTGAATATTTAATTGACGGCGAATATAAATAATTTAACGCAAATGAATCGAACAAATAAATATTTTTTCTACAGTCTACATAGAAAGTAGCCATTTTCGCTCTCTTTTATCAACGCAAAATGACACTTTGCCGCTCTAGCGCGACAAAGTAGAAAAAACGCTCGCTGTCTAAATTTCTAACTATATGTTGAAAAATGTTACAAAAAATGTCGCACTATTGTGAAAATAAAATAGGGCATTCATTTACAAAAACGAAAGTATAAGTTGCTTAGATCAGATTGAAGCAATAGGTCAAGACGAATGGGAAATAACGATAAATTAAAATTAAATATAAAAGACGTTTTTTATTTATATTAATCCTTATTAATTGAGTAGTAGTGTAAGTACAAAGTGTACATTTTATTATTTTTTGTGATGGTGGAGGACCTCACTGTGGCGAAAAAATTTTGTGTGTTTCGAGCGCAAATGGACATTTCAAGAGAATGCCGCGCTCATGCGTCGCGCGGCAACAAGCCCTCAATCGACAATGTCCTATTTTCCGCTCTTAATACACAAATAGCTATTTAGTTAACTTAAATTATTACCGCCGCGATAGACAATAAATCGCTAAACGTAGCGACAGTTACCGCGCGTTTTGCGGTAAAACGCGGCATAGCGGAACGAACCAATCTATTGAAAAGCTAAAAAATATTATGTATATAAATTTGGAAACAATTAAAAATATATTATAACAGAAATGGGTTTTTGGGGCATTATGTACATGATTTACATTATAGGCTTTAGATTATTAATTTGTATTTTTTAAAATATCCAGGCACGTAATAAATGTATACATTTATTATTTTGTCAGTAAATCATTCGAAAATCCAAATGATAAATAAAAATAACATAATACCAAGGAGAAGAGAAAACGATAAATGGTAGATAAACAATTATACACAATAATCTGTTGTAATTTAGCGCAGCTGTTAAAAAATTACCGAGCAAAAAGCAGCAAACACGGCTTAATGGCGAATCGATGGCGCAGTGGCGAACGAGCGGGTGATTAATGCAGCCAGACATCAAGTGTAATGGGAGAGCAGGCCAGCAGGAGAAGAATATTGCGATCAGCCCGATGGCTTCATTCGCTTGTTTACCCGCCAAGGCACGCCTGATCTGTTTATTGTTTTCACAGCGCTTACATCCACCTTTGTAACCAGACAACGTGTGTTTATTTGTTCCCTTCCTTACAATGTACGTGCATCTACTAGTACGTGACTGATTCTCGCATTTGGTATATTTACACCTGGAAATGTGGGACTATTTGTTCCAAAAGGAACTCTTCGCAATGTGAACACTTCGTTTCAACTGAAATACTTATTCTCTGTTCTCTAGTGCTAAGTAAATACTCCTCGTACCTAACGAATATATTTGTCGCTATAGAGTAACAAATAGGAGTATTTGGAAATGTTACGTATATTTTAGAACATTTTTAATGGAATTACAAATAAATACACAATAGAAATGTGAATAATATACAGTTGAATTTATTAACAATGAATCATGAACCATGATAAATTATTGTTTTTATTTATGGTTTATTTATTTTCATAAGAAATTGGAATAATTCATAATACACATCATATTTTAAATTTAAATTAGACAGGTTCAATACGAATAGTTTAGAGAGTAGACGAGGCCTAAATGCTTATCCCCTCTTCATGCGTGACGTCACAGCGTGGGGCTAACATTGCGCTGAAAAAACATTTAACCATTCCAGCTACAGAGATATATTATAGCGATATATGTGTTTTTGGTCTAACTTATTCAAAATGTTTATTTTTGTTATTAATATCTCTATCAAACATACAGGGTGTTTCAGGTCTAGTGTAACAAACTTTAACAGCTTATTTCTGAGGTCATTTTGAGCCAAAAATGTCATATGAACATAAGTCCTATTCCTTCTAGTTACCAAAATACAAGAGGTTGTAGTTCTATAAATAACACGAAATTTTCTAATTTTTGTAATCAAGGTACTTTCGGAAAACAAGAGTTATTATTGAAAAGTCATACCTTATTAATTAATTGATTGTCTTAATTAAAAATTGTTGTACTTTTGATTGTATTTTGGTTTCATAATGGATGGTTATAGTACTGCTGAATATGCAGATATGATTTTTATTTATGGATTATGTAATGGTAATGCCCGTTATGCGTCCAGAGAATACCAAGACAGATATCCAAATAGACGCCAACCTTCCCATCGCCTATTGCGCGCACTTTTCAGCGTCTACGTGAAACTGGATCAACAACTGTACGGGGTGGTGTACATCAAATTTGCTTTACAATTATGTAAAATAATCCATATGTTACATTATTAAAAAGTATAATGGCGGGCACTTTTTATACACCTAGTCGAAAAGAGAATAGTGAGCCATGACTGTGGCTTGAAATAAAACAATAAATAAAGGTTGGAACAATTATTACTGAGTATTTACAAGTTGACATTTACCGTGTTAAATTGTTTTGGTTAATTGTTTGCGTTTGGTGTTGAATTTCATATCCGCACATGGTGTGGTTATAACATACATATCCGTGGTACATGCTAGTATGAAGTAATGTTGCCAATATACAGTAGAAAGAAGAAATATGTATTGTTTAGAGAAGTCCATAATATTAATTTGTTTTTTATTTAAATTCATTACTACCGAATACTCCATACGAGAAATATAAATTCAGTTATCAGGGCGTCAATAATATGTTATGTTTATCTCTTCGTAGTTGCCTCGGCATATATACGAGTATAGTAATTACCCGTAAACATATTTATTGCCGCATGAATATACGGCACGTATTGTAACAGGTTTTGCTATTGATAGAATAGTATATTGAGCAACAAGTACATTGAAGCAAACATTTCAAAGAGTTTAGACACACACTGATGTCGATAGTTTGAATCATAAATGATCAGGATATATTATTATTTATTTTCTATATTTTAAATTTTTACCTTCCTTCACCTGTAGGTAAGGAAGGTATTGTCTTTGGCCAAAAAAATTCGATGATGAATAAAAATTAAAATTTCAAAATTCATGTTAAATATTTATCTACAACAGAAAGCACAGCACACATTTGTCTCTGACTAATTAAAACAAACTTGAATAAGTTTTTAAACTTGTTTAAAAAAAATTCCCTTCCGTAGCGCATGAACGAAGATGCACTGTGACAAGTTTAAAGAAGTAAATTAAATTAACGCAAGAAATATTTAATTGTGACCCAGATGCTTCCTCCTAATTAAAAAAAGAAAAGAGAAACGGAAAAGTTGTCTCTAATTAATTATTGTGAGTATATGAATTACGTGCATAATTAACAAAAATTCTACTAATTTTGTCATACCAGTGGAAAAATTAGTAATTTTATCTTGGATGAAAAATTAAAGGATTTTTTTTTCTTTATTAATTGCTGTATAAGGCTACACATTTCTCAATTTTTATTTTCATAAGTACAACATTTATTTTAAGTTCTAACAGAAAACAACAAAATTAAGGCTTTATAGTACTGACCAAAATAATAAGCACGTTGTAGGGTCCATATAATACAATTTGACTATTTTTACGATGATGTCTTTATATGTATGTGTGTGACGAAAGTTTCGAATCGCATAACTTCAATACCACGATTCCAAAAATTATAATATTTTCGTATTCCTCAAGTTTACATCGAGAAGAAGAGGTGATTAGATTCTGATTATAATTGGTCAACCGGTAGTATCCTCATTTGAAGATTTTAACAGTTTTTCTTGAAAAAATGCAGTTAGATATCATTTATTGACATTTAACGTTGTTATAAATTAAAGAATTTATTATTCTCTATACGACTTGATTGCTATGCTAACCAGGAAACTGTTAATATATTTAGATAATTCAGATTGACAGATGTCAGTATCAATGAATCAATGGGACACGGAAAGATACGATAAGGAATAAAGAATATGAGAAATAAGTCTAGTGTTAGAAGTTTCTAGAAATATACAAGAGAGATGATTAGATTGGTTTGAACATATTATGAGGAGAGATGAAGAATATATTGGAAGAAGAATGAAATAAATAAAATAAATAAATATTTCATCACGGCATATTACCCATTGCTGGGTGTGCCAATCCGCTTCGTACATAGATATCGGTAATGATGGAATATTTGTACCGTGTGGGCGCTTACCAGGCGTCACCTCACGGGCACTCATTGCTGGCGTGGAGAGTGCGCCACAGGGGTCAATTTTGTGCCATTAAAATGCGATGAAATTTTTGGCGTCGGCCGGAATCGAACCCGGGTCCTCAGATTCGCGACCAGACACTCAGGCACCTCAGACCAAAGATAAGATGGAAGGACTGTATTTTGGAAGACTTAAGAGAAAAGAATCTGAATGAGAGCTACACACAAAACAGAAATGAGTGGAAGAAGAAAATAAAAAATACCTTCCCTACCTACAGGTGACGGAAAGTAAAAAGTAGGAGACAATGTTATTCAACACTCTATGCTACATAAAAGAAATTAATGTAAGTTTCAGACCAGTATTTTGGCTGAGAAA
Organism: Harpalus rufipes; assembly: GCA_951394225.1. Taxonomy (NCBI): domain Eukaryota; kingdom Metazoa; phylum Arthropoda; class Insecta; order Coleoptera; family Carabidae; genus Harpalus; species Harpalus rufipes. The sequence goes on from OX596279.1 coordinate 57,517,795, forward strand.
TCTGTATTGTTCTTCGAAGTTAATTAAAGATTTAATGATTACACTATTTTGCAAAAACAATAAAGTAACATAAAAAAATTAATTTAGCGTAAAATTTACTTACCTACCTTTACAAAATTTGTTTGGAAAGTTAACGCAATTTTAAACACAATACAGAGTTTCATCCGGAGCGCTCGTTTTATGTTAGCAACAACATCACCTTGTTGCCTTTTTGTGCAGCGTAGTAACTTTGCAGACGAGAAACTGTTTTAAAATCAAGCTGCACTTGTATAGCAGAATGCTCAGCACTCTAGACACCAAATGTGTCGTTTAGCTAAGAATATGCTTCTCGCAACCAACCACTGAGCGCTGAGCGACACTATACGAGAACCACTTATGGAAGAAATTTCTATGCAAGTACTACGACCAACTTGGGAAACTATTATGAAACAACTTTTTATTTTACTGCTTAAAAAATCTGAATTTGTCCAGTTATATACTACAAATTACACACAAAGAAATCACTGTAAATGAAAAATATATAATAATTTCACAATACACTATTTCATTTAAAATTATAAATAAGTACTTATAAGCACAAGCATTTACTTATCAATATCAGAAAGAATTACAAGTAAATACTTATTTTCATATTAATAAATACTTACGTAGGATGTACTTACGTATGAAATATATTATCAAGCTATGTGCTTGTAAGAAATCTGATGTGCCCAGCACAATACCATCCGTCAATCCTGTGTATTATGTACAAAATACATAAATGAAAATTTGTACATAATACACAGGATTTATGGTAGGTAATGTGCTGGCCACATCAGATTTTTTATGTTTTTATTTTCTTCATAATTCTAAAAAGAAATTAATAGCAATAGCCATGACTTATGACGTAAAAAAATATTATTTTATTCATATTTTGTCAGAATTTATTTTGTAAAAAGTAAATTAAATAATGAATATTTTTTGGAATAAGGAACGAGTCAATATTATAAAGAAACCAGAAAGAAAGAAAACAAGTGTCATGGCAAGTGCTACGAAATAACAGAAATTTAAAAATATCTTTTTGACATTATGAGGAAACTAGAAATATACTAAAAAATGTAAAACAGTTTTATATGCAATTTTTGCACGGTCAGGTTTTTTTTTAAATTTACCGACAGGGCTTCCAAGGAAGTAAGTTTTGTTTGCAAATTACTGATCAGTATGTGATGTGGTACTGATCAGTAAGTGATGTGACTGACCGGTAAGTGATGACCTACCGATCTGGAGGCGGTGAAAATTAGATAAATAAAAAATAAATGTACAATTTTTAAAGCTTTAGCGATAACAAAACAACGATCATAGCTTACTTAAAAATGATAACTAATTTTTTTAAAATGTCTAAATAATTTTTAAATAATTCTAAACTTTAATTTGTTATTATTGGGACGATCGTGCAAAAAATATAATAAGCATTGCGGGAATTAAATGCTTCTTACAGGTATCGAAATCCTCAACCGGTAAGGTACACCTACGCTCTTAATACTTGAATAACTATTTTAATTCTGAACAACTTTGTACTATACAGGTTATGGAGTAAAATGAATAGGAGTACACGAAATTGCATAAAACATAAATTCCATATTAAATCCCTATATTCACCCCTAACCTGTATGTCCTATTGGCTCCCATTAATTTATTTTTCGAAAATTCCGCTGGAATCGCATGCGATTATGATCCAAAATAATAAAATTATGAATTTATTTAATGGTACGCTTCAAGTAGAGATAAAAAGAAAAGAAATAGATATTTAAAATTAATTTTACATCAAACCCAGCATAAGACAAATTGCAACCCCTTTATTCATAAAACAGTTGCCAAATAAGAAAAAAGTTAACTCTATTATCCACGTTGTATCACAGCAGAAAAGAATTTGAACAAAATTCCGAACCGCATACGGGCTATAAATTTAGTGGAAATTTGTCAAATTCGTATCTTTATCAGAGAAGATTTACAGAGTCAGCAGTCTTGTCGGATGAGCGCAACAACTTTGCCAAGCCAGAAGAAAAAAAGTCGCGTGACGGCTACGAGGAAGGAGACGAAGACGAGAACGAGCTCACAAGCTTGCTTTCCTATCGTAGGTACACGGATGGCGGTGTTTGTTCTTTTTGCTGCACGGAACTGAATTATACATGAAGGAAAGAATAATATGGGGATGACACGAGCTAGCTCTATCCAAGTGACTAGCGGCTTAATGAGTGTCATATCATCTGCATACACTCAGTGTGCAGCGGGTAGCACCTGTGCCAAGCATATGCTGAAGTTACTCACCTCTTGTCTACCCGACTTTATACTATATTTTACATAGATTTGCTTTTTTTCTTAATTAAATGTTTATGTATAAGCATGAGGTAGTACATGAATAATAATATCAGCAAATGAAATATAATATTTAATATTATACTGTAATTTTTATTTGTAACACGTATGCCCAGTTACACTAATAGAGAGTTTTTGCATAGCGTTTTTCCGAAAGAAGCATACGCTAAAGCATATGTTGGTTAGCAACAAAAGGCTATACGTACTCAGAACGTTGTAATATACGGGCGGTAGTTTTGTTGTTTACAGTTACTTGAAAAATTCATATCGGCCAAAAAATGAAATTAAATCATGAACATTTTCGTGCGATTATTTTTTGATGTGGATTAACTCAACAACAGAATGCATCTATGAACTTAATTCGATTTTTGGCGATGAAGCACCATAAAGAACCAGTGTTTATCGCTGGTTTACCGAATTGTATCACTTGAGCCATTTCCCTTATTCTTTCACTCCTTATCCTATCTTTCCATGTCTTCCCCCAATCCATCTCATCATTCTCATCTCTCTGCCATATTCATTTTCTTTTCATTGACACTGACATCTGTCAGTTAGAATTTTCTTAATATAGTAGCTGTTTCAATGGTTATAGCATAGCTGGCTGATTTATAAGATTTAATTTCTTTATAATTCTCTAACTCTGTATTCATTGAATATGAATTATAAAAAGCATTCAATTGGTATAGATAAAAATATTCTTTAATGTTTATAATAACACTAAATGTCAAAAAATAATATTTAACAGCGTTTTTTAAGAAAAACTGTTAAAATCTTCGAATGAGGTTTGACCAATTATAACCAAAATCTATTCAAGTCTGCATCTGGCTGCAAGGAAGAGGTATACGTAAAAATTGTAATTTTTGGAATTCTAGTATTGCGGATAGCGGCCAAAATTATAGTCACACACACGCGCACACATACACACACACACACACACACACACACACACATGCACACACGCGCGCACACCCACACATACAGACATCATCGTAAAAATAGTAAAATCGTATTGTAGGGACCTTAAAACGCACCACCGATTTTTTGACTAAAGACAATACTTTCCTTACCTGGAGGTGACGGAAGATAAAAATGCAGGAATAGTTTTTTACCTTCCGTCACCTCTAGGTAAGGAAGGTATTGTCTTTGGTCAAAAAAATCGGTGGTGAGTTTTCATTGAATAAGCACGTTTTAGGGTCTTTACAATACGATTTTACTATTTTTACGATGGTGTCTGTATGTGTGTGTGTGTGTGTGTGTGTTCGTGTGTGCGTGTGTGTGTGTATGTGTGTGTGTGTGTGTAACCGCGTTTTCGGGCACGATATCTCCAATACTAGAATTCCAAAAATTACAATTCTTGCGTATTCCTCTTCCTTACAACCATATGCAGACCTGTTTAGATTTTGGTTATAATTGGTCAACCGGAAGTACCCTCATTTGAAGATTTTAACAGTTTTTCTTGAAAAAATCAGTTAAATGTTATAACTTAAAGAATATATTATTGTGTATACGATTTGATTGCATTTTATATTTGATATTCAACAGATATAGAGTTAAAGAAGAATAACGATAATAAATTTTATATAAATTTCATAATTCAGCCAGCTATGCTAACTTAACCATGGAAACTGCTAATATATTCAGGTAATTCAAATTGACAGATGTCAGTATCAATAAAATGAAATCAATGAAAGAATAAGGGAAGTAACTCTAGTGTTAGAAGTTTCTAGATATAAGAGAGACGATTACATATCGGTTTGAACATGTCATGAGGAGAGATGAATATATTAATAGAAGGTGGAAGAAACATAGGAAGACCAAATATAAGATGAAAAGACTGTATTGTAGAAGACTTGAGAGAAAAGGAACTGAATGAGGACGACACGCAGAACAAAAATGAGTGGAAGAAGAAAATAAAAAATAGCGACCCCCTAACGAATGGGAAAACTAAAGAAGAAGAAGATGTCAGTGTCAAGTCCAATTTGCATAGTTTGTTTATGAAATAACTTTACTGGAAATATAGGATCTTTTGCAAAAAAATTATGTATAGGGCGCGTGCAGTGACATGACTTTGCTGCCTTTGACAAGCAGATATGGGGACCCGTATCAAAATGACAGCAATTAATTATGTCCATAACTGACAAGTGTCATAATTTTGCATTCAAAACTTCATGATTTTCTTATTTCATGTGATTTGTTTGTTATCAGGAGTATGGAATTCCGTTGCCGAGAAAGGGAATCATAAAATACCAAAAATTTAGAATCTTTTGCAAGAAAATTTATGTATGGAATTTGTACATAATACACAGGATTGACGGAAGGTATTGTGCTGGCCACATCAGATTTTTTTTGCAAAAAATTACGACCTTTAATTTGGCATTCTTGTAAAGCAGGCCACTGTTTTTGAGAAAAAAGCTAAAAACTTTTTTCTTTTGCTCCTTTAATCAAAGATGGCGACTCCCCAGGGTCCTAAATAACTTATATTAAAATCAGAACTGCCCCAACCTTTTGCAAGATAAAAACCTCCATTGGACTAATAATAGTTCAGTTAAATATGATATTTCGCACATCAATACTAATAAGCCAGTCTGTTTGATTTAATGGAATAATGCCTGAATTTGCAGATACATGTATGTACGTACTCGTATAACACATATGTGCACCAGCAGTACATTTGCAAGTGAAACAGGAAACCAGGTAACAAACTTCCCGTTGTGGTAAATTCCAAGTTCGGTCGCATCCGGCTCCATTGATAAAGCCGATCCTGCTGAAATATAAATAACCCAATTCCCAGCCGCAGCCACGTCTGGGAAGGAAGAGCACATTAAAATAAACGAGGCGGTGGTCGTTTCGAGCGGACCTACTACAGCTCGAATAGTTCTCGGATCGAATACTTGCCATAAGTAAGCCGAAATGACAGAAACTCAGGATTATAGTAGTAAAACTAGTACGAAGGCGCAACTATGCCGCGCCATTACGTCTCGGAATTCGGATCAGAGCATAAATTCTCTCTCGGCTGCGTCTAGGCCTGCGGGCTGTGGGCTGCGGCTGGACATACATTCCCTTGGCGCTTGCTGCCCGTGTTAAAGGGAATGAATTGATACTGTATTGCCCAGGGGAGAACATGCGTAGAATGTAACCATAGGTGATTCATCACTACTACAAACAACAATCCTAATTTCATCATAAACCTGCTGTACCAAAACAATTTACATCAAACATCAAAGATCCATAATAAATTTTGATTAACTTCTCGACTGTTAAAAATGACTCCGAAGTTCAGTCAAACAGCATTTATTCTTCCTATACCAACGTTTCGGTGAACCCCTGCACATTCTTCAGGGTCTACAACAAAAATGTAATACAGAGTGCGGCAGAACCAATTGAGCAGTTTTGAAGAGTTATAAAAAAGAAACCAGGGTATATATGAAAAAAAATGTTTTTATATTTGAAATCAGTAGGACTTACCATTTTATACTCATTAATTTTTAAAAATAATGTCTTTAAGATGGCGGCCGTTAGCTGCAATACATTGCTGGAGCCGATTTTTTAAGTTTTGAACACCTGTTGACACATTTCGCGGGGTATCGCGTTTACTTCTTCAACAATATGCACCCTTAGCTCTAGCAGGTTTTGGGGGCGACGTTGAAACACTTTTTCCTTAAGATATCTCCAAAGAAAGAAGTCGCATATGCTTAAATCGGGCGACCGCGCAGGCCACTCCACGTCACCTCTCAAAGACACTAGATGTCCAGGAAACATTTCTCTCAAAGCGTTTAGAGAATTTCGGGCTGTGTGGACTGTAGTCCCATCCTGTTGGAACCAAAAGTCTCCTAATCCTTCTTCTTCAACAACCACTTCCAATCGGGGCTGTAGAAAATTTTGCAACATTGAAACATAACGCCCGGAATTCACGGTCACGGTCAAGGCCTCCCTTGTACGGCACATCACACCGTTAGTTTAGGAGAATGTAGCGGTCTTTCGTGAACAATTTGGGGGTTGTTTTCAACCCAGTAGCGAAAATTTTGTTTATTCACAATCCCGCTTAGGTGAAAATGTGCCTCGTCGCTGCTGAAGAATGCTGCCTCAGGAGGGATCGCTGCAAGAATTTCTTCATACAGATTTTGGCGGTTGGCGTATTCTTCTGGGTTCAATTCTTGAACCATCATTATTTTGAAGGGATGGAAATTCAAATCTAAATGCAGAATCTTCCTCAAACTGCGGTCTGAAACCTCCAATGTAATAGCGTGCCTTCGAGCAAAACGTCTTGGCGATTGTTCGACTGCTGCTCTCAGTAGCTCCACATTTTCTGGTGTTCTGATGGATCTTCGTCGGCCATGTATACCTATTCTTAGTGTGCTACCTATTTCCTCCAACTGCCGAATTGTGTTCGCAGTAGGAACAGCATTATTGCGCGGAATGTTGAACCGTCGCCGAAAAGCTCTTTGCGTCGCAATCACAGATCGGTTGTTTTCATAAAACGCACGCATGGCAAGTAATGGAACTCAGTTTGGGCTGAAATTTGCCTTTTCCTTTTTGAAATTTTCCAATACACCAACATATACGCTGTTAAGTCCTTGAATATCAGTTCTTGCATTGATGTTATTGCAATCATCCCTGATATGTAACATTTCAAGAAACACACGTTTGAAGTAATTCTGCTCTTCCTCCAAAATCTTGAAATTTTCCAGATCAAAAGTGTGTTTTAGTATATTGGATGTACTCTGACTGAACATACCCGCTAGCGCGTAAAGCGAGCCTGTTCAAGGTCACCAACTCAAATACACATGTGTTAGGGTGCTACCAGTACTAATGTAGTATACTGTTAATTGCTTTATCTACTGTTGATGTTACATTGTTACTTTATCAACAAACAAATGAACGTACAACGCCTAATTTTAACATAAGGTACAAAATAAAAAAGAATAAAGAACTGGTGGTTCTTGCTTTAATGACAACTGCATAATTAATTAACTTTATGTCCCTTCTCATGAGGGCTGCACTATGCGGAACAACTAGGGCTGTTAAAACTTATACTATATAAAATTTTACATAAATTACAGTTACAGTTTATTACTCGAAATACTCCATATCCGTTGATACTATGTTAACAATATTTTTACTACTTCCACAGTTGTGATAATATGCTAAATAAGTAGAGAATAGAATTTACAAGATATATAGAACTAAACCTTTCCTTGAACCTGAAATGTTTTATAACCAAAGATAAGGTTAACAACTAACTTTTATGTGTTCTTCCGAACAAGATACGAAAATATATACCTCACTAAAAGTTACTTTTTGGATCACTGGTCGATTTTACTGCAGCCTGCATTTTTGAGTGAGTTAAAATCTCATTGAAATAATGAGTGGGTTTCACATTTTTAAAAAGTATTTTAAATGAAAGTTTATGCAATATTTTTCATAGTAATAAAAAAAATCGGATGTGACCAACACAATACCTTCGGTCAATTCTACGTATTTTGTACAAATTCCACACAGAATTTTTTTGCAAACTATTCTGTGGGTGTTTTCTTTTTAGGGGAGGAATGAACTGATCTTACCTCGTATTGAGCTGAACTGAAATACTCCTAAAAAGAACAGTATGTTTCTTAAAATAAGAAGTAGAAAATAAAAACATTTATAACATAACATAATAATCTGCTGAATTGGCTATAATCTGTTGTATTACCTTATGTGATTTGTTTTTGCACCTTAAATTATTTTATATTTTTATATTTCCAATAAAATCTTTTCACAAAGATATTATCTAAATATTATTTGACACTGACATTCTGTCAATTAGTAATATTTGAATATTCTGTTTCCATGGTGCAGCTTTTGGCAGCAAGGTTGCAAGTTATTTCTTTATAATTCATTATCTCTAAATTCATTGACTATGAAGAAAAAAATATAATTAAATCTAATAAAAGGTCAAAAAATGATATATAAAAGCATTTTCTCAAGAAATACTGATAAAATCTTCAAATTAGGGTATTTTCGGTTAACCAATCATAACCAAAATATAATCAACTCTTCATATGGACGTGCGGAAGAGGAATATGAAAGAATTATAACTTGGAATTGTAGTATTGGAGTTATCGAAGGAGCAATTTTTGTCACACACACACACATACAGACATCATCGTAAAAACAGTAAATTGACATTGTAGGGACTCTAAAACGTGCTTATTCATGAAAAACTCACCATCGAAATTTTGACCAAAAACAATACCTTCCTTACCTAAAGGTGACGGAAGGTAAAAACAGAGGGTTCCATTTTTAAATACCTACATAGATTTTGTTGGCGTTTTCCAAATTTTGCCGGTATATGTATTACAATTATTAAGAAAGATAATAGCTTTTCCAAATCGTTAAACCCTGTTCCAAAAGATATAGTTTTATTTCTATTTCAGTTCCAGTAACAGTAAATATTATGAATAGAAAACCTTCATTCAAGCTATAAAAGATAAGTACCATTCATGAAAGATTATTCAATATATCATGATGTTTATGACGTGCATCGCAATAGTGCTGAATAGGTGGCATATGCATTGGCGCTTCTATATCCAGTTGAATGATTTGCGTTTGTTATTCTGTATAACGATGTACGTATACTCAGAAGCTTTAGTTGGATGAGAATTCCGTTTCAAATACATATATTCATTCTTCCTCTGCCTACTCATGGAAAATATTTCTCAGAAAATAATATTTTTATGTAGTCATTTCACGAATGTATTACAAAAACATAAGTGAAGAGCGCGAGCAGTGATGTGACTTTGTTGGCCTTGACAAGCAGATATAGGGGGTCCTGTCAGAATGTACATAGATGTCAAATGTCAAAATTTCAAGATTTTCTCAGTTCACGTGGTTAATTTGTCACCAGGAATATGGAATTTACTTGCAGAGGAAATAAACGGCATGGTATTGGAAAATCACGAAATTTAGAATCAAAAAATATGATATTTGATATCTATGTACATAATTATTACCTATCATTCTGACACGGGGCCCCTATCTGCTTGTCAAGGTCAAGAAAGTCACATGTCTACAGGTACCCTATTGTATTTAACATATATTTTTATATATATTTCCTATTACCTACTTTATACCTATGTATGTACTATTTATATTTATTTAATATTGTGAGACGTATTCTATACATGTACATAACATGTAATTGAATAAACTGCTATTATTATTATTATTATTATTTCCGCTCTTTTGTTTCTCACTACCTCAGGAATCCTGGGTACCATTGACCTGCCTCTCAGCAATTTCTGGAGAGGCTAGGCGCGGACGATATGCCAAGATGATCAGGGCAGCCACCCAGGTGGTCGGGGTGACTTTGTGTAGTACGCCTACAGACGAGTACTCAGGGTGAGGTAACGGTGTACACACCTGGTACTGGTTTTCACCAAGTAACCAGGTGGAGGATGGCGAATGGTGGGAACAGAGGGACCAGAGGGTGCGGCGAAGCCAGGCTGTAACCCCTCATAGTCGCGCTTCTGACGCAGCCAGGACCAAGGAGCCGGGCAGTGGGTGGGCACAATGGCAACACAACACTGATACAAGTATTCCGTGGTCATACTGGAGCGGGCCTCTAGAACCAGATAGAAAAGACAGAGAGCCTGAAGGGTGCGGCGAAGCCATGCTGTAGCCCCTAAATATCAGGTCTCTGCCATGCACAAGTGCCATCACCTCATGAGACTTACAGCCTGCGGGTGGGCCTCCACACAACGGCAACACTTCGCAGACACTGCACACCCATATTGGAGGTGACTAGTGCTTATATTTTCCTTTTAGTTCGGGTACGCGGGGTCACTAAGCCCGAATAGACTGCTGTAGGCCAGTCTACCCCTGCGGGATTATTATTATTATTATTTGTTTTTTCTAATTACGTAACATGAGATTAAATAGTAAATAGTGTGTTGTTTTTGTAAACAGATTTCAACACAACTTATAATTATTATAATAAAAGCATTTAATCTTTTTCTAAGTAGATAATAATAATCAATCTTATTTTATCAAAAATAATTGGGAATATAATACCTTACTGCTTATACTATTAATCATGTAGCTCGTTAATTTTTTTGTTTACTTCAACCTTTGGTAGACAGCATCTAAATCCCTTTATTACTTACACATTTTCAAAGTTCAAATTGGATTTTATCATACAAAAGTTTCGCGCAATTTCGCACATTAACTCTACAGTAAATTCCTAATATTTTGTGTTTGAAATGCTGAAGTTTAAAGGAAAGTAATACAAGTGGTGAAATTCCTTCAACATCAGTCTAAATTTGTCGTCTATCGGGGAAGAAATCTGAGAGCGTTTAGCCGTTAGCGGAGTTCAGAATACGAATGTAGTACTAATTCACTGTACGCGACTTCGTTCATTTATATATATTTAGAGTTCTAGAAATATAGTATGATGCGACATAAACGTGAACTTTATGGGTCCAATGCAATAACTGGACAAGTCCACTTTTTATAATATTTTGCAGGAGATGAAAGAAGTTCACTAATCTGTGACTGGTCCAGTCACAGATTAGTACGGTCCGTACTATGGATGGCCTATTTAGCTATCAAATTGTACTCATAGCTTCAATTTAACTCTTTAAATTATTTGAAGAAAATAAAAAAAGTTCTGGACATGTCCAGTTTTTGCCCAGTAGTCACAATTTTTACCATCCGTCACCTTTAGGTAAAGAAGGCATTGTCTTTGGTCAAAAAATTCAATGATGATTTTACCATTTTTACGATGATGTCTGTATGTATGTATGTATGTATGTATGTATGTATGTATGTATGTGTGTGTCCGTGTGTGTGTGACGAAAGTTTCGGATCGCATAACTTCAATACCACGTGCGTGACGTAACAGCAAGAGGCTCGCTGTGACGTCACGAAATGAGCATTCAGGGCTATATTGTCGTGTGGCGTCGTGTCGTTTGGCTAGCAGCAGCTCGGCTTTCACTCCACGCTGCTGTTACCGTCGTCCTGACGACGCTTGTTTGCATATGTATACGGATGCGACGGAGATGATATTGTCAGAGTTCAACTCATGTTTAATTACGCAAAGGGACCAAGTTACGAGCTTATGCAACTTACCTACTCCTCTCCACCCACACCCTGTCTTCAGCTTATTATGTTACAAGTTTTTAATATGCAGAATACTGACACCAACATGGAATAAATTATAAATTGTAATGAAGTTTAGAAACTTACATGGTATACTTTTCCAAATTTATATTATTTACTTATTTTATTTATATTATTTAATAATTAAAAAAAATGAAATAATTTGTATTTTACATTGTAGGTATGATGTTATGATGTATATAAAAAAGTTTAGTATATCGTCCCTGTGGCGCAGAGGATAGCGCGTTGGACTTCTAATCCAAAGGTCGTGGGTTCGATCCCCGCCAGGGATGCGATTTACTTTTAGTATTTATTTTTACAAGATTATACTGCATAGAAACATTGTTAAATTTTTAATTTATATATTCAATTTTATAATAACAAAATTTATAAATTAAACGTCTCTAAAATTAGATAAGTTAGTGTTAGATGGCGCTTCACACAAATCTAAGTGCTTAGCAAACATATAACTCAATCGGGGGAGCCAAGTTCGATCCCGACTGACACCAAATATTACATATTTTAAATTGCACTCTTCAAGTCAGCATTGAGTGCCCGTGTATTAACGCCTGGTAAACGCCCGATATCTGCGTATAAAAACTGATTGATATATATATATATATATATATATATATATATATATATATATATATATATATATATATATATATATATATATTCATCCGGACACTTGTCATAATTGTAAATATTAATTTATTTAAATACGTGCCACTAAATTTAATTACATTTTAGTTTTTAATATTTTTATGATGATGTCTGTATGTGTGTGAGTGTGTGTGCGTGTGTGTGTGTGTATGTGACCGTGGTTTCGGCCGCATTCTTACGTATTCCTCTTCCGTACAACCACATGCAGACTTGATTATATTTCATGTTCAACAGATATAGAGTTAAAGAATTATAATGATAAATTTCATAAATCAGCCGACTATGCTAACTTAATAAGAATAAAATAAGAATAAGCGAAGTAACTCTTATGTTAGAAATTTCTAGAAAAATATAAGAGAGACGAATACATTGGTTTCAACATGTCATGAGGAAGAATATATTGGAAGAAAAATGAATATCTTGAATAAGATGGAAGGACTGTATAGCGGAAGACGAGAGAAAAGGAAATGAATGAAGACAACACGCAAACGAAAAATGTAGTATTGGAGTTATCGAAGGAGAATTTTTTTGTCACGCACATACACACATACATACATACATACACACACACGCACACACACACACACACACACACACAGACACACATATGCAGACATCATCGTAAAAACAGTAATTTCGAATTTTTTGACCTAAGTCAATACCTTCCTTACCTATAGGTGACGGAAGGTAAGAAATTAGTAAGGCTTGCTTCAGCGGCAAGTCGCGCTTGCCAGATATTGATTGTAATTGTTATGTAATAATTCAAATAATTCAGTGAAATTAGTGAAAAGAAAATGAATCTGGGAGAGATTAATATGTCCAGATGGATGTTGGTGAAAACACGCAACGATAGGGTAAGAATTTAAAATATAAAGGAAATGGCTCGAGTGACAGGAGTTTCTAGTTTGAACATGTCATGAGGAGAGATGACAAAATATATTGGAAGAAGAAAGAATAGCTGTAGTAGAAAGTAGAAGAAACAGAGGAAGACCAAAGATAAGATGGAAGGACTGTATTGCGGAAAACTGAAGAGAAAAAGATATGAATGAGGACGACACGCAAAACAGAAATGAGTGGAAGAAGAAAATAAAAAATAGAGTCCCTTAACGAATGGGAGATGCTAAAGAAGAAGATGTCAGTGTCAATTGAAATTTGCATATTTTGTTTATAAAATAATTTTACTGGAAATATACAATCTTTTGCAAGAAAATTTATATATGTACATAATACACAGGACTGACGGAAGGTAATGTGCTGGCCACATCAAAATTTTTTATTATATTTTACTTGTTTATTTATTTAGTTTATACAGAGTTGAATACATAATCTATTTATAAAAGTACTTAGTACCTTAACAGAATCATAAATTCATTATTTATTTATGCATTAATGTGTGTGAGTAAGTTAGCACCATATTCTGAGTTAATCCTGTCAGCAACACACTCAGCCACGCGAACAAGAACAGCTGTCGCATCGGCGACTGTCTGGGCAATTGCTGTGGCAGCACAATTTCTGAGGTTACTTGCAATATTAGTCACCAGCTCGACTGCCTCAGCCACTCTTCCGCTGATGACGGTAGGAATGGACGCAATTGATTCCGTAACATCAGCAGTTAAGCGAATGATACAAGAAACTGGTGAGCCTCCATTAATACAATTCTGTAATTCATCAGGCAGACTCAACACAGTGTTCAAGATGTCATTGACGTCATTAATAGCGCCTTCGACGATGTCCCTAGCATTGTCTACTTGGTCAGTCACGCATTGGACCAAACTAGCGATGGCATTGCTTGGGATGGCTTCCAATTCGGGTCCGGTTTCCACGATGCATTCTTGGATGTCGATACCAAGCTGAGCCGCTTGCTCAACTATTTCTTGGATGAGGTCGCGGATCCTTTGGATTTCGTCCCTGATGGCTTGTGTGGCTTCATTGATGAGGGCTTGAGCCAAATTGATGATGCCTTGTAGGAGAACACGAAGGCTGTCCACTGCTGCGGCGATGACACTTTGGACAATTCGGATGAGATTTTCGATGGCTTGTCTGGCTAGTTCGATCAATTGACCAATGAAACGCGGGGTGGCTTCTTGAACATCGCGAGTATCAAAAGTTCTTCCGGTTGCTGCTGATGTTACACTCTGGAAATAAAACAAAAGATTTTAATTAATTGAATCAAATTGAAACCATCGTGAAAGCATTTATATCAAGATGGATATCCAGATTTGGAATACCTTCAACAGTAACAACAGATCGCGGAGCATAGTTCGAATCGTCATTTTTCAATCAATTACTTACACTCATTAAGTCCACAAGACTATGTACATCTTACTACCCGTAAACTAACGGTCTAATTGAACTGATTTCATTTTGTACCATTAGGAATTAGAACTGTTTTTAAAGAACCCTTACAATGTAGCTTCGCCGAACTTGTTTACGGAATAGTTACGATTACGCTGAGAAATTCCTAAGTCCTTGTCTACCGAATTCATTCACAAATTCACCTCTATATTTAACACGTTGACTGCCACAATAGAGGACCCAAAACCAGTCCCTCGTGCCAAGTTTAATTTCATATCAAATTTACTTTAGGTTACTCAGTAGACAACTAAAATTGGATCACCTTTTGTGAACAACCCCAATTTTTGCTTTTTTTGGAAATTTAATTTGGAGGCACAACATTTGCACCTCAATTGACCAATGGAATTATTTTAATAGAATATGCCGCGTGGTACAGATAATGTGCCTCGCATGCGCAATACCTAATAATGTGAAACAGAGGAATGCCTTTACTATTTGCAATGTAGTTTCATACATAAACGAAAAGCAGTTTGTTTTTGTGTTGTGCAGTTTGTGATAAGATGGATTACGAAAAGGAAAAAAGGGCATTCCAAAATTGTGGGACGAGCAACAAAATTGTATTTTTTTCTTATATCATTTTTATTTACATAGAATTTATATTTTTGTTTCAATAAACTCATATTTTTGAACCAAATGTTTTGCATTTATACACCTTATATGCGACAAGTAGAAAAAATACGTAGTATTTGTTTAAAAAAAGAAACCAAAATTTTTTTTCGGGGGGTTCTTGCACTGTCCGGCCAACTGTGCCTCAACAAATTGATTCCCGTATACGAATACACGATCCGTGCACCTCGCGGCAGTCAACGTGTTAAGAAAATTAAAGAAACACATGTCTCGGACTGACAGCCGTAGCTCCTAAACAAACCACCATTACATAAATCCAAATCTTTATCTCACTGACTTCGTTTTCACATGCACAGATTCCATCAAAACTCCACTACAACCACCTTACACCGGTCCTTACAAAATCATCTCGAGATCTGATAAATACATTACAATTTTAAATAACAACGTGGATGATGAAGTTTCTTGACTGGATGGGTATATGGAAGTAATGAATTATTGGATTGCAGTCAAAATAAAATTATTTAAAATTCGGCCTCTAGCGGTTTCGGCATCTCCTATTCTTCATGAGCTACAATTGATACAATTTGTTAATGAAAACATTTTTTACACTACGCTTTTTTGTAAAATATGTTTTTATTAAAAAATTGTATCAATTGTAGGTCCCGAAGAAGGCATAGGAGATGCCGAAACCCGTAGAGGCCGAATTTTAAATATTTTTTTTGACTGCAATCCAATAATTCATTACTTCCTTAAATAACAACACACATAAAAAAATATCGATTGACAGACTTAAATCCGACTTGCTACATATTCAACCCGCATCAGTGACCAAAAAAACACAAACCATAGCTATACCAGTCGTTCCCACGGAACTGAAAACGGAAGATTAGAGAAGTTTATATAATTATAATAGTTTATTTTATTAAGAAGCTTTTACAACTTGACAGATTGTGCAGAATGTATTTGAAATATATATATATATATATATATATATATATATATATATATATATATATATATATATATATATATATATATATATATATATATATGACACATTACTTAACGCCCTCTCCCGTATATAATTTGTTTTACAATTTTATTTTTGTCTGTTACAGGTCAGTGCCAATATAAATACCTTTGGTTTGTGTAAGTACCTACAATACAAATTTTCAATAAATATTGCATGATTGCATGTTAAACCGATGTAAATTATTTCTGTTACCGTAGTCCGTGCCGTAGTCTCATAATAGTAATTTTAAGTGTTTTGCGTTGCCTTTTTATTATGGCTTAAGAGCTACCCATAATAATTCAATGAATAAATATTGTCAGAATTTACATAAGCAATTTTCGTTTTATTCTTACGTTTCAATTCAAAACAATAATAACTATAAAATAAATCAGCAGGAATGCAGTCAATATATAAAATTTATTCAGTCAAAAGCCGACGTTATATATTTTCTTTTAGTTCTGTTACGATAAAAAATAATATGAATATTGTAGTATAGTTCATCTAGGGATCATTTTCCGAAGGCTCGATATCGTTTTATTACGGCAGTACAATAGAGGGTCCCAATAGCCTGGCATGTGCCAGGGCTGTAATGAAAAATTTGAGTAGGGGTTTGAAATATTTCATTTCACACATTTTACTTTCCAAAACAGTAAAAAAAAAAATTGTTTAATATTTAACTGTTTTAAAAAATATATTTGTTTATAGTGGCGATTTCCCCAAGAGCCCTATAACCATATGTCATTTAAAAAAATATATGAATATTTATTCGGACATAGTGCACTCGTCCTCGTCTTCAGAATTGTTATCGGACATATTTGAATCCCTTAAAGATATAATTAATCGATTCACGTCTTTGTAAAGTGATACAAATTTATTTTCTTCTTTTATAATATGTTGAATACAGTTATTCCATTGTTGCTGGCCAATATTTTCAACTTCTTCCCTGATTAATTGAACTACACTAGAATTTAATTGTGGTGATACATTTTTTGATCTAACATTGTTTTTTAGTTGGCTCCAAATTAACTCAATCGGATTGAATATGCAATAATAAGGTGGTAAACGTAATATTTTATGCCCTGCCTGTTGTGCCATATTGTCTATAACGTAAGACTTATCAAAATTCTGCTCTTTTATAATTTTAAGTAAATCATTTTTCAAATATTAGCAAATACAGCCCTGGTAATCGGTTTAGAAAATCTGGAAAGTGCAGTCTTGGTCTACAGTCGAATACTGGGCGTAAAATATATACCAGCATTGCAAATACTGAACTGGTCGACTGTAAGGACCGAAATATTTTGGCATTGCGGTTTTAGCTATTGTGCACCCATAATAAAACGATAACGAGTCTTCGGAAAATGATCCCTAGATGAACTAGGTTTGACGTTTAAATTCTTACTTCACGAATGATTTTATTTTGAATAATTTAGTGTCTTACCTGTACAGCAACAATTGCCAATAGAGCAAATACAATCGTATGTTTGAAAGACATTTTTACAATTGTCGTACGAATATCAAACACATCACAGTTTATATAGTGATTTATCTTAATAATTTAATCTGTCTGAATCTTTTGTTTTGAAATAATTGAGATAATGTATCGCAATCACTGAAGATGTATTGTAATCCTGGATATTATTGTTATAAATGTTATCTTAAAATATAATTAATATCTGTTAACAAAAAATTAAAATAAATAAATAACATCAAGGTACATAATACATTTTTTTAATTGAAACGTGAAAGGTATGATTAGATTGTGCCATGTTTCTTTGTTCGCATGCATATTTCTTTCTTTGCCGATTGACATTAAAAGTGCGATGTTTTTGACAGTGCTGTGGAAGTGTTGTGGAAGAAATTAGTATAGAAGGCTCAATAACAGAAATTTAAATTCGTATATATTTTAGGTATAACAAGAAATGGTTTTAAATTTAGATTCTTGTTAAAATGGGTCATTTACAGACGAAGAAAATTGGCGCAAAACATAAACATAAAAACATTAATATCGCATTACAGTTTAATCAAATTAACTAAGGCTCTTTCTATCATAAAATATATACTAATAATAACAAGATCCCCATTTTCTGAATCTGCTGAAAAACTCATTTACGTTTGTATTTCTTTTGGTCTTCATCAATAAGTACAATAGTATAAAATTGTTGAAATAAGCATCCACTAACTGATATATAAAAAATTATATGTTTTTATAATTTAGCAGAGATGATACTTAAATTTATTCTATAGCATTTTCAAGTGATAATCTGTAAGTTAATTTTTGTAGAAGTTTGTTGTTTTTTGTAAGGACAAAGGATTATTCATACTATCAATTTTTTTTTTTAATTGAGCACAATGGCTAAATATTTTTATTCATAAATGTAAATTATACATATGTAAGTACATTGGCTATATATTACTCTAACAAATCATATTTCCTTTTTCTAAAGTCAATAATAGCACTAATTAACAGGGACTAAAAACAAAATGAGAACGAAAACGAAATAAACCGAAAAATTTATAAGAACGAAAACGGAAACGAAAACCCAATATATTTTTTTCGTTCATGATTGAAAATAAAATAATTAATATCGATTACCGGTTTTAACCGTTATTTTATTTAATTTTATTTACAGCATTATTTTACACGCAAATATTATTGAATTTTCAGATATTTGAGTTGCAAACAAGCAGACTTTCAAAGTAACTCTTCCGTAGGCTAACCCTGTTACGTGTTAGGTTAAACAGTATACCGGTACTGACTGCGATAATTTTCATTTGCACACACTGACGGTATTCGTCTTATTAGTTATGTTAAATACTTATATAAGAGACCTAGTATAAAGGAAGATATGCTTGAAAACGTACTATTAGTTAGGTGAAATAAAATGTAATTAATGTTTTATTCTTTATTGTAAAAAATCAGGCCAGCCATATGTATGTTTTATTTTCATGTTTAATAAAAAAACACTTATATTTCTATACTTTCATCAATTGTTACTCATTAGTAGTTATAATCGGTATTAACCAGTATTTAACTACTATGAACGAAAACGAAAATATTTTGGGTGGGAACATTAAAAACAGAAACGATTTTTTTCGGTTTCGTTTGGATAAAAACTGAACGAAATATTTCTTAGCCTCTGGTTTGGAGTGTTCAACACAATCAAATGTTTCACTGAAATTCACAGAAATACATACAGGAAATTCTCCTTTATTAAGATACTCCTTGATTTTACAATAATGAATAATAAAATATTTCTAGATTTTCAGCAAGAGTTATAATTTAATAGGTTAGAGTAATTTCAATATTTGTATATGTGTAGAATATGCAAGATCTTCTGGAGGTCTATTCTAATTCAGTTAGCGACTCGCTAAGCGTGTGATATCGCTACCCCCACTACCATTCTGAAATGATGACGTAATGTCCCTACTACCGAAATGCGATGATGACGTACTGTCCCTACCACTGAAATGCGATGATGACGTAATATGACGTCACTTGCCATCGCTACGGTATTCGACACCAAAGTAGCTGTCGCTACTTCTTTTCGACTCTCGCTAACTAAGAATTGAGTGTCTTGTTTTTAAACAATGGCTTTTCGTGTTTTGTTGTGCGTACTGCTGAAGTAAAGGAGAGAAGAGAAGAGGCTAGAATTGCTCGAAGATTAATTTGGGATGCACATAATCCGTTTCAATTGCCCGAAATTGAATTTCTTGAAAATTTTAGACTGGGTAAAGAAGTTTCTTTGTACATGGTAAATATTTTAAACCCACATTTGAATTATGGCAGTTATAGAAATCGAATTCCTGCCCATTTAAGAATAAGTACTTGAATTTTTCATAAAAGAAATGTTAACCGCTCTCAGTGTCTTCCAATTTTGTCGCCCATCTGCCCCCAAAAATTTTCCGCGAGCAAAATCCTTATGATCATAAAATGAAGCAAAGTTCCCTGTAGATCTCTATTTACCCTCTCTTCTCTTTCTCGTTTTTGAGACATAATTAAATTTAAACAAAAACTAAATACATAGAAAGTTACAATTAATTTATACATTAGTCTAACCTAAAAATATTCAAAAATAACGTATCATATTAAAAGAACTAAATTAAATTTATATTACTCTAAAAAAAACCAACTAAAACTTATTTTAATAGTAAAATAACAATAAACAAATAACAAAAATTTTAAAAATAAAGAAAATAAGAATAAAATGTATAACACCCGACTCAAAAGAGCGAAAACCAGCAGTAAATCACCAATGAAACTGTATTGAAATTCAAAATGAGCGCTTTAAACTACAGCAATGCCATCTAGTAGACACTGCTTTACTTACTTGGTATCAAGCGTGTAATATTAAAATTCACTAAATGAATTAAAAGTTACTAAATGGTGACGTAGCTTGTACGTCATCATATGACGTCACTAACAGTGACGACATAGCGAGACTACAGTGTCGCTTCAATTAGAATAGACCCCCTGGTATTGATGACAACTTTTCTAATTCATATATTAAGTCAGGAGTTAACCTATTTCCTCCCTTATAACGAATGCACTCAACCAACTCATCTATAATATCACGAGATTTAT
Organism: Harpalus rufipes; assembly: GCA_951394225.1. Taxonomy (NCBI): domain Eukaryota; kingdom Metazoa; phylum Arthropoda; class Insecta; order Coleoptera; family Carabidae; genus Harpalus; species Harpalus rufipes. Next base: position 57,538,470 of record OX596279.1, read on the forward strand.
CTACAGCTAGTCGTAACTGGTCAAACTGACATGTATGTACACGTGGACTAAAACCGTTGAGATACTGAATAATTTCAAGCATCGTGCCTAGGATTTGCCTTGGAATAGCCTTCTGCAGCTCAATTACGTCTTGGCCGAGAGCCGAAAAGCACGAAATAGGCCGAAGAGTAACGAAGCACTTTTGGAATCTCACTGGAAGTTGCAGTATTATCAATAAATCAGAAGTGAAATTATGAATAGCCCCATCGATTATCTCATAGAATTCTCCAGCTTGGGATGTAACGCATTGGATTTCATTCACGATCAGCTTTCTTCGAAGGATCCTTAGCTTGTCGATGTTCAATACGGTGCATTCGGTGATGTTTATGCCTTTGTCTATAATTTTCTGCGCTACTGTTCTAATTGATGTAATGGTACCGAAGATGATCGTGTCAATCATTCTAAGGGTGGTGTCAATTGAGGTTTGTACGATCGAAGCAACTAGATTTCGAATGCCGTTTAGTATTTCTAGTTGAGTGTTGATTAAATTTTTGACGACTTGAAGACACATGTCGATTTGCCATCTTACAATATCGACAGGACTTGGGATTAATTTTCTCGATTCTATTTTAGGAATTAGTTCTGATGAGGGATCTGCTTCTGCACATGCTGCCTGAAAATTAAGAAATAAAATATTAAATTATACTTTTTGTTTTAATTACTTAAATTCGCAAAATAAAAATTCTAAAAAATATATTGTATAAATTGTTTGCTAATTTATCCGACATCGTAGCTCCTATACTTAATGAGGTAGCAATAGTGTGCCACTTAAAATGAACACCCTGTATATTAATTTTCATATACAGAATAATCACGAGAGAACGAATAAGAAAATAACTCCGTTATTCAGAGAGACAGCGATTATCTTCCAATAAGTAAATTTAATATTAATATAAACAAGACATAAGACCACTTTATAAAAATCTGTTGTGACCAACACAATACCTCCCGTTTAATTCAATTTTTATTAATATAAATACTTAAAATTAAATTAAATTTAAATACCGGGTTCGATCCCGACTGACGCCAAATATTTCGAATTTTAAATGTCACAAAAATGATCCCTGTGTTGCACTCTCCACGCCAACAATAAGTGCTCGTGAAGGCTCGCGAGGTGAAATCTGTGTACGAAGCAGATTGGCATACCCAGCAATGGGTAATATGCCGTGATGATATATTTATTTATATACTTACATATATTCATTGCTGGCGTGGAGAGTGCACCACAAGGGTCAATTTTGTGTCATTTAAAATTCTAAAATATTTGGTGTCGGTTGGGATCGAACTCGGTTCCCCAGATTCGCGTAATGTGATGCCTGGTAAACGCCCGCACGGTACAAATATGTCATTATTATTACCTACATCTGTGTACAAAACAGATTGGCTCAACCAGCAATGGGTAATATGCCGTGATGATATATTATATATTTTTATTATCTTACCTATATTCCTACATATTTACTTATGCAGGAAACTGTATTAAGTTCCTTTTCATATAATTATTGTTCCATTTACTATTTTCTTTATAAAACGTTACTATTATTATTTGAAATTAGTTTGTTTACAGTAACATACATAAATATATACAAAAAGTATTAATGCAAACCTGTAGAAAATTTAAAATACTTTAATTTTTATAATAACAAATCTCGAAAAAATAACATTTAAAGGTATTTTGAGCTTCCAGTAAAGTGCCATATCCGGTTATCTGATTTACACCAGAATCTAATAGCTTCTTTCTATATTAGAATAAGGTAGAAATACAAGGTTTCAAAATTTTCAATAGTATTTGAGTTAGAGCGTAAAGAAGATCCATACCCACACACACAAATACGCGCAAACACACACACACACACACACACATACACACATATATCAACGTGAAAATGTTAAAATTAGATTGTAGGTGGTCATTTATCAAAATCTCGATATGCGAGATCCCTATACCTCCCTTACCAAGGGTAGCGGGGGGTAAAAATAAGTTATAGATTTATGTATAGTACTTACGTGTGCAAAAGTTATTGTAAAGATAAGTGACAAAAATGTAATTCTTTTCGCGAACATCTTAAGAAGATTTAATGTGGATAATAAAAAGTTGTGATATATACTCGTATGTTGGCTTATCTGAGATTAACACGAGATACTTGAACTTAGACAAGCTACGCATTTTTCGAATCGGATTCCCGTATAACGCCTCGGATATAATTAATATAATTTGGATTAACATACTTTTAATTGCGAATAAATACTTTTGCATTATTGAATATTTGAAACTTTGTTATATTTTTATTGTTTAAAAATACGTATTCTTGATAATATAAAATATAAAGCATTTATAAAAAAACAATTGAACGCAATTTTATAAAAATGACTAAACATATTTTTTGTACTTTAAACCGTATGATAATAAAATTTTGGGAATTACAAATTTGCAAGGTGTGTACTTAATTGTTTTAAAATTAATTATATTTTATATTTTATGACTAATATCACATATATATTTTCTTAAAAAAAAATCTGATGTGACCAACAAAATACCTCCCGAAATTTAATTTTTATTAATTTAAATACATACCTATGGGGACTCGTTGCCGCGTGCCTGATGTCTGGTCGCGAAACTGGGAAACCGAATTCGACCCGAATCAACGCCAAATATATCGAATTTTCAAGTTTGTATTTATTGATGCTCAAAAAAGCTCCTCCTACTTGATTTTTTTAAAATAAATAGTATTTATTTAAGTATATTATAAATTTAGAAGGTTCCACAAGGATAATAAAAATCAGTGATTTATACCTGAGCTTATCTCATATTAACAAAAGTACTTGAACTTGGAAGGTCAAGGTATTTTTAAATTAGAATAAATAAATATAAATAAAGAAACCTTTATGTGCAGAAAGGAAGTCTAGTGCCAGTTTGGCCCTTCCTAACTTATTATATGAATTACTTCTCATTATACTAATTAAAATTAAAAATCTGGCCCATTAAGAGTATGAAGAAGTATAAATATGATGAAGATTGTAATTGTTATTAGAAAATATAAAAATTAAAAGGAATAAGGAAAATAAATGGAAATTTTTATAATTATAAAATATACTCGTAATATCTCTGATATAATAAAAATCAAAAACACATCAAATTATGATGCATTCATATCTACATCCTGTCACAAAAAAACTGATATGCCGATAATTATAAATAGAACAGCAGCAAAAGTTAATCTGTATTTTACTCTAAAGTATTTGAATTTTAATAAATAAAAAATAATAATACATGTAATAATTATTCAATATAAATTTACTGTTTTAACATTGATGTCCGTATGTATGTGTATGTGTATAATTTCGGCCGCGATATCTCCAATACTAGAATTTCAAAAATTATATTTTTTTATTCACATGCAGCCTTGATTAGATTTTATTTATGATTGGTCAACCGGAAGTTTGAAGATTTTAAGAGTTTTTCTTGAAAAAACGCTGTTAAATATTATTTTTTGATATTTAATGTTATTATAAATATTAAAGAATATTCTTATCTATACGAATTGATTGCATTTTATATTTCATATTCAATGGATATAGAGTTAAAGAATTATAAAGAAATTAAAACTTATAAATCAGCCAGCTATGCTATAACCATGGAAACAGCTACTATATTAAGAGAATTCTAACTGACAGATGTCAGTGTCAATGAAAAGAAAATTAATGTGGCAGAGATGAGGATGTTAAGATACATATTGGGGAAGACACGAAAAGATAGGATAAGCAATGATAGAATAGATAGATACAAAGAGGCGATTACGAAACTTTTGTTGCAATAAATATTATTATTATTATTATTATTATTATTATTATTGGTTTGACCACGTCCTGAGGAGAGATGAAGAATATATTGGAAGATTGAATAGTTTAGTAATAATTGCGAAAGACTTGAGAGAAAAGGAACTGAATGAGGACAACGCACAAAACAGAAATGAGTGGAAGAAGAAAATAAAACATAGCGACTCCTGACGAATGGGAAAAGCTAAAGAAGAAAATGTCAGTTATGAAATGATTTTACTGGAAATATAGGATCTTTTGAAAGACAATTTATGTATGGAATTTGTACATAATAACATAATTTTTTTAGCTGTTTTTGTTAATTTATATTTTATTAAGTATAACCCTCTATAATTAATATTAATAATTTATATTCGACTGTGTTTGATTCGCCTCCCTTACACAATATCTCATTCCATCCACGATTTTTCTACTGCCTTCAATAGCTTCCCTCAACTCTTTAAACTGACATTGGTGCACATCTTTCTCAAACCCTGTCATTTGAAATGTAACATCTTTCATAGCCTCCATTATTTGTTTCGGAATATCTATCGACAGTTGCGTAACATCTGCTGTCAATTCTGTCACACACCTGATCATATGCAGGCTAGTCATACATTCCGCCAACCTTTTAGGGAGCCCTGCTACCAATGCCAAATCATTATTGAAGTTCTGCATTGTATTATTGATGATGCTGTTGAACTGTGCGAGCTGGTCTGTAGCGCAGAGGACTTCTTCACCGATGAGGCGTCTTCGGATGATGTTGAGGTTGTCGACGTTTATCACATAGCATTCGGTGGCGTTGATGCCTGAGTCGATTGCATCTCGGGCGATTTTTCCAACGGAATCAACTGCAAAGTCAATGACGAGATTGATGGAGTTGACGGCTGCTGTGATGGCAGTGGAAGTAATTCTAGTTGCTGCTTGAGTTATTGCAGCGAGTTCTTTCAGGGCTTTGTTTACTAAACTCTCCACGAGACTAATTAGTTTTTCTATTTGTTTTGTTGCTATATCGATTATTATATTTCGATTGTCGGAAGGTGATCCATTGGTATTCTGAAAGTATGAAGATATATTTTAAATATTAATATTCTTATAATATAGAGATTAATATTGGTTAATTCCTTAAATGGATATTTTTATAAATAAATATTACCCATTGCTGGGTGTGCCGATCTACTTTGTACAGATTACGATAATGACGATGACATATTTGTACTGTGCGTTTATCGGGCATACATTGCTGGCATGGAGAATGCACCACGTGGGTCACTATTTGTGCCATGTATAATTGGAAATTCTCTAAGAGAGGTAATATTTTTACGATGATGTCTGTGTGTGTGTATGTATGTGTGTGCGTATAATAACTATAATACTTGATATTTGTTTAACTACGCATTTCTGATTCGGACATTACTGGGAAGAGCTGAAAAGGTTTTGGTAATAATTAGACAACCAGAAGTAGCATATTCTTAAAAATAAATCTTCTAAATATTATTTTTTGCTTATATTAAAGAAATTCTCTATCTGATACATATAAATATTTTATTATATCTTTTATAGAATTAGAGAAAATAAATATAAGGTATATAATAATCTGTTGTAATAAATCGCACAGCCCAAATAATGCCATGAAAACTAATCGAAAAATTACTGAAGATTTTTTCTGGGAAGTACATACATTATATTATTTATTATTGTATTAATAGTTAAATATTTAAAATTATAAGTATATTACACATATCCTTCAAAAATACTGTCAATCCCGACAATGAATTGGTAACATTTCGAAAAATTAGAAGAGGACAAAATTTCTTCATAGAATAAATTTAAAATTAAAATATTTAAATATAAAGAATAGATGTGAGTAGAATTTTTGTTGTGGAGTGTAGGTGTACAAGAAATGTTAAATACAATAGGGTGCGAGCAGACATGTCACTTTGTTGGCCTTGACCAGCAGATATGGGGGCCCGTGTCAGAATGATAGCTAGTAATTATGTAAATATATATCAAATATAATTTTTCATTCTAAATTTAGTGATTTCCAATTCCATGTGGTTTATTTTCCTCGGCAAGTAAATTCCACACTCCTGGTGACAAATTAACTACGTGAATTTAGAAAATCTTGAAATTTTTAATGACAAATTGTGAGAATTACCCTATACTTATGTAACCAAAAACGGAAGTGGCGAGAGGTGTTGTGCTGGGTATAACAGATATTTCTAATAACAATATTTTTATAATAATTATACCTATTTCTACAACCAACGTAACTGTACTGTATTACAATATACTTAAAACTAAGTATAATTTTGTAATGTTTTCTAATTTGTAGAAAATATTTAAAGAAAAATAAGTTTAAAAAGTTATTATTTAGAATTATCCCAAATTTATTATAATTAAGAATTTATTATTTAGATACTTACTTGAATATGAGATGTGGCAATTATAAGAAATAAACATATGAAATATGTAAACTTCATTTTCACTTGTTGAAGTATGATTCATTTTATGACCTGTTTATATACCTGTTGCATCTTATCAAAGTCATCTGAGCAGACAAATGCACTTGTAATTAAAAAAAAAGTATATCACATTCTTTTAAATAGTTTAGATTAAATTTGCACCTGATATAAATTTATGTTTATTATTTACACTATCTTAATAATAGTCCAATTTTTAAATTTAATTAATTGTAAACAATAAAGTCAATAATTTAAAAGTTAATAATTAGAAGATATATGGGAATTATTTATTTATTTATTATCTATATGTGCTTAATCAGTAAAAACTTATCATCGAATTTTTGACCAAAGACAATACCTTCCTTACCTAAGGATGACGGAAGGTAAAAAGGCTGACTTTTGTATGAGACCTTAAACTTTTCTTTAATTATCTTAAATCATCCTACCAACATCCAATTAAGGAAAAAAAATCACGGAAATGTTATTTACATTTTTCGTAATAAAAAGCGTTTAAAAAATTCATTATACTTTACTTTCATACTTTTTTGTAGACGTCTGAAAAGTAAATATAAACAGCTTAATTGCTGTAGGTACTTCAGATTACTGGAAGAATTTATATTGAAATAAGTTCTTTGTTAATTTTTTTCAAATCAAATGTCAAATTGAATTACGAATTTATTTTAATTACAGCTGAACAAAAAAGAATTGTGTTTTTAATAAAATGTGTTAAAATTAACACCGTCGCTACAGTCTGTGTAATCAAATTTGCAGTCCTGAAAAAGTTTCATTTTTTATCCTTTGTGCGTACCTAACAATTTTAAATTAAAATGAATTAAATTACTTTTTCGTTTTTTATATACAAACAAATTTTCTGTTGGTCATATACACAGGACAATAATTTTTGTTTTACATGTTTTCTACAAGAACTAGAGCCATTTAAAACTGAACAATTAGGCCAAAATTTTGTAAAAAGTAAACATCAATATGTTCTCTGAAAAATATGTCACACCTGTCACAATTGACATGTAAGATCATTTCAGATTTTCATAATGAAAAACCACATGTTTATTTTGCATGTCTGTATACTCTTATTGATAAAGATAATTGGCATTTTGAGAATATTAAATAAATAAAATATAAATTATACCTTTGAATATATAATACATATAAGAATGGCAACGTAATGTATTTAGATTAAATATTTCGAGAGAAGGTGCCATCTATCCCTCCGTATACGAATTATTTCTGAGTTAGTTGAAAAAATACATAATAGGTGGATGTTGCACAGTGTTGCCACGTAGCTAGAACAGCAAGTTAAGATTTTATAAAGGTTTTTAAGTTTGCTACTGTAAAACAAGTATACATGTACATTGAAGATTCAAAATATATTATCTGGTTATTATGAAACAATATTTATGAATTATTGATTATTGAATACCTCTAACAAATAGTATCTGGCAATGCTGTCAGCACGATTTACCGTAGTTCATAGTTTTGTGGTAGGAGTCACTAGCTATCTATAATAATTTTGTGAATAAAAAGAGACAGATATAGTATCTTGCTAGGCCATATGCGTTGCCATTCTTATATGTATTATATATTCAAAGATTATACAATAAATCTGATGTGTCCAGCACATTTCCTTTGGTCAATCCTGTGTAATATGTACAAATTCCATAGGGCGCGAGCAGTCAAGTAACTTTGCTGACCTTTGCAATCAGATATGGAGGCCCGTATCAGAATGACAGCTATTAATTATGTCCATAACTGACAAATGCTATAATTTGAAATTCAAAATTTTATTTTTTGATATTATAGGAATTTTTTTCTTGGCAACTGAATTCCAGGCTCTTGATAACAAATAAATCATACGAAATAACAGAATCATGAAATTTTAAATAAAAAATTATGACATTTGTCAGTTATGGACATAAATAATAGCTGTCATTTTGACACGGGTAATTATATCTGCTTGCCATGTCAGCTAAAAGATTCTATATTTCCAGTAAAGTTATTTCATAAATAAACTATTTATTTTTCCTCAAATATATTTTTCATTTCTCCTCATGACATGTTCAAACCAATGTAATCGTCTCTCTTGTATCTAGAAACTTCTATCGCTCGAGCCATTTCCCTTATCATTTAATTCCTTATCTGTCTTTCCGTGTCTTCCTCTACATCTATCTCAACATCTTCATCTCTGCCATATTCATTTTCTTTTCATTGATACTTTTATGTGTCAATTTGAATTATCTGAATATATTAGCAATTTCCATGGTTAGCATAGCTGGCTGATGTATGAAATTTATTGTCTTTATAATTTTTAAGCTCGATATCTATTGAATATGATGTATAAAATGCAAACACATCGTATAAGAATAATATTCTTTAAAATTTATTAAATGACAATAAACGAAATTTAACTTTAATTTAAAGACACACACATACATACAGACATTATTGATAAAAATAGTAAATTCGTATTATAAGGACCCCAAAACCTGCTTATTAGAAACTCGCTATCGAATTTTGTGTCCAAAGACCCTATCTTTCCGAGTCTTCCCCAATATCTATCTATCTCAACATCTTTCTCTCTGCCAAATTCATTTTCTATTTATTGATACTGACATGTGTCAATTTGTATTATCTGAATATATTAGCAATTTCTATGGTTAGCATAGCTGTCTGAATTATAAAATTTAATATCTTTACAATTCTTTAACTCTATATCTATAATATGAAATATAAAATGCAACCACATCATATAAGAATAACATTCTTTAAAAATTATTAAATGTCAAAGTTGCAAAAGAGGGTACTTCCGGTGGAGCAATTATAACCAAAATATAATAACGTCTGCATATGCATCTAAACTCGAGGAATATGAAAAAAATATAATTATTGGAATCGTGGTATTGGAGACACAAACATACACATACAGACATCATCGTAAAAATAGTAAATTCGTATTCTAGAGACAATACCTTCCTTACCTAAAGGTGACGGATGGTAAAAGGATATTTTCGAAAAATGTAATAAAATTTGTTAAAGAATTTCTGACATCCCCTCGCAGTATTCTTCGTAGAATATAAAATATTACACCAAATATTATTATATCATGTTTATTTTGTAGGTTTACACATCACATAATATAAAAGTAATCTTTGTAAGTACATATAAGATACATGTATTGTTAGTAGACTACCCAAGAGTAGTGTTATCAATCTGAATACAATTACTTGCTTGATTCATCTGAGATGATGTATACTGAGTTGCAGCTTGTAAGGCTGCATTGGTGCAGTTGTCTAGCTTTAGTGTTGTATTCATTATAAGAGAACCTACAGTTAATATAAATGTAGGTAGTTTGCTAGTAACACCAAATAATTCCTTTGAATTTTCAACCAGTATTACAAGACAACGCGGATCAAAAATGCATTGAACTAATTTTGCAGGGATGTTAGTAACAACTTTATATTGTTTATTCATTGTTTGGATTTCGTCGAAAAGTACATCATTTGCTAAATGAATTACAGATGTTTGACAAGAATTTAAATAATGTTTAATTTTTTCATAAACAACATTTGTTTCATTGTGTATGTCATTTATACATTGAACAGTTTTATTGTTTGTATTATCGGCATTTGTTAAAGAATCGACAATTGTACCAGTACTGTTAAAAATCTCATCTACTGATGTTACTCCACTGTATTGTTGTTGATTTTTCATTTCATTAAAATCACTCATTATATTTGTCAAAATGTGTGCTGTATAACCTAAATCTAAAATAGTATTAATTAAACTGTTATTATCAAAATGTAAAGTATCAAACGTTTCCGTGCACGATTTATTTGTTTGTTTGACTTGACAAAACGAAATGTTCCGATGAACACATCGGCTGATCTCGAAGACATATGCGATGGTCTTGCTAACACTGGCACCCACACCAGCGTTGGAGCAATTTGTAACCATTCCCTTCGCTTCCGTGGCGATCTGTTTCGCGTTATTGCTGATGCCAGCAATTATTTCAGGTAGATTTATTAACCAATCCTGTGCTGTTTGAAACAAGTCCCACAGGCACCCGGAAACACTACTGGCCTCGAATAAACATTTAGAAATTTGAATCGGCAAGCGAGAAATATCAGTTTGCATTTTGCTGATAGTGCGTTTTGTATTTTGTAGCCAATCGATACCGTTCATATAATGGAACATGATGCAATTCTTTCGATCATTTATGATTTGTTTGTTTAAATCAGTGAGTTGTTTTAATTTTCCATCTAGACAATCACCAATTGTTTTTTTCTGTAGCCAAATTCTGGCGTATACTGTGCTAGTAATATTGTCTATTATATCTGCTGACCTGTCTAATTCTTTCTCATAAGTAGTTTTGAAGTTAGATATTAATGAAGTTAAATTTTTTTGAACGTCGCTAGGGTCCATAACAAAATCCAAATCGTGTATCAGAGTTAATATATTCTTAAGAATTTCTCCTGATGTACATTGTGTTGTGTTATTACAAGCTGAAGAAAATATATATGTTATCATTGCTATTAATTTAATTCCAATAATTTACCTTTTGTATCATCATTCCTTTCCGTGACTATATTCTAAAAAATATATATGAGTTTATTTATAATTTAAACTTCAAATAACAAAATACCTTTAGGATACATAATAGAAAACAGAAAAGTAACACACATTTTATATTCATTTTGTAAAATGAATAAGCAAACTTTGTTTTTCTGCATGAAATCTGAAATGTTCTAATATTTTAAAAATATTATTCCAAACATCACGTATTTGCGATAAAAATAGAATTACAACGTTGTTTCTATGTTCAGTTTCTAAATATTTGTGTTATAATTTTTTTTTTTTAAAAACTAATGTGGCCCGCACATTATCTCCCGCAATGCAATTTTTATTTATTTTATTAAATATAAAAGTTATAAGCTCTTAATTACGGGGTCTCGGGGCCGCGTGCCAGAGTGTCTGGTCGCGAATCTGGGGAACCGGGTTCGATCCCGACCAACGCCAAATATTTCAAATTTTAAATGGCACAGATTTATCCCTGTGGTGCACTCTCCACGCCAGCAATGAGTGCTGTGAGGTGACGCATGGTAAACGCCCGCACGGTAAAAATATGTCATCATCATTACTGATTTTTGTGTACAAAGCAGTTTGGCACACTCAGCAATGGGTAATATGCCGTGATGATATTTTTATTTTGTTTTTAATTCATTTTTTCAATTGTTAATTAACTTGTATATAAAATAGATTTGATATAAATACTGCTATATACTATTATCTCTTTCCTTTATAGTCAGGACTATTAATGTTTATTACATGTGAAGATGGACTTACTATAGAACTATTTATTGTCAAGAATATATTCCTTTTGACCTGTTTCCGGCGTCCATCTTCCACACTCATACAGACTCGGCATTGTCGGACGTGTTCGCCTAAGTGATATAAAATACACATTGTCATTGCAATTACAACAATACGATAGACAGGAGGGGGGATAGGTATAAGGTCCGTCCCAGACCTATGAGAGCTTAGCTTACGCTCGCACGTAGGTTTTCAGACCTTTCATGGAACTTAGCCTCTCATTTGGTGTTTCTTACACCTGGTGTGCCGTACCGTAGCCACCAATACATGTCCCAGACTTGTGAGCTTTATCCACTCGCCTTTAATTACAGCAAACTGCTTTTTTTTTCTTACGGACACTATCACACACATCCACATTGGACTGTAGTCTCAACACAACTAAACTATCCATCCAAGGGTCGGGGGTGTCATTGCCTTTAGGAATGTCAAGTGTTTTTGCCTGCGCTTCTAATTCAGTGGCGTACCAACGAAAAGTGAATCTTACAAATATTTACCAATGATGCAAATGTATTAAATTTCTTTGTATAATATAACTTATCAAGTTGACGCCGTGCGCACACAGAATAAGATCAAATAATGTGTGGCATTTCTTTATTACAACTACATAAAATAGATGAATAATCTATTATCATATGAGCAATGTGGCTCCAAGTGATCTACGTATGAAACACAAGTGAGCTGTGTGGCTCATAAAGTTAGGTGACATGCGAGTCACAATTACTTCGTATGGCGGCCAGCTTATATTAATCAATAAAAACAAATAAAAGATAAACATTTTCAAATATTATTTATATTTACAGATGTCGGTGTTTAAAACTTATTTTTTTAAGCATTTGCACAAAATAAAATATTACAAAAGTGACAAAATAAAATAAACAATTGGGAAAATTATCAAGCTCCACATTTTCCATGATTCTGTTGCGTAGTACAATGCCCTGTTTCACCGTCCTTTATATTTTCTATCTCTTTCGATTCTCTTTCATAATCTTCTGGCTTCTTGTTTGGGGTTATTACAACTTTCACATTGCCTAGAGAATCCCCATCATTCGAGAAGAACTCTTGCTTATATTCACGAGGTTTTTCGTCTTGCAGGCGTAGTTCCGACTTTTTATGTTCGTGTTGTCCTTCGATGTAAGGTTTCTTTTCTTCTTCCACGAGATTTTGGTCTAGGTAGCTTTTTATTGCCTCGCTAATAGCATCTGGAATCAGTCTAGCTATGACTTGTTTCGTATGTTGAAGGGATAGTTTGGTAGGATCTAGTTTGAATTCATATGGCTGGCCACAGGAACCATCTTCACAATCCTAAAATTTATTAAAGTAAATTTAAGAGTATTATATGAGATAATAACAAGAAGTAATTTAATTCTTAAATGCATAGTTTTTTATCTGTAAAAAATTTAGTTTACTTACTGCACAAGAATAATCTATAAAATATTGGACCGAGAAATAGCTTTTTACAAGCATAGTGAAGTGGTTAAATTAAACCTACAATGCACATAACTATATTACAAATTATTCATTTACAGTTCATTTAAAATGACCTGTTTTAATAAATAGTATACCTACATATTTTATCTTAATTTATAACATTCGTGCTATTAAAGAAAACAATATTTTTAGTAAATTATTTTAAGTGTGCCATATCTATTAACTTTAAATTATTATACACGTGTCTCCATATTTTCTCCCATAACTATAAATATATATGTATATACTGATAAGGAACCTCTTAGATTTATTTTCAATATTTTCACCTTGGGGTAATATGCCATGATGATATATTTATTTATATGCTTACCTATATTTATTGCTGACGTGGAGAGTACACCACAGAGGTCAACTTTGTGCCATTTAAAATTCTAAAATATTTGGTGCAGGTCGGGATCGAACCCGGCTCCCCAGATTCGCGTGAGGTGATGCCTGGTAAATGCTCGCACGGTACAAAACAAGCATTCAATGGATACTTTATAAATTAAAATAGTATATCAAAGGCCTTGTCGGCGTCAAACAATGAACGAAAACATAAAAATCTAATGTGGCCAACACAATACCTCCCGTTTAATTTAATTTTTATTAATGTAAATACTTAAAATTAAATTTAAATACCAGGTTCGATCCCGACCGACGCTAAATATTTCGAATTTTAAATGGCAATGTTAACTGTATTAAGTTTCTTTCCATATAATTTTTGTTCTATTTACTATTTTCTTTTTAAAATGTTACTATTATTATTTGAAATGCTCCATTTGTTGACAGTAACATATATCTGTCAAATACAATAATTTGAGAGTTGGGTAGGCTCCGGGATTAATATTATAGATAGTTTTATAAATTTATCCATAAAATATATATAAAAAGTATTAATGCAAACCTGTAGAAAATTTAATAATTTTTATATAACATAAATCTCAAAAAAATAACATTTAAAGGTATTTTTCGAAAAAAAACTATTTTGACCATTTCCGGTTATCTGATTTACATCAAACCCTAATGGTTTCTTTCCATATTAGAATAAGGTATAAATACACACACACACACACACACAGACATCATCGTAAAAATGTTAAAATTGGATAGTAGGGACCTTAAAACGATTTACCAAAATCTCGATATGCGATTTTTAGCACGATCCCTATACCTCCCTTATCAAGGGTGGCGGGAAGTAAAAATGATAGAAATTTAAAAAAAAGTGCCTCTTTAGTGGCTAATATATTACCTTCCACACTTGTATAATAAATAACCATTACAATACTCATTTCGTATAAATTATGTAAAAAGTGACATTTTACAACGTCATAAAATTAGATAAAATTCAACTTTTTAAAACGGAATTAGATAAATGTTGTTTCTAATGCCCAGGTGCAGAACAAGGCTTAATTTTTAAGCTACCCTTATGAAATGCATATTGCAATCAACTTAAAGAAATCTTAAAATTTAAGTTGATGCAAATAATAACAAAAAAATAGTTTCTACAGTATTTATTATTAATTCATCATTACATATATAAATGTCAGATAATTCAAAGTATTGTTTTCTATTTTATTTCTTACTCAAATGTAATAAAAGCTCTGGCATATGATGAATAGAATTCCCCAACAAATCAGAATAACATCTTTCACAATCTTTAGTAAAATGATCCACAATTTTTCGTATATTATCAGTAATTTGTATAGCTTTATCCGGTAGATCATTAAGATACTGTCTGAGATTACTTATAAGTGGCAAGATGCATAATCTTGGTTCATCCTGCTCTAAACATTCCTTTGGCTGCCTCTTCACTCCCTTGATGAAATCCGTGATTATTTTTACATTTTCGTATTCGTCGTTGATGAGATTGATCGCCTTTGAAACAAGATGGGTGATACACTTCGTGTATTCAAGTTGTTGAAGTTCAACTGTCTCTTCGACCCGTTGTTTCTTAGCAATCCAATCTGCGTCGGGCAGTTCTTGCGAACTGTGATGCTCTAAAACGTTCTCCAATATGTATTCCATCATTTTCACTCCTTTGAAAAGATAAACTTCTTCAAATTCTGAGAAAGATTGTTTCGTAGTCTCAATTTCTTTAATTAGTTTTGATATAGAAGCGGCATTTATTTCCTCCAATGTGGAAATGTATTTATTAGCATCAGTTTGTAAATCATCCAAAGTTGATCCCGCAATTACAATTTTAATTATCTGTAAATAAAAATTATTAATTAATTATATTTCAGAAATATTAATATACAGAGTGCTTCAAAATTATAATTGAAACATTTGAATTGAAAGGGATTTAAGGCCAACAAGATCACCAATTTGTTTTTTATACTAATTGGTTTTCTTTACCAAGATGGGTATTTTGAATTTACTATAAATGCCATAAAATTCGTGATATAAATATTAAAGTTATCTGTCAGTTACAAACATGACATTATTTGGGCTGTGAGATTTATTACAACAGATTATTATATATCTTATATTTCCTTATCTCTAAATCTATAAAAGATATAATATAATATTTATATGTATCAGATAGAGAATTTACCCTTCTTTAATATTAGCAAGAACAAAATTTTTGAAAAAATAATAAATTAAATACATTTTTTAAGGGAATTCTAATTCCCATAATCTCCGATAATTCACATTACTTATGGATAAAAGTTTAAAATTTAGTTAGTATCACTGTCAAAAATATTAATACAAGCTATAAAGGCATTTTTATTTATTATTATACAAAAGTACATACCGATAAAATAGTGAAAATTAATGTAGAACTTGAAACTTCCATTTTGAGTTTCGCGACAAGTTGGTACAAATGTTACCCAAATCAAGTGAAAACAACGTATGAGTATAATATGAGCAAACTTTTTCACAATTGTTTAATATTTTTTTATTCAATGTACATGTTAAAATAACAAAAATATTTATCTCATACGTGATTTCATGCTTATATACTTCGCAGTACTTATATTTTTTCAGAGTTTAATAAAATATTTACTTTTCTTCATAACGTTGTTTTTTTTTTACTAAACCTTAATATATGCATGTTGTACTGGTTTCTAAAGCAATGTTTTTGAACGATTTATAAATCTAGGATATATATATATATATATATATATATATATATATATATATATATATATATATATATATATATATATTGCAGAAACTACGTAAACATTAATACATATCTGTATTTAATAAACTAATTCCATTTAAACATTTAAACACATTTATTTTATAATAATTATAACAAAAAAAAATTGCTGCGTCACTGTGGGAGCAGTTTCAATAATTCAATACCATTAATTGACAATTGTGGACAAATGTCAGTGTCAAGTACAATTTACTCAATATGTACAGTAATTTTTTTTTCATTATATTCGATTAACGTCATCTACGAATTGTATGAATTAAGATTTTAGCTCCGCCTATTCTGTCAAATTCATTAATGCTGTTTACTTAATGAGGGTACATAACTGTTATTTTGTGATTATAAAAATATATGTTACAGTAAAATCATTCAAAATTCAAAACTAAGTCAACTAGTAAGATTATTAGCAAATATAAAACCAAATATGTGAAAAATAATATACTGACACTAACAAACAATAACGTTATTCGTACGGTTATGAATCAACGTTGTTATAGCGAAAGTATTGTCAACAACGACCATCGTTTTAAAATGGTCTGTCGTAACTTAGTCGAAACAATATGAATTTTTGAAAGACCGGGTTGTTATATCCATCCTTATCGCACACACTTGTAATCATTGCAAATGAGAGCGATAAATGTATGCCAATTTATAAATTCGTTCATAATACAGATGATCTTGATCCAACATCCTTAAAAAATTAATAATTTTAGGAATATACAAGAAACTTGTTTATGTGGAATTTATATAAAATACATAGAAACGACGGAAGGTTTTGAATACAAAAAGGATCGGGATATGAAATTTTATTTCTATAAAATCAGCATGTTTACATATAACTACTTATAAAGAGTACTCAGTAGCAGAAGCTTCAGTGGTAGTAGAAGAAGTAGTGGCAGAGTTGGCAATCGCATCGTCCACACACGTACCAATTTCCTCAATGATTTCGTGGCTTTCGTATGCTGCTGATTCACTGATATTCGCTACACATTCTCCCAAGTTAACTGGAAGATCTGTCACTAAGCCCATAGCAATGGCTACCATTTCAGCGATTTGACCAGGAAGCTCTGCGAGCATTTTAGAAGTATTATCTCGGAATTGTAATAAACACGTTATTGGTCTTAAACTAATCATACATTCAAGCAGTTTAAATGGAAGTGAGGTGATATTACGACCAATATCAATGAGGACCTTCAAGTTATTGTGTACTGTAGCAAGCACATCACCGGCGATATTAGTAACGCAAGTGGTTAAGTTGCGGGCAAGTTCTACATCCAGTTGAGTGATCTGTTCTGTGCGCCCAACAATGCACACGGAGATATCGACGCCAAGGCAAATGGCTTCCGCAGTTCTATTCGAAATATACTCAATACATTCCCCAAGTATGTTTGTGATTACTGTTATGCCATCGCCTAAGACTAGGTCTTTTATTTCTTCAACGGTTTTTCCGATATTTATAATACTTGCTATAGCGTCAGCAAGCACTCCAAACATTAGACCTTGAAGACCCTTAACGATTTCTTTGATTTGGTCAATCAAATCGTCAATAAAATTATATTGAATGCTCTGTTCGTTACGTAATTCCAATGCATTGACGGATCCGGCATTAGTTGCCTAAAAAATTAAAAAGTTGTTTTAGTGTGACAAGATAAGATGGAAGGACTATATTGCTGAAGAATTGAGACAAAAGGAATATAATGAGGACCACACGCAAAACAGAAATAGTAGAAGAAAATAAAAAATAGCGACCCATAACGAATGGGAAAAGCTAAAGAAGAAGATGTCAGTGTCAAGTGCAATTTGCATAGTTCGTTTATGAAATAATTTTACTGGAAATTTAGAATGTTTTGCAATAAAATTTATGTATGGAATTTATACATAATACACTAGATTGACGGAAGGTATTAATTTTTACCTCCCGCTACCCGTGGTAAGGGTACGTGCTATATATAAATAGTGTTCTATTTGATAGCAATTTTTGTTTTTCATACATAGCGTACTGAAAAATAGCTATAAAAATCAAATTAATTTTAATTAAAAATTTCTCAATTTTTCTGCATTCACATGAATGGAATTCAGATTTCAAAAAGATGATAACAGAAGGTTTCAAAGTAGTTAGAATTTGGAATAGAGTAGATGTGTCCCATTAGTGCATGAATGCCTAATTTCAGGATCATGCTAACCCACATAATAACAAATGGCGTTACTATGTATGTGCGTATTTTATAAAAAAAAATACCTGGCAAGAAAACAGGGCCAGAAGGCCAAATATGAAGAAATTCTTTGGAAACATTTTTCTTCTGTTACAGATGAAACTGTAATAAAAGTCAATTACATTATTCTTTATATACTAATGATTATCAATATAAAAAATCAAAAACACTTCAATTTTTATCAGGACATTTATAAAAAATTTATTATTTAAAGAATTTCTATTACTAGGCATTTAATTATTGTGAAAATGTATTTAACATTGTCCCTGGGCCCATGATTATGTGTTAGTGATTAAAATTGAATATTTTTTTAAATATATCCGATTAAGGTCAACTACGAATTGTATGAATTAAGATTTAGGCGCTGTTAAATTCAGTAATGTTGTTTACTTAATTTTGATGAAGGTACATAAGATACTACTAAAAATATATGTTACAGTAAAATCATTCAAAATTTAAAACTAAGTCAACTGGTAAGTTAATTAGCAAATATAAAACCAAATATGTGAAAAATAATATACTGACACTAACAAACAATAATGTTATTCGTGCGGCTATGAATCAACGTTATGTTACAGCGAAAGTATTGTCAACAACAAGCATCGTTTTAAAATGAACTGTCCTAACTTAGTCGAAACAATATGAATTTTTGAAAGACCGGGTAGTTGTATCCATCCTTATCGCACACACTTGTAATCATTGCAAATAAGAGCGATAAATGTATGCCAATTTATAAATTCGTTCATAATACAGATGATCTTGATCCAACATCCTTCAAAATTTTTACTGTACGTCAAATAATTTTAATGAAAATACAAGAAACTTTTATATGTGGAATTTATATAAAATACATAGAAATGACGGAAGGTTTAAAAAACAAAAAGGATCGAGATATGAAATTGTATTTCTATAAAATCAGCATGTTTACAAATCACTACTTATAAAGAAACAACTTTGTATCACAATATGTTTTATGAGTCGCATTAACAAGTAGTAGTGTAATTATGGATGGAAATATATGAATTTGATTTAAGCAGAGGTGGCTTAGAACGCAAAAACAAATGCAGTAGGAGCGTCAGTAGGAGCCGCAGTACCAGAAGTAGAAACGTCAGTAGAAGCCGCAGTACTGGAAGTAGAAACGTCAGTAGAAGCCGCAGTACTAGAAGTAGTAGTATCAGTAGAAGCCGCAGTACTGGAAGTAGAAACATCAGTAGAAGCCGCAGTACTGGAAGTAGAAACGTCAGTAGAAGCCGCAGTACTGGAAGTAGAAACGTCAGTAGAAGCCGCAGTACTAGAAGTAGTAGTATCAGTAGAAGACCCAGCCGTAGAAGTTTCAGTGGTATTAGAAGCTTCAGTGGTAGTAGAAGAAGTAGTGGTGGAGTTGGCAATCGCATCGTCCACACACGTACCAATTTCCTCAATGATTTCGTAGGTTTGGTTTCTTGCTGATTCACTGATATTCGCTATACATCCTCCCAAGTTAATTGGAAGATCTGTCACTAAGCCTATAGCAATGGCTACCATTTCAGCGATTTGACCAGGAAGGCGCAGCAGCATTGCTGAAGTATTTGCTAATAATTCTGTTAAACACGTTATTGGTCTTAAACTAATCAGACATTTAGTCAGTTTAAGTGGAAGTGAGGTGATATTACGAACAATATCATTGAGGACTTCCAATTCACCGTTTACTGCAGTGAGCACATCACCGGCGATATTAGTAACGCAAGTGGTTAAGTTGCGGACAAGCTCTACATTCAGTTGAGCGATCTGATCTGCGCGCCCAGCGACGCACACGGTGATGTCGATGCCAAGGCTAATGGCTTCCGCGGTTCTATTCCTGATGTACTCAGTCACTTCCCCAAGTATGTCTGTGATTACTGTTATGCCATCGCCTAATATTAGGTCTTGTAATTCTTCAACAGTTTCTGCGATATTTATAATAGTTGCTATAGCGTCAACAATCACTCCTCCCAATAGAGCTTCAAGAGCCCTAATGATTTCTCGGATTTGATCAGCCAAATCGCCAATAACACCATATTGAGTCCTCTGCTCGTTGCGTAATTCCAATGCGCTGAGGGATCCGGCATTAGTTGCCTAAAAAATTAAAAAGTTGTTCTAGTGTGACAAGATAAGATGGAAGGACTGTATTGCGGAAGATTTGAGACAAAAGGAACATAATGGACGCAAAACAGCAATGAGTGGAAGAAGAAAATAAAAAATAGCGACCCATAACGAATGGGAAAAGCTAAAGAAGAAGAAAATATCAGTGTCAAGTGCAATATGCATATGTAGTTTGTAAATGAAATAATTTTACTGGAAGAAAATTTGTGTATGGAATTTGTATATAATACACAAGATTAATGGAAGGTAATGTGCTGGTCACATCAGATTTTCACCTTCCGTCACCTTTGGGTAAGGACGGTATTGTCTGGTCAAAAAATTCAATGATGACTTTTTAGTAAATAAGCACGTTTTAGGGTCCCTATTATACGATTTCAACATTTTTACGATGATGTCTGTATGTGTTTGTGTGTGTGTGTGTGTGTGTGTGTGTGTGTGTGTGTGTGTGCGCGCGCGCCTGTGTATTTGTGTGTGTGTCTATGTGTATGACGAAAGTTTCGGATTGCACAACTTCAATACTACGATTTCAAATATTATATTTTTTTTTTCGTATTCCTCAAGTTTACATCCAGAAGAACAGGTGTTTAGATTTTGGTTATAATTGGTGAACCGGGAATAGCCTCATTTGAAGATTTAACAGTTAAATATGATTTATTGACATTTAACGTTATTATAACTTAAAGAATATAACATTCACTATACGATTTGATTGCACTTAATATTAAATAGATATAGAGTTAAAGAATTTTAAAGAAATTAAATTTTATAAATCAGCCAGCTATGCTAAACATGGAAACTACTAATATATTCATATAATTCAAATTGACAGTATAAATAAAAAGTAAATGAATGTGGCAGAGATGAGAATGCTGAAGTAGATGTTGGGGACGACACGGAAAGATAGGTAAGGAAATAACTCGTGTTACAAGTTTCTAGAAAGATACAAGCGAGATGATATAGTTTGAAAATGTCATGAGGAGAAATGAAAAATATATTGGATGAAGAAAAAATAGCTTAGTAATAGAAGGTTGAAGAAACAGAGGAAGACCAAAGATAAGATGCAAGGACTGTGTCGCGGAAGAACTGAGAGAAAAGGAACTGAATGAGAACGACACGCAAAACAGAAATGAGTGAAGAAGAAAATAAAAAATAGTGATCCTAACGAATAGGAAAAGCTAAAGAAAAGGAAGTTGTCAGTGTCAAGTACAATTTGCATAGTTTTTTTATGAAATAATTTTACTAGAAATTTAGAATCTTTTGCAAGGTAATTTATGTATGGAATTTATAATACACAGGATTGACAGAATGTATTGTAATGGCCACAACAGATTTTTTCTGTCTAGTTTGAAGTACGATATATTTTGTTTATAAACTAAGAGTAAATTTACTTCATAAAAATAATACAAAATAAAACAATTGAACTTAAATTAAAATGAAACATAGATATTTTAATTTTTTTATAAATAGTGTTCCATTTGATTTCCATCCTAAATAATTCAAATTGCCAGATAGAATGTTTTGTTTTTCATACATAGCGTACTGAAAAATAGCTATAAAAATCAAATTTATTTTAATTTTAATTAAAATTTTCTCAATTTTTCTACATTCATATACTTGAAAATGGATTCAAGATTTCAAACATATGATAACAGAAGGCTTCAAAATAGTTAGAATTTGCAATAGAGTAGATGTGTCCCATTGTTGCATGAATGCCTAATTTCAGGTTCATGCTAACCCACATACTGACAAATGGCGTGATTTGATGTATGTATCTATGTGTGTATTTTATCAAAAATATTTACCTGGCAAGAAAACAGGGCCAGAAGGCCAAATATGAAGAAACTCTTTGGAAACATTTTTCTTCTGTTACAGATGAAACTATAATAAAAATCAATTACATTATTCTTTTTATACTAATGATTATCAATATAAAAAATCAAAAACACTTCAATTTTTATCACGATATTTATTAAAATTACATTATTTAATGAATTTCTATTATTGGCATTTAATTATTGTGATAATGTATGTAACATTGTCCCTGGGCCCATGTGTTACGCTAGTGATTAAAATTAAAGATACGGCGAGATTTGGCAAAATTGTATAGTGGAACTATTTATTCAAGAATATGTTTAACATTCAAAGTTTCATATTTGAGCATAATGAATCCTTGGATTATGACAAGCCGTAAACATTGCAATCAGTCTTACTACAAAACTCTACTTACACTTCAATGTTGCTATATACATACATGAGATTTTAGTAGAAATTCATAAAAACTTAAAGCATCTGTCAATTTGAATTATCTGAATATATTAGCAGTTTCCATGGTTAGCATAGCTGGCTGATTTATAAAAAATAATATCTTTATAATTCTTTAACTCTATATCTATTGAATATGAAGTATAAAATGCAATCAAATCGTAAAGATAATATATTGTTTAAAATTTATAATCATTAAATGTCAATAAATGATATTTAACTGCGTTTTTTCAAGAAAACTGTTAAAATCTTCAAATCTAATCACCTCTTCTTTTGGATGTAAACTTGAGGAATACGAAAAAAAAAATATAATTTTTGAAATCACACATACAGACACACACACGCAAACACACAGGCACACACACACACACACACACACACACACACACACATATACATACATACAGACATCATCGTAAAAATGGTAAAGTCGTATTATATCTAAAACGTGCTTATTGAGTAAAAAATCATCATTGAATTTTTTGACCAAAGACGGAAGGTAAAAATTTATAATCATTAAATGTCAATAAATGATATTTAACTATTTCTGGTAGACCAATTATAACCAAAACCTAATCAAGTCTGCATATGGATGTAAGGAAGAGGAATATGTAAAAATTGTAAGTTTTGGAATTCTAGTGTTGGAGATATCGCGACCGAAATTATAGTCACACACACACACGCACACACATACAGACATCATCGTAAAAATGGTAGAATCGTACTGTAGGGACCCTAAAACGTGCTAATTCATTGAAAACTCACCACCGAATTTTATGACCAAAGACAATACCTTCCTTACCTAGAGGTGACGGACGGTAAAAATCACGTGTCAGTTATCAAATAACAAATAAAATCTACAGAATTAAGTAATGTTTAACCATGTTTTGTTGTAACTTTTAATATTCAGGTCTTGTACATTTTCACAGATAAAAACATATTATTGACAAAGTTTGGTTTCCCGTATTTAAATTATGTATTTAATGCATGTATGAACAATATTAATTATTAAATAAATCTAATATATTTCACATATCAAGATTAAAGGAATATAATATAATTATAATTCAATCTATTGATTATATGTATTAGCATAAACGTTTACGTTAGTGTATATAGTCAATGTTCAATCTTAGTATTATCAATTATTAATTAAACAATTTCGATTGATCAAAATAGAATATTATCACGCGAAATGAAATGTGCTGCAATCAGTAAAAGAATTACGTTCGAATGGATTTCCCAAACGATATCTTTTTAATTATCAATACTGATAACAAATAGTAATTAACCATTTTATGAATTTATCTCAAAATCAAATCTATAAATCTATATCATATTTTAATTAAACTAGTTTTTACATGAATTAATTTATTTAATTTCATCTTTTATTGTAGAAGCTTAGGTACCTACTATATCTGTAATGGCAAATGAAGATTATGCTAGTGTTCGGTAACTCGAACTTCCACAATTCAAAAACCGTGTACAAATGATTTACTTAAACATTTTTTTATCTTCCATAATAAATGAGATTGAGTATTGAAAATTTCTATGGTAACTTTTAAAGTTGTCTTAAAAGTAGGCCCATAAAAACTTGTACAAACATACATACAAACATACTCGTAATAATAAATAATTGTAATGTAATTTGTATTTGCAGGTGCGACAGCCCAACAAGAACGAGACAGAGACAGGTTAAATGACAGAAGTCTCGGGCAGGCAGCACTTGGCCAGAGCGGTTATCTGCAACTCCTGCAGCAACGTGAAGAAGAAAACAAGCAAGAGGTGGAACGTCTCACGGCTGAGATCCGTTCTCTCAAACTACAACTTCTGCAACTTACAGGTAACTAAATAAAAAATAGGTTAATAAAATCCTATTAATAAGCGAGTTATGGTCCCTCAA
Organism: Harpalus rufipes; assembly: GCA_951394225.1. Taxonomy (NCBI): domain Eukaryota; kingdom Metazoa; phylum Arthropoda; class Insecta; order Coleoptera; family Carabidae; genus Harpalus; species Harpalus rufipes. The sequence goes on from OX596279.1 coordinate 57,563,304, forward strand.
ATGGGCCAATTCTCAATTTTTACTGAAGTGATATGCGGCAAAAAAAAAATTCCGCATTTGGAGCTATTCTCAGTGAGGTGTTGCAAAAAAATTCAACATATCTTTTTACCGATCGTAAAGAGAGGTATTGGATTCATGCTAAAAATCGTATATCCAGATTTTAATGAATAAGCAGGTTTTAAGTTCCTTACAATTCGATTTTAACATTTTTACGATGATGTCAGTATGTGTGTGTGTGTGTGTGTGTGTGTGTGTGTGTGTGTGTGTGTGTGTGTGTGTGTGTGTGTGTGTGTGTGTGTGTGTGTGTGTGTGTGTGTGTGTGTGTGTGTGTGTGTGTGTGTGTGTGTGTGTGTGTGTGTGTGTGTGTGTGTGTGTGTGTGTGTGTGTGTGTGTGTGTGTGTGTGTGTGTGTGTGTGTGTGTGTGTGTGTGTGTGTGTGTGTGTGTGTGTGTGTGTGTGTGTGTGTGTGTGTGTGTGTGTGTGTGTGTGTGTGTGTGTGTGTGTGTGTGTGTGTGTGTGTGTGTGTGTGTGTGTGTGTGTGTGTGTGTGTGTGTGTGTGTGTGTGTGTGTGTGTGTGTGTGTGTGTGTGTGTGTGTGTGTGTGTGTGTGTGTGTGTGTGTGTGTGTGTGTGTGTGTGTGTGTGTGTGTGTGTGTGTGTGTGTGTGTGTGTGTGTGTGTGTGTGTGTGTGTGTGTGTGTGTGTGTGTGTGTGTGTGTGTGTGTGTGTGTGTGTGTGTGTGTGTGTGTGTGTGTGTGTGTGTGTGTGTGTGTGTGTGTGTGTGTGTGTGTGTGTGTGTGTGTGTGTGTGTGTGTGTGTGTGTGTGTGTGTGTGTGTGTGTGTGTGTGTGTGTGTGTGTGTGTGTGTGTGTGTGTGTGTGTGTGTGTGTGTGTGTGTGTGTGTGTGTGTGTGTGTGTGTGTGTGTGTGTGTGTGTGTGTGTGTGTGTGTGTGTGTGTGTGTGTGTGTGTGTGTGTGTGTGTGTGTGTGTGTGTGTGTGTGTGTGTGTGTGTGTGTGTGTGTGTGTGTGTGTGTGTGTGTGTGTGTGTGTGTGTGTGTGTGTGTGTGTGTGTGTGTGTGTGTGTGTGTGTGTGTGTGTGTGTGTGTGTGTGTGTGTGTGTGTGTGTGTGTGTGTGTGTGTGTGTGTGTGTGTGTGTGTGTGTGTGTGTGTGTGTGTGTGTGTGTGTGTGTGTGTGTGTGTGTGTGTGTGTGTGTGTGTGTGTGTGTGTGTGTGTGTGTGTGTGTGTGTGTGTGTGTGTGTGTGTGTGTCTTGGAAGGACGATTTCTCAAAAAATATAAGACTTAATATCTGTTGAAAAAGTTTTGGTAACATTTAGACAATCGGAAGTAGCAGATTCTTGAAAAAAAAATTTAAATATTATTTTTTTGAAAATTTTTGTTCTTGCAAATATTAAAGAAAATTAAATCTTTATCTGATACATTTAAATATTTTATTATATCTTCTATAGATTTACAGATAAAAGAAATATAATATATAAAATAATGTGTTGTAATAAATCCGAGAATAAATCTTACAGCCGAAATAATGCCATGGAAACCATATTAATGATTAATAGTCTAAGGTTAAATTATAACTAAATTAATACAATTACCACTTAACCTTAAGTATATACCTTAAAATTTCTTGATAGAATGAATTTAAATTTAAAAAATCTAAATAAAAAGATAGAAAAGAAGTTGAATTTTTGGTGTAGAGTGTAGGTATACAAGAAATGTTAAATATAATAGGACGCGAGCAGTCACGTGACTTTGTTGGCCTTGACAAGCAGGTATGGGAACCCGGGTCAGAATTATAGCTAGTAATTATGTACATAGATGTCAAATATCTTAATTTTTCATTCAAAATTTCAAGATTCTTTAAGTTTACGTAGTTAATTTGTAACCAGGAGTATGGAATTTACTTGTCTAGGAAAATAATAGAAAACAATGGGGCAATTTTTGTCTAATTTAACCAATATTGTATCTTTTATAGTTCTCGAAATCGCCGTGTTGGACAAGTTAACCTGGGTACAGTAAATATAATAATGAAATACTCAAATACTCACTGTGGGTAAATAATTGTAACATAACGACAAAATATTTGTTGAAGCTTAATATCTGTTCTGATTAATTTGTTGCCAATGTTCGCATGTTTATTTATTCAGTTCAATTACAGAGTTATAATTTTTTTCTACATTTCGATAAAAAATTATTGAATTTTTTGTGTATTCACAGATTTGATTAAAATTGTTCGCATAACACAAATATTTGATTAATATTGATAAAATTTCACTATTACAATGAATAAATATGTATTTTCCTTTCTTTACTTTATTACATAATCATTATTTTTTTTGTTGATGTAAATTATATAGTTCACTTCATACATTGACCGAATAGGAAAAGCTAAAATGAAGATGTCAGTGTTAAGTGCAATTTGCATAGTTTGTTTATCAAATAATTTTACTGGAAATATAGGATCTTTTGCAATAATATTTATGTATGGAATTTGTACAAAATACACAGGATTGACGGAAGGTAATATGCTGGCCACATCAGATTTTTTATTGATCAATAAGATGATTCTAAAACAAATTGGCAATGAGAGAAATATACCTAAAACTATCAAAATATGTATTTTATTAATCCGCTATTGAATGGATTGGCGTCATTATATACCAAATAAAATTGTGATTTTTAACTAGGAAAGGTATTGGAATTATGCTAAAAATGGCATATCCAGATTTTAATGAATAACATGTTATAAGGTCCTAGAATCCGATTATAACATTTTTACAATGATATCTGCATGTGTGTGTGTGTGTGTGTGTGTGTGTGTGTGTGTGTGTGTGTGCGTGTGTGGATGTGGATGTTGGAGGTACGATTTCTCAAATTTTATAATACTACAGACCTGTGTAACTACGGATTCCTAAATATTATTTTTTGAAAATTTATTATTACAAATATTATAAAACATAAAATTCTCTATCCGAAACATTTTTTTTATTATATCTTCTATAGATTTGAAGATACAGAAAAATAATTTATAAAATAATTTGTTGTGTAGTAAATCTCACAACCCAAACATCTCAATTGTAACCTAATGTCAGTGTCAAAAATTCAGAGATCGTAGTGAAGGCTTTTTCTGGGATATTTAATATTTCTTATTGTATTATTATTATTATTATTATTTAACATACACCGTTCAGAAATACCGCTAATTCCGTCGATGAATTTGAAGAATCTCGAACATTTAGAAGAGTAGGAGAAAACTTGCTAATAGAATGAATTTCAAATTATAGAAAATATCTAAATATAAAGATTACATGTAATTAGATTTTTTTGTGTGTACAAGAAATGTTAAATACAATACTTATTTATATATCCCACAATGGAAAGGGCGCAAGGTATTGTGATGGCCACATTTTAATTTTACCCCAGGGTCCGTATTAGCTCTCCACGGTCCTGGCTATATAATTGCAAGTTAAATCTGTTAGCATCGCTTCTAACCTTCATTTTAAGAATTAAAGTAATGATTAATAAACAATCACTTTAACTTTAAGGTGGTAGGATCAGGCTTAAGTGTTATATTAGCAATTCAAAGGAGGTTTTTCAGTTTTATACGTTATTTGGAGATAATTTTCAAAATACAAGCAAAGCAAATTATTTGTTCTTGCATTTATACAGTTTCTAAAGAAAAACAAATTACTTGAATAATGTATCATGGACTTAATATTGTTTAAGTTGTTGTAATCTTTTAGAGTACAAACATATAACACTTAAACACAACATAAAGCGCACTGTAACAATAATAATCAATTTAGCTGCTGCTCGCGTCACCACTTTATCTTAATTAGCATGCAGCATGCACTTTAGATGCAATATTTGCTGTACCGCTTATAACTTTAATAACTTTAATTTAATTTTAGAGTCTTTGCGAAATTGTTTCCGGCAGGCAATATAGATTAAAATCTGTGATACCTATTGATATAAATTGCATATTGGTAGTGTTAACTGCAAATTGCTTTCTACATTTAATATAACTGACAAATGGAACAATCGTGGCCCAATTGAAATAATAAATTAATTCTATTCGGAAATGAAAAAATAATAATAAAATAAAAAGGTTTGTAGATATTAATGGATATTTTTAAATTATTCAGTTCTCGCATAATTGGGTCCTGTAATATTTTTACCTCTCGCTATTAATAGTTAAATATTTAAAATTACATGTATATTACATATACCCTTCAAAAATACTGTCAATCCCGACAATGAATTGGAAACTTCTCAAAAATTAGAAGAGTGGGACAAAAATTCTTCATAGAATGAACTTAAAAATTAAAAATCTAAATATGAAGAATAGATGTAAGTAGAATTTTTGTTGTACGGTGTAGGTATACAAGAAATGTTAAACACAATAGAGCGCAAGCAGTCATGTGACGTTGTTGGCCTTGACGAGCAAATATGGGGGCCCGTGTCAGAATGGTAGCTAGTAATTATGTACATAAATATCAAATATCATAATTTTTTCATTATAAATTTCGCGATTTTCCAAATCCATGTGGTTTATTTTCCTCAACAAGTAAATTCCACACTCCTGGTAACAAATTAACTACGTGAATTTAGAAAAAGTTCTGACATTTGACATCTATGTAACATAATTACTATTTGTCATTCTGACACGGGCCCCCATATCTGCTCGTGAACGGCAATAATGTCGCCCTATACTTGATGTAATCCAAAACGGAAGTGGCGAGAGGTATTGTGCTGGCCACAACAGATATTTTTAATAAATATTTTATAATTCAAAAATTTGGTAGGTAGTTAAAATGAAAACAAGGAACAGCCCTTTAATTTTGTTTATAATTTTGTTTTCTTAATTAAATAAAACAATTAGATTGCTTAATAATCATTTTATTCAAGTTTTATTTACTGAATAAAATATTTAATTTATTCTGTGTATATTGTTGCGTCCTATAAACGGCAAATAAATTTACTGCTCTAATAAACTCCAGGAATAAATTACTTTATTGATTTTTCACGAAGTCAATTTATTCTGTAGATTATATTGATAACATTGTGACAAAAATATCTTACAAATTATCTTCAGACACACTATTAGATTATTATGTAAACTTATGATGTCTTTAATGCGATCAATATTTAAAAACTTTGTTGCAACGTCAGCCATTGTTTACGAACAATGAAGTAAAGTGTAATTTATTACAGACATTTTGTTCTATTTCATTTAACTTTTAAAATATTCGCTTCTTTGTGTAAGTGACAATATTACGACATGAATGCTAACTTTTCCTTCAAAAGCTTCTTAAATCTCGTGACAACGGAACATCATTTTGCAATGCAATATGTAGATACTTTTTGCAGAATGTTAGTGTTCATATTTTGCTGCATTTTATTACATAATTCCAACGTTTTTACTTAAAATAGCATGCTAAAGAACAATAACACGAGATGATATACAATTTTTTCAGAGAATTTTTATTTACCTTATATGTATTACCTTTGAATATATAATACATATAAGAATGGCAACGTAATGTATTTAGATTAAATATTTCGAGAGAAGGTGCCATCTATCCCTCCATATACGAATTATTTCTGAGTTAGTTCAAAAAATACATAATAGGTTGATGTTGCACAGTGTTGCCACGTAGCTAGAACAACAAGTTAAGATTTTATAAAGGTTTTTAAGTTTGCTACTGTAAAACAAGTATACATGTACATTGAAGATTCAAAATATATTATCTGGTTATTATGAAACAATATTTTTGAATTATTGATTATTGAATACCTCTAACAAATAGTATCTGGCAATGCTGTCAGCACAATTTACCGTAGTTCATAGTTTTGTGGTAGGAGTCACTAGCTATCTATAATAATTTTGTGAATAAAAAGAGACAGATATAGTATGTTGCTAGGCCATATGCGTTGCCATTCTTATATGTATTATATATTCAAAGGTATTACTTTATTATGACATTTTATATTTTGTTATATTTCCGTTCTTACTATTGTCGTGTTCCTTGGGGCTGTGATTCGCAATCTAAACAATCAAAGTGATCATGATTAAGAATAAGTATGGTTTTACCTTCCGTCACCTTTAGGTAAGGAAGGTATTGTCTTTGCTTAAAAAATTCCATGAGGAGTTTTTAGTGAATAAGCAAATTTTAGGGTCCATATAATACAATTTTACCATTTTTACGATTATGTATGTATGTGACGAAGGTTTCGGATTGCATAACTTCAATAGCACGATTTTAAAAATTATAATTTGTCGTATTCTTCAAGTTTACATCCAAAAGAAGCGGTGATTAGATTTTGGTTATAATAGATCAACCGGAAGTACCCTCATTTGAAGTATTTAACAGTTTTTATTACAAAAACGCAATTAAAATCATTTATTGACATTTAACGTTATTATAACTTAAAGAATATATTATTCTCTATACGATTTGTTTGCATTTTATACATCATATTCATATGCTAACCATTGAAACTGCTAATATATTCAGATAATTCAAACTGACAGATCTCGCTATGAATAAAAACTAAATGAATGTTGCAGAGATGATGATGTTGAGATATATGTTGAGGAAGACACGGGTAAGGAATGAAATAATACGGGAAATAACTCTAATGTTACAAGTTATAGAAAGATACAAGAGAGGCGAGTACATTGGTTTGAACATGTTATGAGAAAAGATGAAGAATTTATTGGAAGAAGAATGAATAGCTTAGTAATAGAGGGTAGACGAAACTGAGGAAGACCAAAGATAAGATGGAAGGACTGTATTGTGGAAGACTTGAGAGAAAAGGAACTGAAAGTAAACGACACGCAAAACAGAAATGAGTGGAAGAAGAAAATAAAAAAATAGCGACCTCTAACGAATGGGAAAAGCTAAAGAATAAGATGTCAGTGTTAAGTGCAATTTGCATACTTTGTTTATGCAATAATTTCACTTGAAATTTAGAATCTTTTGCAAGAAAATTTATGTATGGAATTTATACATAATACACAGGATTGACGGAAGATATTGTGCTGGCCGCAAAGCAATATAAGTTAAGTATATTTTCCTAGTTTAGTGGAAAAATTGTGAATTTTTGAGGGTGTAAGCAGAGACACAGTTGGCAGAGGAGTCTTGGTTTTTGCTTGTAGGAAGCGCAACGCAGAACGCAGAGCTTCGGATGAAAGTGAATTCATAACAGGCAGCCATTATTCACTGTGAAATATTACGTTGCCACATTAAGGCTAATAAATTCAGACACTTCCGAGAGTGATATATCGTGATAATAGGTAGGAACAGACACACCAACACGCCGCATTCTGCTCTGCTGGCTATTTTCGGCATGAGCTTCTATTGCCCCGTACCATTTCATCCAATGACTATGACATATTACTCAAAGCACATCTTCTTATTCTAATTATAGAAATGATTCGTATTATATTATTTATAAGACATTTTTAGAATTAAAAATACAGGCACTCCTAAAAATACGATAAGGGCGGCGGAGTTTTCCGAAATTATGATTAAATAGTTCTGGAGTTACAATACATTTTTCTTATTTAAAAAATGTTTTTCGAATTGCAATCTTTGAATTTTTGTAAAGAATGAAGCTGTCAAATTTCAATTAAGGGATTTCTAAACCTTTGCCCCTAGGCCCTTGTAACTTAAATATATTGCTCTACGACCCCTGTATCGTAAAGGATGCTCCGAGATGCGAGCCCTCAAAGTTTTCCGAAGACTCCTAGCTCTAATTCGTCTATTTGAAGGGTTGGAAAATAGCGTATCTAGGGTATTTGAAACCGCCCTTTCGATTGGCCTACGCAGAATTGTTGAAACCCTCCAGTTTATAACATTCTTAGCCCTAAAGTTTATGGCGAAGGACCTACGCTAACTCCGTTATTAAAAAAGCTAGAAGGGCGGGATAAATTTTATTAAGCTAATTTCGACTCGTGGAGCACGAGGGCCGTTTTAAGCTTTGGCCATTTAAATTAGTCCTTAGGGAAAATTTGACTTCGGATTCGTAATCTACGAGTAGAAATTAGCATAATTGAATTTGTTTCGCCCTTCTAGCCCTAATGATATCGGAGTACAGTCCGTTTTTGTTATTTAAAAAGTGTTGCGTTTTGAATTCGCCCTTTAAATTAACCGTTAGGGAAAATCTGACTTCGGATTCGTAATCTACGGGTCGAAAATAGTATAACAGAATTTGTTTCACATTTCTAGCCATACTAGTTTCGGATTACAGCAGGTATATTTTTTTTTAATTAAACAGTGTTGCGTTCTGAATCGAAATGTTTTAATTCCTGTAAAGAACGAAGCTGTCAAATTTAAATTAGGGGATTTTTAAACCCTTGGCCCTAGTCCCTTGAAAGGGACACATTTCGGTAATGATGATGACATATTTGTATTGTGCGGGCGTTTACCACAAGGGTTAATTTTATGCCATTTAAATTCGAATTATTTGGCGTTGATCGGGATCGAAGCGGATTCCCCAGATTCGCGACCAGACATCAGACACGCGGCAACAAGACCCCATAGGTAAATGGCGGGAGGTATTGTGTTGGTCACATCAGATTTTTTATTTACAAGATTTGAAATAGGTACTACAAAAAATGATTATCCTTAAAATCTCATATAGCCATTTAACCTCCATGCTAGTTTAGAACAATAAATTCCCTAATAGTAATAATGAAAGACCCCATTGTGCATTGATTCTTATTTCTACGAATTTAACTAGTTTTACCAACCCTGCATTTATAGCGGACAACTACTCAGATTGGAATTTTTACGATTAGACACTTAACTTGCTAGTAGATTCGAAATGAAGTTTATCAAATCCGATGAGAATATGTAGGGTCTTAGCGCTTTAATGCGCCAACTATCCTGTAAAAGTATATAAAAGTAATTCCATGGAGATTACTTTCTTATTCTATCGAAAGATTGCTTCACATTTTTATTTCACTTTTTGAAGTAGAATAGATAATTCGATCATTGTAAAAAGTGATTTACTTCTAACTTTTCTGGATGTAACAAAGTTTAATGTACCGTAAAATCAGAGTACGTATAAGATGCTATACTATTGTAAAATTCTTAAGAATCAGCGATAGAATTGTGTTATATTCAACATTTTAAATGAAATTCTATTCAAATTTACCACTGATTTTTAACTTTTGTAGTTGCTTGAGATCCATAGTGGTATTAAAAATATATTCCCGTAAAATGGAATAAACGGAATTAAATGTACCCATTCACGCTTTTTAGTTTATACGAGCAATATTAACATTAAACATTTTTAATTAATTTCATGAAATTGTGACTTTTGCGCAAGCTAGAAAATTCTTGAAAGCACATGAGACAACAGTAAAAGTCTGTTGTGGCCAGTACAATACCTTCCGTCAATTCTACGTATTTTGTACAAATTCCACCAGAATTTTTTTTGCAAACTATTCTATGGGCGTTTTCTTTTTAGGGGAGAAATGAACTGATCTTACCTCGTACTGAACTGAATTGAACTACTCATAAACAGAACAGTTTGTTTCTTAAAATACGAAGTAAAAAATAAAAACATATATAGCATTATATTTATAACATAATAATCTGCAGAATTGGCTTATGGTTATAATCTGTTGTATACAACGAGGCTTGAGATTTTTTCAAAATACATAAGACACCGAAATAGAAAATAATTATTTTATGCGACATTAAGTAGTGTTTCATGATCTAAAATTCTTTTTTTAATAATAGGTGTCATTATAAAAAAAAATCTGTTGTGGCCAGCACAATACCTTCCGTCATTCTCGTGTATAATGTATAAATTCCATAAATTTTCTTACAAAAGATTCTAAATTTCGAGTAAAATTATTTCATAAACAAACTATTCAAATTGCACTTGGCACTGGCATCTTCTTCTTCTTTAGCTTTTCCCTTTCGTTAGGGGTCGCTATTTTTGCATGTCGTTCTCATTCAGTTCCTTTTCTCTCAAATCTTCCGCAATACAGTCCTTCCATCTTATCTTTGGTCTTCCTCTGTTTCTTTAACGTCCTATTACTAAACTATTCATTCTTGTTCCAATATAATTCTTCATTTCTCCTCATGCCATGTTCAAACCAATGTAATCGTCTTTCTTGTATCTTTCTAAAAACTTGTAACACTTGAGTTATTTTCTTACCGTATCTTTCCGTGTATTCTCCAATATCTACTTCAACATCCTCATATCTGCCATATTAATTTACTTTTTATTGATACTGACATCTGTCAATTTGAATTATATGAATATATTACTAGTTCCCAAGTTTGGCATAGCTGGCTGAATTATAAAATTTAATTTCTTTAAAATTCTTTAACTCTGTATCTATTGAATATGAAGTATAAATTGTAATCAAATCGTATAGAGAATAATATATTCTTTAAGTTATAATAACGTTAAATGTCAATAAATCAAATTTAACTGTTAAATCTTCAAATGAGACTACTTCCGGTTGACCAATTATAACCAAAATCTAATCAGTTGTTCTTCTGGATGTAAACTTGAGGAATACGAAAAAATTATAATTTTTGGAATCGTGGTATTGAAGTTGTGGAATCCGGAACTTTTGTCACACACACACACACAGACAAACATACATACAGACATCATCGTAAAAATGGTAAAATCGTATTATATGGATCCTAAAACGTGCTTATTCAGTAAAAACTCATCATTGAATTTTTTGACCAAAGACAATACCTTCCTTACCTAAAGGTGACGGAAGGTAAAAACCAGATAAGGTGAGTGATAAATTGTCAAAATTTCTACACGTTTATAAAAAATCTGAATTACAATTAGTTGAAACGAAATTTATGGCATAACCAAAAAGTTATTGGCAGGTTTAATATAACGGAACATAAATTTGTAACTTCAGCAAAGACAAAGCAAAAAAGAACTAAAATTCCACAATAACAAATCACATTAATTTCTCTCTTTCGAACGGCCATACATCAAACAAGCTGAAAGACAGCAACTTAATTACACTGCAAAAATAACGTAGGTGGATAACAATTTTACGGAAACGAGATTTCATCAGGCGTGGCGTGGCGTGGCGTGGTGAGGGCTTTCGCGTTTTTTACTAAACGTCATGTGTCACGTTTGAAGTCGCATGACCATTTCGTGCTACTTGGTCAAATGCTGTGGCGGAGTTAGCGGACGGTCTGAAAGGGTCTCATCCCTCAAAATATGTTATGGGTTCCAGCAAAAATTCCTTACTTAAAAACTTTTTACATAATTTTATCTTGCATGCCCAGTACTTTAAAGACTCAAACAGTTTGTGACAAGGCGAACAATAACAAATAAATAACTTTTTATAATCTTTTCTAAATTATAGTTTCAGGAATAATATTTCAACTTGTTATCTTTGTTAGTAAAAATTCTGTTTAGAAACAGTTATCATCTTCTATTAACTGACTGTTTAGTCTAGCTTGTCAGAGATTTTGAGTTGATATTTTGATATGGATGCCATATGATACCCTCCTCAACCCCTCAGAGATAATCCACGAAGTTAACGCTTTGTTTTTAGATAGTCTGTCTTAGATACTCGTGTCGACGAGACATGTAGTCTGCGTTTTATTTTCTGGTGCGGGCTAAACGCCTGCCTGCTGAGTTACAATGTAACTATTTAGTATATTTGCCTTAGTTATGTTTAGTTTTGTAATCAATAATAATAAGTTTAATAGTTTATAATTGATTAGTGTTAGTGTAAATATGTATAAATAAAGAAGTTAGTAATATTAATAATGTCTGTGTCCATAATGTAAGCCATCATCATCGGTCATCAGAGTGTAAGTGTGTTCGTCCTTCGGTTAATCAAGTGATGGTCATCGTTGGTAAAAGAAGTGCAAGACACTCCCCTCGTGTTACAAGTTGTAGAAAAAAGTTTTGTGCTACTGTGCCCAAATAGAAATAATAATAGTAAAAAAATAATTTTAGTAGTGGCTCCTTCGTTGTATTTTTGTACCATTAAAATTCGAAGAAATTTTTGACGTTGGTCGAGATTGAACCCGTTTAATTGTTGATTCTTGACACTGACATTTTGCATTTATCGCTCAATTATAAACATTTAAATATCTCAACTGGTTTCCATGGAGTTGTTTAGGCAGCAAGATTTATTACAACAGAAAAAAGCTTTCAGTAATGTTATTAAAACTGTTGATTTTTGGCACTGACAGTTTGTATTTATCTGTCAATTACAAACATTTAAATATCTCAACTGGTTTCCATGGAGTTTGAGCAGCGAGATTAGTTACAACAGATTATTCTATGTTATTATATATTATATCTCTAAGTCTATAAAAGATACTATATTTTTTCAAATATCGGATTGAGAATTTAATGATCTTTATTATTGCAACCTGCACAAACAAACGATACAGTAAAGGAACTAGAATAAGAAAATGTTAACACACAAGATACAAGAGTCACCTGAAAAACCGCAATTTAATTTAAGTATTCTGAGACGGAATAAGTAAAAACATCTAATGCTGTTTGTATGATGTTTAGTAGAGCAATAATGAAGATGTGGAGAATATAAATGTTTCTATCAAATAAAAATGTCGTTATTCCATTTTTCAATGCAAAAATACGGGCAGTTATTGAAGAATATAAAATAATCGTTTTAGAAGATGTATTAATTGAAATATTTCGTTGATGTGTTTCAGGTTCCAACAGCCTATCATCCTCGAATGGCGGCACCCAACCCGACCTCCTTTTAAACTCCTCCGCGTTGTCGCTAAACCCAGCGCCCAGCAATGCCGAATGTGCCTCCTACATTCGTCGCCAAGTGCTGTCCGCCGAGGTTCTCCGCGGCCTACCGCTCAACAACGAGTACGAGCTCGTGCCCTTCAATCATTTTACCTTCAACCGCGTCTACCCCATCGACCTGGGGTTAGGCAAGCGCGTTGTGGAGAAGCCAATCGGGTTCAAACGTAAAGATCTCCTGGAGACGCTGCTCAAAGCGCTTGATGTGCTTAATAAGAATGTGACGCTGAAAGGAGCGAATAGTAAAATGGCCAAATATACCTTGGATGATTTCCTAGAAGGATTATATAGAATTGAGCCGACTACTGGAACACAGTATGAATTATATTTTAGGACGAAAAATGTAAATAAAAGTCATCAGGATCATCATTCTGTACATTCAGCAGGTATGTCAAAATATTTTTATATTTTGCGTTCATAATGAAGTCACTACGAAACACAATTACGTATCGAAAGAACCTTCATTTTGATATGCAATTTTTTTACAAGATTGGTATTAATGTTGCTAAATCAAAATTAACATGAACTTTCAAATAATTGAATAACTGTCAATCCAATGTCACCAATTACAACATTACACATATAAATTTCTCTAAATCAACACGGTTTAATATAGCAGTTTGCATATTTTCCTGCCCATGCCCAACATTCGCTTCCATACATCCAAGCACTTAACCGAGCATCTATAAATACGTTAACGTTTCGAGCAAACGTACCCAGAAATATTAAAAAATAAATAAAATATATATCATCACGGCATATTACCCATTGCTGAGTGTGCCAATCTGCTTTGTAGACAGATTTCGGTAATGATGATGACATGTACCGTGCGGGCGTTTACCAGGTGTCACCTCACTTGCAGTCACAACTGGCGTGGGGTGTGCACCACATGGGTCAATTATGTGCCATTTAAAATTCGAAATATTTGGCGCCGTCGGGATTAAACCCAGTTCTCCAGAATCGCCAATAATGATGATTAAATAGAAAAGTGTTGCAAATATTTTATTTTTTAATTATTTGAATGAAATAAACAAAAAGAAACAGCATTTATTATTACTATACCAACGTTTCGGTGCACCCTTGCACCTTCTTCTTATACAACAAAAATGTAATACATACAAAATAACATCACACTTTCAGTAAGATCTTACAGATTGTTACAGTTCATATACACAAAATACATTCGTACAAAACATTCAGTTAATTTATTAAACATCGTACAAAAAATTCAAAGAGCATACACACATCCATTTGCTCTAAAAAACGACAACCGAATAATATGGAAAATAGCCGGAAATATCCTACGCAAGGATTCTGGTGACATCATTGATACAGATTGCTATTGGTCGTCTATACACCAATAATAATGTAGCAAGTTGTAGGAATTTAAATAAAATGTACGTAATTTAGTGGAATTCAGTTTGGCCTGAAATTTGCCTTTTCCTTTTTGAACTTTGAACCAATTTTTTCAAGTACTTAACAGCTTATATTTTGGTGTATTGGAAAAGTTCAAAAGGAAAAGGAAAATTTCAGGCCAAACTGAGTTCCATTAAATTCCTTACATTTTATTTAAATTCCTACAACTTGCTACATCATTATTATTGGTGTACGGACGACTAATAATAGTCCGTATCAATGATGTCATCAGAATCCTTACACAGGATATTTACAGCTATTTTCCGTATTATTCGGTTGTCGTTTTTTAGAGCAAATGGATTTGTGTATGCTCTTTGAATTTTTTGTACGATATTTAATAAATTAACTGAATGTTTTGTACGAATGTATTTTATGTACATGAATTGTAACAATTTGTAAGATCTTACTGTAAGGTGTGATGTTATTTTGTATGTATTACATTTTTGTTGTATAATTGTTGTAGACCCCTGAAGAAGGTGCAAGGGTGCACCAAAACTTTGATATAGTAAGAATAAATGCTGTTTGATTGAACTTTCAAGTAATTGTTAACAACTAATCCACATCACAGTCGAGAAATTACCTACAAAAAGAATATTATTTCTCTGTTTCCAGGTTCCTACACCAAAGTGGTGGTTATGCGTCCATTCGCTCCTTTACAAACCATATCCACGGAGTCTCTAGTTCCTGCAAGAGAGAAGGAGCTTATTCATATAATCCTGCCGCTGTCAGGTCGCACGGCCACGTTCCAGAGTTTCATGGATAAGTTCGTGAAGATTGCATTGAAGAACGACCGGCGGGTGCACCTCACAGTGGTGTACTTCGGCGAAGAAGGCCTAGCGGAGGCTCGAGCTATCATGTCCAGGGTCCTGCTCACGAGGAACAGTGGTGGCAATGCTAATAACCTACGGTTGTTGGCCTTGAATGAGACCTTCTCCAGAGGTAAGTTTTTGTAACATTTTTATATTCTAAATCACATTGGATTTAATATACATTTCATCAAATTTTGAATGATCAACAAAACACCTTTTAATTATACAAAGAACATAATTGGAATAACGGGAATTTTTACTTGCTACCCTTGGTAGAGGAAGGTATAGGGATCGGGCTAAAATCGCATACCGAGATTGGTAAATGAAAACATTTTAAGGTCCCTAAATCTATTTTAACATTTCCTCGATGATGTCTGTTAGTGTGTGTATGTATGTGTGTGTGTATGTATGTGTGTGTGTATGTGTGTGTATGTATGTGTGTATGTGTGTGCGTGTATGTATGTGTGTATGTGTGTGTGTGTGTGTAACTGTGTGTGGATTCTCTTTACGCTCTAATTCAAATAAATCATTTTGAAAACTCTGAAACCGTGTATTACTCTACCTTAATAATGAAAGAAGCCATTATGTTTTGGTGTAAATAAGATAACCGGAAATGGCACTTTACTTGAGCCTCAAAACATATATTTAATCTATAGAAGGTATAATAAAAAATTTAAATGTGTCAGATAATTTTGGTTTTTACCTCTCGCTAAGAGAGGTATTGGATTCATGCTAAAAATCGCATATCCAGATTTTATTGAATAAGCACGTTTTAAGGTCCCTACAATCCGATTTTAACATTTTTACGATGATGTCTGTGTGTGTGTGTGTGTGTGTGTGTGTGTGGATGTGTGTGTGTGGGATGTTGGAAGGACGGTTACTCAAAAACTATAAGACTTAAAATTTGTTTAACAACGTATTTCCCAATCGGACATTCATGGGAAGATCTGAAAAGGTTTTGGTAACAATTGGACAACCGGAAGTAGAAGATTCTTGAAAAAAAACTTCTAAATATTATTTTTTGAAAATTTTTCTTGATAATTTTAAAGAAAAATAAATTCTCTTTCTGATACATTTAAATATTTTTATACATATTTTATAGATTTAGAGATAAAAGAATATAATATATAAAATAATGTTGTAATTAATTTTACAACCGAAAGGATGCCATGAAAAATAGTTGCAAATTTAAATTATTTGTAACTGACAGATAAATGTCAGTGTCAGAAATAATGAGTAATGAAAGAAAAATGTATTTGGAGAATCCCTTAATTCTTGATCTGTGACTATTATGGAGATGACAAGTCTAGGTTGAAGGACTTAAATTTGTTTCAAACATTATGGGACAATGTATACCAGTACTGTAGACTAGAGTAACTTTGAATTGCGAAAAAGCTATCAAATTCTTCTCAAGTAAGTTGTAAATATTGACAAAATTACACATCGATATAAGAATAATCGGAGTGCAATCTATCCGTCACTTTATTAAAGGGAATTAAGGTTATTTAGATATAACAAGTATGAAAAAATAAAATGTAAAAGAAGATATGTAAGAATAGATGCACAATCCAGATATATACATTTTAGACCGCCCAAAATTAATGTTTTTACTAGAAGAATATGAAGAGAAAGTAAACAAAGTTGTTCGAATTGAAAATTGCTGTTACCAGCCTAATATTTATATATGGTAAACTCTACTTTGTAATTTATTGTAACATAATTTATGGTAAATATCTTCATGTTGAGACATGCTATTATTGAATAATAAAGAAGTTTATACGTCATAGATTTATATGAATATATTATTTGTATTTATAAAAATATTCTTTGCTTTATGCATACAGCCAGGTAAAATATACGGCGAGAGGTTATGTGCTGGCCACATCAGATTTTTAATATTTGTAATAACATAAATTTTCAAAAAATAATGTTTAGAAGATTTTTGTTAAAATACTACTACTTCCGGTTGTCCAATTGTTACCAGAATCTATTCAACTCTTTCTATTACTGTTAGATTGTGGAATCCGTAGTTACACAGGTCTTTAGTCTTATAGAATTTGAGAACACATACACACACATACACACACACACAGACATCATCTTATCTGGATATGCGATTTTTAGCATGATTCCAATACCTCTCTTAGCGAGAGGTAAAAATAAAATACGAATTTAAAACTTCAGAACGACTAGCTACTTTTAAAAATGCAAACTACCCAGACGCGCTTGGAAAATTTGAATGAATTATGTAGACAGGTGGGCGAAGAACTTTAAACAAACTATTCCAAAGTAAAATGAGGAAAGAAAAAGTATGATAAACAAACATATGTTGCTTTCTTAGTAATTATAAATTTTCGTTATATTTTCACATACTTGTAATAAACTTAAACATACAAGTATTGCAGGAATAAATTCTAGTTTATACTTAATTTGTTTTGCTGTTCAATTTTACTTTCATTTTGTTTCTTATATTTTCAGGGAAAGGCCTCCGAGTGGGCGCCGAGCGGGCTTGGGGTCCCGAAGAGCAGAACCGCGACGTGCTTCTATTCATGTGCGACGTGGACATCGTATTCAGCGCGCGGTTCCTGGACCGCTGTCGCTGGAACACCCGACCTGGGAGGAAAGTTTACTATCCTGTGGTCTTCAGCCTCTATAACCCCCACGTGGTGTACACCCTCCAAGGAAGAGAGGTGCCACCTGAAACCGACCAGCTCGTCATATCCAGGGATACTGGTTTCTGGAGGGATTTCGGATATGGAATGACGTGCCAGTATAGGTAAGTGATTTTAAATCATAGCCAATAAATAAAGCTATATCGTCCAAGTAATAGATGTTCTATCTAATCCGTAACAAAGTAGGTGTATGTTACGGTTATGGTTAGGATAAGTATAAGTTATGTTAGATTAGATTATATCAGTTACGAAATATGTAGCTTTATCTACTAGCGTTGGGTTGCAAAATATTAGACACATAATTTATTACTCTTATTTTCTGTCGTAAATTTCTGTTTTCGTCGCAGAAGATACACCATAGTAATATATAGTTTGTCCCATTTAAAACTACCACCATTGGGATCATAGGATGAAACTTTTTATGCTTTTGTTTTTCCAAAAATTCTCATAGGGCACTGGATATGACGAAAAACTGAATTTTATTGAGGTTTTGTTATTTAAATAACTTTTAAGCTAAACCCTTAGTAATCGTGAAAAATGTTTCAAATATAAAAGTTGAATATGTTTATACGAGTACCTAACCAGTGTAGCATACGAAAAAATATATATATTTTGGCTATTTTACAACAGCGTTTTCAAAACAAGTTTTGTGGTATCAGCCATTTTTTACCTTCCGGCACCTATAGGTAAAAAATCTGTTGTGGCCAGAACAATACCTCTCGCCACTTCCTTTTTTGGTTACATAAGTATAGGGCGCGAACAGTCATGTTACATTGTTGGCCTTGACAAGCAGATGTGGGGGCCCGTTTCAGAATGATAATTAGTCAGTATGTTTCATTCAGAATTTCAAGATTTTCTAAATACACGTAGTTAATTTGTCACCAGGAGTGTGGAATTTACTTGTCGAGGAAAATAAACCATATGGAATTGGAAAATCACTAAATTTAGAATGAGAAATTATGATACATCTATATACATAATTACTAGCTATCATTCTGACATGAGTCCCCATATCTGCTTGTCAAGGCGCCCTATTGTATTTAAAATTTCTTGTATACCTACATTCTACACCAAAAATTGTACTTACATATATCTATTCCTTATATTTAGATTGTTTAATTTTAAATTCATTATATGAAGAAATTTTGTCCTCTTCTAATTTTTCGAAATGTTTCCAATTCATTGTCAGGATTGACTGAATTTTTGAAGGATATATGTAATAGACCTATAATCTTAAATATTTAACTACTAATACATTAAGAAATAATATAATGTATATGTACTTCCCAGAAAAACTCTTTAGTAATATCTATGAATTTCTGACACTGACATTTATCTGTCAGTTACAAACAGTTCAACTGGTCAACTATTTTCCATGGCATCCTTTCGGCTGTCAAATTTATTACAACAGATTATTTTATATATTATACTTCTTTTATCTCTAAATCTATGGAATATATAATAAAATATTTAAATGTATCAGATAGAGAATTTAATTTTCTTTAATATTACCACGAAAAATTTTCAAAAAATAATATTTAGAAGATTTTTTTTCAAGAATCTTCTACTTCCGGTTGTCCAATTATTACCAAAACCTTTTCAGATCTTCCCATGAATGTCCGATTGGGAAATACGTTGTTAAACAAATTTTAAGTCTTATAGTTTTTGAGTAACCGTCCTTCCAACATCCCACACACACACATACACACACACACACACACACATCCACACACACACACACACACAGACATCATCGTAAAAATGTTAAAATCGGATTGTAGGGACCTTAAAACGTGCTTATTCAATAAAATCTGGATATGCGATTTTTAGCATGAATGCAATACCTCTCTTAGCGAGAGGTAAAAAGGTATTGACTTTAGATAAAAAAATTGTTGATGAGTTTTTAAGAAATAAGCTTGTTTTAGAGTCTCTAGAATACGGTTTTACTATTTTTACGATGATGTCTGCATATATGTATGTGTATATGTGTGATGATTCTTTCGGATCGCATAACTCCAATATCATAATTCTAAAAATTATAATTTTATCGTATTCCTCAAGTTTACATCCAAAAGAAGAAGTGACTAGATTAACAGTTTTTCTTGAAAAAACGTAGATAAATATTTATTGACATTTTGTTACAAATATTAAAGAATATTATATCCTCTAATGCGGTTATATATATATATATATATATATATATATATATATATATATATATATATATATATATATATATATGATGAAATATTTGTAGCGTGTAGGCGATTAGCAGGCGTCACCTCACAGGTACTCATTCCTATCGTGGAAAGTGCATCATAGGGGTCAATTTTGTGTCACTAAATTCGGGTTATAATTAACGAATTTAACATTTCTTGTATCTAAAATATTCAAAATTATTTATATTCACTGACGGTATTAGCGGTATTTCTTAAGGATATATGTACTAATATTAATATACCAATAATTTTAAATATTTAATTAATAATACAATAAGAAATTTTAAATGTACTCACTTCCCAGAAAAAGCTTTCTGTAATGTAAAAAAAACCGTTAATTCTTGACACTGACATTTTGCATTTATCTGTCAATTATAAACATTTAAATATCTCAAGTGGTTTCCATGGAGTTCTTGGGCAGCGAGATACAACAGATTATTCTATTTTATTATATAATAAATCTCTAAATCTATAGAAAATATAATAAAAATTAGAAATGTATCAGATTGAGAATTTAAGGATCTTTATTATTGTATTAACATAAATGTTCAAAAATAATGTTTAGAAGATTTTTTTTAAGAAACTACCACTTCCGGTTGTCCAATTGTTACCAAAACCTATTCAACTCTGCCCATTAATGTTAGATTGAGGAATTTGTAGTTAAACAGGTCTTTAGTTGTATGGAATTTGTGAAATCATATCTACAACATCTTAACACACGCACACACACACACACACACACACACACACACACACACAAACATCATCGTAATTACGAAGGCGTAGAAAGAACATAAAAGAAAAATATTTATAATTGTAACTTTTATCTTGCAATTAGCCTAACCTAACCAAGTTAGTTATCACAAGGACAATATTCTAACACAGGAGAGGTAAAAGTAGTACAGGATCAATTATAGCGTAATTGACGTAAAATAATACTCTTCAGCTTCTTTGTATTCATTAATCTAAAAGAAAAAAAAGGGAACAGATACTATAGCTTTTATGCTTGTAAATTGCATGATAAGAGTCTTCTATAAACATTGTAAACTCTTTAACAGTTTTTATTACGTTTTGTAATTTATTCAGAAAGTCTTGTTTAGTTTAAGTTCTTGAAGAAAATTTAGCACAAGAAATATCCGTTCCTTCCTCTTGCATGTATTGATAAAATGAAGATCCTTAAGCTGCTGCTAAGAAATTAAAATTTATTCTATCTTTTCGTTACTCTTTATCTCCAAGTCGCCTTTTAATCTCCTGAAGAAGACTTCAACATAGATTAAACGTGTTGGTGTAAAATAAATTTTAACTTCTTGGCAGCGATTCAGTGTTTTTAATTTTATCAAATCTTGTATCATGGGATTAATCAATTTAATGCTCCCAGCTGCATTTTTATATTTTTATTTACAGTCGAACCCATTTATAACGAGCGCCAAGGGACTGTTTATATATGCTGGTTTAGCGATATTCATTATAATCATGGAAAATATATACGTATAGTATAATGTAAATACATAGCTACTCATACAAATTTTATAACGAAAATAATGTATAGGATGGAACAAATTTGAGGTTATTATATGAAAAACTGTCTTATTATGGACGCTATAGAAAATTGATGCAGGTCTTTAGTAAAGACTCTTTACGGGCCAGCTTTTTCAGGGAATATTAATAAGCACCACAGGGTATTTCTATCGTTTTTACCTCTCGCTAAGAGAGGTATTGGATTAGTGCTAAAAATCGCATAGCCAGGTTTTAGTGAATAAGCACGTTTTAAAGTCCCTAAAATCCGATTATAACATTTTACGGATGCCTATGTGTGTGTGTGTGTGTGTGCGTGTGTGTGGGTGTGTATGTATGTATACGATGTTGTAGATACGATTTCTCAAATTCTATAAGACTAAAGACCTGTGTCACAACGGAGTCCTCAATCTAACAGTAATAACAGTTTAATAAACTTTTATTAATATATCTCTAATTTTTACACTTCACCCAAATTGTGACAAGGCGAACAATAACAAATAAATAACTTTTATACACACTTCTAAATTATAGTTTCAGGATCAATATTTCAAGTTTGTTATCTTTGTTAGTCAAAATTCTGTTTAGAAATAGTTGTCATCTTTTATTAACTAACTGTTTAGTCTAGCTGTCAGAGACGCTGGACAGTTATTTGTTGACAATTAAGGATTGATATTTTGATATGAATGCCATATGATACCCTCTTCAACCCCTCAGCGATAATCCTCTCACGAAGTTAACGCTTTGTTTTTAGGTAGTCGGTGATAGACACTCGTGTCGACAAGATATGTAGTCTGGGTTTTAGTTTCTGGCGCGGGCTAAACGCCAGCCTGCTGAGATATAATATAACTAGTTAGTTTGATTTAGTTATGTTTAGTTTAGTTATCAATAATACTAAGTATAATAGTTAATAATTGATTTGTTTTAATGTAAATATGTGTAAATAAAGAAGTTAGTAATATTAATAATGTTTGTGTCCATAATGTAAGTTATCATCATCAAAGTTATGTGTGTGTGTGTGCGTGTGCAAGTGTATGTGTGTTCGTCCTTCGGTTAATCAAGTCGTGGTCATCGTTGGTAAAAGAAGTACAAGACCACCATCATCATCAGAGCTTTTGTAACACCCCCCTTGTGTTACAAAATAAATAAACGTTGCAGCAAATGATCAATGATTTTAAAAGTTTCTGTTCCGGATTCGATGTTCATTTACTATTGAGATTCGATTTATTAAGGTTCCAGAATCGAACACCGATTTGTTTTAAGTAATTAAAGAATTGTAATTTCATTCTGCAAACCGGTTAGTTTTGGTTCTAATATCAAATTATACATTCAAACAACCGGGTACCCGGATAATTTTTCTAGCAGAAGTTGAATTTAACTACATATCCATCGCTAGTCAGTATTATACTGATTTCATATCTACACAATAAGAGTATTTTATTATCAACATAAGAAAAATATTGACGTTACAATGGATAACTAAATGTTGACAACAAACGGTGTAAGGTCATTGTTATTCTCGACAGGCAAAATATTTGATCAGGTTGTTTTTGCTTTAAACAATGGTATTGACAATACATTTCACGCATTAATAATTAATCAGTGTACAGTGTACAAAACCACACAAGCCACAATCCGGGGAGCACGTAGAAAATGTTGTGGACGTAGAGTTCGGCCTAACCTCAAATCGCTGTTCACATACCAGCAGCAGCGGGTCGCGCGTCCAGCCTCGGCTGTGGTGAAGTTGCACATTCCGCACTCGTGCACGCGAATGCCACACACATCTGTTCCTCCTCCTCCTGAGGGGTGGGGGGGAGTCCAGCCCTTAGACATTCGTCTGAACTTCGCAAAACTTCCTTACTTAGAAACTACATCAGAAACATGTGGATGATATTCACATTAATTACTTCCTTCATTTATCTTTAGCACTGTCAGAAATATTTCTTCTGAGTTCCTAAGAAGTGGAGGACATCTATTTACAATAATTACGCCTTTAGATAAACACTTCTTTTTTATTTTCATCTTCCACTCATTTCTGTTTTACGTGTCGTTCTCATTCAATTCCTTTTCCCTCAAGTCTTCCGCAATACAGTCCTTCCATCTTATTTTTGGTCGTCCTCTCTTTCTTCAACCTTCTATTACTAAGCTATTCATTCTTCATACAATATATTCTTCATTTCTCCTCATGACATTTTCAAACCAAAGTAATCATCTCTCTTGTATATCTTTCTAGAAACTTGTAACACTAGAGTTATTTCCTTACCTATCTTTCCGTATCTTCCCCAACATCTACTTCAACATCCTCATCTCTGCCACTTTAATTTACTCTTTATTTATACTGACATCTGTCAATTTGAATATATTAACAATTTTCATGGTTAGCATAGCTGGCTAAATTATAAAATTTAATTTCTTTAAAATTCTTTAACTCTATATCTATTGAATATGAAGTATAATATGCAATCAAATCGTATAGAGAATAATATATTTTTTAAGTTATAATAACGTTAAATGTCAATAATTCAAATTTAACTATTAAATCTTTAAATAGGGCTACTTCCAGTTCACCAATTATAACCAAAATCTAATCACTTGTTTGTAAACTTGACGAACACGATAAAATATAATTTTTGGAATCGTGGTATTGGAGTTATGCGATCCGAAACTTTCGTCATACATACACACACATACACACACACACACACACACACACACACACACACACACACATTCATACAGACATCATCGTAAAAATGGTAAAATCGTATTATATGGACCCTAAAACGTACTTATTCACTAAGTACTCATCATTGAATTTTTTGACCAAACCTTATATAAAGGTGACGAAAGGTAAAAACGATGTAAATAAACAATAACTTTATGGTAACGGTTTGGTAGGTTGTATCAGACTATAGTCGAAATGTAAAAGGTAAAACCTTTAAAGCTACCATAATCGGAGAACAAACATGTTTCAATGTCAGAGAGAAAAACGAGTTTATACATTTCATCGTCCCTCGCATTTATGTCAGAATTGAAGTATAACAAATAGAAGAAATAAAATCGTACTCCATTTACAGTGTAGTGTGTTTTTGTTGCAGGTCTGACTTTTTAAAAGTCCGGGGCTTCGACGAAGACATAGTGGGCTGGGGCGGAGAAGATGTAATGCTTTACCGGAAGTACATCCGGAGCAACATGAAAGTCGTGCGAGCAACAGATCCCGGGATATTTCACATATGGCACCCAAAGGTATGTTCACATATGAATGTCTTTTTTAAATTCCACTCCATCATTTATTCACGTACAGTGTTACCCTTCATGCTGTTACGGAGATGAAATAACCTAAACTTTTTCTTGTTTGCGTCGTAGTAAATTTTATAGCAATTTGGAGTCAATTTTCATAGACTGGAATCGGCCACCTTTTAAATATTTGAACAGTCTGATCAAGACTTTTTGGTTTTCTGTTAAAACCATTTTCCCATTAGTTCCATGAAATATTTAACTAGTTTTGGCTCACCGTCTTTAACTGTGTTGTTAGTAATCAGACTTATTCTCGATCGAAAAAGGAATAAAACAAGGAGACTCCTCTTTATAATAAAAATGGATACGATACTAAAAAATCTGTTGTGGCCAGCAAAATACCTTCCATCTAAGATTCTAAATTTCCAGTAAAATTATTTCATAAACAAACTATACAAATTGAACTTGACACTAACATCTTCTTTAGCTTTCCCCATTCGTTACGGGTCGCTCTTTTTTATTTTCTTCTTCCACTTATTTCTGTTTTACGTGTCATTCTCATTCAGTTCCTTTACTCTCAAGTCTTCCGCAATACAGTCCTTCCGTCTTATCTTTGGCCTGCCTCTGTTTCTTCAACCTTCTATTACTAAGCATTCATCCAATATATTCTTCATTTCTCCTCATGATATTTTCAAACCAATGTAATCATCTCGCTTGTAACACTAGAGTTATTTCCTTACCTATCTTTCCATGTCTTCCCCAATATCTACTTCAACATACATTTCAATTATTTGAATATATTAGTAGTTTCCATGTTTAGCATAGCTGGCTGATTTATAAAATTTAATTTCTTTAAAATTCTGTAACTCTATATCTATTGATTATGAAGTATAAAATGCAATCAAATCGTATAGAGAATAATATATTCTTTAAGTTATAATAATGCTAAATGTCAAAAAATCTGATGTGGCCAGCACAATACCTTCCGTCAATCCTGTGTATTATGTACAAATTCCATAGATAAATTTTCTTGCGAAAGATTCTAAATTTTTGGTATTATGTGATTCTCTTTCTCGGCAACTGAATTCCATACTCATGATAACAAACAAACCACATGAAATAAGAAAATTATGAAATTTTGAATGAAAAATTATAACACTTGTCAGTTATGGATATAATTAATTACTGTCATTTTGACACAGGTCCCCATATCTGCTTGCCAAAGTCAGCAAAATCATGTTACTGCACGCGGCCCCATACATAAATTTTCTTGCAAAAGATCCTATATTTCCAGTAAAGTTATTTCATAAACAAACTATGCAAATTGCACTAGACACTGACATCTTCTTCTTTAGTTTTTCCCATTCGTTAGGGGGTCGCTATTTTTTATTTTCTTCTTCCACTCATTTTTGTTTTCCGTGTCGTCCTCATTCAGTTCCTTTTCCTGCAAGTCTTCTGCAATACAGTCTTTTCATCTTATATTTGGTCATCCTATGTTTCTTCCACCTTCTATTAATATATTCATCTCTCCTCATAACATGTTCAAACCAATGTAATCGTCTCTCTTATATCTAGAAACTTCTAACACTAGAGTTACTTCCCTTTTTCTTTCATTGATTTACATTTTATTGATACTGACATCTGTCAATTTGAATTACCTGAATATATTAGCAGTTTCCATGGTTAAGTTAGCATAGCTGGCTGAATAATGAAAGTTATATCAAATTTATTATCTTTATTCTTCTTTAACTCTATATCTGTTGAATAACAAATATAAAATGCAATCAAATCGTATAGATAATAATATATTCTTTAAGTTTTAATAACATTTAACTGAGTTTTCCAAGAAAAACTGTTAAAATCTTCAAATGAGGGTACTTCTGGTTGACCAATTATAACCAAAATCTAAACAGGTCTGCATATGGTTGTAAGGAAGAGGAATACGCAAGAATTGTAATTTTTGGAATTCTAGTATTGGAGATATCGTGCACGAAACGGCGGGGACACACACACACATACACACATACACACACACACACACACACACACACACACACACACACACGCACACACACACACACACATACAGACATCATCGTAAAAATAGTAAAATCGTATTGTAAAGACCCTAAAACGTGCTTATTCAATGAAAACTCACCACCGAATTTTTTGACCAAAGACAATACCTTCCTTACCTAGAGGTGACGGAAGGTAAAAATCAAATTTCACTGTTAAATCTTCAAATGAGGCTACTTCCGGTTCACCAATTATAACCAAAATCTAATCAGTTGTTGTTCTGGATGTAAACTTGAAGAATACGAAAAAAATTAAATTTTTGGATTCATGGTATTGAAGTTATGCGATCCGAAACTTACCTAAAGGTGACGGAAGGTAAAAAAAGGCAAGACCTTGGAAGAAATATAAAAGATGGCAAAAGATAGAAGAAATTGGAATGAATGGATTGAAAATCAACCTTAAGATGAAGAAATTCTACACCCGATTACGGATATTTAAAGGAGAAGTTAGTAATTAATTTATGAATTAAATGTTACTTGAACATTTCTCTCTACAACTTTGAAACCTCGTGAGGTGAGGTCGGCAGCGTCTAATACAAGTATAGTATAGATTTATCGGCATTACTAAAAATCAGTATATCTATAAAAGAAAGTATATTTGAAAAAGTATAAAAGCGAAATTGAATAAAGAATGCCATAATACGGATGTCTTGGTTCCGTAAGGCGTGAAAATTCAAGTTCTCTTTTAAATTCGTTTATAAAATGTAATAAAAATCAGTATTCCATTAAAGGTACTTTGACTGATGTTCCATACCATGAAATGCAGGATATTGAATTTGGTATATCCTGTGCTACTTTAAGAATGTATATATATCAACGTTATTGAATTTAGTTTATTTACTTTATAAATGTACACATGAAAGAATTTTCTCATTTTAAATATTTCATAAAGTTTAAAATAAAATGAGAATTAATTTTTAATACAATATGGAATTTTTGTAGATTCCTAGTAGAGCTACTCGACTTCGGATAATTCAATATTTATTGTAATATAAATTGATACACAATGTTTTTACTTTTAAAAACTCAAAAGTGGCTCTGTAGTAGAGAAAATAGATTATAATATCTACGTCACCATATCCCTTATTCATGATTTCAAAATTATCAATTAAAACTGCAGTTTCAATATTCTAAATTAATCCTTTTTGATGTACCTTCCAACCATATAAAAATACAACGTTCAACTATTTCGCCAGGTTTAAATTAACTCTATGCCTGCATATAAAGAGATAGGTAGTTAAAATTACCTATCCTGTGCAACAAAGGCTTTAATATTAGCATGATTTCAAACTAATCTAGCTCACTTGTAGGTTGAAAGGAATTTGTGCGTGAAATTGTGTAACGACATGAAACAGAAAGGAGCAATAAAACATTGCAATAGCACGATCGTCACTAGCGCTCATTAGCTGCTAGTGTTTGCGAACTTTTAGTTAAAATTGGCACCGTTTGGTGCAGCAGATACTCATTTCCAACTTTGTATTACAACTTGCCTTGTTAAATAACATAAAACATCTGCTCAAAAAATTTTAAAATGTAATTATAAAATATCACACTAATACAGATATTATGTAATTTTGCCTCCTACTATCATTGGTCAACGATAAATACGGATCGTGCTAAAAATCCTATATCGAAAATTTGATAAAACTTTTAAAGGTCTCTAAAATCCGATTTTAACAATTTTCGATGAAGTATATATTTAACTGTTTTTGAATATTTTTTTTTATTTTTTATTATATACAGGTAAAATATATTTTTATCTGTGTGTGTGTGTGTGTGTGTGTGTGTGTGTGTGACAAAAGTTTCGGATCTCATAACTTCAATCCCACGATTCCAAAAATTATAATTTTTTCGTATTCCTCAAGTTTACATCCAGAAGAACAACTGATTAGATTTTGGTTAGAATTGGTGAACCGGAAATAGCCTCATTTGAAGATTTAACAGTTAAATTTAATTTATTGACATTTAACGTTAACTTAAAGAATATATTATTCTCTATACGATTTGATTACATTTTATACTTCATATTCAATAGATCTAGAGTTAAAAAATTATAAAGATATTTCATAAATCAGCCAGTTATGTTAACCATGGAAACTGCTAATATATTCAGATATTTCAAATTGTCAGATGTCAGTATTAATGAATGTGGCAGAGAATAGGATGTTGAAGTAGATGTTGGGGAAAATACGGAAAGAAACGATAAGGAAATAACTCTAGTGTTACAAGTTTCTAGAAAGATACAAGAGAGATGATTATATTGGTGAGATGAAGAATATATTGGAAGAAGTAATAGAAGATTGAAGAAACAGAAGATGACCAAAGATAAGATGGAAGGACTGTATTGTGGAACACTTGAGAGAAAAGGAACTGAATGGGAACGACACGCAAAACAGAAATGAGTGGAAAAAGAAAATAAAAAATAGCAACCTGTAACGAACGGGAAAAGCTGTCAAGTGCAATTGCATAGATTGAATACCCATTGCTGGGTGTGCTACTCCGCTTTGTACACAGATTTCGGTAATGATAGTGACATATTTATATCGTTCGGGCGTTTAACAAGCGTCGAATCATTGCTGGTGTGGAGAGTGCAACATAGGGGACAATTTTGTGCCATTTAAAATTCGAAATATTTAGCGTTGATCGGGATCGAATCGGGTTCCCCAGATTCGCAACCAGACATCAGGCACGCGACAACGAGACCCCATAAGTATGTATTTAAATTAATAAAAATTAAATGGCGGGAGGTATTGTGTTGGGTCACATCAGATTTTTTATTGTAACTTTGTGTCACAATTTTCTATGATTCTTTATCTCCTCCGTTCCAATTTTTAAAAGGTGGCAACCTTAATTCCACATATTTTTAAATAATTAAATGTTTGTTTACTAAATATTGTTATTATTTTTGTTGCAGGTGTGTTCGGGAGGTCCAGGAGGCCAGCGTCTAAGCGCGGACCAATACCGCGCCTGTATCAGGTCGCGCGCCCTGAATGAGGCGTCCCACGCACAGCTCGGTTTCCTGGCGTTCCGCGATGACATCGCGGCGCAAAATCGTGCACCCTTAGGTCCTGCACCAGCGCCCGCGCTGCCTATGCCGCATGCACATCGCAAGACCACCTGATCGCCCGAGTCGCCGCACCACGATGTCTGGAAGATAGAGTTCTAGGCTAAGTATATCAGAGGAAATCTTTTGTAATGTGTTAACATGTGGATATTTATACAATAAGTTATATAAATAATAAAAATGAGTTTACAATAATCATCCAGAATCAATTTAGTACATAAATTTGGTTTATAGTGATGAGTCCAAAATTCAACCACTATATTTTTCTTTTTCAAGCAATATCAGATTTACGCTAAACGGCCCCAAATTCTACTTTCTTGTACATTTTGTATATGTTATTAAAGGCTTTATATGAATATTTAATTTAATATATATTTTTATTAGTATGTAAAATGCAAATGCACAAAATAAATAGTTCGGGTTTGGATATGACAATGACACCAACAACATGTCCAATAGAGCAATTCTTTCTCCATTCTACGCAAGTGTAGACTTGGTTTATAGAAAGAAGGTGGAAGAAAATAAAGAACAATTAATCTTAAATTTTTGTTTTTTTAATATTCTAAAAAGTTCAATAAACACGAAAACTGTTGTTATTACCTACAAGTCAAACATATAACCCCTCTTGAATTTTTTTCCTATATTTCTTGTTTGCCCGCCCTTGGATTTTGGATTAATGGCGCCCATTACACGATTTTTGATCTGATGAACGATTCTTTAGCTACTAATAACTGGAATTCCTCCAAAATTTTAAACATTTACATATCGGCTTAGAATTCATTTGTTCATAAACAATTTCGATAAGATTAATGGCAACAGTGTGTATAAATTGCCAGTCTGTACTTATTTGATGACAACTATAGTAACTTTGTCACACATTTGGGTTGTATATTTCTAAAGAGTACTAGGCATTTACATGTATCATTAAGATCTCATGCTGGATGACTAATGTAAACTCATCTTGAATGATTAATTATTTATTAAAATCCTCAATTTTACATGAGTCTAATTTTGTATGTACTTAAGTTTTTACCAGATTCAAATATTTACTGAACGAAAAGAGTAATAGTATACCTGCAGCACAACTAACACAATTCAATCTTCTTATAATAATATGAACTATTTTAGGCTATAATTTTTCACTTTGCATAAATTTCTTACTAATACTAACTACTAATATAAATATTGATATAAACAGACAATAACTTAAGGAAAATGAAAATATGTAGTTCGAGGATAACAGTAAAAAAATTAAATTATAATTACTAATAAAAGTTCCCGTCAATTTGGAATATACATATTATAAAAATAAATTTCATTGATTTTTATATAGAACTGCGAAATTATTTTATATTTTACAGTGGAAACATAAATTATAGGAAATGTGTACACTTGTTAGTAATACATATACTATTTAGTAAATGCATAAACTAAATTATTAAGCGACGACTACAACAACCAATTTGAACCCTGCTTAATATATTCTTTTATTATTATCATTTATACGAAACATTATGGGAAGGTGAAAATCTAAATAACGATCTTTACTATTATATAGTATAATATTTTAACACTTGCGTCCTTTACCGTTATTATAAATACTGAATCATCTACATTGAATAAGACTACTTTTCAACTTTTCGCAATAGGCCAACAATACATCTTTGAAAGCAAACATGCAAAATAACTGGCTGTAAAAAAGTTAAAGATTTTGTTACATAGTCCCGTCTGATGTCAACAAGCTTAGTCCAGCGTATAATATGAAGACGAAGTACTCTTACTAACAAGTGCTTGCATTTACTTAAAAACATATGAAGTAATATTTTTACAAATACATATATCCTTAATTCATGTCTCAAATATTTATTAAAAATACAACTGCACTATTGTGATACACAGACAGCAAATTTAAGAGTAAAAAAATCCACATTACAAAAGATTTCCAATACATATAAATATATTTATAAATATCAGTGAGAACTAATAAAAGTGAGTGCAAACATTTCCGAGTGTTCCTAACGTGAGCCCTTCCACAAACTGTAGATAGTCTTATTCCGAACCGAATGCAGAACAAGCCGAGTGCGTGTCTCGAACATAATATATACATTATGGTGCTAAGAATCCTCTACTTCGTCCTCATGCCAAATTCATTTATATGTGATAAGTCAAACTAATATCGTGATAATTTTTGTTACTTGTACATTATTTGATTTGTGATATTTTAGATTCGATTGTCAATATCCAAGCACATCTACGATCCTAGCTAAATAAAAATAATTTTATCAAATGTTTAAAATTCTTTTATTACAAAAAAGGGTACACAGTATTGTTGCCATATTAAAAAAAATATACGAGTACATATAAGAAAAGGTATATAAAAATTATTGCTGGAACGATCAAACTTCTGTTCCATTTTTGCAAAAAAAGTCATTAATATACTACGTAGCAAATTTAAATTTAAAAAACTTAATAAATAATTAAGAAAAAAAAACTTTCATTATGGTAAATACTAGAGTTGTAATTAGAACACCATTTGAATGTTATTATGAAACTCATAATGACACTCAGTGCCATTAAATCACTCATACGTATTAATAACGTAGGCTATGAATGAACATTTCAATGTTTCTCATTATGTCAAAAATTAAATGAAAAATTTAAGACCAATTTAAACTGTCGTAGATAAAATATGGAAGGATACACATTTGATATAGCCTCATAATGAAACTTGCGTGATTAAAACACTCGGCTCATCATCGCCTCGTGATTTAATATCACAAGAGTTTCATTATGTCAATCTGTCAAAATTTTGCTAGGATTTTCGAACAATTGCGACTTTCTACTTATATAAAACTCATACTTCTACGAATTGATGCATATTTTTTTAAATAATTTAATAACTAGACTATGACATAAAATTATGTATGTACCTCGGATGAAAAGTGTTTTAAGGTACTCACAAGTAATTAAGGCCTCGGCATTATTTTTCGTCCTAGATACATAAAATACTATTATGTTACGCACTCCCAACTAATTTACTTTAGGGGTATTAATACATTTTACATTTTTTAATATAAACGGGACTATTTTTTTAATTCTGGGTTTATTTTAAAAAGTACACAAAAACATATCATTTTTCTACATAATCCCCTGCCCTAAAAACGCATTTTTCCAAACAGATTGGGTGCTTTTTAATCCCTTCATTGTAGAAAATAGCGAGACCTTCACATAGCCATTGGAGCACAAACTTCTCCACCGCACGGTCGTCGTTGAATCGATGTCCTCCCATCGCTTCTTTGAGAGGTCTAAGACGATGAAAGTCACATTGTGACACGTCAGGATTGTAGCTTGTTCAATTCTTGCCTCATAGTGTTTGCTGTGTGAGGCCTGGCGTTGTCATGAAGCAAAATGATATTTTTCCATCGATAGGATAATTTTGTGGCATTTAGAAGGTTGCAATAAAATTGCGCATTAAATGTGCGTTGATCATTATGCGTTTATCAGTCCTCATGAGATTCCTAACCGCCTCGATGTTGACTTCGATAACACTCATCCTTTGGCGACAAGCGTGGCTCTGATTCTCGCCAAGCAAATACACGGGTCCTTAAAAACGTGTTGTCCCCGCACTGGGCCTTCAAGCTCCGCAAAATTTCGGTTGGATTTACGCCTTCCTTGGCCAAAAACTTGATAATAATCCGTTACTCCACGGAGACATGCCCTTTTTGTTCGCTCATGATTTTCTTTAATATTAAAGAGATTTAAGCGAATTGGGGTCATGTCTACCCCCTTCCTAATAGTCCAAGCTACCTGCTAATCAACTCCATACGGGTCTATGACCCCTTTGGAATTAAAAAAAAATCAGTTCCGTTTATATTTGATTCACTCTCGTAAAACTTAAAGTATTTTTTCTACAGTTACATAGAAAGAAGCCATTTGCGCTCTCTTTTGTCAACGCAAAATGTCACCTTGCCGCTCTTGCGCGACAAAGTAGAAAAAACGCTCGCTGTCCAAGTTTATAACTATACAATGTTGAGAAATGTCACTTCTTAATGAAAACGTTTAGTCAGGAACTAATGGCACTGTAGTGACACATTTACCACCTTTACAAATCAATCTGACATATAACTGGTCTGTCGGTACGTTACATAGCCAAAAAAAATGCCGCACTATTGTGAAAATAAAATAGAGCATTCATTTACAAAAACGAAAGTATAAAATGTTTAGATTAGATTGAAGCAATAGGTCAAAAAGAATGGCAAATAACGATAAATTAAAATTAAATATGAAACACGTTTTTTTCTTTATATTAATCCTTATTAATTGAGTAGTAGTGTAAGTACAAAGTGTACATTTCATTATTTTTTGTTATGGTAGCCACTGTAGAAAAAATCTTGTGTGTATTTCGAGCGCAAATGGACATTGTCGATTTCGAGAGAATGCCGCGCAACGCAGGAACAACCTCTCAATCGACAATGTCCTATTTTGCGGTCATAATACACAAATAGCTATTTTGAATTCAGTGTCATAAGAAATTCAGGGAACTAAGAAACCATTACATTGTATTAAACGATGGTATAAGTCCGTAAATCATCAAAACAAACTGTCCTTAATATTCCTGGAGAATATATTGTAATGATTAAATCATATTTTATTATTCAAAACATAACTTGACACATATTTTATGGCAGAAGAATTCATTATTTTTCCCTTTTAAATTTGTTTCGTCAGAAAAAACTGTTTCAATTTCAAATAAACAAATTTCACATTCAAATATTTTCAATTTATTTTATATTAACGTTTGAATCTTTTGTATCACAAACATTCTTTTGTGAAACGAAATCTTTACCTAGATGTTAAAGAAATGATTTTACTTTTCCTACTAAATTATTTACAAAATATATATTTATGTTTCTTTACAAAGACATTTAATTTATTCTAGCCTGAGGATTTGGGTTTGCTTGGATAAATATTTATATTTACGTAATTGTTAGTATTTATTTAATACTTCTTGTTTAAATGTAAATATAGTTTTACAATTTCTGAGCTTAAAGTTCCATGTTTATATAAGTTAAAATAAACATTGTATTTTTTTCAACAAATTGATACTTTTGCTATGTTCATACTGACATACTTATATAAATCCAGAATGATATAGGTAGGTACTTATTATATCTAGTTATTATATGGAAATAAGTTGGGGGTACATTACAAGCTGCTTAAATAATTTTTATTGTTGAGTAAAATAATAATACAAAATGTAACTAGAAAATAACATGAAATGTACAAACAATTCGATAAAGTTTTGTCTACATTGTTGTAGGATCTAATTAATACTTAGCGATCAATTTAATGACAATCAATTTTTCGTGCAGGCAACTTTCTGGCTATCAATTTTTACGCGATTAATTTACCGGCGATAAATTTTACTACAAGCGACCAATTTATGCCGACTAAATTTCCTTGCAGTCAATTTTCTGCGACCATTTGCTGGCGATAAACTTGCGCAATTCACTTCAATATCCTATTTAAATAGGACAGCAATAATGTACTTAATATTATTTAGGTACTCTAAGGGCCGGTTGTTCCATCTATAGTTAAACATTCGGTTAAAATTTATTCTATTGATAACTTCAGTTTGCGTTGTTCCACGTATGGAAGTTACCAGTAACATAAATTTTCGTTAACGGCAAGATAACTAACAGTCAGTCAAACTACCAGTTAACAGTTTTATCCAAAGAATATCATACCGAGTATATTTAATTAATACTAAATTTATTTATTTTTTACTGTCCTGAAATACCAGTTTGCATTTAATCAAAGGTTTTATATAGGTAATCTGTTTGGATTTAACGGCTTATATTTCTAAGCGAAAGTAAAATTTATTAGATAGAACAACAATACAGTATTGTTTTTCTCAACTTTTGTATTCTCTGTTCCCTTTATATAAACTTCAACAGATTTTTACGCCATGCCAGTATATAATTTGTTATTTTGCTGTATTTCATAGTTCAAAGTTACCGTCAGATGAACATAGCAATTGTTATATCCAGCTGTACAGACCTGAACATTGTACCTATCAAATCAACAAATCAGAGACATAAATAAATGATATATTGTCGTCTAGAGTTTAACGAATAAAAGAGTGCTAAAGAGGATATATACTTTATAAGTAAGTTATACCTTAGATGTAACCTTGGCAAGGTAACAATTAAGAAGCCGAATTTATGAATAATAAAAGTGTTTCAAACAAATGTCTATTTTCATTTTTAACCCCACATCATATTCATACTAATAGTGATGGCGAGTTATTCTGCTTTGAAGGAAAAGTTATGTATTGCAAAGGTGAAGGTTTCAAAATATATTCTTTGATCATTTTCCGTTATAAGACTCACAAAAGTTATGTTTATAAGTCATCGCTGCTAATAGCAATATTTTTTTATATTTTTCGAAGTATAGTTTAGCCAGCACCTTAATTTCCAAATTTTAAAATTTCATGTTAACAGATATTTTGGTATAATTAATAAATATGGACGTAGTATAATGGAACATTTAATTCTGAATAATTTTCTTCAAATAAACTTTTTTAAAAATTAATAATAAAGCCATGAATTAATGTTTTATTTAACAATAAATCCAATACAATATCAGTACGGCCATCTATAGCATAAAATTATAAACAATCACTGACATTTGTTAATATTTATATATGTATTTTCAGAAACTAATATCACAAAACTAAGGCATTAAATCGAAAAAAGTTTCAAATAAAATTTACTCAAAATAATATATTTTAGTTATTAATATATTAATTCTGTTTATTTAGTTTTTATCTGTAGAGATTTAAATGCATACATAACTAAATCATTTTCTCAAAAACAAAATATGAACAAAATAAATTATTAGCTAAAATATATGTAAAATTAAAAAATAACAGAAGTTTGTTTAGAAAATTTCTTTGTATAAAATTTTCCCTACATATAATAAACAAATTTTAGTTCTATTTATTATCTCTGAAACAAAAGCGAAAATAAAAAAAAAGCTTCAACAAAACTGCCCTTTATTTAATGAAAAAACAATTTCTGTATAACAATTTTTGTCGAAAAGTCGCTAGTTTAGCCAGAAAATGAGTTTTCTCGAATTTGTTAATCCAAAACGAGTCTACTACTGTAATCTATGATGATAATTATGAATTATTTTTTAATGTTTTGTTGTAACAAAGTACGTTGTTGTATCGTGTAAATGGGAGAAAATCAATAAAATCGACAAATCGATTGACCAATCAGATTCAAAGAAATGTGCAAATAGAAGACGCGGGATAAAACATTGTTTAAACAAACGTCATTTGATTGTTAATCAGCTGTTAAGTGTATAAGTGATAAATTTATTTATTTTGAGTTAATAAATTGTTGAAATATTGATTGTTATATGATTTTATGTATCAATTGAATTAAAACCGAAATATTTGTTGTAATTATTATTTATTTACCATATTATTTTGTTACAAAAATAATGAATACAAGAGTATATTAGATCCGAAGTGCAATTATATTTCATTACAGCTTACAGCCCAAAAGAGGAAGCGAAAACTTTGCCCAGAACTAGTTTTGAACACATGAAAATTTCCAAACCCGAATATTTTCACTTCTACAGATATTGCTTAACCAGAATTAAACAATAAAACAATACTAGTAATGGTTAGGTTATGTTACAATTTGGTTTAAAAAATAACAAATAAATATCTTTCTTTGTTAGTTTAGATAAATCCAAAACGTGTTGTGTCTGATTTTCTGGTTTGGGAATGATCAGAAGTTCTACTATTATCATCTGATATCACATTATCGATATCATCACCTTTATTTTTCCGTGGTATTTGGGTTACTTAAGTCATTTATTAAGTTGTGCACGCCTGATTACTAAGCATTACTTAACAAACTCGTGACTTAGAGGAGAAGGACAAGATAGTTGGAAGAATTCGGTATTGGTAGGTCTAGAAAACGACGCACAGAAGCATTGAAAACTCACAACTTCTTCTACATTTGAAAGAAACACTGTTAACGTTGTTAGTTACTACGGTTGCTGAGTGTTGTGTTTATATTGTTGTTACTAGGGAAAAATAGTTAATTTGGCATGTAAATTTCAATTGTGAACTTGAAATAAATATTTTTTGTTTAAACCAAATTTGTTTTAATGTTTTAGGGCCAATTTTACAATTTTAACTTCTAAATAAATAAACAATATTAAATCGGATTTTTGACAGCAATGAAAGATTTATTATTTGACAGTTTATTTTGTTTAATTCATTTCTGTTTTGTTTATTTAACTGGAAATTATAAAATTCGCACTTAAATAACGACAATATTGTTTGTAATTTTAACAAAGTTCTTCGTATTTAGAATAAAGTTTATTACAAGTCATCACCGTCAAAATTATATCGTGAAAGTACAACCGAACTTTTCCTTCCTGAAAAAATCCTACATAATATGTTAATATCTATAAAACCTGATTCTCCAAACACAAGAAAATACTTATGAAATTATAAACATATACATGACACTTAAAAGTAAACCTTCAAGTTGGTAAAAAAGTTAAAATACAAACTTCACACTAAAATACACAAAATTAACTATTTTTTTAACTGAACAGCTGATTAACAAGTCAAATGACATATGTTTAAACAATTTTTTATCCCGCGTCTTCCATTTGCAAGCTTTTTTGAATCTGATTGGTCAATCGATTTGTCGATTTTATTGATTTTCTCCCATTTACACGATACAACAACGTACTTTGTTACAACAAAACATTAACAAATAGTTCATAATTATCATCATAGATTACAGTAGTAGTCTCGTTTTGGATTAACAAATTCGAGAAAACTCATTTTCTGGCTAAACTAGCAACTTTTCGACAAAAATTGTTATATAGAAATTGTTTTTTAATTAAATAAAGGGGAGTTTTGTTGAAGCTTTTTTTTATTTTCGCTTTTGTTTCAGAGATAATAAGTAGAACTAAAATTTGTTTATTATATGTAGGGACAATTTTATACAAAGAAATTTTCTAAATAAACTTCTATTATTTTTTAATTTTACATATGTTTTAGCTAATAATTTATTTTATTCATATTTTGTTTTTGAGAAAATGATTTATTTATGTATGCATTTAAATCTCTACAGATAAAAACTAAATAAATAGAATCAATACATTAATAACTAAAATATATTATTTTGAATAAATTTTATTTGAAACTTTTTTCAATATAATGCCTTGTTTTCTGATATTAATTTCTGAAAATACATATATAAATATATTAACAACTGTCAGTGATTGTTTATACTTTTATGCAATAGATGGCCATACTGACATTGTATTGGATTTATTGATAAATAAAACATTAATTTTTGGCTTTATTATTTATTTTTAAAAAAAGTTTATTTGAAGGAAATTATTTAAAATTAAATGTTCCATTATACTATGTCAATATTTATTAATTGTACCAAAATTTCTGTTAACAAAATTTTAAAATTTGGAAATTAAGGTGCCGAGATATATTTCCAAAAATCTGTTGTGCCTAGCACAATACCTCTCGCCATTTTTTATTTCATGTTGCATAGGGCGCGAGCAGTCATGTGACTTTGTTGGAAATATTAAAT
The DNA here is from genome assembly GCA_951394225.1 of Harpalus rufipes. Classification (NCBI taxonomy): domain Eukaryota; kingdom Metazoa; phylum Arthropoda; class Insecta; order Coleoptera; family Carabidae; genus Harpalus; species Harpalus rufipes. The sequence continues at coordinate 57,602,771 of OX596279.1, forward strand.
TTCAGGACAAGATATTCATCACGGCAGTTTTATCGGGTAAGTACTGAGTAATTGTAACATTAATTTTCATATTTAATCAATTTTCATTTAAAATTCAAATATGCGGGACTACAAACGAATAATTAGTTTCACAAGTCAAATTAGGAACAATTAATTTTGGACATTAAATCAATAGTAGAATCAAGTTGTGTTTATTATATATTATTGCGAGGTGACAAATGTATTTATAAAAGTACGCATAATAATTAATTCAACGCTATTTCCATGTATAAGTATTGTTATTTGGGATTCTGTTTCAGTATGAAGTATTTTCTTTATGATTGTTCAACCGTGATACCGTTAAATTGAATTGTATTTTCGATACGAACTTAAGAAAGAACAAAGAATAAATAAACCGAGTCTTTACAAAGGATAAAATATGTTTGGAATTGAATATTTCTTGATATCTACAAATACAAGCTCGTCTTTTGACAAGCAATTTTTTTATTTGTCAACAGAATAAATATTACATACATTTATAACTATACACGATAAATACTTTTTAGTTATTATTTAATTTATACGAATATATTCTTCGTTGTTCTTAGTTCAAGAAAATGCTGGTAAATTAAAATAATTGAAGAATCTAATTCTATTAAATGAGCAAACAAAGGATCTGTTTATTACCCGCTATTGTTCAGCGAGTTATGTAAATTTATACCAATATTTATATTCATATTTAATTTTCAGAAAAATTTAATATCCTCTTACTTAATAAATTATAAGTCCTGGAGAAAACAGAAATATTTATAATTAACACTGAAATGGAAATTCTAAACAATACTACGTTAAATAAATATAAATAAATATTTCATATATTAGGAAATAAATGTGTGTTATTCACAATCATTATAGAAACAAATCGATTCCTAACCTTTTAGAGGTTGGAAAATATGTCATTTCTAACTGATACGACAATCTTTTGGGTCGGAAATAACAGATTTCACTTCCACCCCACGAGTTGGAAATGTTTATATAGGAGTTGCCTAGCAACATTGTCATAGATCCCTTTAATAAACAAATTTCAATACAGCTGTCAAAAATATTAACAAAATTAAAGGTTATAGCTGAATAATTTATTCATTATTATTTTTGACATCATATTATTTAGCGTGCAGATAAAAATAACAAGATGAACAAATATATCACAGCTTCTTATTTTTTTAATGAAAAATTAGAAATTATCTCTGGACACATTCCTTTTTAAAGTCATCATGTATATTTACATCTTTGAATTCATTACACAGTTACTATTTTCAATTTAGTACAACTGAACTTTAATTCATGCAAAATTTTACATACTGTAGCAGATTTAATTTTCTAGACTCTAGATTCCCGAATTCATAATCCATATTCAACTGCTGTATTCAAATACAATTTGCAACTATTCTCGAAAACTTGAATGAGGACGCTTAAACTTTTTGTGAGCTTTAGAAATGCAGATATGGGGGCCCGTGTCAGAATTATGTACATAGATGTCTAATATCATAATTTTTCATTCTAAATTTAGTGATTTTCCAATTCCATGTGGTTTATTTTCCTCGACAGGTATCGATGGAAATTGATTGATTAGGGCCTAATATGATAAAATACACTGATTTTCAGTGAATACAAGGTTTTGGGGACCCTCCGTGGTGCCCACACCGGTGCAGCTAAAGTGCCGTGGAAGTTACTGTAAAACACTCAAAACATTCCTGGTGACAAATTAACTGCGCGAATTTAGAAAATCTTGTTTTTTTTAATGAAAAATTCTGATATTTGACATCTATGGACATAATTACTGATTGTCTTTGTGACAAGGTTCCCCATATCTGCTTGTCAAGGCCAACAATGTCACATGATTACACGGGCCCTATACTTATGTAAGGTATTGTACTGGCCATAACAGATCTTTAAATATTAAAATAGTTACACCAAGTATACCAATTGTACTTTATTTTTCATTAAATATCTGAGCTCGCAGATGTCAAACCATTTTAGAAATTTGTACATGTGTGTTAAAACTAACATTTAAATTTCATTTCACTCTATCGTACATGCGTCCACGATAGTACCATCTTAAAATTTTAAATAGCAACAATCACAGATTTCATCTACATTTAGGGAAGAAACTTGTTTGCACTTGATGTCTACTCCAACTGTTATCCATCAGTGCACTTTGCCCTTGTCTGTCTGACTTACGAGGAACGGAAATGGCTTGCTGTTGAAACGATGGAGGTGCCGTGAACGCGTGTACCGCGCGCGATTCGGATCTGGGTTCCGTCAATTCAAATAGGAACAATCGAATTCCCGTGGCTGAGGCCCACGTATATTAGCAGCGGTCGCAAGGGCACTGCATGCAACACCGTGCACGAAACATTTCCTTCACTATTGTGCGCTCATCGGACATTAATCACCCGCCCGAACCCAAGTCCAGAGCGAGTTTTCTCAAATGCCGTGCCGTGAGTTTAGCTCGTTGCGTATCGTATCATGCCCAGAATTATGTAGTTAAGGTGCACGAAACGCAATGTTTAGTATTCAAACCCATAATTTATCAAAAATATTATTTTTACCTTAGTTTTCATATTGTGGAACTATGAAAATGAATACATTTAGTTAGAGAAATGTGTTTTTCATTTTCTACCAACGATTTTGATATCGTGGATTAGATTATTAAGATGACTGGGTAGCGGGAACAATATTAGTCAAATGTCAGCTAAAAGTAATATATTATAATTTACATTAGGCCCGCCCAGGCAAGCGACTTTTTATATAATTCACAATTTATATGAATTAAGCAGTTAGAGTAATATAATGAATGAATTATTAAAAAATCTTTCAGAACTCATATTTCAATTAAAATGATACAACCTTTTTACCTTCCGTCACCTTTAGGTAAGGAAGGTATTGTCTTTGCTCAAAAAATTCAATGATGAGTTTTTAGTGAATAAGCATGTTTTAGGGTCCCTGTAATACTATTTTAGCATTTTTACAATGATGTCCATATGTCTGTGTGTGTGTGACAAAAGTTCCGGATCCCATAACTTTAATACTACTATTCCAAAAATTATAATTTTTTCGTATTCTTCAAGTTTACATCCAGAAGAACAAGTGATTAGATTTTGGTTATAATTGGTGAACATATTATTCTCTATACGATTTGATTACATTTTACAGATGTCAGTATCAATAAAAAGTAAATTAATGTGGCAGAGATGAGGATGTTGAAGTAGATGTTGGGGAAAACACGGAAATATACGGTAAGAAAATAACTCTAGTATTAAAAGTTTCTAGAAAGATACAAGAAAGATGATTAGGTTGGTTTGAACATGTCATGAGGAGAAATGAAGAATTATATTGGAACAAGAATGAATAGTTTAGTAATAGGATGTTGAAGAAACAGAGGAAGACCAAAGATAAGATGGAAGGACTGTATCGCGGAAGACTTGAGAGAAAAGGAACTGAATGATAACGACACGCAAAAATAGCAACCCCTAACGAATGGAAAAAGTTAAAGAAGAAGAAGATGCCAGTGTCAAGTGCAATTTGAATAGTTTTTTTATGAAATAATTTTACTGGAAATTTAGAATCTTTTGCAAGAAAAATTATGTATGGAATTTATACATTATACACAGGATTGACGGAAGGTATTGTGCTGGCCACAACAGATTTTTTAGTTTTATTTCTGTTTATTTATTTAAATACGGACGTTTCGGCATTATTAATGCCAATTCACATCATCATCCTTCTCAGAAATATGGTACAATTAAATGCCTAATGAGAAGAGCTTCAGAAATTTGTCATTCAGAGAAATTGGAAGAAGAAAAGAAAGAAATTAAAAACATTTTTATGAAGAATGGTTTTTCTAAATCATCTATCGAAAAATGCCTGAAACCGAAAGACCTATTAACAATGCTAATGAAAGAGACGTATTGTTTGCTTCACTTATGTCAAAAATGTCACGGACAAGATTGGTAGAATTCTTCGTAAGAAGAACATGAATATTTCGTTTTCTCCATATATTAAAATTCGACATATGTTGACACAAGTTAAAGACGTCATCTCTCTTCAGTGATTAGGGATTTACCAGATTCCATGTGTATGGGAAAGTTTACATTGGCCAGACTGGTAGAACTATTTCTACAAGATTGAATGAACACCAGCGTTCGATCAGATTGAACCAGCCAGAAAAGTCTTCAGTTGCAGACCATGCCCTGGAAGAATTCCACCATATAAAATTCGAAGAAACAAAAATACTGGCGAGACCAACACACCTAAACAACAGGTTAACAGGTTAAGATCCCTAGAATTTTAACATTTTCCCGATGATGTCTGTGTGTATGTGTGTGTGTGAATGTGTATGTGTACGCTCTAACTCAAATACTATCGTTCAGAAAACTATAAAACTTGTATTTGTATCTTATTTATTTATAAAATTAACAAAATCTCTTTAAAACCTTAATTTTTACCTTCCGTCACCTCTAGGTAAGGAAGGTATTGTCTTTGGTCAAAAAATTCGGTGGTGAGTTTCCATTGAATAAGCACGTTTTAGGGTCTTTACAATACGATTTTACTATTTTTACGATGATGTCTGTATGTGTGTGTTCGTATGTGCGTGTGTGTGTGTGTATGTGTGTGTGTATGTGACCGCTTTTTCGTGGACGATATCTCCAATACTAGAATTCCAAAAATTACAATTCTTGCGTATTCCTCTTCCTTACAACCATATGCAGACCTGTTTAGATTTTGGTTATAATTGGTCGGCCGGAAGTACCCTCATTTGAAGATTTTAACAGTTTTTCTTGAAAAAATCAGTTAAATGTTATTATAACTTAAAGAATATATTATTATCTATACGATTGATTGCATTTTATATTTGTTATTCAACAGATATAGAGTTAAAGAAGAATACAAATAATAAATTTCACATAAATTTCATAATTCAGCCAGCTATGCTAACTTAACCATGGAAACTGCTAATATTTTCAGGTAATTCAAATTGACAGATGTCAGTATCAATAAAATGTAAATCAATGAAAGAATAAGGGAAGTAACTCTAGTGTTAGAAGTTTCTAGATATATGAGAGACGATTACATTGGTTTGAACATGTCATGAGGAGAGATGAATATATTAATAGAAGGTCGAAGAAACATAGGAAGACCATATGTAAGATGAAAAGACTGTATTGTAGAAGACTTGAGGGAAAAGGAACTGAATGAGGAATGACACGCAAAACAAAAATGAGTGGCAGAAGAAAATAAAAAATGGCGACCCCCTAACGAATGGGAAAAACTAAAGAAGAAGAAGAAAATGTCAGTGTCAAGTGCAATTTGCATAGTTTGTTAATGAAATAACTTTACTGGAAATATAGGATCTTTTGCAAGACAATTTATGTATGGGCGCATGCAGTAACATTATTTTGAATTTGTACATAATACACAGGATTGACGGAAGGTATTGTGCTGGCCACATCAGATTTTTAAAAAAATAAAAATGGAATTGGCAGATGGACATGTGTTGGCCACATCAGATTTTTTTATTTCTGAGAAAGAACATTATATTTCATTGCCTTCGTGTGTACTTTTGTAATTGGTAGGTATGATGTGCTGTTATTTATATTTCATCTAATTATATTATTTGTATGTTGCGTGTTTTATTTAAAATCATGCACCGTTATTTGTTTTTTTGCAATAACGGAAGCTCAATATGTTTTGTTGATACAACCAATGACCATTGGATAACTATTTTCTTCCGCGCATTAAAAAATTTAAGTGATGTTAATGATTTTTTATCCGTTAGTGACATTCATCAGATCAGAAATAAGCAATGACCTACTTCAGCATAAATATCGCTCTTGTAATAAAAGAGCCCACGTATCACTAATCAGGTGATTTATCATATTGCACATTTTTCCATTCATATCTGTTTCATTCTCATTAGTCGAATGCCAAATTCTTTACATATTCTGAATTCTCCACGAATACACAAATATACAGCTATACACTTAGTCCCAGGTGGAACATTATTTATCAAGATCACTACAACAAACTGTCTTGTTTCAAGGGAGGAAAATTATTAGTTTATTATTACATTAGTTTCACCAACTCACAAAATTCCCTAAATATTGAAACTACGATTTTTCATATAAAAATCGGATATGACCAACACAATACCTCCCGCCATTTAATTTTTATTATTTGTAATGTCGGCTCCGGTGGCTCAATGGATAGAGCAACGCTCCTTAGTCATGAGTGCGCTCGGGGTTCTGGGTTCGAATGTTTCTGATGTGAACCCACTCTGTAATTGGGATTTGATCCTGTTGAGGTTTTTTTTTTTTTAAGAAAAAAGAAAATACATGTATATGTATGGGGTCTCGTGGCCGCATGCCTGAGTGTCTGGTCGCGAATCTGGAGAACCGGATTCAATCCCTAACAACACCAAATATTTCGAATGTTAAATGGCACAAAATTGACCCCTCTGGTGCACTCTCCACGCCAGAAATAAGTACCTATGAGACGACGCTATAAAGGCCCACACGATACAAATATGTCATCATGACAAAGCAGATTAGCACACCCAGCAATGGGTAATATGCCGTGATGATATATTTATTATTTTTTTATATAAATACATACCTGTTTATATACTAGTGCTGGAAACTATGTACATTAAGTTCCTTTCCATATAACTATTGTTTTATTTACAATTTTCTTTTTAAAACGTTACTATTATTAATTTGAAATGATTATTTTTTTGACAGTGATATTTATCTGTCAGTTACATATATTTGAAATATGAACTGTGTAACTAAGAAATTGTGTTTATCTTTAAAACATAAACTATCAGAGTTATAAAATTCATTATTTTATTAATTTATCTATAAAATATATAGAAAAATTATTAATTCAATAATCTTTAATTTTTATAATAACATAATCGCTAAAAAAATTACATTTGAAAGTAGTTTTGCAAAAAAAACTATTTTGAGTATCTAGTAAAGTGCGATTTCCAGTTATCCAATTTACACCAAAATCTAATGGTTTCTTTCCATATTAGAATAAGTTCGAAATACAAGGTTTTAAAATTTTGCGATTGGTAGTATTTGAGCAGAGTGACCAGAAGATTCACACTCACACACACACACACACACACACATACACACGCGCGCGCACATACTCACACGCACACACACACACACACACACACACACACACACACACACACACACACACACAAACATCATCGTGAAAATGTTAAAATTGTATTCTATTGTTGTGGTCATTTACCAAAATCTCAATATGCGATTTTTAGCACAATTCCTATACCTCCCTTGCCGAAGAAAGCGGGAGGTAAAAAGGGCATAAAGGTGCAAAATATAAAAAAAAATATGCCCAGTACATGGCCTCCCGCCAATTCCATGTTTAAAATATGAATGAGATTTGAGTAAAGCATGACTTCTGGTTGATGGTTCGAAATTCTTTATCGTTGATATTTTTTTGTATACATAGATATTGTGTTAAGAATCTTATTACAAATTTCATTACCTACCTAAAAATAATAATAAAAAAACAAATTTAGAAAAAATGTTATTAAGAAATAGTGATAAGTACTTACAAGATTTATGCTTATTACGTTTTATTAGTGTATACCGCATTACAAAAGAAAATTTAAATATGTAATATATCGCTAAATATTACAATGTAAAATTTGCTTAATTAAATTAACGTAACAGAATTTTATTCATATTCTTTTTTGTAATCTTAGATTACTAAGTTAGACAATACAAAAAAACAAATTACTTATTATTACTCATAACATTGTACTTAACAATGAGAAGAATGTGTCCTTGACTTAAATTTAAGAGATGTAATTTGCTTTTTATATTCAAATTTTATTCTGAGTTAATGGTTCACAAAAGTTTTGCATTGAATTTGGGCAACAAGTAAGCCGTGACTAACACCTCCATTAAATAATTTTGCTGTCTGTGTATCCGACTGCAATTAAAACTTGTTTAAGTTGAAGTTGAGTATTAAGTACGACTATGGCGCTGCAGGAATGATTTCAATGAGAATGTATAAATGCATGCAGAACTTCAGAAAGAACGGTGAATGCATATAATTTACTACACGTACACGCGTACACCTACATATAACTTTAAATTGAAAACTCACAAATTTTGTTATATATGTTTTTACATTATTGAACTATTTTAAACAAAGTTTTCATTTATTATCGTGTAATTAAAAACGTGTATACAAGCATTCTCTGCTATTTGAAATCCAAAGTAATTAATTTCCAATAAAACTTTACAGACGTCGTATTTCGTAGTTAGTTTAAACAAATAGTTTTTGGTTAAGGCATTATAATATTTGATTGGAAGAATAACGTTAGTGTCTTATCTTAATCAATAGAGTAGAGCGGGCAGTTTATAAGTAAACTTATAAGTAAATATCAAAATAAGTACTCTTTACTTGTATTTAGTAGGAGGGACAAAAATACAACAATACAATATAACAAACAAGAGGGTTTTACACAGCTTGTATATTACATTTTTATTTGGAAATGCATGAAAAATAAGAGACGTAAACAAAAATAACATTATGTACATCAGAAAGTGCTGTGTTTAAAAAAATCTGTTGTGGCCATCACAATACCTATGGCCACTTCCGTTTTTGGTTATATAAGTATAGGGCGCAAGCAGTCATGTGACATTGTTGACCTTGACAAGCAGATATGGGGCCCTGTGTCAGAATGACAATAAATAAATAAGTACATAGATGTGAAATGTTAGTATTTTTCATTAAAAATTATAAGATTTTCTAAATTCACGTAGTTGTCACCAGGAATGTGGAATTTACTTGTCGAGGAAAATAAACCACATAGAATTAAAAATGATATTTGGCATCTATGTACATAATTACTAGCTATCATTCTGACGCTGCCCCCCATATCTGCTTGTCATGGCCAACAAATTTACATGAATGCTCGCGCCCTATTGTATTTAATATTTCTTGTATACCTACACTCTACACCAAAAATTCTACTTACATCTATTCTTCATATTTAAATTTTAATTCATTCTATAAGGAAATTTTGTTCTACTCTTCTAATTTTTCGAAATATTGAAAGGTATACTTATAATTTTAAATATTTTCCTATTAATACAATAAGAAATAATATAATGTATGTACTTCCCAGAAAAAAATCTTTAGTAATGTCTCTGGACACTGATATTTATCTGTCAGTTAGAAACATTTTAACTGTTCAATTGATTTCCATGACATTATTTGGGCTGTGAGATTTATTACAACAGATTATTATATACCTTATATTTCTTTATCCCTAATTCTATAAAAGATATAATAAAATATTTATATGTATCAGATAGAAAATTTACTCTTCTTTAATACAAGCAAGAACAAAAATTTTCAAAAAATAATATTTAGAAGATTTTTTTAAGAATCTGCTACTTCCGGTTGTCCAATTATTACCAAAATCTTTTCAGCTCTTCCCAGTAATGTCCGATTGAGAAATACGTAGTTAAACCTATATTAAGTATTATAGTTTTCAAGAAATCGTCTTTCCAACATCCTTACACACATACACACACAGACATCATCGTAAAAATATTCCAATTTTTAAGCATTCGTTGATTGGATTAGATTATTACCGTTTGAATGGAAGTATATCAGTGATGTTAAGTTGTGAATATATCATTAAACTATTGTTCAACAGAAGTAAATAAAATGATTAATATATTACATAATTTCAACAAGAAAATGCGCATATTCTGATATTTGAATAGTAAATATTATCCACATTATTCAACCGGGAGACTATGCAAAATTGTGAACGTCTAGCACATTATTATCAGTATAAAATTTAATAATATGACAATGTAAGGCTGCTCGGAAGCTATTCAGCGATCGTTACGTAATACTGATAAAAGCGTAATTACGTTACCAGTATCTATAGTGAATTTCAATTTCATAAGCTATAGTGCAAGCCGCTCAAGCTCAATTTCGAGTGAATATAAATTATATTCTACGTTAACATCTTGGGTAGTTGGAAAACAGTTAAACTTGCTTCACGATAAAATGTTTCATCTACGGAAACCAATTACAATAATAATTCAAAAAGAATGCACTTAGATATGAGCGGCAGATAAGAAGGTCACAGAAAGCAACGTTTTCATGACTCAGGCAGGGAAAAACTTATTGTTCTTATATATCAGTATCTTAATCAATGAAAATTCATTTTCATTGTTTTATGTTCTAGGATATTTCGTTCAACTATAAATAATTGAATGTTAATTACTATATCAAGGAAATATCTTCAAGCATGATAATCAATCTTAATTCCTTTACTTTACATGTCTTAATTTCATGAAAAATACATAATATGAAATACAAACATACATTTAATAACATTTGTTGTGGCCAGTACAATACATCTCGCCACTTCCGTTTTTGGTTACATAAGTATAGGGCGCGAGCAGTCATGTGACTTTGTTGGCCTTTTTTAAGATCACGTGGTTAGTTTGTCATCAGCAGTGTGGAATTTACATATCAAAATTTAGAATGAAAAATTATTATATTTGACATCTATAATTACCAGCTATCATTCTGACAAAGGCCCCCATATCTGTTTGTCATGGCCAACAACGTCACATGACTGCTTGTATTTAACATTTTTTTATACCTGTAGTCTACACCAAAAATTGTACCTACTCTTCTAATTTTTCGAGATGTTTCCAATTCATTGTCGGGATTGACAGTATTTGTGTAATATACCTATAATTTTAAATATTTAACTATTAATACAATAAAAAATAATATATTATGTACTTCCCGGGAAAAGTCTTCAGTAATGTCTCTGGATTTTTGACACTGACATTTATCTATCAGTTGCAAACATATTAATTTTTCAATTGGTTTCCGTGGCATTATTTGGGCTGTGAGATTTATTACAACAGATTATTTAAAATAAATACAATAAATATATCACGGCATATTACCTATTGCTTGGTGTGCCAATCAGCTTGTACACAGATTTTGGTAATGATGACATATTTGTACCGTGCGGGCGTTTACCGGGTGTCACCTCACGGGTACTTATTACTGGCGTGGAGAGTACACCACAGGGGTCAATTTTGTGCCATTTAAAATTCATAATATTTGGCGTCGGTCTATACTCATAGGAGTATAGATAGCATCATCAGATAGAATTTTAAATCGTGCATTGCACTTATTTGCGCAGTACGACGTGAAATAAAAGGACAACATAATTTATGTAATTTATTTGTATGGTCATTTACATTTAATTTCATGATTTTAAAAATGATATTATTTGCGGCTATTCAATGAATTACGTACTAATTATAAAACACATTTAAAAGTTGTCATTACACATTCGTGAAGCCGCAGAGCACAGAGGACGAGTTTACTATATAATTAGCGTTTTTCTGGTATTACATGTGATTTGACACGCTTCAATATTAATACCAGCATTCATTGTACTTCACTACGTACAGTACTGAAAAAATTAGCATTTACAACGTTTTCAAACAAATACTCGTAATATCTTATTGTCTAGAATCGAATTTATTTTTACCTCTGACTAAGAGAGATACTCGATTCATGCTAAAAATCGCACATCCAGTTTTTAATGATTAAGCAGGTTTTAAGGTCCCTACAATCCTATTTTACAATGATGTCTACGTGTGTGTGTATGTGTATGTGTGTGTGTGTGTGTTTGTGTGTGTGTGTGTGTGTGTGTGTTTAGCTACGTTTTTCTCAATCGGGAAGATCTGATTTGGTAACAATTGGGCATACTTTTTTACTAAAGCACAACGTTATATACAGTGTCCACATTAATTTTGATAATTTTCAAATATTTTCCATTAAACTTTCCTCCCAATGTGTCAGCTTAATGGAGGATTACATGCATCAATAATTTGACATTTCACCAGATGTGTGCAAATTTTGTAATTATAATTGCTAGACATGTTAATTTAAATGACAATTATCTATATGGACGGGTATTTTTCATTAAATTATATTTAAAAGTTTATAAATAACTCATCATTTGTGGGAACGCGGTATTTAATTAGAACAAAACCCAAATAATAATTGAAATGTAGTGTTTGTTATACGTAGAGGGAGAGGAACTGTAGTACAGTGCTTCTCAACCTGTGGTATTTTTTTTTTTAAGTTCGTCACCTTTAGGTAAGGAAGATATTGTCTTGGTCAAAAAATTCTGTGATGAGTTTTCAATGAATAGCACGTTTTAGTGTCTCTACAATACGATTTTACTATTTTACGATGATGTATGTATGTATGTATGTGTGAGTATGTGTGTGTGTGTGTGTGTGTACACGTTTGTGTTAACAAAAAGAATACTAATAATACTGTTAATTGTGGGTAATTTCTCGACTGTGATGAGGATTAGGTGTTCAGTATTTATTCTTACTTGTCAAAGTTTCGGTGCACCCTTGCACCTTCTTCAGGATCTATAACAATTATACAACAAAAATCTAATACATACAAAATAACATGGACATTATCTCACTTACAGTAAGATCTTACAAATTGTTATAATTCATACAAACAAAATACATTCATACAAAACATTCAGTTATTTTATTAAAACGTACAAAAAATTCAAAGAGCATTCACAAATCCATTTGCTCTAAAAACGGCAATCGAATAATTCAGAAAATAGTCGGAAATATCCTGTGTAAGGATTCTGGTAACATCATTGATACGGACTCCTATTGGTCGTCTGTACACCAATAATAATATAGCAAATTGTAGAAATTTAAATAAAATGTAGGGAAATTAATGAAACACCATAATATACGCTGTTAAGTTCTTCAATATCAGTTCTTGCATTAATTTTATTGCAATCATTCCTGGTATGAAACATACGTGTTTTAGAGCAAATGGATGTGTGTATGCTCATTGAATTTTTTGTACGATGTTTAATAAATTAACTGAATGTTTTGTACGAATGTATTTTGTGTACATGAATTGTAACAATTTGTAAGATCTTACTGTGAGTATGATAATATCCATGTTATTTTGTATGTATTATATTTTTATTTGTTGTATAATTGTTGTAGACCCTGAAGAAGGTGCAAGGGTGCACCGAAACGTTGGTATAGTAAGAATAAATGCTGTTTGACTGAACTTTCGAGTAATTGTTAACACCTAATACCATGTCTTGAAATTAACTGTATTCGGTCTCCAAAGGCAAAACTTTGGGATTCATTTTATGTTCTAAAATTCTTTTCACAGCACCGAACTAAAATTTAAAAGTGAATCCTCCTTAGATTAAGAAACTAATTTATCGTGTTAATTTCTTATGCATAACCATCTTTTGTGGTGTAGGTAAGTTGGTGGTATCGCATCCGCAAAACAGGTTCTCGTATTTGTGAAGATTGGGAAGCACTGTGGTAGCGTGTGGTGCATGTCAGCGTAACAATAGCAACAGGATGCGAAGCCATGGGCCATGACTGGTCTGCTCTGGCCAGTGACCGCAGCTCCGCACTCGAATTTGTGTCATTGGAAGCCGCGACTGCCACCAATTAACGCATCGCCCACCTCCGTGACCTTGCTCTCCGTTGCATCCTTCGGGCCAAATGCGCCCAATCTTCTCAGAATCTCATTTTACTGGTTAATTATTTGTACCAAATTCGTTGCTTCATAAAATTGTCTTTTATATCTTTTTAATTTCGTCAACAGTCTCATAATGACATTTGTTATAATTACAGAATTACTAGCCAAAATTATTGTTCTTGAGCGTGTAACGAATTTAATTCTTATAAAAATTCAATATTAATAAATAATTTCTTAATAAATAAATTTGTCTACCGTCAAGCCATTTGTTGGAAAACAACAATCTGTCCACAAAATAGAACAATCTTAAATTTAAGTTATCAGATACTACACTAAAATTAATCTTCGACTAAAATAGAAGCATGTACCGGACATTATTATTTATTTAATTATTCGAAAGGTTAGTAAGTACAACATACAATATGCTTTAGAAATTCTGCTTAATTTAGTTTATATTTTATTTAGGTACTGATTTACGCACACACACACACACACACACACACATATATATATATATATATATATATATATATATATATATATATATATAATCCCGGTTAACCGAACTCGGGTCAACCGAAACCTGGGTTAACCGAAACAATTCCACGTATAATTATCAGTTCCACGAATGATTATGTAGCCCCACATACTGTCCGGCTCCTTCATTCCACAGGCGGGCAGTAGCGACGAGGAGCTAGCACGGGGCTCGCAAATGAATAGTAGAGTGGAACGTAGGTTTTTTGTGCATGTCTTTACGTATTGTTGTGAGATGGCATCTAAGCGGAATCGTGTTGTGATTTCTATTGCGGATAAATTAGCTGCTATCAAAGAAGTTGCAAACTTATGTACATACTGTACTTTATCTAAAAACTGTAACTACATATGTATATTACGTAATGTACATTGTTTCAAAATAATTCATTTCTCCTACACACCCATTTTAGTACATATGTAGGCTATTTTTAGATGTTAATGGGTTAACCGAAAAAATCGTTAACCGAAACGGCTGCGCCCCCTATATTTCGATTAACCGGGGTTCCACTGTATATATATATATATATATATATATATATATATATATATATATATACATCCACGCATACACACACTCACAGACATCATCGTAAAAATATTAAAATCGTATTTTGGGGACCCTAGCACGTGCTTAATTATTAATATCTGGATATGCAATTTTCAGCATGCATCCAATACCTCTCTTAGCGGGAGATAAAAATAAGCTATTAAAAAGATATATTTAAGTTTGCGTGTACAATGCAGACTTGTACTAAAAGTTGTCATTCCCGCAGCCATTGGTGTGCATTGTAGTCAAAGTTAGTAAGATGTTAACTAATATATAATCAGATACAAATATTTCGGGGTTAATAATTAGAATAGTTGAGAATTTCAGTACAATGTGTATTCTAAACAATACCCATAATGAACCAAAATCTGTTAGATAATTCCAATTAAATTCCATACGTCAGATAAGTTTGACCCCAGTTGAAGTAAGTTGGGAGTTTCTTATCGATCAAGTAGTTTTGGCAGTTGATTACATATTGTCGGAATAATTATATATAACTAGACATCACGTACGTAAGACGTTTCTATGGCAATGGCAAATGGATTCGCCTTCATCGGCGTGTGTTGCTACGGGTTCAAGTTGCTTTGGTCGTCATTACATTACACGTACACATGCTCTTAACAGCGATTTGCAAAAGTGGATTGTATATAAACAGGCAACTGAAATTACATGATTATTAACAACAATTTCACTCCGCTTGCAAACATATTAGTAGCAGATATGTTGTAGGAACAAGTTTCATTACTGTTACTGTCAATCATTTTATAAATGAGTAATATAATTCAACGTTTGGATAACTGTAAATTTAAGCACAAGATTATATTGATTATTATCACACATTATTTGCTGGTTACTTTTAGCGAGAATTGATGGCTCAGCGAATTTCATTTCGTAATTTAATACAATCACAATGTAGTGTGTGTTTAACTAATAATAAGTAAATGATAAAAAAGATCATGAATATTAATAAAATAGTATTTAAAAAATCCGATGTGGCCAACACAATACCTCCCGTTTAATTTAATTTTGTTTCATGTAAATACTTAAAATTAAATTAAAATACCAGGTTCGATTCCGACTGACGCAAAATTTCAAGTTTTAATTGGCACAAAAATTACCCCTGTGGTGCACTCTCCACACCAGCAATAAGTTCTTGTGAGGACATCTGATAAACGCCCGTACGGTACAAATATGTCATTATCGTTACCGAAATCTGTGGACAAAGCAGATTACCATACCCAGCAATGGATAATATGCCGCGATGATATATTTATTTTATTTATTTATATATTTACCTATATTCATTTGTGTACAAAGCAAATTAGCTCACCCAGCAATGGGCAATATGCTGTAATGATATATTATATATTTTTATTATCTTAACCATATTCCTACATATTTACTTATGCTGGAAACTGTATTAAGTTCCTTTCCATATAATTATTGTTCCATTTACTATTTTCTTTTTAAGTAGAATTTTTGGTGTAAAGTGTAGGTATACAAGATATGTTAAACACAATAGGGCGCGAGTAGTCCTGTGCCTTTGTTGACCGTGACAAGCAGATATGGGGGGTCGTGTCAGAATGATAGCTAGTAATTATATACATAGATGTCAAATATCACAATTTTCATTCTAAATTTAGGATTTTGCAATTCCATGTGGTTTATTTTACTCAATAAGTAAGTTCCACACTCCTGATGATAATTTAACTACGTGAATTTAGAAAATCTTGAAATTTTTAATGAAAATTCTGACATTTGACATCTATGTACATAATGGTACAAATGGTAAAATCGTATCCTAGGGACCCTACAACGTGCTTATTCATTAGAAACTCCCTATCGATTTTTTTGACTAAAGGTGACGGAAGGTAAAAATAAGTTCAAGTACTTGTTTACATTTGTACAAGAATAGAATGCAAGTACGTACTCATATGTATCAAATATGCAAATTAAATCGTTCCTTTTTAAACTTGTCATAGTTAGCATAATTTTACATACGAATAACATCCAGTGTAGTGCAGGAATAAATCCATTATATGTAAGAAAAATGAATGAAGAAATCTTATGCAAATATGATGTTCTTCTGTGTTCCTACACATATAAATGAAAAATAAGCGGCAACGTACAACACAAACTCTTTTGTTGCTACATGCAACTGATTAATTGCTGTTATTCACACAATTTCACGACAAATTTATTCATATTATGCAGCAGTGCACTATAAAATAATAATCATCAAACCTTGTTAACGTTTTATATTTGTCGACAAATTATTATGAAGATGTAACTATTCAACGGGTTTAATTCAGCACTTTTCTTTAACTAAAGAAGCTTATCTAAAAATAACAAAACTTCGGCTCAATATCTGCAAATAAATGTACCGTAAAATTTTTGAAAGATGTCCGATCAAGGTCGTTTACGAATTGTATGAATTCAGATTTTTGCTCCGCCCATTCTGACAAATTCAGTATTGTCGTTTGCTTAGTTTTTATCAGGGTACGTAAGATACTACTGTTATTTTATTATTATAAAAATATATATTACAGTAAAAGCATTCAAAATTCAAAAATAAGTCAACTGGTAAGTTTATAAGCAAATGTAAAACCAAATATGTTAAAAATAAGATAATGACACAATGTCAGTGTCAGTGACTCTGACAAAACATAACGTTATACGTACGGCTATGAATCCAGGTAATGTATCTGAAATAATAAATAAACTTACGTTACAGCGAAAGTATTATCAACAACGAGCATTGTTTTAAAGTGGAATGCCCTAACTTAGTCGAAGCAATATGAATTTTTGAAAGACAAACGTGTTATATCCATCCTTATCGCACACTCTTATAGCCTTTTCAAATGAAAGAGATAAATGTATGCCTATTTGTTAATTCGGTCGTGATACAGATGACCTTGATCGGACATCTTTCAAAAATTTTACTATACGTATCTATAAATTCATTTTTTCTACAGTCTACATAGAAAGTAGCCATTTGCGCTCTCTTTTGTCAACGCAAAATGTCACTTTGCCGCTCTAGCGCGCCAAGTAGAAAAAAAGCTCGCTGTCCAAATTTCTAACTATACAATGTTGAGAAACGTCACTTGTCTACATTTTTAATGGAAACGTTTAGTCAGGAACTAATGGCACTGTAGTGACACATTTACCACCTTTATAAATCAATCTGACATATAACTGCTATGTCGGTATGTTACATAACAAAAAAAAAAATGCCGCAGTATTGTGAAAATAAAATAGAACATTCATTTACAAAAACGAAAGTATAAAATGTTTAGATTAAATTGAAGCAATAGGCCAAGAAGAATGGAAAATAACGATAAATTTAAATTAAATATAAAAGACGTTCTTTCTTTATATTAATCCTTATTAATTGAGTAGTAGTGTAAGTACAAAGTGTACATTTTATTATTTTTTGTTATGGGGAGGACCCCACTGTGGCGACTGTAGAAAAAATCTTGTGTGTGTTTCGAGCGCAAATGGACCTATTTTGCGGTCCTAATACACAAATAGCTATACCACTGTATAGGTTTTTCAAATACTAGTAAATTCATATTAACGTAATACGTAATCGTATGTGTTTTATTTGTTTGAGCAGATTTCAAATATGTATGAAGATTAATAGTCACACTAAAATATCCTTAATTTGACAAACAATTTAGTTGGACTGCTTTATAAACTCCTGATAGTAAAGTTGGCAAGAATTCTAGAAAAGAAAAAGTAAGGGGTAAAGTGGATTTCTGGTAAACATCCAATTTTTAAATACTTCCGCCATACTTTTTTTATAAAAAGAAAATGAAATTTATCCACTAACGCGCTACCTTCATAAAGCCACCGTTACGTTTTGTTTTTCGCTGAAGATAAGCGGTTTACTTTGTTGTCTTTGCATAAATAATGTCTGCATAATATAATCCAAGAACTATTAGATTCTGCACTTATACTAAGAAGACGAGTAACTATGATCGGTGGAACGACCTGCGTGCTTTTAAATTATATATGTCGCTAATATGTATATTTTCTTGACATCTGGAATCAGAGAATGTTGCTTTTTAAAAAAATACATGTTTTGTCTTCATTATAGTTGCAACTAGATTGTAATAAAATAGAAAAATTATTAATAGTCTAATATTACTAATTATGAATTAAAAATTCCATATTAAAAAAGAGCGCAATTTTGATGGTGTATAGGACGTCTTGAATGGGACAAAGTTAATACCAGTTTAAATATTGAAGAATATAATAAAATAAAACAATATTTGGGTTTAATTCTGTATTTTTTTTATTATTTAAACGAGGTTTCGACAGCAAAGTGCTGTCTTCATGGGTAAATAACAAGAAAACACATGTAGTCAAGACAACATGTTCACAAAATGAGGGTAACCTAGATCAAAAGTTAATTGAAATCATACAAAGATAAAACAGAAAATTATGAACGAATAACAGGTAACCACGAAAATAATATTTAGAAGATTTTTATCTGCTACTTCCGGTTGTCCAATTGTTACCAAAACCTTTTCAGCTCTTCCCATTAATGTCCGATTGGGAAATACGTAGTTAAACAGATATTAAGTCTTATAGTTTTTGAGTCATCGTCCTTCCAACGTCCCACACACATACACACATACACACACACACACACACACACACACACACACACACACACACACACACAGACATCATCGTAAAAATGTTAAAATCAGATTGTAGGGACCTTAAAATGTGCTTAATCATTAAAATCTGGATAAGCGCTTTTAGCATGAATCCAATACCGTTCTTGGTGTTATTCCCACCAAATTGTATGAAAACAAAAACTTTTAAATATGATTCACTTATTTTGTCAATTTTTACTTAATCGACTTAATGTCAAATTGTTCATGTAGAACGAGTGAAGCTGTTAACTATTTGTTTATATTTACACACACGTATAATCAATTTAACGTTTATTTACATACTATGCCCGAGACTAATTAAATTAGTCAAGGATTTCTACGCATTCGTTATGTACTAATTTCATGTATAGTTTGTTATTTCATCATGTTTTGTTTCTACGGCAAATATTATTTTAATTTAATTGATTATATTACTTATTTGGAGATGTATTAGACAATGTATAGTTAAGAATTGTATAATCCGTTTCTTCTTTGCGTAACAAATAAACTTCTATTTTTTATTCTATATTCTGCAGTATTATACCACAAAATGTACCTGCAATCCTGAAAATGTATGGTTATCGCAATAACAACAATTTCATAAATAACGTTGTCTGACTGTCCCTATGCATTTACTAAGTGTTACTTATACAATATTCATACCTCTAAGAGCATTGGTCGATATACACGATTATATGTAGGACAGTAGAGACCTCTAAGACACAACCGGTGTCATCTCCCCATTTTTCAGATCGTCTTCGCTACGCTCTTTTGTTAGCGACGCCTTCGCGACATTATCTTCAAGTGTATCGTGTCAACCGGCGCATTTAAAATTTTTCACTTTACACAATATTTAAATATAACGCTTACTGCGATTTTTCTTCCAAATGGGCATAGGAAAAGACTCATTTATTGCAGTGATCTTTATCAGATATTATTTAAATTTACTTACTTTAAAAATGAATGATAAATTTAGGTCGTTTTACAAGTGATGTTGAGCATAATTGCACTAGAATTAATTTCCTGTTAAAATTATAGGTTGTAAAAATTCAGGCTAAGGTTACTGTAGTAAATCATGTGTATAAAAATGTGATTAACTGTATAAATATTGCAGTGATTTATACAAAATAAAATGTCTTTTTTATCGTTTCTATCTCTCGCTAAGAGAGGTATTGGATTCATTCTAAAGATCGCATATCCAGATTATAATGAATAAGCATGTTTTAAGGTCCCTACAATCCGATTTTAACATTTTTATGATAATGAGTGTGTGTGTGTATGTATGTGTGGATGTTGGAAGAACGATTTCTCAGACTTAATAAATGTTTAACTACATATTTATCAATCGTACATTAATGGGAAGAGTTGAAAAAGTTTTGGTAGCAATTGGACAACAGGAAGTAGCAAATTCTTCTAAATATTTTTTGAAAATGTTTGTGCTTACTAGTATTAAAGAAGAGTAAATTCTCTATCTGATACATATATTTTATTATATCTTTTATAGATTTAGAGATAAAGAAATATAAAGTATATAATAATCTGTCGTAATAAATCTCACAGCTCAAACAATGTCATGGAAACCAATTCAAAATTAAAATGTTTGTAACTGACAGATAAATGTCAGTGTCAAATTCCAGAGACATTACTGAAGACTATTTCTGGGAAGTACATACATTATATTATTTCTTATTGTATTAATAGTTCAATATTTAAAATTATAGGTATATTACATATACCTTCAAAAATACTGTCAATCCCGATAATGAACTGGAAACATTTCGAAAAATTAGAAGAGTAGCACCAAACCCCTCATGCAACGAAAGACTAAATAAAATTTGAATTATTTGTGGTAATAATTTCTAAACTAATTCTGTAAACATTGACACGAGGAACATTTTTATAGCAGAAATATTATTTTAAAGATTGCTAAAAAAATAAATATAACTACATTTATTAAATTCAACCTTTCACATATTTTTACATATAAATGCACATGAGGTAAAAAAATCTGGTTCTATTTCTGCCTGGTTCATTGAGATACACTCTAACGATACACTGATAAATTTAATTATGCGAGCTTAACAACGAAATCCGAGGAGTTACGTCTGCTGAATCTAAGCGCAGTACTAATGATCATATACAAATGTTTGCTTAATGAAATGAAACGTACCCTGAAAGATAATAATTTAAAGCAACAGTCACATATTGTTAATTCCGACCTTGAGTGAAAAAAAAAACGAGCTCGTTAGTTCGTTCAACCTATGAACTGTTGGGAAAATATCATCGCACGTATCACTGTTCATATCTGACATTTTCTATTTCGTCAAGTATGTCAATTGAAATACTTTTATCAACTTTTAACTGGTCCACAAACGAAAATAGACTTAATCACTTATCTGATGGATGTTTCTCGTACTGAAATACTTTGAATTTCATTCCTAATTTATAGCCCAATGAAATTGTAATTCAGTCCTAAGTGAGTGTTGAACAATTATTTTATTTTATTTTCGTAAAAATACAATACAGGACAAAATATTACAAGACATTTTATTATTCCGAAATAACAATTATTTGGGCGTCAATATTTAAATTCACAATACATCATTGAATTATTTTTCTATTGAATGTTTTTATCTCGAACCGATATTAACCGTTATTTTAAACGGTCATCCGGAGCATATATTTTTAGGTTTTGAAATTCCAATTATATCACTACAATGACTTTTTTTACTTGACGATAAAGCTGAATGTATACGGTGTTTTGTGTTAAAGTATTGTTCATTACATTAATTTGGGTGTCATATCAGTGTATAAATGGACAGACACATAACATTCAATAACAGTCAATTTAAATTTGGAATATTTTAAGTACCTGCGGATATGGAAACCCAATTTCAACATACATTTTTCATCAGTTTTAGGTAACTCATTCTAGTAAAATTATTTTGACATTACTACAGATTGACTGAATAGATTTAATACAAACAGTATATGCAATAAAATTTTGATTTTACTATAAATAAAACATTTGACCTCAATTATTTTCATGTGATTTGAAGACTACAATTAAAAAAATCTGATGTGGCCAGCACAATACCTTCCGTCAAATGTACAAATTCCATACATAAATTTTCTTGCAAAAGATTCTACATTTTTGGTATTATGTGATTCCCTTTCTCGGCAACTGAATTCCATACTCCTGATAACAAACAAACCACATGAAATAAGAAAATTATGAAATTTTGAATGAAAAATTATAACACTTGTCAGTTATGGACATAATTAATTGCTGTCACTTTGACACGGGTCCCCATATCTGTTTGCCAAAGGCAGCAAAGTCATGTCACTGCACGCGCCCTAATTTTTTTGCAAAAGATCCTATATTTCCAGTAAAGTTATTTCATAGACAAACTATGCAAATTGCACGTGACACTGACATCTTCTTCTTTAGTTTTTCCCATTCGCTAGGGGGTCGCTATTTTTGATTTTCTTCTTCCACACACACACACACACACACACACACACACACACACACACACACACACACACACACACACACACACACACACACACACACACACACACACACACACACACACACACACACACACACACACACACACACACACACACACACACACACACACACACACACACACACACACACACACACACACACACACACACACACACACACACACACACACACACACACACACACACACACACACACACACACACACACACACACACACACACACACACACACACACACACACACACACACACACACACACACACACACACACACACACACACACACACACACACACACACACACACACACACACACACACACACACACACACACACACACACACACACACACACACACACACACACACACACACACACACACACACACACACACACACACACACACACACACACACACACACACACACACACACACACACACACACACACACACACACACACACACACACACACACACACACACACACACACACACACACACACACACACACACACACACACACACACACACACACACACACACACACACACACACACACACACACACACACACACACACACACACACACACACACACACACACACACACACACACACACACACACACACACACACACACACACACACACACACACACACACACACACACACACACACACACACACACACACACACACACACACACACACACACACACACACACACACACACACACACACACACACACACACACACACACACACACACACACACACACACACACACACACACACACACACACACACACACACACACACACACACACACACACACACACACACACACACACACACACACACACACACACACACACACACACACACACACACACACACACACACACACACACACACACACACACACACACACACACACACACACACACACACACACACACACACACACACACACACACACACACACACACACACACACACACACACACACACACACACACACACACACACACACACACACACACACACACACACACACACACACACACACACACACACACACACACACACACACACACACACACACACACACACACACACACACACACACACACACACACACACACACACACACACACACACACACACACACACACACACACACACACACACACACACACACACACACACACACACACACACACACACACACACACACACACACACACACACACACACACACACACACACACACACACACACACACACACACACACACACACACACACACACACACACACACACACACACACACACACACACACACACACACACACACACACACACACACACACACACACACACACACACACACACACACACACACACACACACACACACACACATACAGACATCATCGTAAAAATAGTAAAATCGTATTGTAAAGACACTAAAACGTGCTTATTCAATGAAAACTCACCACCGAATTTTTTGACCAAAGACAATACCTTTCTTACCTAGAGGTAACGGTAGGTAAAAAAATATATAAAATTCATTTTGTCATACTGGTTTCTAAAGCAACAATTAGCAAAAGGGCTTTCGACTGAATTTTCGTTTCTGTAGTGTAATAGTGTGCCCATGTTCCATCCATGGTTATGAAACGTCGTCTAAAATTTTTCTTAAACAACTCCAATTATTCTGCTGAAGTTCAGGCTTGAATGCGCTTTTGCTTCAAACTGAGTAATTGCGGCTCCATCTTATGCACATTTCTCTCATGCCCAGCTCGTTATGTAAAATATGAACCACACTTTCATAAGAGATCCCTATGGCTTCCTTAATCTCACACACTTTTATTTGGCGATCTTCCAGAACCATATCGTGGACTTTATACATAATTTCCAGTGTGGTAGGCGACTTTGGTCAACCTGAACGTGTTTCGTCACAGGTGTGTGTCCAGCCACTCTTAAATTCCGAAACCCTGAAACTCACAGTGGAAAAGGAAGGTGAAGCATTCCTAAAGACAGCATCCAACCAGGTTTTGATCTCCGTTGCCGTCTTTCCTTTCAAATGAAAAATCTTGATCACCGCACGAACTTCGTTTTTATCCATTACCGATTTAACGCTAGATTGATCGATACAAACGCTTGTCAGAATTAAACCGATTGACTGATTGTATTGAAATTTCTTGACAGTTTCTATGAAGAGTTAATAAATAAAAGAAGTTCTCCGTAATTCCGGAAGGCGGGATAAGTCAATAAAAACAAGTTTAGAATAAAAGCATTATAAAAATATGCAGTAATCTGGAAATATTCCTGTTTCCAACAACTAGAAAGAAAGTTTGCAGGCGAACGCCATATTTTCACGCCATACTCTTCGCCCATATAAATTTTCTTTGTCATCCCCTCATTACTTATTCTTGCCACATGTTCAATCGATTCTTACCTACTTCCCCTACAATATTTTCAATCTTACACTCTTTATATATTCATTCTTTATCCTGTCTCTTCTTAGTGTCCCGGCTCCTTTCACATGGATGCTTAACTTATTCAGACACCGGCGAATTTTTGCTTCCTCCACATATCAAATATTCTGCTCAAATTCTTTTATAGACGAGCATTGTTGCCACGATGGATTATTGTACGTGAATATGCTGATAAAAAGATCTTTCGTCTGTTTACACACTTTTCATATGGAAATCGCGTGGAAGTTACTGTAAGATATTTGATGAAAGTTATTAAGAGAATAAAAGAGGCACGTGGTTGAACGTTTTATCTGTTAATTGTTGCGACATTTTTGTCAGTAAAAATAAGTATTTTAAATTTACAAAACACAAATACGTACAGTAAATTTTTACCTCACGCTAAGAGAGGTATTGGATTCATGCTAAATTCGCATATCAAGGTTTTAATGATTAAGCACGTTTTGAGGTCCCTACAATTCGATTTTAATATTTTTACGATGACGTCTGTGTGTATGTGTGTGTGTGTGTGTATGTGTGTGTGTGGGGCGTTGGAAGGACGATTTCTCAAAAAATATATGTTTAACTACGTATTTCTCAATCGGACATTACTGGGAAGAGCTGAAAAGGTTTTGGTAATAATTGGTCAACCGAAAGTAGCAGATTCTTAAAAAAATATTCTAAATATTATTTTAAAAAAATCTGATTTGGCCAGCACAATACCTTCCGTCAATCCTGTGTATTATGTACAAATTCAAAATAATGTTACTGCACGCGCCCATACATAAATTGTCTTGCAAAAGATCCTATATTTCCAGTAAAGTTATTTCATTAACAAACTATGCAAATTGCACTTGACACTGACATTTTCTTCTTCTTCTTTAGTTTTTCCCATTCGTTAGGGGGTCGCCATTTTTTATTTTCTTCTGCCACTCATTTTTGTTTTGCGTGTCATTCCTCATTCAGTTCCTTTTCCCTCAAGTCTTCTACAATACAGTCTTTTCATCTTATATATGGTCTTCCTATGTTTCTTCCTCCTTCTATTAATATATTCATCTCTCCTCATGACATGTTCAAACCAATGTAATTGTCTCTCATATATCTAGAAACTTCTAACACTAGAGTTACTTCCCTTATTCTTTCATTGATTTACATTTTATTGATACTGACATCTGTCAATTTGAATTACCTGAAAATATTAGCAGTTTCCATGGTTAAGTTAGCATAGCTGGCTGAATTATGAAATTTATGTGAAATTTATTATTTGTATTCTTCTTTAACTCTATATCTGTTGAATAACAAATATAAAATGCAATCAATCGTATAGATAATAATATATTCTTTAAGTTATAATAACATTTAACTGATTTTTTCAAGAAAAACTGTTAAAATCTTCAAATGAGGGTACTTCCGGCCGACCAATTATAACGAAAATCTAAACAGGTCTGCATATGGTTGTAAGCAAGAGGAATACGCAAGAATTGTAATTTTTGGAATTCTAGTATTGGAGATATCGTCCACGAAAAAGCGGTCACATACACACACACATACACACACACACACACACACGCACATACGAACACACACACACACACATACAGACATCATCGTAAAAATAGTAAAATCGTATTGTAAAGACCCTAAAACGTGCTTATTCAATGAAAACTCACCACCGAATTTTTTGACCAAAGACAATACCTTCCTTACCTAGAGGTGACGGAAGGTAAAAAATTGTTCTTGCTTGTATTAAAGAAGAGTAAATTCGCTATCTGATACATATACATATTTTATTATATCTTTTATAGTTTTAGAAATAAAGAAATATAAGTTATATATAATACTGTAATAATTCTCAGAGCCTAAATGGAAATTCAATTCCATGTGGTTTATTTTCCTCGACAAGTAAATTCCACACTCCTGGTAACAAATTAACTACGTGAATTTAGAAAATCTTGAAATTTTTAATGTATGATACGGGTCCCCATTTCTGTTTGTCAAGGCCAACTATGTCATAACAGATTTTTTTAAACATGTCCTGTCAAGGTCATCTACGAATTGTATGAATTAGGATTTTAGCTCCACCCATTCCGATAAAATCATAGTAATGTCGTTTACTTATTTTTTATGAGGGTATATAAGATACTACTGTTATTTTATTATTATGAAAATATATATTACAGTAAAAGCATTCAAAATTTAAAACTAAGTCAATTGGTAAGTCTATTAGCAAATATAAAGCAATATATGTGAAAAACACGATATTGACACAGTGTCAGTGTTAATAACGCTGACAGGAAATAATGTTATTCGTGCGACTATGAATCAAGGTAATATATCTGAATTCATAAATAAACTTATGTTACATCGAATATTGTAACAAACGTGTTATATCCATCCTTACCGAAGAAGCTTGTAGTCTTTGCAAATGAGAAAGATAAATGTATACCAATTTGTTAATTCGTTCGTCATACAAACGACCTTGATCGGATATCTTTAAAAAAATTGACAGTACGTATATTCTATTCCTTAATTGAAAAGAGGAACTGTTTAATTATTATAATTAAAAATGTTGCACAGTATTTAATATCTTACTAATTACTATGTGAAGAATTTGAAGAGGATGTAGTAAGAATGTTTCTTTTGCCTTAACCTTAACATTATATTATTTTAAGTGCCATTAATTTCGTCTTTGTTTAAAATTTTTATATATGTACGAGTATGTAAGTAGTTCGCACATATATTAGTTAGGTACGTTAATTAACATAATCTTAAACATTGTTGAAATGATTTATAATTCGTCGGTTATCATTGCGGTCAGAAATCGTCAGCCAGGTGGCAAGGACTCACAACAAAATTGTCTTTTGTTTAATAAAATCCTTTTGTAACATCTTAAATAATTGAGAGTAAGGTTAATTTTCACAATTACAACCTTATGATCTCCAAATTTGTTACATAACAATACTTGCTCAATTTAGCAACCCAAATATTGAGTGTATAAATCTCATTGATGTTAAATATCCCCAACAATGAAAATTAGTATGATGTATGCGAAAGTTTTAATTAATTGATGACTCTGACAGACACAGTTGCAAATAATATTGTTTCATAGCAAACAAAATGAAAAACTAGTTGCAAAGCAATTCGTGCATGTCAACTTGTTATATGGACATTTCATAAATATTTACCTCATGTAGGTAAATTAAACAACATGAATCATCTATATTGTCTCGAATTTTTCAATATATGTTGCTAATCATCGCTCATATTTATCGTCACTGAAATTAATAATGAAAATTGGACACCCACGATTTCATAAACACAGATTGCATTCTTTATAAGCAATATAAATATATTATTTTATATACAACCGATAAACAATGTTAACTTTATTCTTAACTAAATCATTAATTAATGTGTTTCATTATTTACCGAGGAAAATAAAAATGACAAGTATTCTATAGGGAAATAAACCTAAAAAATATTTTATTTTCTTAGTGTTCAATTGTTAATTGATATTGATTAACAGATAAAAAATATAATAATTAATTTTCTTCAATTATTATTTAATTTGAATATACTATAATCTTCTCTTTTGTTTATAGTCAAGACTATTAATGTTTATTGCATGTGAAGTTGGACTAATTACTATAAAACTATATATTGTCATACGTAATATAACAAATGATATGATTATCATCGATGATATTCTCGAGTGAAACCGAGCAATATCTTCGATTATTAATCATATCACGAGCTTATATTTAATAAGAGAATATAATGAATTTTTGAAATCTAACCTAACCTAACTTTTGATATACATATTCATATTGTATTAAAACATGGTACTTACGAGTTTTATTTAATATTTTGGAGTTTGAATTATTATAATTATTTATTTTTATACTCAAAAATTAACTGTCAATGTCATAAATAAAGAAAACAAATCCCTTAGTGACGACTATAAATACGGTGATAATTTCCTTGTTTTTTATCATCGCTGTGATAGACATGTAACTAAGGAGATTCTGAATGTTGATTGGCGGAAAACATGTCACGTGACTAAGGAATTATATTCTCAAGAATATATGGACCGCAATATATGCATTAATTTAATATTTTGACCTGTTATCGGCGTCCATCTTGCACACTCATACAGACTAGTCATCGTCGGACTGGCCCTTTGGAACGCGTTCGCCTAAGTGATATAAAATATAAATTGTCATTCTAATCACAATTATCACAGGCCGGCATTATCATTTAATACAATAGACAGGGGGGAGATACGTATATGGTTCGTCCCCGACCTATGAGAGCTTAGCTTACGCTCGCACTTAGGTTTTCAGACCTTTCATGGAACCCAGCCTCTCATCTGGTGTTACTCCACTCTTTAGAGTACACGACTCTATGAACCTAGGGTTATCCCAGACAACCCCTCGGATAATAGGAGAATACTACGTATGTTTGCGGCCACAACCAAATAATACAAATGTATATCTCACATATACCATGCGTATCATATATACAAATAGTGTACAACGTAACAATCAGGCATCTGGTGATGCACACCTAAACGCCATACCTGTACTGTAATTAGAATAACCGTGAGCGTGACGTGAAATTCAAATGCTTTATAATTTTTTAACTCTGTATCCATTGGATATGAAGTATAGAATGCAATCAAACCATATAGAAAATAGAATATTCATAATAACATTAAATGTCAAAAAATGATATTTCAATAAAAACTGTTAAATTTTTCAAATGAAGGTACTTCCAGTTGACCAATTATAACTAAAATCTAATTACGTCTTCATATGGATGTAAGGAAGAAGAGTACGAAGCAATTATAATATTTGGAATTGTAGTATTGAAGTTATCGAACAAGAAACTTTTGTCACACACAATTTTTTGACCAAAGACAATACCTTCACCTTCCTTACTTAAAGGTGACGGAAGGTAAAAAAAAATAGTGGGAGACCTCAATTAGAATAAAAAAAAATTACTTCTTCCCATGCATAATTGTAGAATCGTTAAATATGAAATATTGCATAGTTTAAAATTGTAATATCGTAAATTTTGCAAAAAAACTGACATTTCAACATAATTACATTTCATTTATCAACTTCAGAGTGATATGCATACAAAGTGATATTCCATCTCATACATAGATCCAATACATTAATAATGACAGCAATTAATTAGCCTATAACCTGGTACAACCCCTTAATCCATTTAATGATAACTAACCCCACGCACGTTGGGAGCGGAACACATGTGCAGGTAAAGTTTCCAACAGCAGCACGGAGCACGGCGTCCTAGCGGACGGAAGTGGAAGTTTGCTTTGTCCTCAACTCTCCACCTGTGTTCAACACCGAGACCAGCGGGTGTTAATCACCAGCCAAGGATACACGGTGATGGGCAGTGTCAACAGGGCCTCTGTTAACACCAATATGATTCATTTTCCATGCTATGATTTGGGTAATAAGACTATGAAGGTAAATGACTGCTGTGGACAAATAACGTAAATGTGGTGACATCATCGGGAATTACTCTCACGGGTTTGATTTGGGTAATTATTTTTAATAATTTGTCAAATCTATTATCAAAATTTGGGTTACTTAATATGTCGAAGTCTGTTGCTAAAAATCGAATATCCAGATTTTAATGAATAAGAACGTTTTAAGGTCCCTACAATCCGATGTTAACATTTTTACGATGATATCTGTGTGTGTGTATGTTGGAAGGACGATTTCTCAAAAACTGTAAAACTTAATATCTGTATAACTACGTATTTTTCAATCGGACATTAATGTTAAAAAGGTTTTGATAGCAAATGGATATCCGGAAGTAGCAGATTCTTAAAAAAATACAGAAGATTAAATTCTCTATATGATACATTTAAATATTTTATTATATTTTTTATTGATTTCGATAATATATAAAATAATCTGTTGTAATAAATTTCTCAGCTCAAATAATGCCATGGAAACCAATTGAAAAATGTTTGTAACTGATAGAAAAATGTCAGTATCAGAAATCCGGAGACATTACTGAAGACTGTTTCTGGGATTAATAGTTAAATATTTAAAATTATAGGTATATTACATATACCCTTCAGAAATACTGTCAATCCCGACAGTGAATTGGAAACATCTCGAAAAATTAGAAGAGTAGGACAAAATTTCATCATCAAATGAATTTAAAATTTAAAAATCTAAATATAAATAATAGATATAAGTAGAATTTTTGGTGTAGAGTGTAGGTATACAAGAAATATTAAATACAATAGGGCGCGAGCAGTCATGTGACTTTGTTGGCCTTGAGAAGCACATATAGGGGCCCGTGTCAGAATGATACCTAGTAATTATGTACATAGAAGCCAAATTAAATAAAATTGACTTTTGGACTTCCATAATCTTTATTAATTAACAAAAACACAAATTGTCACAACGTTTCGGTAGCTGATAACTGCTGCCGTCATCAGGTGAATTGATACTAACTAATTCCTAATATACCGAGTCTTATATCTAGTGTTATGAGGGTGGTCAAGCGTGGTTGGGAGTTCAAGTGTATCTGCTGATCCATGATTGGTTGTTGTCTCCTGCGCAATGGACTGTGGCGGTTCTTCAATTGGTGGTTCCTTGGTTACAATCTTCAATGAGGTGTTTTGAGAAATGATCTTCTTCCAAACTGGTTTGATTTCTACACTGGCATGGCTGAAGACCTTTTCCCGGTTTATCATGATGTACGCGGCCTCTTTAAACTTTCGTTTGAAAGTATGATCCTCTTTGGAGATGATTTCCGCGTTGTCCCATAAAATTCTATGATGGTTTTCCCATGCGTGGTCTGCAATTCCGGATTTCGATGTTACTCCTCTTGTTGTATGCCGTGTGTGTTCCTTCATCCTGATATCCAGTGGCCTCTTAGTTTCGCCTATGTACACTTTCCCACATTCACAATCCACCTGGTAGATTCATTTTTCAGATCCCGCTGTTTTCGGAGCTGCCATGGAGGAGAGTAGGTTTTTCAGTGCTGTAGTATTTTGGAATCTGGTGGTAATTCCGTATTTTTCACCTGTTGTTTCTGCCCTGGTGTGTTGTGGTGTTGGTGCCTGGTGATGATTGCCTTGATATGTTTCTCGGGATATTCATTTTCTCTAAGGTTGTTCTCTATTTCTCCAAGTTTGACACTGTATTTCTCTTCCGTACTGCAGTGGCTCCTAACTCTGTCCAATAAGGTCCTGGCTATTCCAATCTTTGTCGCCTGTGAGTGGTTGAACTGGTAACTAAGATACCTCCTTGTATGTGTTGGTTTCAAAGTTAAAGAAGCCAAATATCATAATTTTTCATTCTAAAAAAATGTGGTTTATTTTCCTCGACAAGTAAATTCAACACTGCTGGTCACAAATGAACTACTTGAATTTATAACGTTTTATACGTCATATTATTAGTATTCTGACATTAACGTAATAAAACGTTACGTCTTTATTCATCTCTTGTTTCTAATTCCATGGCTAATACTATTAAATTGTACTTCCGTGAATTTTCAAATTTTATTTCTGCTGTTATGAAGTAGCCAAAATGATTTTTTATTGATTCGGATATAGAAATATTTACAACATCCATATGAAACTTTTTGTTTAAAATAATTAGGGCAGCAATACGTACGGAAAAACTGGTTTCCCATGTTAAACGCCTATGTTTCGTTTTCCTTGATACACTCTGTATATGTTTTTATCTTCTTCTTCTTATTTTAAAAAACATACTGTTCTATTTAGGAGTAGTTCAGTTTAGTACGAGGTAAGATCAGTTCATTTCTCCCCTAAAAAGGAAACGCTCAAAGAATAGTTTGCAAAAAAATTCTGTGTGGAATTTGTAAAAAATACGTAGAATTGTCGGAAGTTAATGTGTTGGATACATCAGTTTTTCGTGTAACATAAATATTTGTACCTTGTAGCTTTTCAAATAACAAGCATGTCTATTCTACTGCATGTGAGCATGTGGTAATAAATTTTCATCTCCTTGTAACCGTAGTTTATAACATATCGACATCTCACGCACACACTACATTATCAATGGTAAGCACCGACAAATTATCACAGTAATGAGATTGTACCTCAGTACAAGTAAAGCATGCGCCTTGTTCATTTACAATTTATTACCTAATATAGTCTCTCCTCATACCAATCTATAACATACTCGGAAATTTATGTGGAGTGGTAGTTATGAGTAAAAACAAATATTATCTCAAATAATTATTGCGAACGCGTACAAAGCAAAAGTTATATCTCGTGGGATTCCGAGTGAAATGCATAATTCGCAAACTGGTCCTACACATGCATGTTAATTATGCAGAGCGACCGGATACCCTGTATATTAAATAGAAACAGCGACAATTTATTGTGGGGTGAATATTAATTCTATGTGAAAATTAGCTTTATGCGAATGAGTGTATGTATGAGCGCGCAAGAGATCAAAGTTTTTATTGCCTATTAAATTTTAGATTCAACTACGTTTATAGTCCGCAATCCAATTTCGTTTTGTATCTGCATTAATATATTCGCAAATTTATTATTAAGTTATTCACGAAAACATTTCAAAGTATAAGTGATAATATGTAGAATAGTTGTAAAATTTATATCATTAAATGTATAATCACATAATATATGTAAATAAGCGTGATAAACATAATAAAGAGGAATCTCTCATAAGCGGACAGCACTGGTCGCCGATTATTTGTCCGGTTAGGTGTCCGTTTGAAGGGAAAATGAAATTAAGCAGTTATGGACAAAAAATACATTTTATTTTTATCTCTCGCTAAGAGAGGTATTGGATTCATGCTAAAAACGCATATCCAGATTTTAATGATTAAGCACGTTTTAAGGTCGCTACAATCCGATTTTAATATTTTTACGATGATGTCTGTGAGTGTGTGTGTCTATGTGTATGAGTATATATGGGGAGGTTGGAAGGACAATTTGTCAAAAACTATAATACTGGGAATAGCGGAATTTTTTAGACAACCGGAAGTAGCAGATTCTTAAAAAATATATTCAAAATATTATTTTTTCAAAAATTTATTCTTGCTAGTGTTAAAGAAGAGTCAATTTTCTATCTGATACATATAAATATTCAATTATATCTTTTATAGATTTAAATATAAAGTATTATAAGGCGTATATAGTAATCTGTTATAATAAATCTCACAGCCCTAGGAAGTACATACATTATATTACTTCTTATTGTATTAATAGATAAATAAAAAAAAAAAAATATATTTCATCACGGCATATTACCCATTGCTGGGTGTGCCAATCTGCTTTCATACACAGATATCGGTAATGATGGAATATTTGTACCGTGCGGGCGCTTACCAGGCGTCACCTCACGGGCACTCATTGCTGGTGTGGAGAGTGCGCCACAGGGGTCAATTTTGTGACATTAAAATGCGATGTAATTTTTGGCGCCGGTCGGGATCGAACCCGGGTCCCCAGATTCGCGACCAGACACTCAAGCACACGGCCACGAGACCCCTGTGTATTAATAGATATATATTTAAAATTATAGGTATATTACGTATACCCTTCAAAAATACTGTCAATCCCGACAATGAATTGGAAACATTTCGAAAAATTAGAAGAGGACAAAATTTCTTCATAGAATGAATTTAAAATTAAAAAATCTAAATATAAAGAATAGATGTAAGCACAATTTTTGGTGTAGAGTGTAGGTATACAAGAAATGTTAAATACAATAGGGCGCGAGCAGTCATACCACTTTGTTGGCCTTGACAACCAGATATGGGAGCCTGTGTCAAAATGATAGCTAGTAATTATGTACATAAATGCCAAATATCATAATTTTTCATTCTAATTTTAGTTATTTTCCAATTCCATATAGTTTATTTTCTTCGACAAGTAAATTCCGCACTTCTGGTGACAAATTAACAACGTGAATTTAGAAAATCTTTTTACATAATTACTAATTGTCATTCTGACACGGGCTCCCATATCTGCTTGTCAGGGCCAACAATGTCACATAACTGCTCACGGCTTATACTTATGTAACCAAAAACGAAAGAGGCGAGAAGTATTGTACTGGCCACAACAGATTTTTTAAAATTATATTACTAAAGTTTCTTCAAATAAAAAGTTAGCAATACTGAGCAAGATTGTTGAAACATTTTCTATCCTTTTTACCTTCCGTCACCTTTAGATAAGGTTTGGTCAAAAAATTCAATGATAAGTTTTTAGGGAATAAGCATGTTTTAGAGTTCCTATAATACGATTTTACCATGATGTCAGCTTAGTAGTAAAAGGTAGAAGAAACAGATGAAGACCAAAGATAAATGGAAATGATGTATTGCGAAGGACTTAAGAAAAAAGGAACTGAATGAGGACAACAAGCAAAATAGAAATGAGTGCATGAAGAAATTCAAGACTAGCAACCACATAACCAGTGAGACAATCTAAAGAAGACGGTGTCAGTATCAAATGCAATTTACATAGTTTTCTTATAAAATAATTTTACTGGAAATACATAAATCTTTTGCAAGAAATTTTATATATGGAATTTGTACATAATACAACGTGCTGACCACATCAGATATTTTCAAATTATTATATTTCACAGTTATTAATTAAAATAATATAACAACATATCTCAACATATAATTTGGCTCAATCACCTGTCGTACAAAGTTAAAGATTCTTAACCTTTCTGCAGACCACTACAGACCAGACAATAAAAACACCTTCATGTTAAAAACCATGACTGTATCATTTCAATATTTAACTTATTCTTCCAACAAAAACTTTTTTCCTCAGATCATTAAACTGTCGCAGGAACTTGGTGTGGTCCGCGGTATGAAGATGAGCGTGCGGTGTAATTGCTGGTGGAGGTCGGTGGGTTCGACTCCCACCCACCATGCCATCAGGGTCCGCGGACAGGTGATACGCTTTATAAAATAGCCGGGAGTCCAGCATTGTCTGCTAGTGGCAGACGCAGATCTGTAGCAGTGAGTGAATAGTGAGTGTATGGCACTGACACAGTGGCACTAACATGGGGACGATAAAGGTAGGGAAAGTATTAGTGACAAAAATTATATGATTTGTATTAGTTCCTTATTTCAATATTCATACGCGTTAAGAAAAGTACTTCTGCACTTAGTCTGGAAAAGTATTTTAGTACGAAAAAAATATATAACAAATAGATCGACTTATTGAAATTATTAACAGTAACATTTTTACGTTTATTCTTGACCTTTTTCGTGCCTGTTTTGCGTGCGCAAAGTGGTTCATTTCTTGACAGTGCGAACAGACCGTGTAAAAAGAGTCACATTTTGCGCAAGTTGAACAAAAAATATCGTGTGTTACACAAATATAAATTGAATAAATCGTTTTCGTATTTAACGTAGCACCTGGATGTTGAATATATTCTTTATTTTATTACAATGCTAATATATTACAGGGTGTTTATTAAACATAGGGCAAAAATTGAAGGGATTATTCCCTGGACCATTCTAAGATGATTTTTGAAA
Source organism: Harpalus rufipes (assembly GCA_951394225.1). Taxonomy (NCBI): domain Eukaryota; kingdom Metazoa; phylum Arthropoda; class Insecta; order Coleoptera; family Carabidae; genus Harpalus; species Harpalus rufipes. The sequence goes on from OX596279.1 coordinate 57,639,707, forward strand.
AGTCGCTTTGTTTCGAAGATACAGGGCGAAAAAAAAATTCGACAAAATCAATTTTGATATTTTTCAAATTATTAATCTAGTAACAGCAGGCAAGTTATGTGTCAAATTTGTTGAGACGTTTGGCTGTTTGACGTGTATTTTCTGTCTATAATACTTTTGTTAGTGAAGTCCTCTTATCATGAATAGCTATACGAACACCGAGATGACTGACATGCATTCATTTATGGACTTGCTGATGGCAATTCATTACAAGCTAGGTGGATTCTTGCATCGTAGCTGGAGATAGTCATTTTCAACAGTACTTGTAGATTAAGAAACTTTACATGTAATTTTTGGTATTAAATGTTATTGTCGAATTTTTTTTTTGCCCTGTATCTTCGAAACAAAGCGGCTTTTCAAAAATCATCAAAGGATAAAATCATCTTAGAATGGTCCTGGAAATAATGCCTTCAATTTTTGCCCTATGTTTAATAAACACCTGTATATGTATATATATAAAGATCGCGAAAGGGTCAATTTGTAGGTACGTACTACACAAATATTTTTAAAAAAATTCGACTACAATACAACATCAAGTCTTCGAAAGTATACGAGTATATTTTAAGAAATAAATATCCGACCGTTATATACCACATGTTTCTGATATTCATCCATTGGCAAGTGTATCTTGAGTTTGTTTTATTTTTCGAATGCTGGCGCGTAAGACTTTGTTGTATCAGCGCATACAAATCTGTGTTTCTTTTTACTCCGGGCAATCACCCCGCTTGTATCGTCTTAAATCTAACCCTAAATACATTGATTCGATAAATATGCTACCACAAAGGACATTAATTAAATATAAACTCATGAACACTTAAGGGAAATAGATCAATCGATTTATAGTAAGAGGATTGATTCTATTATTAGATGCGACAAGTTGTATCTACTATTGAACATTTTAGAAAATAAATGTTGGCACAGTGTCAGTGACACTGACAGAAATAACGTTTTTCCTATGGCTATGAATCAAGGTAATATATTTGAATTAATAAATAAACTTACATTATAGCAAAGTATTGTCAACAACGAACATCGTTTTAAAATGGAATGTTCTAACTTAGACGAAACAATTTGAATTTTTAAAAGACAAGCGTGTTATATCCATCCTTATCGGACACGCTTAAAGTTATTGCAAATCAGAAAAAGATAAATGTATGCCAATTTGTAAATTCGTGATACGAGTTGTGGTTATTATATTTGTGCATTTTAGTAACCAAAGTTAATATACTGAACAAGAACAATAATTATGAATAATGGAAAATGATTTGTGTAAGTTTTATAATATCACCACCATCGACTTTATAGCTCAGTTCTCGTCCGCGTTAAAATATCTATGAATCTCATGAATTTTTCATAACTTATTTCTTTGTATATTTTGCGTATATGTACAAATCCTCGGTTCTATTCATACTGCGTATAAAGATTGTGCTAAGAGTGGTTTTGACAACTCGAATGCGTATCAGATCGAAGTCAATTATTTATCGGACAAAAGCGACCCCTGTTGTTCACGGTCCACAACTTCTACAAAGCGGTCTACAAACTGTTTGATTTATTTTACAGCAAGTTGTACTACAAATTATTTAGACCAATAAAACAACTGCGTTTTGCTCGGACATATAAACTGGCATGGAATCAGTCAGTTAATATCGTTCAAGTTAACAGTAACAAAATTGTTAACAATTACTCGAAAATTCAGTCAAACAGCATTTATTCTTACTATACCAACGTTTCGGTGCACCCTTGCACCTTCTTCCGGGTAATCTTACAAATTGTTACAATGTACACAAAATACATCGTACAAAACATTCATTTAATTTATTAAACATCGTACCAAAAAATTCAAAGAGCATACATACATCCATTTGCTCTAAAAAATGACAACCCTAAAGTTATTCAAGGGTGAACCGAAACGTTGGTAGTAAGAATAAATGCTTTTTGACTAAACTTTCCAATAATAATTGTTAATACCTAATCCACATCACAGTCGAGAAATTTACCCACTATAATCAAGTTTGAAACTCAATAACTAGCATAACCAGGCACATATGGCACCGGAGGGTTGTCGGATTATTGAAAATGCCGGATTACTGGATGTTTTACGGGAGTAATTGAAAAACATTACAAGAGTTCTAAAAACATATTTAGATCGGCTAATTTCACTTCGATTCGAGGGAGTCCACAACTTCCCGTGAACTGCCGGATTACTAGATTTGTCGGGCTTTTGAAGTGCCGGATTATCGGGTTGTACTGATCCTAAATTATGCTTGAGATGATAGTTTAACTTTATAAATTATCGTACAGATTATTGTTTTTGTTTAATTTTGTATAACAAAATAAAATACCTGATGTGACCTTCCGTCAATTTTGTTATTTTGTACAAATTCCATACATAAATTTTCTTTCAAAAGATTCTCCAGTAAAATTATTTCATGAACAAACTAAGTAAATTGCACTTGGCACTGATTAGCTATTTCCATTCGTTATGAGTCGCTCTTCTTGATTTCTTCTTCTACTTAATTCTGTTTTACTTGTCGTCCTCATTCAGTTCCTTTTCTCTCAAGTCTTTCGTAATACAGTCTTCCATCGTCTCTGATCCTATATTCTTCTACTATTACTAAGCTGTTCATTCTTCTTCCAATATATTATTCATCTCCCCTCATGACATGTCCAAACCAATGTAATCGTTTCTCTTGTATATTTCTATCACTCGAGCCAATTCCCTTATTGTCCTACTCCTTACCCTATCTTTCCGTATCTCCCCCAATATCCATCTCAATATCCTCCTCTCTCTACCACATTCACTCTCTTATAATTGACACTGACATCTGTCAATTTAAATTTTCTTAATATAGTAGCTGTTTTCATGGTTATAGCATAGCTGGCTGATTTACAAAATTTAATTTCTTTATAATATTTTAACTCTATATCCATTGAATGTGAAGTATAAAATATTCTATAATAATTATGATGTTAAAATCTTCCGGTTGACCAATTATAACCAAAATTTAATCAGCTATTCATATGGATGGAATACGAAAGAATTATAATTTTTAGAGTTGTAGTGTTAGAGTTATCGTCTATAAAAAAATCGTTACACACACACACATATATATAATATTAACTATTATTATTTTAAGTTTGTGTTCACGTAATAGTCGTGTATATGTAAAAGTCGTGAAACGACCAATTGGGCAGTTCGTAATAAACCTTCGAACAGCACGTTAGTTTTTCTATCGTTTTCGAATTTACCTTTTATTTCCACGTCTTAATACAAGTGACGTCACAAGTCACAGCCATCTAAAATTAAGGTAGATAATTACTATTTTAGAGCCTGTAGCTCGAAAACGGTGCGTTTCCGGATATGAGTTCATTAGTAAAAGTTAGTCTATTTCCATCCCCTACACATCTAATTTGTAACACGTATTCATGAACATCCTATATTTAAATAGCATATTATAACTTTTCTGCATACTTTTATGAAAAACTTATGAAGGTCTTATTACTAAATTATAAGGTCTAGTGTATACTAGAAATAAATAATATTATAATAACAGATAATACGGTTATTACTGGAAAATGTATTATATAATATTTATAGATGCTTACTTTTTATATAAAATTAATTAAAACTTATTTAATAATTAAATAGTTTTCTGGTTGTTGACTAATATAATTACGTAGTACTAATTTAAATTAATTTTGAAACTAGGAAAAACAAATACATCCACATTTTCAATTGCAGACAGTTGTAGCAAATATGACTAGTTAGTGAACTTTTAATAATTACTACGTGTTGAATATTAAGTAAAATATGGTTTAAAACCATAATTATTTTCCTAACTCCGCAATGACGAAGCTGCCGTTCCGGTAGATGCTACAGAAACAAAAACACTCATATATTTGTTAGATTAATAAGCACATAACACGCAATAATATACCGCAGGATGGAATAAATAAATCTACACTCATATTTAGTACTGAATTAACTCTTTGATACTTGGAAATGGTTTCTATGAGGCACATACAATGATAGAAAAGTCTCTGTACCAAAAAAAATCGCATATCCAGATTTTAATGTTTAAGCACGTTTTAAGGTCCCTGCCTACAATCCGATTTTAACATTTTTACGATGATGTCTGTGTGTGTGTGTGTGTGTGTCTGTATGTAGCAAAAATATCTCCGGCTACAACACTACAATTTTAAAAATTTTAATTCTTTCATATTCCTCTTTACATCCATAGGAAGAGCTGGTTAGATTTTTGTTATAATTGGTCAACCAGAAGTGCCCTTATTTGAAGTTCTTAATAGTTTTTCTTCAAATGTGTCAAATGAAATTTACACAGTACATACAGTGTTATAATCTTCGTTGCCAGAAAAACGGCTTGTTTTGTACTTAGAGTTGTATTTAAGTTTTTTTTTCTTTTATATATATTTAAAGATATATAACAATGTTAACTATTTATGTATTTTTTTTAATTGTGGAACATAGATAAATGCGAAGAATGTTTTGATATGCGGGACAATTCTCTCGGACTTACCCTACATATATAATAGACGCAATACTTCACATAAATTTAATTTACATATTCCCAATATTTTCATATTATTACCTTGTAACACCAGTCCAATGCGGCTGCCCAAGTTACCTAAAAAACGAGGTAACACCCCTACGTGGCCTCCAACCTCCCCTTGCAGCCACCCCTTACCTCACAACTAACCTTACCTAAAATAAAAGTGGTATTACTATATGAATATGTCAAAATTTAAATATACTTACTTTTAATTTCTTTTTTCATTATTTCACTTCACTAAAAACTAATCTTTTGTAAAATTCAGTGAATAAGCACAACCAAAATATATTATCAAATGAATGTTATAAATATATTTATCTTTAAACAAAAACAAATTAAAATTACCTCTATATGAATGGTACTGAAATTTGACATCACCGAAAACTGGGCTAAACACCCCTAAGTGGTCTCCAACCTCCCCTTACAACCACCCCTTACCACACAGCAAATCTTACCTAAAAAGAAAATTGTTGTTGATATATGAATAAGTCAAGAATTAAATATACTTACTATTTAATTTTTTCACTGTCTCACATCACAAGTCACTAATCTTTTGTAAAATTCAGTGTACAAGCAGGGTCAAAATATATAATTAAATGATATTGTTATCACCGATTATAAATATATTTGTCTCTATAAACAAAAACAACTACTCTCAGCAGCGCAGGAACTCAGCAGCGCAGCATTCTGGATCCCAGCAGCTCAGCAACACAAGAACTCAACATTTATGTTCACATATCCCCAATATTTTGAAAAATATATGACAGCCAACCAACAGAAGAAATATTGATACATAAATTGTTTGTGTATGAAGCATCAAAAGAAAACATTGAAAAATCTTCACACACTGACATATTACACTATAATCCCTCTGATGAACAAACCAACTCGAATAACAAGAATACTTCCAACAAGAACAACAATTAAAAATATACCCTAAACAATTCAAACGACATTTGTAACAAGATCAAAAATTAAATTTATACTCTAATAAACTGAAACGACAATAATATTTCCAACAAAAGCACCAACAAGAACCTTTTGAGGATAGTGAAACATAAATATCTCTTTTATTATGTGTATGTGTGTTATTATGTAAGTAATCTACTCGCGAAACTGACCCTGCTTGTATTTTACGTAATAGCGCAAAACAAGTGTAAATACATAAGTGTGTGTTAGAATAACCTGAAAAAAAAAATATTTACTGTGACAGTTTGGACTCTAGTCTAAAATCTGAGAATCAGGCGCAAAGATTACTCAATCACCCTGGTGACCAGAGGTCCGTACGCCCTATCCCAGAGGGTGGAGCATAAGAGGGCAGCTGAGTTTGCCCCAATGGGGCCCAGCGCCTCAAGAGGACAAATTGGATATAAAGGGGCATTTAAAAACAAACTAAATGAGGTTTTGCATTGCATTATGTACGGGGGACTTCTTTTACGTTAAATGGAAAGTGTTACTATTTGATTTAGTTATAATTTAACCTTAAACTCTTTTGTCATTATTAATTATTTTATCTACGACAGTGCGCTAATGTAATTAATTCACGAATTTGATTGTCATTATGAGTGATTTAATATCTTATGATGTTAAAAATTAAATGAAAACTGTATTTTAAAATCAATTTAAACTGTCGTAGATAAAATATTGAAGGATACACATTTGATATAACCTCATAATGAAACTTGCGTGATTAAAACACTCGGCTAATCGCCTCGTGATTAAACATCACACGCGTTTCATTATGAATGCTATATCAAACTTGTATCCTTAATATGTATAATGCATCTATAAATATTTTTAAAACTTTCTTTTTCACTTAAAAACTACTCTCAGCAGCGCAGCACTCTGGAACTCAGCATCTCAGCAACAATTAGTGTTCACATATCCCCAATATTTTTGAAAATAGAGGACTATCAACCAATAAAAGAAATATTGATACGAACAATTAAATATATACCCAAACGACCAAGAAAAACAATTGTAGACCCTAAACAACCCCAACGAAAAAGAAGAAAAACAACCCTAAACTCAAACGACAATAATTCCAAGAACAATTAAATGTTTACTCTAACAAACTGAAACGACAACAATCCTTTCAACAAAAGCAACAATAAGAACCTTTTGGGGACAGTGAAACACTAATATCTCTTTTATTTTGTGTATTATGTAAGTAAAACTACTCGCGAAACTGATCTTGCTTATATTATACGTAAAAGCGCAAAACATGTGTAAATGCATAAGTGTGTAAGTGTTGGAGTACCTGAAAAAAGTGTAAGAGTGGAATGTCAGTGTACATCTGCATAAGCAGGAGCACCCCTGGCCAGACCAACAATTTGTTGCGGCATCTCAAAACAGGGCGAACATACATATATAAATACAATAGGAATTGGAAAGGAAACGACGAAACCGCGGCGACGAACGATTAAAGCTAATTTAAACTAAGAAAATAAGTGTAACATTTAGTCGTAAATATTTCTTCTATGATGTTTTCTTTGTTCTCTTCAGCTGAAAAAGAAGTATGTGTATATGTGAAGTTAAAGCAAATATATGTGTAGTTTCATTCTTAAATGGAATGCCGATATTTTTCATCATAAGGGTTTACTCTACTACAAACCAGGGTAAAGTAGATTTATTTTATCTACTGTATAAATGTCACTTATTCAGCAAATCGCAAACTAATCACTAAAACACACTGCAATATAATCCCTCTCATGACTATATATTTACTGTGACAGTTTAGAGTCTAAAGTCAAAATCTGAGAATTAGGCGCAAAGATTACTCAATCACCCTGGTGACCAGAGGTCCGTACGCCCTATCCCAGAGGGTGGAGCATCAGAGGACAGCCGAGTTTGCCACAGTGGGGCCCAGCGCCTCGAGAGGACAGATTGGAAATAAAGGGGCATATAAAAACAAACTAAATGGAGTTCTGCATTGCAGTATGTAAGGGGGGACTTCTTTTACGTTACATGTTAAGTGAAAATATCTACCAACTTTCGACTGAGGTCCACCTGTACTTTTATTAGTGACAGTGAGTAGTCTTGAGTTGACAGTTTTTATGGGGGAAAGCATTCCAAATAAGAACTACGCTACCCTAATCGCGTAATCCATCCGAACCCGAAAAAATGTCGCGAAATTTATTCCATAAAATCTAAACATAGCAAATATTTGAATTTAACTAAAAGTGTATGTTTGAATTTAATATAAAGCAACTTATGTCTTTAAAATTATTATAACTACAAAAATATTATAGCCCTAACAGTCTTCATTCTTCTCGCCGGTCTTCTCAAGCATCAAAAGTATGCGCATACACATGTATACCAGGCCAGAGGCTCAAACTTTCTAGCTTAAATTGTCGTCCTAGGATAGGCCCTTTGGTAGAGCCTTAATTGGTTTCTGATAAATCCGTAGCGAGCTTCAAGTTAAGCATCAAAGGTAAGAGTATATACATATTACTATGTCAGAGGCCCATACCTACTAGCTTAACTTAAAGCTTTGAAAAGCTAAGCTAAACAATCGACTACTTATCGACCATACTTGTTTAAATAATATTTAAACAAATATGATTTGTAGTGTATTTCGTAAGCTAATATTTTGTTTATAAGTTACTGACTATTAATATTAACCAATTATTTTCTATACAATCATTTTAAAACAAAATGCGAGACTCTAATATTGATATATTTTAAAGCGGATTTCGACGCGCGCCCTTAAAAACTATACAAATACTACAAGTACATGTGCCTAGGAAAGAAGTATGAGTAATTGTGACTTCCCTGTATTTCAATTTATCAATGTAATATATACAGAGTGACCCACAAAGATTGAAACTATCTTTACCTTTAAACAAATACTACAAAATGCCATGCTAACTAAATAAATCTACTTAAAAGTTTTAAAATAAAATGAGGCACATGACAATTAAAGTAAATTAAACCTCGCCCACTATTAGTCACTAGACTAACAGAGGCATCGCAGATCTCAGCAACCAGGAACTGGAGACCTCGGGACTGCAACTCTTCGGAAGACGAGCTCACAAGCACAGGAATTCAGCACTGCAGACATGAAGTCAGACGCTCAGACTCAGACTCAGACTAACAGACTACCCAACACAGTCTGCAACAAACAAAAACTTGTATACTTATACTAAACTTTAATTTTTGTTAAGCAGGACGTGGCGCAACACGTGTGGGCCAGGGACTTGGCAATAAAACGTAACATACTACATACTAACTTTTTCATAAAAATAAGTAATAATAGAGCCATTCTAAGTAATTTTCTATGTTAATAAACGATACACTATTAATAATATGTAAGATGTACTTACAAAATGTAGTCAGGATATGTCACTCATATTTCCAAATAGGAAATATTTCCAAACGTAAATTATATGTTAATATAGTCGATAACTAATACTGAATCGATTGATATATGATCTTATATTGATATCAATGCTTTAAAGCTTAAATTTTGCACAAATAATCCACACAGTTCTCCACTAAATAACGGTACCACGCTTGGGCGTGGTACATAGAAGTGAAGTTAGCGATGTATGTCTACCATTACATAAAACCGTCGGCAATATAAAAATGCGTATAATCAACAATGTGCCCAAATTTGCGATTTATAAGGTCAAATTAGATAGCTGCATACATATATGAACTAAATATTTTAATAAACTATTAAATAGTTTAATAATATATCCTCTATATACTTATAAATATAATAGAGAAATACACCAACCCTACGGGTTGGACAGTGATTTTATTGTACTGGGGTAGTAAACAGGACCCCTAGCTTTATTTCTAAACAAATTTCAAAGTGTTACAAATAAACAATTTTTAATAATAAATTATTATATCCGCGAAGAAAATAATTCTGATGATTAAGGGTAACTGACAACACCCCTACGGGTTAGCCAGCAATTCTATTGTGCTGGGGTGTTGAACAGAACCCCAATCTTCATTTCTAAACAAATTTCAGAGTGTTACAAATAAACAATTTTTAATAATAAATTATTTCATCCGCGAAGAATATAATTCTGACGATCAAGAGTAACTGACAAGACCTCTACGGGTTAGCGAGCAATTCTATTGTGCTGGGGTGGTGAACAGAACCCCTAGCTTCTATAATAAATATATTATGAAGTGTTCACCACCCCAGCGCAATATAATTGCTGCTAACCCGTAAGGGTGTCATCAGTTACCATTATTCGTTAGAATTATATTCTTCGTGGATGAAATAATTTATTATTAAACATTGTTTATTTTGTAATACTCTAAAATTTATTTAGAAATGAAGCTAGGGGTCCTGTTCACCACCCCAGCACAATAGAATTGCTGGCTAACCCGTAGGGGTGTTGTCAGTTACCCTTAATCATCAGAAGTATATTCTTCGCGAATATAATAATTTATTATTAAAAATTGTTTATTTGTAACACTTCAAAATATATTTATTAAGGAAGCTAGGGGTCCTGTTATCTACCCCAGTACAAAAAAAATCACTGTCCAACCTGTAGGGTTGTTGTATTTCTCTTTTATAAGTATAAGGAGGATATATTATTAAACTATTTAATAGTTTATTAAAATATTTAGTTAATATATGTCTGCAGCCATCTAATTTGACCTTATAAATCACAAATTTGGGCACATAATCTTTTATATTGATGATTATACGTATTTTTATATTGCCGACGGTTTTATGTAACGGTAGGCATACATCGCTAACTTCACTTCCATGTACCACGCCCAGTAGCCCAGTGTTGCCAACGTTCCCCTTTAAAAAATCCCTCGGAATCCACAAGAAAATCCCCTTTTATCACAAAAAATCCCTGTTTTAAAGTAATTTATTAAAATTACATTTTTACCTCTCGCTAAGAGAGGTATTGGATTCATGCTAAAAATCGCATATCCAGATTTTATTGAATAAGCACGTTTTAAGGTCGCTACAAACCGATTTTAACATTTTTACAATGATGTCTGCTTGTCAAGGCCAACAATGTAACATGACTGTTCGCGCCCAATACTTATGTAACCAAAAAAGAAAGTGGCGAGAGGTATTGTGCTGGCCAGAACAGATTTTTATTATAAAGATTCGACAAATATTTTGCGAAAAATTTTAAATAAAAAAATTGATTGTTCGTGTTCACATTTTAAATAAAGATTTGTTATTCAAAAAACATTAATTCAATTTTCATTAGATCGAACCGAACCTGAACCAAATACCTGAACCCGAAACAAAACCGCAAATTTTGTTAATGCTTGAACCAGAGCCGCACAGGAACCCATCTTTCAAAAAACGAATTAACCTGAACCGAACCCAGTTTTTGGCAGGTCGATGCCCTGCTCAAAACGTACTTAATTATTAGAAACACACTATCGAATTTTTTGACCAAAGACAATACCTTCCTTACCTGAAGGTGACGGCAAAGGCACGCAAGTATCCTCTTCAAATGTGATGAGCGCTATACTGCCATAAAAGTTTAATACATCCGAAATGAATTCAAAACATCCTGCCGCCCGTGTGAAAGGTTTTGAAAGATACATTAAAAGTTTTTCCAAAATAATCCATCTGAAAATCTGAAAATTTCGCCCATAAATTCTGTAGGCTGCATAATATATAGCTGGGAAACATTCCTCGCGCGGATTTGCGATTTCTTAGGCTGGGTGCGCGTGAACGGCGAGCGGTACACATATATCACCATTAATACAAAGCAAATTCCGTCTACACATTGCGCTTGCCGCCGATCGAAATCCGAAGAGTTTCAGATGATTACGCGGGACTGCCAGGAACCAATTTATATCATAAATTACACAAGTTTTTTCACCGAAACTGATTTCTATTCGATAGGGAACTTTAAACATTTTTTATATTATTAAAAAAGTATTTTCGCAGGGTGACCGAAACGGGCTAACGTAATCTCTTATCTCGCTGTGACCTCACTCGAACCATGTTTTGCAGGGCCGTGCGGTGATATGGAGCAAAGGGGCACTTGCATCTAGAGCCAGTTCGTCTTATTATGTTCTGTATTGAACCAAATAAATGAAAAATTCACTCTGTAATATATAAATACTTCTCTTAGAGCGCCAAATTGAATATAATGTACCCCTGCACGATATTTAAGTCCTGATTTCTTCAGGTTAAGAAGATGAGCCTGAGTACAAGTATCTCTTTAGTCAAAACGGTCAGCTCTAATCAGTTCACCGATACTCTTCTCCAAAACCTTTTGGTGTTAAGGTGAGCTCAATATTTCAAAGAACGAAAATCATAGTGATGACTCAAAAATATTATCAATTCTGACGTTAGCTTAGATGTCAGATCGTAGATCCACAAATTTTGTAGAGACACCGAGTCAGTCAACAGTTAAAAAACAAAATATATATCTGTGGGCGCTTTTTCACAAAAGGCCCAGATTGAAATAATAGATATTTCCGTATTGATACGCTCCTGGTTAATCACCCAGTTAAACAGCTAGAGCCAGTTAATCCTATGTTCTTCTGTATTGAACCAAATAAATGAAAATTCACTCTTTAATAATATATATATATATATATATATATATATATATATATATAATTCTTAGAAGGCGCCAAAATACCACCGCACCCTGATGTCGAAACCTGCTTAAGCCGGAATGATATTTTGGTCCGATTCCGGGTTAAGCAGGTTTGACTATATGTAAAATACAAAATTCAATCAAATTTTAATTAAAGAACTACATTTTCATTTTAAATTATTCTTGCTTCCGAATATATTATGAGAAGGGTATGTACAGTTAAGTACATGCAACACGAAGCAAAGTTACAGTCTCCATTACTCAGAGCTGCTGTGAGTATATAATTAACTTAGTTAACTAGAGTGTAACGATAAGCAAACTTAATAGATAGGGAAACAAAGTATTAATCGATATGTGTATCTACGTTATGTATGTTGGTTATTAGCTCACGTTAAATACATGACTAAATTTAGTCTCTCCTGATACTGAAAATCTCTGCCTTGCCACTTGCCACCTTCCGCGTTGCATTTCATTACCTAGCACTGAGTTTCATCCTAACTTTTTGAAAGAAATTTCTGTAGGTACTCGTGTATTTACTTACTAACGTGATGGAAAGTGATAATGAATTGTTTGTAAACAAGTTAATTACATTGTTATTAATTGACTTATTAATTTAATATTTCCATGGCAAGAACAATATTTATAATACGAGCCCAACCCCAAAGTTATTCGTACCCTCTGAAATAACTATATTAACAGCAATAAAAAATAAACTGACAATATAATAAATTAATTGCCATCTTAAATTTTATTACTTTAAAAAAAATATTTCTGAATTATTGAAGACGAAAACATTTGTCACATGCAAACAATGGTTTATTTGCAAATAAATTATTATTAAACATAAGCAATTTTATTATAAGCAATGTATTCAAGTTCTATATACACTCTATCAATACACCATATCAAAATTTGTTGAATTCGAGTAATAACCATAGCATTCAGAAGATTATTTATTCTTGTTTTTAATATAATTATAGGTAGTACTTTAATAAATAAATATCACTTTGCAAATACTTCAGTTTTTGTAAATAATACTAACATAAATATTGTATTATTTAATGTTGGAACTAAAAAAAAATAGCATGTGTCATATATTTTCCCGTAGATTATTGTTAAAATGATAAATTTAGGTAATAACATATTTAAATCCAGTACACTTTATTAATACATAAAATAAAAGTTGTCCAACTATTGTTATCTAAAAATTTATTTCTTTTTGATGTTAATATATTTTTTCAGAGGGTACGAGTACATTTGGGGTTGGGCTCGTACACTATATTTGCCACCAAATAATTATGGACTGATGTTCAACTTTTTGACGCTTCTTCATATCTTAGCATTTTCAGCATTGCTTGACTTTAATTTCTTCTCATTTGTAAATATTATTATATTTATTTATTAGGTATTATTACTAATAATTTAAAATTATATTTTGAAAGAATTTATGAAAATGGATTATTTTGTAATTTTATGTATCTACAAAATATATAGAAAAATTACCAGTGCAATCCTATAATAATTTGATACCTATAGGTACCTAGTAAATCTTCGAATTTTGAAATCCAAAATAAAATAAAACGTATGTACCAAGAGTACAATCAAGATTATAGTACTCGGTGAATTAAACATTCCCCCCTGCTATAATCTTTCAAATACGCTCTTAAATTAATATTTTAGTCCACCTTATGAAAATTTCTGCACTATGGTTGCTCCTGTCCTTTGGGGAGGACATTGGACAGCCATGCTTATAAATACAATAAAAGTAGACTATAATAATTTAATCTTTCGTTGCCGATTATTATTGCGTCTACTTTGTTTCAAATAATATGTACTTGAAATTATCCTGATTCATTGTATTCAGATATTTTTAAAATTCTTTAACAATTTATGAATAGAAGAGCAAAAAAATGTGGTTACTCATCACACATCACACATCACTTCACGGCAGCCAAGGTTATATTCTCATTATTACCTCAAATATTACAACCTACTAAGAAATAATATGTATAATTAAGTCATAGTCGTCCTTATTTACAATTCTTTCTTAAACAGATATGCGACCTTTATGTGAAATCATAAAACTGCATATCGAGTGTGTACTTTTTTTCCGAACATAGGAAATTAGTTCAAGTACCAATTCACTAATTTTATAGAATGTGTATCAATGTATTCATAATTAAATTTTAATTTCATTTTCTTCAATAAACTGTTAATATTTACAAACACAAAATACGTACATACGTAAACATGATTTGCAAATAAATTATAATATTTTTATATGCGTTATTTGTATAAAATATAGTTATTAAAATCATTATTTTAATTAAATTTTAAATCATATAAAAATATCAAATATCAATACTATGCATATAGAAATGTTTTTTCAGTAACATAAAATATTGTTATATTATATATATTTTATTCGACAAAATTTGTTTAAAATAAACAAGAGCTAAAATCAGGAGTAGACCTTTATACGGACGACAACCTTTGGTTGCCCTTGTAACCAATCAATGAATTCTATACTGCATAAAGCATAACAAAGAAGGCAGCGAGAACACCCCCATGGAATGCTTCATTATTTAAACATTTTCATTATTTACATCAGGGATGGGGAACGTCCGGTTTGTGGACGGTATAAGGCCCGCAACACTATTTGGTGTGGCCCACAAGGTAAACTCAAAATTCAATAAATATGGGAAAAACAGTTGCAAATAGCAACATTATCAATACCAGCTGGCTTAACACGCCTCACCAAAGAGAAATAGTTAAAAATTTAATTCAAATTGTTCAGAAAATAACCAAACTTATTATGTTTTAAACATGGAAATAGATCGTAGGGTCGAAGAAATATTTAATTAAACGAAGAAAGAATTTGTGAAAAATTCATGGACCTCGAAGGGATTTGCACCCTGGACCTTCTCATATCTGGTTAGAGCATCTCACTAGATATGAGAAAGTCCAGGGGTCAAATTTAATTTAATTAATTTTAATTTAATGCAAGTTAATTTTCGATATTTATATCGACAATATTGTTAAAAAGAGCAAGCTTTAATTTATACATCCATTTACTATTTTAATATTATATAACTCTCTTGTTAGAAGTCAACTGGAGTTTTGCTTCTGTATGTTGGAACCCACGGTATGATATTATATAAATCGTATTGAAGCGAATCAATGATTTTTTTTTTATTTCACAATCGTAAGTTTCCAACATACAGGCCAAAATTATTGTCATTAGAAAATAGAAGAAAGTTAAGCGACCTTGCGTTCTTACATAAACTTTTTAACAATGTTGTCGATTCACCAGAATTATTATCATCATTTCAGCTCAGAATACCCAATTATGGTACTAGAACAAGAAATTTATTCAGTCATTCTTTCTGCCGTACTAATTCTATCCTAAATTCTCCCATAAGAATATCACACTTGTACAACTTTCAAACGTTCACTTGAATTTTGTTAGTTATATTCCTCATTTAAATATGTTTTGCCCTTTGATATTTTTTTGCTTACTAGTCTTTATATGTCGTATTATGATCATGTGTACTGTATCTAATTGTAACGCTTGAGCTTCTCTTTAATTGGGAAATTTTCTTGTTCAGAAACCAAACACAAATAAATAAAACCATTCGTAATATTGCGTACGATCCGGAGCATCATCTACGTATGCTTGTTTCAAAAGTTGAAACGTTTCTGTGAAAGTTTTCTCCAGTTTGACGCAAAATTTTTCGTTGCAATGTTCCTCCAGAAAATCGCACATTTTAAAAATCGCTACTAACACTTAAACACGTTACAATCAAATAACTATATGAATATGTGGTTATAGAGGAGGTTTATGCAACGCAATGCTACCAACCGCATATGTTATTTGTTAAATTGTCTAGTCCCTGTCCTTGATACACTGAGCTTCATTTTAAAAATTAACACATTGTCATATACATAATAACAAAATTTATGCAATATTTTTGATGATGATTGAAGTTCAATTCCCTGTAGGATTGTAGGCAATAACTTTTTAATCTGAATTCAATTTCATGGCTTTTGGAAAAAAAGTGTTTCGTCATCATTTCACGTTTTTATAAACATGTAAAAAAAACTTTCACGGAGTAAAAACGTTTCCTGCGGCAAATTTAAATAAATGTATGAATAACAATGTGTATTAAACTATCGCATGTATCTTTACGCTCCACTTAATTGCACGAATTTTAATATTGTCCTGTGCTGGGCAATTCGGCACATTGCGTGCTGGTCGAGGCCACCGCCACTTTAATATGGATGCTGATCGCAATCACGAAGAGTAACCTCCATTCGCTTGAAATTTGATTTATGTATTTGCTTTTAGATACTCTGTATTCTAAATTGAAATTTTAAAATACTGGTTTTTAATTGGCACTTTTTCCGATACAAGCAAAAATACTTATCTCTGGACACAGAAGAATGGTTAATTAATTTTCAAACGAACAATGGTACAAGCTTCAAATTCAATTTAATTTATTCATATAATGAATAGTTTCATTGTAATCTGTGACGCAGTACAAATATAATTTGAATATTAAACGTTTAATATTATAATATTATTTTTAATTCGTTTATTTACTATATTCATTGAAGTTGAATATTATTAAAATGTATATTTCAATATCCTGCCTGTTACACTTTATATAAAATCAATACAACAGAAAAATTATTGAAAATTTAAACTATATAGTTATTAAATATTAAAATAAGCTTTCAGAATATATATATTATAAATATTATAGAAAAAAATCTAATGTAGCCAACACAATACCTCCCGTTTAATTCAAATGTAAATACTTAAATTAAATATAAATATCGGGTTTGATCCCGACCGACGCCAAATATTTCAAATTTTAAATGGCACAAAAATTACCCCTGTGGTGCACTCTCCACGCCAGCAATAAGTGCCTGGTAAACGCCCGCTCGGTACAAATATGTTATCATCGTGTACAAAGCAGATTTGGTAGAACCAGCAATGGGTAATATGCCGTGATGATATATTTATTTATATACTCACATATATTCATTGCTGGCGAGGAAAGTGCACCGCAGGAATCAATTTTGTGCCATTTAAAATTCTAAAATATTTGGCGTCGGTCGGAATCGAACCCAGTTTCCAAGATTCGCGTGGAGTGACGCCTGGTAAACGCCTGCACGGAACAAATATGTCATCATTATTACCGACATCTGCGTACACCCATCAATGGGTAATATGCCGTGATGATATATGTTTTTATTATTATTTGAAATGATTAGTTCGTTGACAGTGACGTATATCTGACAGTTACAAACATTTGAGATCTGAATTGTCTAACATGTGTATGAGTTGTGTTTAAAACGTAGGCTCCGGGATTAAAATTATAGATAGTTTTATAAATTTATCCATAAAATATATAGAAAAAGTATTAATGCAAACCTGTAGAAAATTTAATAATCTTTAAGTTTTATATAACATAAATCTCGAAAAAATAACATTTAAAGGTATTTTTCGAAGAAAAACTATTTTAAGTTTCCAGTAAAGTGTCATTTTCGGTTATCTGGTTTACTCCAAAATCTAATGGCATCTTTCCATATAAGAGTAGAAATACAAGGTTTCAAAAGTTTCTGAACGATAGTATTTGAGTTAGAGCGTTAAAAGGATCCACACACACATACAAATACATACAGACATCATCGTGAAAATGTTAAAAATGGATTTTAAGGACCTTAAAACGTGGTGATTTACCAAAATCTCGATATGCGATTTTTAGCACGATCCCTATACCTCCCTTACCAAGAGTAGCGGAAGTAAAAATGACAATGTTTTCTTACTGTCAGTTTCATGGTTAATAAATTTGTAAATAAAAGCAGAATTCCACCCCATAATATTCCAAAAACTTAATTACTTGGTATGTTAGCACATTGTTGGTTATGAGTTACCATTAAAATATAATTCTCGCATATACGAGTATGAGCTATCACATTTAAATTTAATTAAAGAAGTTATGTTACTTGTTTAAACCCCAAGCTCGAATTATTAAATTATTTTGTGTTTCTTGCACTTTGGAAACAAGTATAGAAAAATTACTAGAGTAAATAAATAATTAATCTTTGTAATGCAATACGTGAAACTAGTCGTGGAGTTTGTTCAATGAAGTTTTACAATATGGACACTCGGAAATCATAAACAATACCGTGTGGGAAACAAATCTATTCTTTCTGCCTCAGTAATTTTAGGTTATTGGAGTGATTAAGTTTTAACAATGTTTACATTTGATGTTTTGCGTGCATTGTTCATTTGTATCGTAAAAACATCTAGGAACTTTGAAATAAAACCTATTATACTGAAGCAAAATCATGCGTATATGAGTAACTATTGTAAATTTTTGAGTACCTAATCTAACAATTTAAAAATTATATTTTGTACAAACATACGGGATTTATAAAATATTATTAATTTTTTTTATTTTTATTAATGCATGCCAGTAGAAAATTTAATAATATTTAATTTTTATAATAACATAATCGCGAAAAAATGACATTTAAAGGTATTTTTGGAAGAAAAACTATTTTGAGCTTCTAGTAAAGTGCGATTTCCAGTTATTCGATTTACACCAAAATCTAATGGCTTTTTTCCATAATTAGAGTAAGGTCGAAATACAAGGTTTCAAAATTCTGCGGTTGAGCTAGAGTGACCAGAAGATCCACACACACACACACACACACACACACACACACACATACACACACACACATGCACACACATACATACACACCCACAGACATCATTGTGAAAATAGTAAAATCGAATTCAACGGATCTTGAATCGTGATCATTTATCAAAATCTCGATATGCGATTTTTATACCTCCCTTACCAAGGGTAGCAGGAGGTAAAAAATGTCTTTTTTATTCTTGTAGGTACTAGTAATCTAGTTAGCTAGTTACTCTTGATTAAACACTGATCTAGCGTTGTAGCGCCCCTAGGCAGTTGCCTAGTTTGCTTAGTGGATAATCCGACTTTCCATCCGATATAACGAAGTAAATCCCTGTTTTACCGACACAAATTCACCAAGAGCTACTTTTCAGTTACCGTAACCTGACCAGGTGAACCAGAAAAAAAAACAATAACCACGATTGTAGTTACCTATGCCCTTGCTATCAAAATAAATACTTAAACTTATTTCTACAAATTCTTTTCTGTTTACAGCTTTCACCACATGTCTGCCTTATTCTTCTTCTCATCCCCCACATCCAAAGTGCCGTCCAGTCTCTAACACAAGTAGACGAACGCCCTAATCTCTATCGGCAGGCTCGGGACGACCGCTACTACCAACAGCGCTATGGCGCTTCCCTCGACCGGGACCACGACCGGGACCGGGTCCCTGACCGTGCGAGACGTCCAGGACTTAAACCCGACCAATCTCTCCCCGAGGCAAGGGGGGAAAGAGACAGACTTGGTGGATTAGGTGTGGGAGATAGAGACACCGATCAACAGCAAGGACAAGGAGTGGAGAAGAGGTGTATAAGGTGTACCACGTCGTACCTAGATCCATATGACTATAGGGATTATTATGACAGAGACCGAGATAGAGGAGACAACAGATATTATGATAGATATGATACGAGATATGACACGAGATATGATGATAGGAACTATGATAGATATGATAGGTATGATAGGACGTATGACAGGACGTATGATAGGGATCGGTGGTACGAAAGAAGGCCGTCTCCGTCTTATGATGATAGGTAAGTGAATGTAAAGGTTTTACTATGCCAACAAAACTTAATTTATACTAACAAATAATTATGTAGGTAATAACGGGATCTGCACATAGTAAGCCAACAAATGGCGGAAGTGTTGGTTACTAGTGGTGGGATACTTTTGGTTTCGCATCCAAAAATATCCGGATATCCGGATAATTCAATATTAAAGTATCGGTTTTTGGATACAAATCTGAGTATCGGATTTTGGATCCGAATCTGAGTATCGGATCTGGAATCCGGTTAAATTCGAATATGAGAATGTCATGCTAATATGTTAGTTTATATTTTAATAATACAAATTTGTATTTTTTATTGCTCACTGAGCAATGGTCTGGGTTCCGTGGCAGTTGGTAAAAGAAGACACCACAATTAATTCAAATATGATATAATTTAACTAATGACAACATTTACGTTAACAAAATATTGTTACACTTAAAGTTAACAATTATAATTCAGTGTGTGTGGCAAGGTAGCTAACTAAAATGGCCACCGGTTGATCACCTCCTCCACACGTTTTCTTTTTCTCGTTCTTTATGAAGACTGGATTCCTTCCCCGGAATTTTGCGTCTTCCAGCACTTCTCGGAGTCAGGTCCACTTCTAGGTTGACTGTTGGGTCTGCTTCCAACGAAACGTCTGGGACGTCCTTGGGCCTTCAATCTTAGTTGTTTTCTCGCCCTTCCCATGAACCATTGCGGCCCGCCGTTTCCGCCATCTCTCTGCAGCCCACTACCTTGCCGACACACTGACATACAATATTTAATTCGATAAATAAGTACTGGAGGGACTTGTCACAATCTGAAGCATTTTGAAAATCTGTCACATAATTTTAAGATTTATTTCTTGATTTGCTAAATTTAGTTTTGTTGGCTATTTATGTTATGTATAGATTTATAAGTGTGTGTCGCTTATTTCCACAAGCATTCACCCATAAGTAAAATATTTTATAAACACAATATAGTTACTCGTATTTGCAACATACAAACATGTACTCAGATTTCAATAATTTCCATTCATTCTCTTATGAAATATAAAATATTTTGCTATGAGAATCTTAACTTGATTATTCCAGCATCACGCTGCACGATTTAATCTCGTAAAGGTTTACACTTACTTATCTACCTCCACTAACTATTAGGTGGTACGATTATAGAAGCTACTACGACCGATATGACAGAGGGTACGACAGAGGTTACGACAGGTCGTACGACCGTGGATTCGGGTATGACAACCGTGGCTACGACAACAGGGCATGGAGGACAAACGACTATCGCGGCGGCGGTGGTGGTGGAGGTCTAGGTGGAGGTGCAGGTGGAGGAGGATACCGACCTTGGGACGACACCGCAAGAGGAACATCAGGATGGGATACGTATGGAAGAGGTGGTGGGGGAGGTGGGGCTGGTGCCTATCCTAACAGGCCTGACTACTGGGGGTATGATAGGAATTACGCAACCAACTACTACTACGGAGGAAGGGGTGATACTTGGAGAGACCCGTAAGTAGATGACGGGGGGGACATTTTTTAATTAGTCATTTATTAATAGTAAACATGGAGTTAGGAATAGATAGGAGGTAGCATGAGGTTATATTATGGCCAGGGGAATGAAGCCTAGTGGGGTCGGACGAATATCACTGCTGATTCAATCTAGAGAGGGGATATGCACGGCATTTTTTTTATATAAATATAATTTTTATTACAATATACGCTTTTTAACTTTCGCTAAGATAGCTGAAAATCTGTTTGTCAAATTACATAAGACTAAAGACCTATGTAACTACAGATTCCTCAATCTAACAGTAATGGGAAGAGTTGAATAGGTTCAGGTAAAAATTGGACAACCGGTAGTTTCTAAAAAAAAATATTCTAAATATTTTTTTGAAAATTTGTTACTACAAATAATAAAGATAATTAAATGCTCAATCTGACACATTTAATTTTTTTATTATATCTCGTATAGGTTTGGAGATATAGTATATAATAATATAGAATAATCTGTTGTAATATATCTCGTTGCCAAAAAAACTCCATGGAAACCAATTGAGATGTTTAAAGGTTTGTAATTAGATAAATGCAAAATATCAACGTCAAAAATCAGCAGTTTTCCTAACATTACTGGAACATTTTTCTGAGCGGTACGAGTACATTTAATATATCTTATTGTATTATTAATTAATTATTATTCTGTATTATTGCCCGAAGTAAACTTGGTGCCATTAAGTAGCAGAAGAAATTTACAATTATCTCTCTACTTATACAAATAATTAATAATTGTATTGATGACCCATTTCACGTTCCACGAGGCACTTCAAGAAATAAAGTACCATTTCATTGTAAAACAGCTAGGTCTAATTATGATGGTGTATCATGAATTTGAAGAATTTTGAACATATTAGAAGAGTAGGACAAAATTCCTTATAGAACGAAAGAATAGATATAATTTCAATTATTTGTGTGTGCAAGAAATGTTAAATTCGTTACTTATAGGGCGCGAGTAGTCATGTGACTTTGTTGGCCTTGGCAAGCAGATATAAGGAACCGTGTTAGAATGACGGCTAGTAGTTATTTATACAGATGTCACAATTGTCATATGTTATAATTTTTCATTCAAAATTTCAAAATATTCTGATGTTTATTTGTCATCAATAGTATGGAATATACTTGTCGAGGAAAATAATCCACATGGATTTGGAAAATCATGATGTTTTGAATGAAAAATTATGATACTTGACACCTATATACATTATTATTATCTGTTTGCCAATGCCAACAAAGTCACATGACTGCTCGCGCCCTATGCAACACAAAATGAAAATGGCGGGAGGTATTGTGCAGGCCACAAAAGATTTTTTATTTAAAGTTAAACACCTATATTATATCTAATAATTTTGCTTATAACCTGTGATTAGTGGCCATGGCCATGGCCAAGTAGAATTATATTTAAATAATAATATTAACATATCTAATATCTATAAATAACACATTTTATTCGTGTCATGCACAGAATAATAATTTTTCTTTTCGCAAGCAAAAATACAGAAATAATTCATTTGTGATAACATCCTGCTATTAGTGTCGCCATATATGAACTGCATTTTCGAAATTAATTTCCGGCGAAATAAAATTTATTATAGTTAATGACCTTAATGTGTCATGTTGAAATACCAATAAGGACATTGCATCAATTGCCTTGAAAATTGTATTTTTATTTATGAATATAATTATGTATTTATCATATTTTTTATTACCTACAGTACTTAAAATCTACAATGTTAATAATGACAATATAAACTATTATTACCGGTTGTTGACTTTTACGGTGATTTATTTTTCGATGAATTTTGCAAATGCTTGTTTGTATAAATACTGAAATATCCTGAATAAGTTTTAGAATATATTTATAAAGATAAATCCAATAATAATACAAATCTGTTGTGGCCAGCACAATACCTTTTTGTTGGCAAGCAGATATGGGGGCCCGTGTCAGAATGACAGCTTGTAATAATGTACATAGATGTCAAATATCAATTTTTCATACAAAACATTATGATTTTCCAAATCCATGTGGATTATTTTCCTCGACAAGTATATTCCATACTATTCATGAGAAATAAACATCAGAATATTTTGAAATTTTCAATGAAAAATTATGACATCTATGTAAATAATTACACGGGTCCTCATATCTGCTTGCTAAGGCCAAGAAAGTCACATGACTGCTCGCGACGTATAAGTAACGAATTTAAAATTTCTTGTACGCACAAATAATTGAAATTGTATCTCTTCTTTCGTTCTATGAGGAATTTTCTAATGTTCAAAATTCTTCAAATTCATTGACGGTATTAGCGGTATTTCTTAAGGATATATGTAATATAAATATAGCTGTAATTTTAAATACATATTTAATTAATAATACAATAAGATATATTAAAATGTACTCCTACCTTCCAGAAAAATCTTCCAGTAATGTTAGGAAAACTGTTGGTTTTTGATACTGATATTTTGCATTTATCTGTCAATTACAAACATTTAAACATTTCAACTGGTTTTCATTTTGGACAACGAGATTTATTACGACATTTATTCCAAACCTATAGGAGATATAATAAAAAAAATTAAATGTATCAGATTGAGAATTTAATTATCTTTATTATTTGTAGTAACAAATTTTCAAAAAAATTATATGAGAAATTTATTCTTCTGGTTGTCCAATTATTACCAGAACCTATTCAACTCTTCCCATTACTGTTAGATTGAGGAATCCGTAGTTACACAGGTCTTTAGTCTTATAGAATTTGAGGAATCTTACCTACAACAACTTCACACACACACACACACACACACACACACACACACACACACACACACACACACACACATACACACACAAACATCATCGTAAAAATGTTATAATCGAATTCTAAGGACCTTAAAACATGCTTATTGAATAAAATGCGGATATGCGATTTTTAGCATGAATCCAATACCTCTCTTAGCGAGAGGTAAAAAATGCATTCAAAAAAGCATAAAATATGCAATACAGAAGTATAAACTAAAATTTGATATTATTTCATTTCTATTTTGCAACAAAATCATTAAGTTTTAGCAAGTATCCAATTACAATAAAAATTAAAATATTTTGTTCTACATCAATATATTTAATTGGTGAAAAATTTTATGCAACTTTTCATAAGGAATGAGGCTTAAAAAACGAACTCCTGTCCAGGATATTTTTTATTAGATTCATGGAACAAATATTCCTTGTCAAAAAGCAATAAAAATAAATTTTATCCTTATTGAACTGTATAGTGCAGTATTTAATTTTATTGAGAAATAAAGTAAAATTTATAGAAGCGTAAAATTGTAAGTGACATGTGAAATTGCTTTAGAGCAGTAAAAACATTTTATAAGCAAGTGGCAAAATAGCAATGAAATGAAAAGGATTAAACAAGAAACAACAGAGCAGAGAGCTTGTCCTTCGGCATCGGCGGAGTCATTATTCAAGAAAGAAGCTTAGGAGCTTTGGAGCGAGTTATAGAAAGTTCGTTAGCGGGCGGAAGTTGGTGATTTAGTAAGCAATGTAGCCGCGGCGCGGCAGTAAGTGGTCAGTTAAAGCCACCACTGCGAGCAAATCCAATAAGTAGCAGCGCTCGTTTAGATCATAAAAGTTTCATGCGGTCGCCAAATTTACTAGTTGCAGTTCGCGTCAAATGTGCACCCACACCCACCCTTAACAGCAAACTTTACAACTACTCCGAGCCGGTATTTCGCTTTTACGGACACGAAAACCTGCATTATTTAGTTGAGTAAGTGCTGCTTTTATTGTACCACACCGTCGTGAGCTTTTTCTCTTTTCGTCCTATTCAAAATGCATGAGACCATATTCTTTCCTGCAACAATATTTGATTGTAAGAAAATATTAATGCCCTCATCCGAGGGCGAAAAGTAGTCATTTTCGCTCTAGAACTTTACGTGCCCAGTTAAAATAAATACATCTATAACTAATTAATTTTTATTAGTATTTAATGTTACAGTTTATACAATTTGCTATTTTGATTCCTTCAGTAGAAAACATATTTGTTGTATTACTGGCACTGGTACTTGGTTTAGAGACACCACCAACCAAAATTTTCTTGGCGATTTCAAATCTGTTAGTTTCTGAATCATTAACATAGGACTCCGCGACCTTGGAAGACTTCCAGCCTCCTAATCGCTTGAGAGAAAGAGTATCTCCACCTTTATCAGCAAGTATTGCAGCACTCGTCCATCTAAAGTCTAAAGCAATGACCGGTGTACGATTGTGCCTCCGGAAGCTTTAAAAATGCGTTTTTTTATTCAAAATCCATAGAGTTCTACAAGAGCAGCATACAAAAATTGGTGTCACGTTGGCAAAAGGTCATTGAGTTTGATGGTAATAATTTCAATGAATAACAGTGTTATTGTTTCTTAATATTTATATTTTACCATAAAAAACCGAAATAACTTATTTGGTAGCCTGATACATATATGAAAAGGAATAAATTTCGCGTATACAGGTTGAAATTTATGAAACACTGTTAGTTATTTTGCGATAATAACATGCGCGTCTGCTATATCCGACGCCAAAGTAATGGGGAAAGTTTTTCTACGAAAATCAATTCCACCTTTCGAAACAAGTGAATTATTTGTTCAAATACATTTCCACTTCCACAAATTTTAATCCGATTAATTGGATTTTCCTTGGATCAACACTCAGAACCCGTGATTGGATTCAAATTAAATGCTGGCTGGAAAATTTCGTTACACAAAGATTTATGTTTTAATTCCAATAATATAAAGCTATTCATACTTTTCATAAATTTATTGTATGCGCCACGAATATTAATTATGAGAAATATTATTGTTGCATTCTTCCTACTAAAATATTTTGTGGGCTACCACCATTACATTTACATATTTCAATTTGTGGTTTTCTTTACAGCATATTAATTTGTACATATAAATTTATGAATTGGAGGTATGTAATTATTTCGAGGGTCAGTCGAAATGAACCGGAATTTTTCAAAAACTCTTTATTCAGTTAAAATATATCTGGGGTAACGTTTTATACGTCAAATTATTAGTATTTATTTTGACAATCATTATTCTCACACTGACGTAATAAAACGTTACGCTTTTGTTCGTCTCTTGTTTCTAATTCCATGGCTAATTAAATTGTAATTCCGTGATTTTTTTTATTAATACACGCTGTATGTGTGTACATATATAGTAATGCATCCAACTAATAACTAACTTAATATGGTGTTTCAGAGCGATAGTTAGATTTATTTAACTGCATGAGCATGCTACTTCCTTCTGGCTTCGTAAATATGGCTTCTGAAATACCAAGTCAGTTTTTTAAATATAATAACACACAGAAAACGTAATGTCATCTAATATTTTATAAATATGATACCATGATGTAAAATAAATATGGTGAGACATTAAAACATGTACAGAATGGAACAAAATCGAGTTCTTTATATGAAAAATTTTCTTATTATGTACGTTACAGAAACAGAAAATTGATTTTGGTCTTTACAGCCTAACTTTTTGAGACAATTTTAATAAGCACCATAGGAATTTTCTGTCGTCAAGTATGATGCCATTACGATTTTGTGTGAAGTTTACTATACGTTATTTTTCTTCAAATGCGAGTGGCGTCATAGGATTAACTTCTATTTCTTTCTATTATTTAATCCTTTGCTTTTATAAATGACACAGCCAACCAAGACACCACAAATTAATCTTCATAATTTTTACTAAGATAAATTAAGCAAAAATATGATTAAATTATTCATTTTTGAAATTCCTGTATTTTACAAATATTTTAAAATTTTCGTATATTTATATGAGTAGTACCCTTCACCCATTTCTAAAACCTTGTCGAAAATATCTATAGATCACCGTAAAACATCCGAAATATATTGCATATAGTTTGGTTCACGAAAGATAACAATTCAAGGTCATTTATTAACCGTATGGTATAATATTACTAGCAGATAACTTCACTGCATTTCGTATACATAGACGTGCAAGTATAATTTATTTGAAAATTATGTTTCTTTTTAAATAATGCCTTTCTCAAAGATTCATGCTATGTATTTGCAAAACCCAGAAACATAGACTTGACAAAAACCATGGAATAATAATTTGATTTAAATGTCACTAGGTAACTATTAGGACAGACGGCAGTGCAGTAGATAATTAGATATCTGCAACTTTACGACATATGTCATTATTATTATGTTGCTAAGCTACTACTGTATAAAGTGCTGTGTATTCTTTCTTCGAACAAGTGACCATGAATAGTCATCGTGAACCAAAGTATATCAGTGTAATACGTGTTAAAAAAGTGAAAAAGGCGAAACAAACATTTTTGACGTATTTATGACGTCACTAAACTGAAGAAAAATAGACTATATACATGACCAAATAAATGTCCATATTGCAGATACCGGCGCGACCCTTATAGCTACGAGGGTGGTTACCGGGGCACCAGCTATCTCTATGAGCGTCAACCCACTCCCGTCACGACGGCTCGGCCGCCTCCCAAAGACAGTGATGCCGGAGCCACAGATCGTCCTGGAGAGACGAAACCTGAACCTGACACGTCCAGCTCTGGTTGATATTTTAAAATATAGTTTGAAGGATACTAGGTACTGAAAAAAATCGCTTATGAACAGATTCATTACGTAAATCTCGATATCTAAGTTTTATACAATGGTTGTTATCTGTTAAATACAATATGATGTGGATGATATACACTTTTATACATATGACATTAACTTTCATATTTCAATTGGGACACCATATATATTTTTATATATTTGGAATCTAACGATACAGTTGAAGTGCATTGATTTAATAAATAAATTACAAAAACGAAAGAAAATTTTGAATAACTAACCTGGTAAACCATATCAGGCAACAAAATATAGAAAAATCTAGTGACTTACAACTAACTCTTAACTCCTGCTCGTTTATATCGCATGTTTTAAAGTACCTACAGGATAATTAGCGTTAATCCACTACTGTTAAACAAGGACAGATAGAAAATTTTGCGTATGACTTATTGCAATAATAATAATAACAAAACGCTCACGATCTTGAAGCAAATCATGAAACAAACAGTTTTTAGAAGTTTTGAGTGTAGTAATATATATTTTTGATAATTATTTATAAGTTTTTTAAAAAAAATTGAGGTTAATCAATATCCTTAACCGTTTATTTCGCAAAATTTCAAGTGCGTTAGTTAACTGAACCCATTATTTAAGTTACTTCACTTAGCAATAAACTAACGTGTTTATCTCGCACGTTTAAGTCAAGCGAGTTACATTTCAGTAGATAAACTAGTGCGAGATAAACGTAGTATATGAAACCAAGTGATTCCCTCATTTAGGCAGCAGGAATCACTTTGCTGTTCGGATTAACGAGGCGTTGTTCGGATTATAGCTCCGAGTTGTTCGGATTAAAGAGGTCATACTGTATATTAGTTAATAGGTATAAGCTATTTCACTTGGTATATTAATTGTTAATATTGTAATTACAAATTTGTACCTAGTATCCTTTGTTTAAGTTCAATAGCGTACAAAAGTCACGCACGAGGTCTTCGTTGTTGCTGCCAGAGTATTTCTACCACATATTCTCATTTATAATTTACACGCGGCTAGAATCCATCACGCTCACAGGAGAATAATCCCTGCACCGCAGTTTATTTTATCTGTGATTCTTAATCTCGTTAATGTACATCAACTTATCCTTTTATATACATGTACGGTTAATTATTAAGAGGCACTTTACTCTCCATATGATACTGTGTAGCTTTTATATATATACGTAAGTAAAATTTTAATAATAAAATTTTAATTACGAATCCTAACCTAATATTCGAGTGTAATAAAGTTAATTACGCATATTTTTATTTTAACTAGTTTTATAGTTTTATTTAGAGCCGGCATTATTAACAGCCATTTTATTTTAAATGAATTTTTAAGATAAAAAATACAAATGTAATATTCCAGATGACTGTCAATAATAGCGGACAATAGTATTAAAAATAATATAGTATTATAAACATTATATTATTCAGGGTAGTGACTGATACAGCCGAACATGTCTTTCCTAATTCCTGCTTCCCTAATTATTTTAGGTAAACAAGCTTCAAATAAAAGTTATAGGGCATAAAATTCTGCATCTGAATCAATAAACAAAATTAATGTTGTGTGCTTTGTAACGGCAGTAATTAGGTATGAAAATGTCGAAACCTCAAAAATAGCTACAACCATGGAATTGAAACAAAAAATTAACAATTGTTAACGATTTATCTGTCAAGCTAAGTTAATTTATTTTTATTATTATTTGTAATTTCTGTTCAAGTTAACAGATAAACCGTTGGACATTTGTTATTTATTTATTTGTTATTGCTTATTGATTCAGAATTTTATGCTCTATAAGTTTTTTTGAAGTTTTTTTACCTAAAATAATTAGGTAAGCAAGAAATTAGGAAATGTTAATTTGCACTGCTCTAATTTTAAATATGGAATTGCATTTTTTTTTTGTTTGTTCACTCTATCTGTACTAATTTTTTATCTATACATAGTAATTTATTGTAACAATAAGTACAAGGTACAAGTTTTTAATAAATTATAATATAAATGTTTTGTTATATTGATAAATTTTTATATGAATCAGTATTATTACAATAACCCCTACACTGCCTAGTATTTTCTACCTGAATTCATGGGGAGATTTAGCTCAATTTGAAAAATTAAATCCCTCTGTGAATAACAAAAAGTGTACTCATTTGTATATGAAATGTATTCATATTATATTAGTATAAATACACATGTTTAATACCTACTCTCTTTTATATTTTGTATCCTTAATACCCTAATATCAGTGACATTATCAGTTAACACTTTCGCTGCGTACGACGCACACGTTGCGTCCTGTATGTTGTTGAACCATTGCGTACGCCGCAACAGTTGTGTCCAGTACTCTATATTGTTTCAACCGGCATCGTTTCGTCAGCTTTGTAAAGAGAACACTGTGCGTTGATCAGCATTGTCAGACGACTACAGAAAAGTGATTTGTGGGTGTTTACAGTTTTTTTTTTTTGCGTCATGGAAAAAACGACCCGGTCTATTTACAACTCAAAAGGGCTAAAATAATGGCTATTACATAAATAAAAGATAAAACATCAAGCAAATAAACATGAATTGTCGAACAATATGTTGATTCAGAATTCAAGAGGCTGGACGTATAGGTGTGTCGTTAGCACTGCCGAACAAAAGATGTCCACAATGCTGCCGACGCACCGTAGGCGTTAAAAAAAATACTGAAAAATAAGAGTAAAGACTTCTACATACACACAATATTAACAAATTGAGAAAATAAACCTAGAATTGCACCAAAACTCATTACCGCATTACGGCTGCGACGCGTGAATTTATACGCAGCGAACGTGTTAAATAAAAAAAAATGAAGGTATATACACCCTGTTTCCTGCAAGAGTTGCTAGACTTTTATCTTGCATTTTTGTCGAACACATGGCTTATTCCTGCAAATAATAAATGGAATATTATGAATTATGTACTATTTAATATGTAATATTTAAAAACATACAAAAATAACTATTTCAAAATGATTATTTATTTGTTTTCTGATAAGTCATGAATACCA
Source organism: Harpalus rufipes (assembly GCA_951394225.1). Taxonomy (NCBI): domain Eukaryota; kingdom Metazoa; phylum Arthropoda; class Insecta; order Coleoptera; family Carabidae; genus Harpalus; species Harpalus rufipes. The sequence goes on from OX596279.1 coordinate 57,670,839, forward strand.
AGTAATCCTGTAGAATTAAAAATAACGGCGCAAATGGGATCATGGCGCTATGTGGCACCGTGGCACGACACGCGTCTACTCAGTCGCGCGGCGTTGTAGTTAGAAACTGTCCCTAACGGACAGTTTCTTGTGCTTTCTATTTTATTTATTTTCTAGTTTATTACTTTTTAATTTCACTGTAATTATATAATTTCCTCCCTTATTTCATTTATCATTTTCCAATTAGTTGCTTCTTTCGGGTTTTCTCCTCCCGCTTCCTTTGGTAAGGGAGGTATAAGGATCGTCTTAAAGTCACATATCAAACCTCTGGCTGGGTAGGCCTGGCGTATCCAGTATTCGGTACGTAAATGTTATAAGATAGAAAATGTTGCAAGATATAAAATTTCAGATAACTACATGATAAATTTATTGTACTAGTAAATCATTTCTTGTCTAAAAAATACACTTATACTTACCACTTTTTCACTGAGGACCAGTAAATCATACATAAATAGATCACTTGATGCTTGTTATGAATAAAAATTAATAGTGTACAAAATTAGGTATAATTTTTTTATTTATTTATAAAAATAAATCGTACATTTATAAGTCTTATAATAACAAGCAAACGAAAAAAACACAAATGTTGCTAATGGATAGATGTTAGTAATATATTTGTTAAAAAAAATAATTGTAAAATAATCTTCAGTGGGTAAACCACATAAAAAAACTCTATTTTTTTGGTAAAATTGAAGCTATAGCTTCTTTCAATTGTTTTTCATCACCCGGAGTTACTTCTGAAAATAAATAAATATATTACACCTAATACAAACAGAATGAGGTGTTGTAAATTTTTTTACCTCTCGCTAAGAGAGGTATTGGATTCATGCTAAAAATCGCATATCCAGATTGTATGTGTATCTGCGTGTGTGTATGTGTGTGTGTGTGTGTGTGTGTGTGTGTATGTGTGTGTGTGTGTGTATGTGTGTGTGTTGTGTACGATTTCTCAAATTCTATAAGACCTGTGTAACTAGGGATTCCTCAATCTAACAGTAATGGGAAGAGTTGAATAGGTTCTGGTACCAATTGGACAACCGGAAGTAGTATTAATTTAAACTTTTAATAAAGTTTTCAGTCATAACGTTTCACTTGTTTTATAAAAAAAAATTTTTTTATAAAGTTATCTACCCAAACGTTCTCATTAAAAAAACTATGCGATAATACTCAGTGTTGTGAGTATATCAAATTTAGTACTTACTTTTAATAACAGTATTCGAAGTAGTACTTTTAGATTTTGCTACAGTCTCTTCAAGCCATTGTTGTTCTATAGCTCTTATACTACTGAAAAAAACTGGAGTAATAAGGCTCGGTGAAATATCAATATCCGGTTTAGGTATATTTGCATCTAAAAAAAAAATTAATTTACATACACACATACATACATTAAATCACGCATGTTCACTTAGTGGGATAGTACAAACCCGAAACAATAACAACAATAATCACTCACTCTTTCAACAACTCGTAACATATTAAAGTGACCGATTTTCGGTAGCGAAATACCGCATCCGGACTACAATAATAGTGACGAAACAATCATCCTTCGTCACTCATTCCTGACTAAACTTCATAATCGCATTAATACATGCTCTTTTAGTCTACCAACCATTTGTTGGTTCATTCGGACATAAAAGTAATAAGATATTTTGAGATATAAACTATAAATGGAAACTGCAAAATAAATTAATATATTTCTTTCTGAAAGAAACAAAAGAAGTATCATATTGTTTAAATTTTCATGCTTTTCACGTAAAATACCCAATTAAAATATATTTCCTTCGAATGTACGTCTGAAATTTCTTTAACCAAAGAACACCTTTTATTCGCTTATACCAAACTGGGCATTGCTAACTGGTACTGCATCTGGAACGCTAGTATGGTTGTCAAATATATTTCTACCTATTTATCGTACAGATTATAATTTTCTAGAGGCAATAAAATTTAATCTGGGTGGTAAATAATTTTCAAATTTTTATATAAAAGCCGTTCATTAGTCTACTATAACATACTAGTTTTTACCTTCCGTCACCTTTAGGTAAGGAAGGTATTGTCTTTGGTCAAAAAATTCAGTTATGAGTTTTTAGTGAATAAACATGTTTTAGGAGTCCCTATAATACGATTTTACCATTTTTACGATAATGTCTGTATGAATGTAGGTGCGCGTGTGTGTGTGTGTATGTGACGAAAGTTTCGGATCGCATAACTTCGATACCACGATTCCAAAAATTATATTTTTTTCGTATTGCTCAAGTTTACATCCAGAAGAACAACTGATTAGATTTTGGTTATAATTGGTGGACCGGAAGTGGCCGCATTTGAAGATTTAACAGTTAAATTTGTTGACATTTAACGTTATTGTAACTTAAAGAATATATTATTCTCTATAGAAATTGATTGCATTTTATATTTCATATTCAATACATATAGAGTTAAAGAATTTTAAAGAAATTAAATTTTATAAATCCTATTCTTTACGTGTTAACAAGGACAAATTTAATTCCAAATATTTCAGCTATCGTGTGGTCAATTGTTTTTAAATTACTAGAGCAAGTCTGGGTAAAATGATTCCACGATATAACCACCTTAAACGCCCCTCAAATATAAAAATACAAAATTGCTGTGTTGACTGAAGAAAAAATTATTCTAATATGGAAAGCAGGAAAGCTAAGTATATCTTACAAATGAAAAAATAAAAATTACATTTTTTCTGCATTTCTATAACTTCTGACCATTCCATCACTTTCGGTTTCTCGATCATTTGGTTTTGTTTCTCCATTTCCTTCCTCTCCTTCTCTTTTTCCTTCTCCTTTTTTTTCTCCATCATTTTCTTCATCTTTATTTCTTTCTGATATTTATAATACTCTTTTTCTTCGCAGCAAGTTTTAAATTTTAAATTAACTGTCCATAAGTCCGGTTGTTCAGGATTTCTGTTTAGTACGCAAATAGGTAAGAATGGTTTGCTATTGCTAGTAACTTCACAAATATGCTCTTGTCCGGGTGAAGCTATCTCACTGGGAAGTTCTTTGTTATCTGATGTTGGCGAAGGAGTTGAAATAACGCAATTTTCATTATTATCGTGTTTGTGTTTTCCTTCGCCGGTTATAGAAGTGCATGATTTTAATATCTCGTCTGAAAAGAATTAAATAAGGAATACATTTATATGACAATAAAAGGCAAAAAAGATAGACTATAATTTGCGCAATATTTGACATTGGACCGCTAATGGCGGACAAAAACCAAGCTATACCATGGCCATACCCTAGAGGCCTATAGATACTCTAAAACAGTCAACTCTAAAGCGCCATTTTCTATGGTCTTACGTAAAACAAAACACGAGTATAACAATCAAAAGAAAGGTAAAATAAAACAAAAAAATATTTTGCATTCAGAATGAAATCATTACGAAACCAAATGGAAACACACAACGTTCAAATTTTGACCATGAAGTTGGCGCAGGTGAACTTGGCGCGCTCACAATTTAAAAAGTACACTCCAGGGTACAAAATGTATATGAAAATTATTTATTGAATCGGAAGTTATTATTTTTTATTTAAAATTTGTACTATGTGTGCTTTTTAAATTGTGAACGCGCGTAGTTCATCTGAGCTAACTTCATGGTCAAGGTTATGAAACAGAACGAAACAAAAAATGAAGAGGACAATGTATAAACATTATGCTTCATACATAGCCAACCCAATTACATATCGAAAGAGCCTTCATTTCAATACGCAATTTTTTATTTCAGAAAATTTTCCCAAATTAACTCTATTTAATATTTTAATATATAAAAGACACAAAATATAAAAAAATAATATAAAGGACTCATTTTATTTATTTAGGGGTTGAAAATGGAAATGTATGAAATTACTTAATTTAGGAGGCACATGTAAACAGTTATTCTAGAAGGCCATAATATTTGTATATCCGCCATTTTGCAGAATCAGTCAATAATCAGAATCACGTAATCTATCTAGTTGAAAATGAAAAAAAATCATGTTTACAAATAACCTATTAGTAAATAATATTAAATTTTTATTTGTGTTGAATAAATTATTTATTTTACTATCATTCTGCAGAACCGACCTATTCTGCAAATTATGCAGTCGCCATTTTTTCGCAGTTCCTATGATATAAGAACTATATATATAACATTCTCACATATTTTCCGTAGAAAATGTACATTTGGTAAACAGATATCTTCGTTTTCAGAGATAAACACTTACGTACAACTTTTCCTTCCTTAGTTCTAGTAGTGCTATATTCATGGCCAGACAGAGACATTTTGTTTTTACCTTTTAAACATAACCTAAATCACTATCACAAACAAATGAAGATATCAGTTTCACTTATTTATTGTCACTAATGCATAAGAATACATTAATTTCAATATTTGCTATATGTTTGTGCGAAAAAAAAATTGATGAAGTGCACAACATTCAAATGTTAACAAACAAGAATACACGTGTCCCTATGTACGCTGGCGTCGTGGTGTGCATGGCGTCCGCTGTTTTGCGACTAAATTCAACATATTTGATCATTTCTTTTCCATCTATGTATATTTCTATTTTAAATTTTGAATAAATTATTTAGTATTTGTATTAAACATAACGAACTAATACAATTGAATATATATAATTAATAAAACAAAAGTTTATATTCTTGGAGAATATACTGGACAAAACTTCATGGCATTTGTTTTCTTCTCGGTTGGACTGCTGGACAAAAACAAAAACAACTAGACATGAACTACAGCGAGTGTACTCCCGGCTTTCTTGCTAGATGTCACTATTGTAGGAATGTTTATTACAAATACGAATTTTGAAAGTGTTTTTCATATTTTTTTAAATGTTCAATTAAAAAGAATTGACAAAAACTACCCCCCAATCTTATGACGTAATAAAGCTGCCTGAACAATTGCGTATTTCTCTATCTACGTCCCTTGTATCCAAAATTTGATATGTTCTTTTGTGTCTGAATTTGAAGCCAGGGCCGCTCCATATGGATGGGCAAGTTATGCCCCACACAAAGGCGCCTGACCATAAGGGATGCCATTTGGAAAGAAAAAAAATCTAATGTGACCAACACAATACCTCCCGCCATTTACCTATGGGGTTTCGTTGCCGCGTGCCTGATGTCTGGTTGCCAAATAATTCGAATTTTAAATGGCATAAAATTAACCCTTGTGGTAAACGCCCGCACAATACCAATATGTAATTATCATTACCGAAATGTGTGTACAAATCAGATTAGCACACCCAGCAATGGTTAATATGCCGTGATAATATATTTATTTCTTTATTTAAATACATACCTGCATATTTACTAATGCCAGAAATTATGTATATTAAGTTCCTTTCCATAAAACTATTGTTCTATTTACAATTTTCCTTTTAACATGTTACTATTATTAATTTAAAATGACTATTTTTTTGACAGTGACATTTATCTGTCAGTTACATACATATGAGCCGAATTATTTAACCATGGAGATGTGTTTAAATTTTTATATTACTTATAAATTTATCCATAAATTATATAGAAAAGTAGTAATGCAAACCTGTAGAAAATGGAATAATATTTAATTTTTATAATAAAAAACTGCGAAAAAATTACATTTAAAGGTATTTTTGAAGAAAATTGCCATTTCCAATTATCCGCTTGCCACCAAAATCTGATGGCTTCTTTCCATAAATACATGGTTTCAAAACTTTCTGAATGATAGTATTTGAGTTAAAGCGTAAAGAGGATCCACACACACACACATCCATACGCACATACACGCAGACATCATCGTGAAAATGTTAAAATTGGATTGTAGGGACCTTAAAACGTGGTCATTTACCAAAATCTCTATATGCGATTTTTAGCACGATCCCTATACCTCCCTTACCAAGGGTAGCGGGAGGTAAAAAATAATGAAATGAGAAGATTTTCTGGATTTCAGCCATACTTTATTTATTAAATCTATACGTTTTGACCCCTCAGGGGTCTTCTTCAGGAGAAATCAGAAATCAACTTTCATCTCCTGACCCATGGGGGGTCGAATCGTACAAAATAAATAAATAAAGAGGCTGAAATCCAGAAACTTTTCTCATTTCATCACCATTCAGCCAAGAAACAACCCCTTTTGAATATGCAACAATATTTTGTCCTATTTGTCTGCATCAAATCTAATCTTGCGGCTCACCGCCTCGTGATTTAGCTTCACACGCGTTTCATTACTATATCAAACTTGTATCCTTTATATCTATAAGAGTTTCACACTGTAATCTTTGTTGTGAATTTAACTTTATTGTTAATTCATAATAATTGAAATAATATACCACAGTGCACGGGTAACTTTAGTTAGTTTACTTTCCGTCAGTAGATGATGTTATTTCCCATCCTGCCAGACGCGCCCAACACCACGGCTACACAACACGTTGAAATAGGTTATGTTTACTGTTGGTACTTTACCACAACATATTGTGCTATTTAGTGCTACATATTGTAAGGTATTGAAAACATATTGATAAGATTTTTTGTTTAAAATAGTTGTTAAGTAGCACAACAAATAAAAGATGTCTCAACAAGCCTCCAATAACAATTTGGGAGAAGACAAGAAGAGCAAAAGAAGGCATAAAGTTTTACCAAAGTTAGTCTTTAAAAGGATTGCTATAGATAGATGGACAGTAGATTTCAAATTTAAAACTATCAAGGAAAAAATATATTTTTTTAGTTATAATCATCGTCATCACAATGGTAAGAAAATAAAAAGAAATTTCAATAAAAAACTAATTTACAAGTATGGTAGTTAATAGAACAAATGAAAAAATCTGATGTGGCCAGCACAATACCTTCCGTCAATCCTGTGTATTATGTATAAATTCTATACATAATTTGCAACAGATTCTAAATTTCCAGTAAAATTATTTCATAAACACTGACATCTTCTTCTCTAGCTTTTGCCATTTGTTAAGGGTCGCTATATTTTATTTTCTTCTTCCACTCATTTCTGTTTTGCGTGTCGTTCTCATTCAATTCCTTTTCTCTCATCTTCCGCAATACAGTCCTTCCATCTTATATTTGGTCTTCCTCTGTTTCTTCAACCTTATATTACTATTCTTCTCTCCTCATGACAACCAATGTAATCGTCTCTCTTGTATCTTTCTAGAAACTTGTAACAAGTTATTTCCTTACCGTATCTTTCATTCATTAATACTTACAACTGACAATTTAAATTATCCGAATATATTAGCAGTTTCCATGGTTAGCATAGCTGGCTGATTTATGAAACTTAGTATTTTTATAATTCTTTAACTCTATATCTATTGAACATGAAGTATTAAATGGAACCAAATCTTATAGAGAATAATATATTCTTTAAGTTAGATTAACGTTAAATATCGATAAATCATACTTAACTGTTAAAATCTTTAAATGAGCGTACTCCCGGTAAACATGCGGAATACGAAAGAAATATAATTTTTGGAATCGTTGTATTGAAGTTACGCGATCCGAAACTTGCGCCACACACACACACACTGATACATGCATACATAGACATTATCATTAAAATGGTAATATTGTATTATAGGGACTCTAAAATATGCTTATTCAATAAAAACTCATCATTGAGTTTTTTGACGAAAGACAATATCTTCCTTACCTAAAGGTGACGGAAGGTAAAAAATATTAGTATATACATGGTATAGGTATATAATTACGTACTGATCTATCCATATCAAATGTGTGGTTCTTTACCTTCCGTCACCTTTAAGTAAGCAAGTGAGATTTTAATGAATAAGCACGTTTTAGGATGTCAATGTCAAGTTCACTAATTTACATAGTATATCTGAAATAATTTTACTGGAAAAACAAGAAACTTTCAAAAAAATGACTGTAGGTTTAAAATGAACATCTGTATAAACTACATTACAACAATGAATAAAATCAATAATACTTTCAATTTTTCCACAGAAAATTGCAGAGTACTTGACTGTTACCTGAAGAAAAAAGGAAAAAGAAATAACCACTGAAATTGTATTTATATTTAAGCAGTACCTATATATAAAACTTACCTAATACAAGTATAATTTTTAAGCACATGGTCACATGTAAAAATGTACAATAATTGTGTTTGAGTTAATAAATATATAATCTAATTTTGAAATATTTGGTATTTTTATTTATTTAATTCTTTACTTACACAGATCAAGTTGACCACCACTTCAACGTATTCTTAAGTGCACCCTGTATAAATTTACAATAAAAAATGGGATTATACATTATACAAATATATTTTTATTTATAAACTATTATTGACTATAATGCCAATAACAACTAAAACAAATGGTAAAGTAATGGACAATAAAAACAATTTTCACAAATTAAATATATGTCAATATATGGTATCATTTTGCGTTGTATCTTCTGATGCTATGTTCACTTCTGGATGTCCGTTTGCATGGAGCCTGGAGAACAATAAAAATATTTCATATATAGTTTTGAACCGATTTTAATAAAGAATCAGAATAGTTATTTACGTACCAAGTGCGAGAACGTTTGGTTCCCGGATGAGTGTTAGAGAACCATTCCGGGAACCTAATTCACGCTCGCGGTTTGTACAATATTTTTTGTACAAAAAGTATAAAATAGTAATTTTTGTACAAATAATTTCATTTATTACAACTTTATTACATAATATTAAACATATACACAGCTTTGTAGCTAATTTGAGAGTGATGTGTCAAATTTAAATTCCAATTATTTTAATGTAATGTAGTGTTAATCATGGTATGTAAATAACTAAGTTACCAACATCCCAAGTACTCTGTCTTGCCGACTTGCGGCGAGCAGAAATTGTTGCCAACATTGTGAACCAAATGCACTAATTACTTTGAAATTAAATTTCATTAAATATTCCACTATTTTCTCTTATTATTATTAAGTAAGAGAGTGTTTGAGAAACTATACTTTATTATTATAAATGTAGTTCTTTAAGAAATGCTTTAGAAATAGGAGTGTTTTTTTCCAAAATTTCCCGGTCACTTATCTGGTTGAGACCTGGGAAATTGACGTTTCAAACGTTACTTAGGCAACGCGAAACAACACATTTCAATACATGAGTACAAAAAATCGATTTTAATAGTAGATCAAGGAATTAATTTTTATTTAAAATTAGTTTCACGAATACCAAATGCGGGTGAAATCAAGAGATTTTTTTTTTCTCTACTAAATGAAACACTTTCCACCTCAGTTAGTAATATACTATTACGTGCCTGCCTTGTTGTCAAATGTATTTTGAAATTTTACTTACCAATGAAATTTTCTTAGAAACTCGGTATTTCTCTCCATTTGCGCTGGCAGCTTTAACATCTGGAAACATAAATACGCGTATAAAAACAATAATTGCTTATTGATATATTATAGATACAAGTTTGATATAGCGTTTATAATGAAACGCCTGTGATGTTAAATCACGATGAGCCGAGTGTTTTAATCACGCAAGTTTCATTATGAGTCTATATCAAATGTGTATCCTTCAATATTTTATCTACGACAGTTTAAATTGATCTTAAAATACATTTTTTATTTAATTTTTGTAATAACATTTCGTAAAATCATAATAAGTTCGGAATATCAAAGAAAAAACAATTCCTTTTTACCAAATTAAATTTATCAGTACATTAATATTAAGTTGTACTACTTATATTTCATAATTATGAATTATTGTGGGGACTACTCTGAATTTAGATAATATGAAGTATAATACAAACTAAAAAAAAAAGATAAGTAAACTTATAAAAGAAAAAGTAAAATGTAATGTTAGTTATTATTACTAACTTAAAAAGAAAACTAGTCGTGGTAAAATATTTACGTAAGTTAAAACAAGTCATGTTATATTGTTGTTAAATTGTATTTGTGCACATTGTTTCAGAAAAATGAAGTATATAATAATTTTGACCATAGCTGTTATTATGATCCTGTCGTTTACGCAAATTGTTACTTCTCATCCTCCATTGTGTGATATGATTTTTGATTGTAATCCTGTTCACTGTACGCCACCACAAAGGGCTATCACTATAGGATGTAACTGTCCGCGTTGTGCTTGATGAATATATTTGCCACCGGTAAACGAATAGACGAATAGAATAATTGTCTGTTATAAAATTTACAATAATACTGTAGCACAAATATAGTAACCAAATATGTAATCATTTTCACATATAAAAAATAAGTAAATGCAAAATAATATTTGTTTTTAGCATTAGTTTTATGTAATTTATTGTTCTCTTGTTTATTTTTCAGCAAAAATTGTATTGTGCAAAGTTATGCATAAAAACTAGTGCTGTGACGATCCGACAAAACTTGGATCCGAGCTCCCGGATTTCAAAAGATCCGGTTCATCGGATATCCGATGTTCGGTTATTGAAGCGGATATCCGTAAATTTTATTCGGATTTGGATCCGGATTCGGATACGATGTTTTGTTTACGGATACGGATCCAAATTTTAATTCTAGGTCCAATTCTTTATTTTGAATGTGAAGGCAAACATCTGGAATTGAGTTCAAATTCAAACCGTTATATAATTGGTGAACCGGAAGTAGCCTCATTTGAAGATTTAACAGTTAAATTTGATTTATTGACATTTAACGTTATTATAACTTTAAGAATATATTATTCTCTATACGATTGCATTTTATACTTCATATTCAATAGACATGGACTTAAAGAATTTTAAAGAAATTAAATTTTATAAATCAGCCAGCTATGCTAAACACGGAAACTACTAATATATTCATATAATTCAAATTGACAGATGTCAGTATAAATAAAAAGTAAATTAATGTGGTAGAGATGAGGATGTTGAAGTAGATGTTGGGGAAGACACGGAAAGATACGGTAAGGAATTAACTCTAGTGTTACAAGTTTCTAGAAAGATACAAGCGAGATGATTACATTGGTTTGAAAATGTTATGAGGAGAAATGAAGAATATATTGGATGAATGCTTAGTAATAGAAGGTTGAAGAAACAGAGGAAGACCAAAGATAGGATGGAAGGACTGTATTGTGGAAGACTTGAGAGAAAAGGAACTGAATGAAAACGACACGTAAAACAGAAATGAGTGAAAGAAAATAAAAAACAGCGACCCCTAACGAATGGGGAAAGCTAAAGAATAACAAGATGTTAGTGTCAAGTGCAATTTGCATAGTTTGTATATGAAATAATTTTACTGGAAAATTTAGAATATTTTGCAAGAAAATTTATGTATAGAATGTATACAAAGTACACAGGATTGACGGAAGGTATTGTGCTGGCCACAACAGATATTTTTTTACTGTAAATCCCATACAAAACTATTAACGTATGCCGAATGGTTATAAAGGCACTGCTAGTCAATTGTTCGCTAATCACACGTAATCAATTGGTCATGCTACCAGCCATTTTGTTTTGTAAAACCCTGAATTTATTCAACCCGTTACATACAGGCTGTTCCAATACTGTAGGAAAATAAAATGTTTTATACTACATGAAATATTGATCACAAGTCAGACATTTATTTTAAAATTCATAAAATGAAACGCTTGGTTCTTAAATTTTATATTTTTGGTGCCACTGGTTGACACATTTTTTTTATTTTTTTAATAACAATATTTCATATGTTATTCTACACTAGTTAAATGCATAAATAATTCATTATTATTTTTATTCAAATTTCGTGTCGACCACTGAAACTACAGATACAGACAAGTTCGAGCTAATATTAACACCGGTGTTTGTTATTTATTATTGCTGTCTTTTGTCAGTGTATTTGTTACCTGCAAATGAGAATGTGTTCTGCTCGAAATAAGTGCAATTCTCGTGAAAAACTTTTGTTGGGGGCGTAAAAATAGTGTATATTTGTTTCTTTTAGTGTTAAAATAAGTTTCGTGATATGGATTTTTAATGTGTGATGGTTTTCAGCGGACTAAATAGTGAAATAACTGTAATTTTGTTCCAATAAACGTTCCTGGAAGCAGTGGTAGCTGATTTCGTGAGATGCTGAGATCTTCGATGCCTCTGTTGGCCAAACTGGACTAATAGTAGGCGAGGTTGGTCCAACATTTATCTCATTTTATTTTATAATTCTTCTACATTAATAATATTTCATCTGTTAGTAATAACAGATTGTCTCACCGAAAATAGATAATAATTATAACAATTTGATCAAGTTTGTCTCAAATAATTTGACTATGTTTAAAAATTATTTAAATTAACGTAAATACTTTCTGACAGTGTGAATATTTTTACAGAATTTTCATTGATTAGGGAGATATACATGCAAATTTTAAATTATTTACGTAGACACCATACAGTACCACTAAAGCTTCAATTATTAATAGCAGAATAGCAACATTTCATATTATCTAAACTGATAAGTAAAATAAATAAATAAAATAAATAAATATTTCATCACGGCATATTACCCATTGCTGGGTGTGCCAATCTGCTTCGTATACAGATATCGGTAATGATGGAATATTTGTACCGTGCGGGCGCTTACCAGGCGTCACCTCACGGGCACTCATTGCTGGTGTGGAGAGTACGCCACAAGTATCTACTGTAATTCATAATAACAAAATGCGAGTAATACAGAAGAATTATATCTTTTAAATTACATTTTTAACATAAAAACACGTGTTTACTAATAAATTTTATTTGTTAAATTATATGTTTTGCCCTACTTTTAATTTATCAGGAAATAATTCAAAGAATTGTTTCAGTATTAATGTTCACGTGCATTTCAAAATTACAATTTATTGTATAAGAAACAATAATTGTTTTGAATATAATATCGTTTTCAAAATAAGTGTCAGGAAAATCAGGCTGTTAGTTTTGAATTTTGAATGCTTTTCTGTAACATATTTTTATAATAATAACATGGCGGTAGTATCTTATATATCCTCATAAAAAATAAATAAACGACACTACTGAATTTGATATAATGGGCGAAAACTATATCTAATTATAAACAGTTTGTATATAAACTGAAGCAGTATTTTATTAAAAAACGGTAATTAAGGAATATTTATCTATTATTTGTTAATAATGTTTATATTTTGTTCAGGATGTTTATATTTGTTAATAATGTTTACTTGTATTTGGTCGGCCCTCGAGCATTCAATAAATCTATTATTATTAATTATTATTACAATTCGTAGATGACTTTGATCGGACACCTTTAAAAAAATTACTGTACCCCTCTTACCAAGAGTAGCGGGAGGTATAAAACAATGGTTTGCTTTTAATTTTAAGGTACGAACACTGTTCTTCTAAAGAATTGTATTCTTACCTTTGTTATTGGTTCGAATTATTTCATCGTAATTTATAAATCCGGCTTTGCTTTTATTTTGTAAAGGTATAAATCTCCCTGACTGAGGCCCAGACGATGCGTCTGTCACGAATGTTTCTGTTTGAACTGATAATGATACACCAATATCTTCATTCTTCATTTCCTCAGGTTTGGCTATTTTTCGTCTTATAATTTTTGTAACTTCACTAGCTCGTAAAGATTTTGTTGTCCTGTCTATATTTATAAAGGAAGGAATGGAGGAACATTTATTAATTGGTGTTTTTACAGGGATTGACGATTTTCGTTTTTCTAGTTCATTGAAATTTTTCTTTTTAAAGGTGGTATTCATAAGACTTTGTCGATTTGCTACAGACTTTCTGGAAGATTGCACAGCGACTGGTATGTTGGACATGCAACCTGAATTTCTACGAGATTTAGGAGTTGTTTTATTCGTGAAATTGTTTTCTGATTTGTGATGTCTTTCTATTATAAATGTGCTCTCAGAATTAAGACGTGGTGACACATTAGATGAAGTTGAATAATATTTGAATAAGTTTAACTTGTAATTATTATATTTAGAGGGAATTATTGTTTTGAATGGTACTTCAATATCTAAGATATCTGTTTGCGTACTATTACTTTTATGCATTGTCTTGGGTCTATTTCGTAAATCATACGTTTCCATTTGTTTTTTTCTAGGTATTATATTATTATTTGTACGTAACTTATATTGACTAATGGGCATATTTTCTATCAATTGATATTCTGCTGGTTCTATACCATTTGTTCCTTTATCAACCTCTTTTACATTTTGTTTGGTACTAGGAATATTATTTAAACTCTTTCTCTCCAATAAGTATTTATTTTCTTCTTCAAACAGATGATGACTTTGCAATTGTCTCATAAATAATTCTAAAACAAAATTTAGCATACGTATTAATTTTTATTTTATAAAATTATTGAAACAAATTTATATTTGTGGGAAATTTCTCGACTGTGATGTGGATTAGGTGTTAACAATTATTCGAAAGTTCAGTCAAACAGCATTTATTCTTACTATACCAACGTTTCGGTGCACCCTTGCACCTTTTTCAGGGTCTACAACAATTATACAACAAAAATATAATACATATAAAATAACATGAACATAAATAAATAGATAAATATATCATCACGGCATATTACCCATTGCTGGGTGTGCCAATCTGCTTTGAACACAGATTTCGGTAATGATGATGACATATTTGTACCGTGCGGGCGATTACCAGGCATCACCTCACGAGCACTCATTGCTGGCGTGGAAAGTGCACCACAGAGGTCAATTTTGTACCATTTAAAATTCGAAATATTTGCCGTCGGTCGGGATCGAACCCGGTTCCCCAGATTCGCGACCAGACACTGAGGCACACGGCCACGAGAACATTATCACACTTATAGTAAGATCTTACAAATTGTTACAATTCATGTACACAAAATACATCCGTACAAAATAATCAGTTAATTTATTAAACATCGTACAAAAAAAATTCAAACAGCATACACATATTCATTTGCTCTAAAAAACGACAAGCGCATAATACGGAAAATAGCCGGAAATATCCTGTGTAAAGATTCTGGTGACATCATTGATACGGACTCCTATTGGTCGTCTGTACACCAATAATAATGTAGCAAGTTGTGGGAATTTAAATAAAATATTAAGAAACATATGTTTGGAATAATTAGTTTCTTGAACTGTTACATATCAGGAATGATTGTACTAACATCAATACAAGAACTGATATTCAAGGACTTAACAGCGTATATTTTGGTGTATTGGAAATGTTCAAAAAGGAATAGGCAAATTTCAGGAAAAAATGAGTTTCATTAATTTCCTTACATTTTATTTAAATTCCTACAACTTGCTACATTATTATTTTGTTTACAGACGACCAATAGGAGTCAGTATCAATGATGTCACCAGAATCCTTACACAGGATATTTTCGGCTATTTTCCGTATTATTCGGTTGTTAGAGCAAATGTATGTATGTATGCTTTTTGAATTTTTTGTACGATGTTCAATAAATTAATTGAATGTTTTGTACGAATGTATTTTGTGTACATGAATTGTAACAATTTGTAAGATCTTACTGTAAGTGTGATAACGTCCATGTTATTTTGTATGTATTACATTTTTTGTTGTACAATTGTTGTAGACCCTAAAGAAGGTGCAAGGGTGAACCGAAACGTCGATATAGAAAGAATAAGTGCTGTTTGACTGAACTTTCAAGTAATTGTTAACACCGAATCCACAGCACAGTCGAGAAATTACCCACAATTAATATTAATAAAGTATATATTATATTTATATCATACCTCTTTTACGTTGACCGATACATTTCTTATGTTGATCCAATCGACTTTTTCTCTGCTTCTTTGCACCACTAATACTTCTCGGGGAGCAATTTGGAAGTGACTTAGACCGTCGACGTGCAATAAAAAATTTTGCTTCATTGTAATCCGGTCGAGGAGAATATTTGTCTGTATTTAGATTATTTGAAGTTTCATTATATCGGGGAACATAGAATCTATTTGGAAAATTTCTTTGGCTGTGCTGTTGGTAATACGGTATTCTTGTTGAATGAGAAATAAAATAATTGAACTGGGGCATATAAACAGGTTGAAAATTGTCCATACAAGAATAATAGAATTCGTAATCATCAGGATTGTGTTGCTGGTAAAGGTAATTCGGAGAAAATGATTCCTGGGGTACATCGTAGAAAGATGAATTAATTTCGTCGTGGTATATGGGTGGCGAGTTATTATTTCCATTATATTGGTTGACGTTTTGTTGGTTGTGGTTAAATATTTGGTTCATTGTTGGATTTATTTGACGTCTTGGTTGCTGAACGTACTGTGAAGAAAGTTGTACATTTTGTGTGTAAGTTTGATCATTATTTGCTGGTATGCACTGATTTTGAGATGTAATACGTTGCCGTGGACTAAAAGATTTATTTCTTTTTTGATCCGGCCAGGCATAAAAAATGGGCTTAAACCGAGGACGGCCAAGTACGTCATACTTAATATGAGAGCGAGGAGATTTTAATTCCTCAGATGAAAAGGGAATGTGTTCATGGTCTGGCTTATTCCATCTGGAAAAATGCAAAATTTTGCTTTTATAATTTATATACAGTAAAAAATATATTGTTTAAAAAGTCCTATTCCAACCATGGTAAGAGACGGACGTGTTTAATTGAGCTCCGTAGTGATTGAGTAATTTTATTATATTAATACATAATATGGTGAAGTGAAATACAGGAGTGTGAAGTGAGAATGTGTAATAATATATATAGATGACGATTCTAGCAAATAACAGAAATGGTTAAGATTCATTTCCAGACGGTAAATCGACATTGGATAATATAATAAAGGAATATTTTACTTTAAGTCAATATTAGGTACGATATTACGAAAATTATTACTGCCCTGTGCTATAGTCTGTTTTTGTGTGACTAATATGGTCAAAGTTTAGCTAATATTTTTTGTGTGACTGTGACGGACATGAGTGACATGTTTAGATTATTATATTAAATGGAAATTATGGAAATATAATGAAATATAGTAGGAACTAAAAACGAAATGAGAACGAAAACGAAATAACGAAATAAACCGAAATTTTTATAATAACGAAAACGGAAACGAAAACGCAATATATTTTTTTCGTTCATGATTGAAAACAAAATAATTAATATCGGTTACCGGTTTTAACCGTTGTTTTATATAATATTTTATTTTATTTACAGCAAATATTTTACACGCAAATATTATTGAATTTTTAGATATTTGAGTTGCAAATAAGCAGACTTTCAAAGTAACTCTCCAGTAGCTAACCCTGTTACATGTTAGGTTACACGGTATACCCTTAGTTTCATCTATTGAACAATGGCTGCGATAATTTTCATTTGCACACACTGGCGGTATTCGTCTTATTAGTTATGTTAAGTATTTATATAAGAGAACTAACATGAAATGTACTATTAGTTACTAGTTAGGTGAAATAAAATGTAATTAATGTTTTATTGAAAAAAAAAAACATATTTCTGTATTTTCATCAATTGTATTTCAACCGGTATTTAACTACTGTGAACAAACACGAAAATATTTAGATGGGAATATTAAGAACGGAAACAAAATTTTCGGAACTGAACGAAATATTTTTCGTTTTTAGTCTTTGAAATTTAGTATATTACGAATAAAAGAACCTGTTAAATACAAATCTGACGTACGCTTGTATCGACAGAGCATGAGCATACTTTTACGAAAATGTACCGTAAAAGTTCTGTATAAAATAGCTTAGAAAAATCACACGTTACGATACGTCACAATACGTAACGGCACGGTACGTTACGTTACACTGTATAAATTCACCATAAATGTCAAATGTCATTTAAGTTATGACTTGTAATAAGGCAAATTTATTTGATAAAATTTTAAACTATAGGGTGCGAGCAGTCACGTGACTTTACTGACCTTGGCAAGCAGATATGGGGGCGCGTGTCAGAATGACAGCTATTAATTATGTAATATACTATGTAGTTTATTTGTTATCAGGAGTGTGAAAATAAATCATACAATAGCAATCATGATATTTTGAATGAAAAATTATGACATTTGTCAGTTATGGACATAATAATAGCTGTCATTCTGACATGGACCCCCGTATCTGCTTGCCAAGGTCTGCAAAGTCTCGCGCCCTATTAAATTAATGGAGAATTGAATAATATATATATATATATATATATATATATATATATATATATATATATATATATATATATTTACTAAGTATCCTTTATAATTATTATATTAGAGTCTGGAGTATCTCAGGAAATAATTTAACACAAACAGATCGAACAGGAAAGTATTTTTTAGTAACTTAAATTATTACCGCGGCGATAGTAAATCGCAAAAGAACAATAACAATTTCCTCCGCGTTTTGAGGTGAAATGCAGCAACCTATTGTAAATCAAAACTACAATACTTTTGTTGACAAATAAAATGTCATTGTCAGATCTTTTTCTAGGTTTAAATGTTAACCACAATTCTTACCTTATTTGATCTTCATCTCGCCCATTGTCCATTACGAATTGTTTATCTGTGGTACATACTTCTGGTGAGTTTTTTCTGGGAGGAGACTGTATCTTCGAACTGGATACTGTACACTGAGATGTTGTAGTCGTACTGTCAACTCTAAACGAATTATTACATAATTTTAAAACACGTAAAAATAGAAAAAAATATATTCATTCTAATGTAAATTAGAATTGAATTTGAATTTAATGAAACTCTAATTTTCCATAATTTATATTTTTGACAAG
Source organism: Harpalus rufipes (assembly GCA_951394225.1). Lineage (NCBI taxonomy): Eukaryota > Metazoa > Arthropoda > Insecta > Coleoptera > Carabidae > Harpalus > Harpalus rufipes. The sequence goes on from OX596279.1 coordinate 57,689,553, forward strand.
CCTATGATCAATTTTGAAACAATTGAAAAGGAAAAGTAATTATGTATATTATTTTTTTTAAAAGATGTCCGATCAAGGTCATCTATTTCATGAACGAATTAACAAATTGGCATACATTTATCTCCCTTATTTGCAAAGACTACAAGCTTGTCGTTAGGACATTCCATTTTTAAACGATGCTTGTTACAATACTTTCGCTGTAACATAAGTTATTTTCTATCAGTCTCACTGACACTGACACTGTCAATATCTTATTTTTTTTGCATATCTGGGATTTAATTTGCTAATAAACTTACCAGTTGACTTAGTTTTGAATTTTGAATGCTTTTACTATTTTTATAATAGTACTCTCATATAAACTAAGTAAGAGGACACTATTGAATTTGACAGAAAAGTTGCTTCGCTTATTAAGATTTTAGCTCCTAAAATCTTAATAGTGTGGTTGCACATTTTTTACCTCTCGCTAAGAGAGGTATTAGATTCATGCTAAAAATCGTATATCCGCATAATGTGTGTGTGTGTGTGTTAGGATGTTGGTGGTACGATTTCTCAAATTCTATACAACTTAAGATTTGTTTAACTACGGACTTCTCAATCTAACATTAATGGGAAGAGTTGAATAGGTTTTGGTAACAATTAGACAACCGGAAGTGGTAGTTTCTTAAATAAATTCTTTTAAATATTTTTTTTGAAAATTTATGTTAATACAATAATAAAGATCTTTAAATTCTCAATCTGATACAATTTGAATTATTTGTATGTACAAGAAAAGTTAAATTCCTTATGGGTCGGGTCGACCGACGCCAAAAATCACTTCGAATTTTAATGGCACAAAATTGACCCTTGTGGTGCACTTTCCACAACAGCAATGATTGCCTGTGAGGTGACACCTGGTAAGTGCCCACACGATACAAATATTTCATCATTAACTGATATCTGCGTACAAAGCAGATTGGGGTAATATGCCGTGATGATATATTTATTTAATATTTAACATAAAATGGAAATGGCGAGATGATTTTTTAAATAACTACCCCCAGAAACGAGGACGACCGTACTTGACTTGGCGTAGAAGATTCAAACTTGACATGTGCTTTTGTGTTTGACATTTGAAGATATTTCCTTGATTGTGCTGCTGCGAGTGCCTTTTGTCGTCACACTCTGCGTTATAATCACGTGATATATTTGTAAATATGCACATTTTTTACAATTAATAATTCATTATTTATGAGAAATATTATAATATTTTTTCAATAAATAATGTTTAAATAAACAAAATTAATAGGATACAATGTTATTTTATAAATACAAAGCATACAGGACGAATACAAACAACACCGCTTTATATTCACGGATGGATCCAGGTACAACATTAACACCGGGGCCGGTATAACATCAGAAGACATTACGTACAAACACCAACTACCATCTACGTGTAGTATATACACCGCCGAATCTTATAGCCTCAGGACAGCAACAGAAATAACCAAAGAACTGTCAATAAAGAAAGCTGCCATCTGCGCTGACTCAATTAGTGTAATCCAAAGCCTAACAAACCCATATACAAAAAACACACATATACAAAACATCCAAGACAATATTCACCAAGTAACGAACAGAGAGGACACGGAAATATTAATCATATGGGTCCCATCACATACGGACATAGAAGGAAATGAAACCGCTGACCATATCGCAAAAGAAGCAGCTACAACAGGAGAACCCCAAAATATCCCAATTCCAGTACCAGACCTAAAAGCTATAATAAAACACAAATTAAAAGGAAAATGGCAAACCAAATGGTCAGAAAAAACGAACAACAAACTAAGAAATGTAAAAGAAGATGTAAACCAATGGACAGTACCCGAAGATAGAAAATCTCAAATTGTCTTGACAAGACTACGAATAGGGCACACACGCCTCACACACAACCATCTACTACAGAAAACACAACCCACCATCTGTGAAACATGCAACACTCCAATAACTGTAGAACACATAATCACCGAATGCTACAAATACACCATCCAGAAACAACAAGCCAATGTACCTACAACACTAATTGACGCCCTCGCCAACAATGTAGACAACACCAACAAAACGTTAAATTTCCTAAGACAAATCAAAATATTCAACAACCTGTAATTACCAACATACCTACTATTACTACATATTAGTATAATTAACTATTGATATATCATGTATTGAATAATATATAATATTACTAAAATGTTAAATTAATGTACCGAGGTATTAGTGGCTCAAAGTCGAAATACCTTAAAAAAAATTTAAATAAAAAAAAAAAAGATCTTGTAATCACCCTATTCATACAATTCGTAGATGAACTTGGTCGGACATCTTTATTTTTTTTTATTGTAGATGCCCATAAAATTTGAGTATGATTAAGTTTAAAGTACTTTTAAATTACAAATAAAACCTACTTTGATTTGGCTTCTTTATTTTTCTGTCTCTGTTCCTTGAGTCTTTGATGAGCATCTTTAATATATGCAATTTCTTTTTCAAGTTTCTTAATTTTAGCTACCAAATTTTTTAGTGAAATCTCACTAATTTTTGTTCTAAATGTAGTTACTTCATTGGATTGCTTTTCGTCTGCATTATCAATTTCATTTCCATTTAATATTTTTTTCCTGGGTGTCAAAGAAATTTCATTTATCTCTGATTCAGGCAACCCAGAAATTGACACTTTATATGATGAATCAATATCATTTTCATCCCTTTCTGATAGGGTGAAAGTTGTTCCCAATGGTATAAACCCAGAAATTGACACTTTATCGGATGAATCAATATCATTTTCATCCCTTTCTGATAGGGTGAAAGTTGTTCCCAATGGTATAAACCCAGAAATTGGCACTTTATCGGATGAATCAATATCATTTTCATCCCTTGCTGATAGGGTGAAAGTTATTCCCAATGGTATATCTGTGTCTGATACAAGATTTGATGTTGAAGTTACACAGGTTTCTTTCGTTTTGGTTTCGTCCAAATTGTCTTCTTTTCTTGATGAATTATACATCATATCAGTTTTTGATCTTGAAAATATACTTTTGTCGTAAACAAATTCTTTTGAATTTTGTGTAGATATAGGTATAGCAGATTTTGGCCGTACAGATTTACAGAATTTTTTTTCATATAAATTATGTTTTTCTTGTTTTGAAAACACGGCTATATCAGACTTAGATGATGTTACTTGTTTGTTTGATGAAATGAGTGTTTCTTCTTCAGATTTTATAGGAGTACTACAAGGTATTTCATCCAGTTTTTCAACAAGAAAACATTCATCTTCATATAGTGTTTCTGGATTCTTTTCGTCTATATTTTCATCACACGATATGAAGACAAATTCTGTAGATTGTTTTTCGTCATCGCTACTGTCTATTACGATGATTTCATTACTATTATTTTCTTGAGAAAAGTCAAGATCAGAATCAGTAGAAAGAAGAATTGGAATTCCAAATATATTTCCTAATTCTTGTCCACTTTTATCGTGGTCCTCTGTCCAAACCATTCCGCTATTTTAATAAGTTCAGACGATTTGAAGATTGCGCACTAGTTCTGGTAACAATAATTTCTAATTTAATGTTATATTTTATAAAATTTCGTAAAATGTATGCAATGAAATAAACACAACATAAATTATAAATTCGAACAATTTCTGGATGCTATTATGTTGTGAATATGTAAAATTCTGACCCTTATAGAAAATATATGATCTATAAAACTAAATGGACTTCAGATGAAATAACTTACTTGCAAATATAATTAGTACAAATCCCTTATTCGTAATTTTTTTTTTCAGTTTTCAATATATTTAATAATTCAAAGTATAATAAAATCCTTCAGTAATAAATAGACTTGTGTGTAGAATTCTATGTTTTAAAACTACAGAAAACGTCACATTGAATGATTGACATATATATAATCAGGGGTTTTATTTTTTCTTTCCACTCACTACTTGATTATAAATTTTAAAATTTGTTCCCGCCTACTTATCTGAAAACATCGCGAATCAAGCATGCTTTAGGATCCCTAGAATTAAATTTTATTATTTTTACGATGATGTTTGTATATCTCGCTTATTTATTAAGTTAGTAATTTCTGTCATATAACATGATTTATACAGCAATATGTAAGCTACTTGATGACGGATGTACATTCATGATACCACTTCCGGTTTATTAGTAATTAATATCAACTTTGAAATTTCAAATGGAACATACTATATTTTTTTACAAATTTGAAAAGTACATTAAATTTGCTTTACAAACAAGTAAAATAATCCATATGTTACATTATAAAAAGTAAAATGGCGGACACTTTTTTATACACCTAGTCGAAAAGAGAATAGTAAGCCATGACTATGGCTTGAAATAAAACAATTAACTAAAAAAAATGTTTCTTATTTTTATTTTCTGTATTATTATGACAAAAAAAAAATATTTCGTTTAATAATAATAGTTACAATTGTTATTTACCTTCCGTCACCTTTAGGTAAGGAAGGTATTGTCTTTGGTCAAAAAATCCAATGTATAAGCATGTTTCAGTGTCCCTATAATACGATTTTACCATTTTTACGATGATGTTTGTATGTATGTGTCTGTGTGTGTGTGACAAAAGTTCCGGATCCCATAACTTCAATACCACGATTCCAAAAATTATATTTTTTTCGTATTCCTCAAGTTTACATCCAGAAGAACAAGTGATTAGATTTTGGTTATAATTGGTGAACCGGAAGTACCCTCATTTGAAGAATTAACAGTTAAATTTGATTTATTGACATTTAACGTTTTTATAACTTAAAGAATATATTATTCTCTATACGATTTGATTACATTTTATACTTCATATTCAATAGATACAGAGTTAAAGAATTTTAAAGAAATTAAATTTTATAATTCAGACAGCTATGCTAACCATGGAAACAATTAATATATTCATATAATTCAAATTGACAGATGTTAGTTTCAATAAAAATTAAATTAATGTGGCAGAGATGAGGATGTTGAAGTAGATGTTGGGGAAAACACGGAAAGATACGGTAAGAAAATAACTCTAGTATTACAAGTTTGTATAAAGATACAAGAGGGATGATTACATTGGTTTGAAAATGTCATGAGGAGAAATGAAGAATTATATTGGAACAAGAATGAATAGTTTAGTAATAGGATGTTGAAGAAACAGAGGAAGACCAAAGATAAGATGGAAGGACTGTATTGCGGAAGACAGAGAAAAGGAACTGAATGATAACGACACGCAAAAATAACGACCCCTAACGAATGGGAAAAGTTAAAGAAGATGTTAGTGTCAAGTGCAATTTGCATAGTTTGTTTACGAAATAATTTTACTGGAAATTTAGAATCTTTTGCAAGAAAAATTATGTATGGAATTTATACATTATACAAAGGATTGACGGAAGGTATTGTGCTGGCCACATATATACTTGACAAACTATCATGTAGACATGTAGAGGAATATAAGAATAACATACTTTCTACTTGGTAAGCACGTAAAGAAAATAAGCAATAAATAATTCTCGCGTGATATATGCGTTGTAGAGTTAAACATTTGCATGTGAGTGTGTGTGAGTTGTGTTCTCCGAAGGAAAAAATAAAGCACGTAAGCGAGGTGAATACGAGATTGTTCATTCCTTTCCCGGTGAGGGCGACACTACGCTACTACGCAATCGGCATCCATCATGTACTACGGCTCACTAGACGCCGACGCTGCCAACAACTTTGCTTATTACTACTGCTAACAAAACTCATATTTATTTTCGTAATTAAAAAAATCTGTTGTGGCCAGCACAATACCAAATTTCCAGTAAAATTATTTCATAAACTATGCAAATTTTACTTGACACATTCGTTAGGGATCGGTATTTTTTATTTTCTTCTTCCACTCATTTCTGTTTTACGTGTCGTTCTGATTCAGTTCCTTTTCTGTCACGTCTTCCGCAATACAGTCCTTCCATTTTATCTTTGGTCTTCCTCTGTTTCTTCAACCTTCTATTACTAAGCATTCATCCAATATATTCATTTCTCCTCATGACATTTTCAAACCAATGTAATCATCCCTCTTGTATCTTTATACAAAAACATGTAACACGAGATTTATTTCCTTATCTATCTTTCCGTGTCTTCCCCAAAATCTACTTCAACATCCTCATCTGTGCCACATTAATTTAATTTATTGATACTGACATTTGCCAATTTGAATTATATGAATATATTAGTAGTTTCCATGTTTAGCATAGCTGGCTAATTTATAAAATTTAATTTTTTTAAAATTCTTTAACTCTATATCTATTGAATATGAAGTATAAAATGCAATCAAATCATATAGAGAATAATATATTCTTTAAGTTATAATAACGTTAAATGTCAAAAAATTAAATTTAACTGTTAAATTTTCAAATGAGGCCACTTCCGGTCCATCAATTATAAGCAAAATCTAATCAGTTGTTCTTCTGGATGTAAACTTGAGGAATACGAAAAAAATATAATTTTTGGAATCACACACACACACGCATATATACATACAGACATCATCGTAAAAATGGTAAAATCACTAAAAACCCATCATTGATTTTTTTGACCAAAAACAATACCTTCCTTACCTAAAGGTGACGGAAGGTAAAAACTATAAATAGGTATGTTGACTTTTTTTATAGATTTTTACTGTATCTTTGTAGCAGTGATTTATTTAATTATGTATTCATATAATGATCTGTATACCTACCTGTTATTCACAGTGTAACAAAGGTTCAAAGTAAAATTAAAAATGTATTCATACATATGGATTTTTTTCAAAACGCTAAGTCGGAATAAATTATCAGTCAGCTGGATTACAATCCGTGTTTGTGTCTATTCCCATATCGTTTTCATCAAAATAGCCGTCAGGATTAATGAATTTCTCTTTGCGTTTTCATCAATGGAAGGATTATCAACAAAAAAAAGAGTAATACTAACTGTATAAAACATTTCATTCGTTTATGTGTAAGTACATATTCCTCATTTCACGTTTATTAAAATTCTACGAAACTTGTTCATTAAAAAAATAATTATTTTAATGAAACTGAAAAATATGTAACAATTTAATACCTAAAAATATGTTTGTTTGTTTGTTTAAATTTAATTGAAATAGTATACAAACATATCAAAATTACATATTTATATGTATGTAACTTAATTTTTGTATTATAAAATAAAATTTATTTTTATTTTATAAATGAAAATACACATTTAACATATTCGTGTTTATCAAATAATATAAAATACAAACGCGCCCTATATGAGGATATAAATAAGGAAAAATAGGTAAATAAATACATAGTTACTGATGAAATTTCGAGTAGGTAATAAATTTATTCTCTAACGTACAAAAATATTAATCCAAACTTTTTATTTTCAAATTTGGAAGGAACAATGATGAGAAAGAGCATACTGAAACAGAAAAGTTTTTGAGTACAAATATAAAAACATAATAATATATATTAACATTCTAAAAAATATATAATACAGTAAAAACTAAAAATGTAATACACGAGTATAAAGATTTAAACATTAAATCACTAAAAAAAATGTAAAATAACTCTATTGTCTACACCAAGGTTTTTCAACTTGAGCTGTACTACCCACCACTGGTCGATTCCCGTTTTTTGGTGGACAGCAGAAATTATTAATATTTATCTGCTAATTTGAAAATTAAAGAAAGAGCAGATCTTCGATTTTCTTAAGTAAACTAAAACCAAAATTATTTCAACTCCGGATCAAAATGTGTCTGAGTGTCTGGTCGCGAATCTGGGGACCCGGGTTCGATCCCGACCGACGCCAAAAATTACATCGCATTTTAATGGCACAAAATTGCCCCTGTGGCGCACTCTCCACGCCAGCAATGAGTGCTCGTGAGGTGACCCCTGGTAAGCGCCCGCATGATACAAATATTCCATCATTACCGATATCTGTGTACGAAGCAGATTGGCACACCCAGCAATGGGTAATATGCCGTGATGAAATATTTATTTATTTTATTTTATTTATCAAAATGTCTAATCTACGTTTCATCAATATTGACTATTCGAAACAAGAATCCTTGACCTTTAATGTCAGATCTTTGTGAGCGCATTTTTTTCTCTTATTGAAATCATTTGTCAGAATACGGAAAACTGACGTTGGTGCAATTCCTGTGGTTTCAGAAAGTTCCTCATATATCGCAGGACAATGTTTAAGAGCATCTGTCTTAAGTTTCACACTTCGTTCATTTGTTAATGTTTTTGGCCTTCCTGATCTTGGATCATCGTTTTCCGTTGGGTTCATTTCTAGATGACGTATGTGAAAAACAAATTACGCTACAGTTGAAAACAAAACACACGTTGCTACCCCAAGTTTTCTACTACAACTGACGTAAATGTCACTGAAATTCGCAGTGTTGCCAACCTATGCATTATTTATGAAATGACCCTCGTAAGTACAATATGAAAGTAAACACAGCAAATTATGTAGGCAGTTTGGCATGCAAACACTATAGGATGTTTCAATCTGGATGTCCGAGTGATGTAATGAATTCAAGTATGAAGACAAATAACATGTTGTGAATGGGCGGTTTATGATCAGATTTGAGTAGAATTAGCATAGTGTTTACCTAGCGCGGTGCCTCCAATTAACAAGAAGGGCGGCAGACAGCCGCTCTGCAGCAGCAAGGGGAATAGAACGTTGCCGATAATCGATCCCGACCGTCCGGTCATCATGCCCAGAGATATGGTCATTGTTCTGCAGACATAGGACAGAAGTAAATACACAGAGTACAGGCGCACAGACCCATCCATTGCACTTACATCTCAACCACATTTCATATCACTACATACTACGAGTATATCCTTCAGACAGACAGGCAAACAATCAAGAACATATCGTATATAGTGCTATAATTTTGTAGTTCATGCTCTTTGACAATACGAAACATGGCCCGCAACAACGGGTCCGTGAAATTGACACTTCAAATAATAAAATAATATTTTTACCTTCCGTCACCTTTAGGTAAAGAAGGTATTGTCTTTGGTCAAAAAAATTCGATAGTGAGTTTCTAATTAATAAGCATGTTTTGGGGTCCCTACAATACGAATTTACTAATTTTACGATGATGTCTGCATGTATGTGTGCGCGTGTGTATGTGTGTGTTTTCGGGTCGCATAACTCCATTACTACAATTCCAAAAATTATATTTTTTTTTATATTCCTCGAATTTAGATCCATATGTAGACGTGATTAGATTTTGGTTATAATTAGTCCACCGGAAGTACCCTCAATTGCAACTTTTAACAGTTTTTCTTGAAAAAACGCAGTTAAATATCATTTAGTGATATTTAATGATTATAAATTTTAGATAGGAATGTGTGGCGAAGGATGATTGTTTCCTAACTATTATTGTGATCCGGATGCGGTATTTCGCTACCGAAAATCGGTCACTTTAATATGTTTAAGAGTAAGGATTATGAGTGTGGCCGAGGCGAAAGAAGTCTGCTTAGATAGGAATGTGTGGCGAAGGATGATTGTTTCCTAACTATTCTTGTGATCCGGATGCGATTTTGGTCATAGTGAAATTCAAAATCATATTTCCATAATCAAATAGAGAACATGAAAGTGGACTAGAGGTAAGACTAATATTGACTGCTGATTAAATGGGTAAAACAAATTCGCGAGTTTGTAGGTTTAGTTTGAATTCACTAGGGACAAATTTGCAGGACACCCACAGCCGTGTCCATTGTTCAATGTTCGCTCAGCACTTCACGTCCGCGTACTGTTTGTATAAGCTCAGTCTGCTTTGTAATAATTGCAGGTACAGCTCCAAATTTCGGCTGTAACTTGCAATTGTAGCGTATGGCTTGTTTTTAAATATACTGATATTGACATGGCTGACTAATTGAAACTCTACGTTGTTATCATAACAAACGGTTGGGGTTATATCAATATTTTCTGATCGCGTAGTTCCAAACATTCTTAAAATAACACCATTTAGACAGTTTCGTGTTTCAGTAAATTACTCCACGAATTTTAGATAAAATAAACAATTCATTTGTCTTGTTAAAATATACAGGGTGTCCCTTAACTTCGAGCAAAAACTTTAAGGGCATATAGTACTGACCAAAATGAATAAAAAAGCTTCATCAACATAGGAATGATCTTTAACTGTTTCCGAGAAAAGCGAAAAATCTAAGAAAAACTGACAAAGATAGCGATCGAATAAAATTTTGTCTATGTCAGTAAAAAGACTATAAAAAACAATAAAATTTTATATGAAACATTTTTCTCAATTTCTTATAGTTACGTAGTTATATGAAAATTAAATATTGACCAAGGTCGCCACAACATTTCACTTTTGATTTTTATAAAATAACAAAAGGCCATCTAAGATTACATCTCAAAGGTAAACAAAAAGTCTCAATTAATCAAAATCGTAATTCTTATAGTTTTCGAGATAGCAAAGGTAAATCTCGTAAAAACTCATTTTTCACTGCGTTATATCTGGGAAACTATTAAAGATCGGACACATTTTGACTGAGCTTTTTTTACTCATTTTGATCAGTATTCTTAAAGTTTGTGCACCAAGTTAAGGGACACCCTGTATATTTAGGTTATTGTTAAAAATATAAAAAAATCGACTAGAATTATTACCAAAACCTTTTCAGCTCTTCCCATTAATGTCTGATTGAGAAATACGTAGTTAAACAGATATTAAGTATTATAGTTTTTGAGAAATCGTCCTTCCAACATCCCCACACACACACACACACACACACACACACACACACACACACACACGCACACACACACACACAGATATCATCGTAAAAATATTAAATTCGGATTATAGGGACCTTAAAACATGCTTAATCATTATAATCTGGATATGCGATTTTTAGCATGAATCCAATATCTCTCTTAGCGAGAGGTAAAAACTAAATTCATTTATTTTTACGGCAAAACTTTGGTAAATTAATTTTGAAATATGTATATTGTACTATCATTTAAAAACCTTAGATGTTAGTTAGATATTTTAATTTTTTGAAATCCGGACAGGCTGTGAATTATTATTTCTGATTTATTACAAAAAATGCATTTATTTGTTTTACTGACCGTAATGTTGTAGGAAATAAGTCGACTATGACACTGATCATAGTACTTGTGGAAACACTGGATATACCACCATAGATAGACACCAGTGCCAATGTGGTCTCCGCACTCGTGGACCAGTAGTTTGCAATGCCACTCACACCACAAAGCCCATATATACCCACTGTAAAAATATATTTTATTCTCTAACAAAATAAAAATAATAAACAAATGTAACACATACAAAATAACATGGATATTATCACACTTACAGTTAGATCTTACAAATTGTTACAATTTATGTATACAAAATACATTCGTACAAAACATTCAGTTAATTTATTAAACATCGTACAAAAAATTCAAAGGGCATACACACATCCACTTGCTTTAAAAAAACGACAACCGATCCGGATCAGCAGCATTGCAGATCAACACAGAGAAACACGGCAAACAAATGTACTCTGGCTGAACATTTCAATACACTAAAACACACTTTGATTTGGAAAATTTCAAGATTTTGGAGGAAGAGCAGAATTACTCCAAACGTATGTTTCTTGAAATGTTACATAATCTCAGGGATGATTGCAATAACATCAATGAGCGTACACAAATCCATTTGTTATAAAAAAAACGACGACCGAATAATTTAAAAAAAATGTTAGGAAACGAAATGAACGTTGCTATTGCATGTAAGCCAATTTCGACAGTCGGGATGTTTTACATCAAACTCAATATAATATTTTAATTTAGCCACCTAAATTTTAATAAAAATAATTGCCCATATTTCTCAATTATCTTATTTTTCTCGAATTTTTTCAAATACATTAATAAAAACTATTACTTTGGAAGAAAGCATATTTACGGACATAGCAGCGACATAGTATGAGTACAAACGTCTCGCACTTATATTTACGTATGAAGCATAGATTACAAAATTACAAAACATTTATTTATGAGAGAAGCACTATACGTATATACATAGTTTGAAAAAACGTATATTTAAGGAGGTAGCAGCGAAAGAGTTAAAGATCTCTACTGAATATTTTGTCATACCTAGTAACACTTTTTTTCCTACTTTGTTGACAATAGAACTAGCTATAATGAAGCCCATTACATTACTCATTGCTACTACGATTGTATTTATGTATACCTGATCGTCTACAGCAGCCTAAAATTAAATGAAGAAAATTTATAAATAAATACTCTATAAAAATTCGGTAAGTGTTGGTACAACTCACCACTGGGCACATTTCTTCGATAAACTCACTTGGTTTAGCCAATGAAATATTTAACATTTCACAAAGACTAGCTCTTCTGGTGTAATTGTATATCTGGTTGTATTCGTCTATTTTCGTAAAAAGTTGTGGGAGCCATAATCTCAAAGTGTTTTCTCTGAAATTACACACTTCATTAAGTTTTTATTTTCAACAAGTGCTTGAAGCTTTCCCTATGGCGTCCAAGTAAAGAAATATCAAAATATAAACAATTATATCCCCATGGTTACAAAAACAATGAACATTACAATTCCATACACAACAGTCTTATTCACACAGCTTTAGGAAACTCCAAGTAATTTATTATTACCCTGTATTTTGCAATATTTCTTTCAACATTTTCAATACTAACCAGTAAATATTCGCATCTGCATATGAATGCTACTTTCGCTACACACAACGCATAAAGTATAATTCTGTATCATGCATGCGCCGAAATGAAGATATATGATCGTACAAGTACATACCCCAGCATTCCCAGGAACAAAATGAAAAATATATGTATGATTCTCATCAAATATGGTGGAGCAAAGATAGGGCGTATTTGTTCCCAGCCCTGGCGTATAACTTGTGTCGATATTTTATGGCGTTCTTTCGAGGAGGTTTCTTCCATTAAGGATTTTATCTGGAGAAAATAAATAAAGCTAGAAACAAAGAACCATTTACAGAAACAATACATTAGTGTTGTTAAAATAAGATCGCAGTTAAATTCAATTATATTTTTGTAAACTAACAATGAAATATTTATTTATGCAATTATTGACTATATTAATAAATAAAATCTTTTTACTTCCCGCTATACCCTTGGTAAAAGGAGGTGTGTGTGTGTGTGTGTGTGTGTGTGTAAGGTTGTTGTATGTACGATTTCTCAAATTCTATAAGACTAAAGACTAATAGCTACTCAAGGCCCCAAAAGCTAATTTTGTTTTGGGGGGGTACATTGCAGCATTATGTTTTGGAGGTATATTTGGTCAACAAGAGTAGGAAAATTAGCTTATATTTATTTATTTATCATTAATCACTCAACAGAAACAAAAGTTCCCAATTACATAGGATTATTAACAAAAACAACAACAATACAATGTAGTTACAAGACAAAATGAAAAGTGATAATATTAAGAATAACTTAATGCAAGTGCGAAAGATCGGACAAGAAATAGTGCATAATTTTCTTTCCAAACCCGGGCTGAGCATCATGAAATGTCAAGATTGTTATTGTACAACTGTCTAATTGGAGATCGAAGTTCGTAGTAAGTTCTAGGGGTACTGTATGTGAAACTTGCGCCGAGAGTTTAAGCGAGGTACGCTAAAATTTAAGCAAGCTAGCGAATGAGCATCATCAATTAGATTATTTACAAGTTTATATAGACATAACCATGATTGAATTTTTCTACGGCAGTCAAAAGAAATAACATTGAACTCAATTAGACAATTGGAGTAACTAGAAATCGTATCAATGCGGCGATGGTGAAATTTAGCACAACAATACCTTATAATTTTTTTCTGTATACTCTCCAAATGTTGTACATGTTTGATATATACAGGATTCCAAATTTGTAATCCATATTCCAGCTTGCTACGCACAAATGAATAATACAAAGATTTGAGGGTCCGCAACTTATGAAATAATTGTGTATTACGAATTATGAAGCCAAGATTTCTGTAACAAGCTTTTCGAATATTATTATTATTAGAATATATACGATTAAAAGTATAGACGAGTTAAAAAATAAACTACAAGAAGAATGACAGAATTTAAAATTTAGTAGATTCAATTGCTCGTCAGCAATAAAAAAATTCAAGTTTAATCACACAGATTCCATTTTGGTGCTCATACCAATTCTTACGCTTGCCAAATGTAGACTGGTTAGATTAGTAATATGCTTGTTATACGTATAGAAAATAAGGGTAGAATAAAATGTGTCGTGACTTACCGGATAGCATTCCGGTGGTTTGCCTGTGTTGGTGGCGTACACCAGGCGGAAAACTTCCATTGCCTCATCGTTCCGGCCTGATGTCATCAAGAACTTGGGGCTTTCTGGAAGATAGAGGAAGGCACAGCCGCTCACCAGACTAGGAACGCCGCATACCAACAGGAAAAGTTGCCATGAGTGAATCTCTTAACAGTCAAATACCTTCCATTGTAGTTTTCATTATGTTTGCTATGTAAAAACAAATATAATGATTTATTGACAGTTACTAATCAATAAAATTGTACTTTGTCTGCCGGTGGTAGTGAAAATAAAACTTTATTGCATAGTAAATTGTTATTAAAATAGTACTTCCAATATCAATCGACGAAAAAATACTTAAACTAGAAATAAACAATACTAAAGACGGGAAAAAATATATATAAATTATAGATCCTAGATCATGATTGAGAAACAGCTAAATTCGGTAAGTAAGGTGTGGTTATCGTATTTGAATACTCCTCGGGTTCTGTTAAAAAGAATTTTATTTCGTTGAGTGGTTGTAAAAATTTATTTTTTTGATTCTCCTGCGATAAGTCCAATACCACAATTCCAAAAATTATAATTCCTTAATTAAGTACCTTAATTTAAAGATTTTAACAGTTGAAAAAACGCTGTTAAGTATCATTTTTTGGCATTTTATGTTATTGTAGATATTAAAGAATATTTTATTCTATATTCGATTTAATTATTATTTTTTTCATATTCAATGGAATTACAGATAAAGAATTATAAAGAAATATTTTGCAACCTAAGCTGCTAAAAGCTGCACCATGGAATATTCAAATATTACTAATTAACAGATGTCAGTGTCAAATAAAATTTACATATCTTTGTGAAATGATTTTACTGGAAATATAAAAATGTAAATTAATATGGCAAAAACAAATCACATAAGGTAATACAATAGATTATAGCCGCAAGCCAATTCAGCAGATTATTATGTTATAAATATAATGACATATACGTTTTTGTTTTCTACTTCTTATATTAAAAAAATACTGTTGTTTTTAAAAGTAGTTCAGTTCATAAAATCAGTTCATTTAAAGAAATCGCCTATACAAACGTTTGCAGAAAAAATCTGTTTCGAATTTGTAGAATTGACGGAAGGTCACATCAGATTTTGTTGTTAGTCTATCAAATTTTCAGTTGGTATAACAAGTTCTCAAATGAAAATCGGCATCAATGTTGGTTTTCGAAAACTGTAAATTCAAATTAAATTATTAATATGATTTTTGTGCTTGTGCTTTGAACCAAAATACGAACCCGAACCCAAAACCGATGAATCGCTATAATTTTCTTGTTCTTGAGCCCAAACTGAATCTGAACCAACATTTATTTCTTGAACCTTAAGCGAACCTGTTCCATACCATAAATACGTGTTGGTCTAAGTCCATGGTTAGAATTATTTCATCCGACAACTTACCGGAAAATAATGCAATTGGTGATCAGTTAATAATTAATTGTTATGCAACAATAGTCAGTTTGGAATGACATTACGTCTCAAGTAACACATAGAATATGTAAGTATAATGAAGTGTAGGTAACAGATATTTATTACAATGAAAACACATGTAAATGTTGGTAATGACAGCGTTTTGCAGTTTATTTACGTAATTGATAATTCAATTAGACGCCTGGAACGTGGAATTGGTTGTACATCCAAGCCGCAGGGGTTGGGTGTCTGTATAATGGAAAGCGAATTGGCGAAACAGTTCTCCGGTTGATAGCTTTTATAAAAAGCAATCGGATTTCAAAGGCTTTCAGTTTCATTTATAGTTTTCCGTTGTGTACATTACAGGGAAAAGATTTGCCTGAAACTGCCGTTCCATTTCCGGTTTCCTTGCGTTGCTCGCTTTCATTCGAGATTCGGATGCGATGGAAGGATAATCGACAGCTCCAAAGCCGCTACGACTTCTATCTCGTGCTATTGGAAGAAGTGAATTATAAACAGCGTGTAATCTGGATTTGTAGCGACTTACCGAGTTGTTCACTGAAGGGTAAAGGGAAAAATAACCTATCACGCGAAGACGAACAAAATCACATAAAAATAATATAATACCAGGCAACCAAATAAGTTCGTGCGGTTTTCTTTTGTCGGATACATACACATTTGTAAAAATGTGAAATCAGAGACATTTGACAGTTATTTGTTTTCAATTAAGTTTAGAAGTTATGATATTTTGATATGGATGCCGTATGATACCCTCTTCAACCACTCAGAGATAAGCCTCTCACGAAAGTAACGCTCTGTCGTAGATACTCATGTCGACAAGACATATAGTCTGTCTTAGATACTCGTGTCGATAAGACATTTAGTCTCGGGTTTTAGTTTGAGCACATAGTAGACGCTATTACGGGTCATTCAAATATAAACGAGCCTTTTGCAAAAGAAAATTTATTTTACATTTAGGCAGAAATCACACTTTATAATTATTTTTCTATATAGTTCCTCTCCTTAGTTATGCATTTTTCCCACCGAACAGGTAATTTTTTTATGCCCGTTTTGAAGAATGACTTCGGGCGGGTATCCAACAAATTGCGCAAAAACTGTTCAACTTCTTGACCGTTCGCAAAACGCTCTCCTCCAAGTGCTTCCTTGAGAGATCCAAACATGTGAAAATCGCATGGTGAAAGCTCAGGACTGTAGGGAGGGTGGTCAAGTGTAGTCCGGTGCATTTCAGTTAATTTTTGGATTATTAGGACTGCAGTGTGGGGTCCTGCATTGTCATGCAGGAGCAGGACGTCTCGGATGGGCTGACGGCGCCTTTTTGACCGATATGCAGCTCGTAACTGGTCAAGAAGGTCACAGTAGTAGACAGCGTTTATTGTGCGAAGATCGTGAAGAAAATTAACGAGTAAAACTCCTTGAGAATCCCAAAACACAGTTGACATCACTTTCCTGGCTGACAAGCGAGTTTTGGCGTCTTCGGTGACACATTTTCTACTTTTTCACGCCCTTCTTTGAACTCTGCACACCAGGCTTGCACTCGTGGCCATGAAAGTGTATTCTCCCAGAACTGTGCACGCAGTCGGTTCCGAATTTCGCCTGGTTTAACGCCTTCCTTCGTTAAAAACTTTATAATTATGAGTTGCGCAATCGACGGATTAACCTCTCTTTCGCTCATTGTGAGGACAGCTAACGAAATCGGTCGGGCGGTCAGCTGGGCCTTGAGTCATCTGGAGCAGATCCCCCCCTACCTTTTCCGATGGTTCACCTACCTCCGACACACTTACTAGGCCCTCAGAAGTAAAAGGCTCGTTTATATTTGAATGCCCCTCTACGCAGAGTTACAATGTGAAACGGAACTATTTAGTTTATTTGTTTGATGATGTCTAGTGTAATATTAATAATAAGTTAGTTTAAATGTAAATAATATGTTTAAATATAGAAATTAGTAAAATTCAAATAATGACTGTCCATAATGTAAATGTTTATCGGCCATCAGAG
The DNA here is from genome assembly GCA_951394225.1 of Harpalus rufipes. Lineage (NCBI taxonomy): Eukaryota > Metazoa > Arthropoda > Insecta > Coleoptera > Carabidae > Harpalus > Harpalus rufipes. The sequence goes on from OX596279.1 coordinate 57,707,377, forward strand.
TTAAGTATAAATGTATGTGTGTTCGTCCTTCAGTTAAAGTCATTGTCATCGCTGGTAAAAGAAGTGTGCAAGACCACCACCAGCATAAGCCTCTGTAAAACCCCCCTCGTGTTACAGTATACCCGCGCAGGACTCTAGTTGAGGGTCCCATTGGTTATATTATTAAACTCAACTGCAATGAAGTGTGTCAGTAGATTCTACTCACAGCAGGATCAAGCATAACATACAACGTACTGGCACTTTAACGCGCACGTCTACAATGTCGGCTTTCCTGCATCATTAAATAGCAATAAAAAGTGTAATTAAAATAGGAAATCCCTTCCCTGTAGGGAAAAGTTACAGGTCATATTAATCTGGATTTGTAGCGACTTACCGAATCCAGCGAAGAGTGAAAAGGAGAGTCGTTGGGGTATAATCCACCAGGCGAGGCCGGACAGAGCCACGTTGGCCAGGCAGAAGAAGATGCCGGACAGCAGCAGGATGGGCGCACGGAAACGCGCGCCGTGGAACTCGGAGATATACGACATGAGCACAGCATACGGACCGCAGATTCTGCAACAAAAACCATTTCACTGTATCTCAAACTTCATCGCTGCATGAATAAACGCAGAACTGTTCGAATATAAAAATGTATTATTGAATGTGTATTTCGTTTACACATGAGCATTTAATAAAAATGGTAAATTCCAATAGAAAATATTTAACAGGATGAAGAAATTCACAGGACTGCAGTTAAATTTAATATATTTTATACAAAACCGACTCTTAATATCCTTGTTACTATGATTATTACCTTCCGTCACCTTTAGGTAAGGAAGGTATTGCCTTTGGTCAAAAAATCCAATGATGAATTTTTAATGAATAAGCATATTTTAGGGTCCCTATAATACGATTTTACCTTTTTTATGATGATGTCTGTATGTGTGTCTGTGTGTGTGTGTCAAAAGTTTCCTCCCAAAAGAAGAGGTGATTAGATTTTGGTTATAATTGATCAACTCGAGAGCTATAAGTTGACTGACAAATTAGCCCCTTATTCTTGATCATTTTTATCTTCCGCTACCCTTGGCAAGGGGGGAATAGGGATCGTACTAAAAATATCGAGATTTTGGTAAATGACCACGTTTTAAGGTCCCTACAATCCAATTTTAATATTTTCACGATGATGTCTGTATGTATGTTTATATGTGTGTGGATCCTCTTTATGCTCTAACTCAAATACTATCGTTCGAAAAATTTTGAAACCTTGTATTTCTACCTTACTCTTATATGGAAAGTTGCCATTAGATTTTGGAGTAAATCAGAAAACCGAAAATGGTACTTTACTGGAAGCTCAAAATAGTTTTTCTTCGAAAAATACCTTTAAATGTTATCTTTTCGAGATTTATGTTATATAAAAATTAAATATTATTAAATTTTCTACAGGTTTGCATTAATACTTTTTCTATATATTTTATGGATAAATTTATAAAACTATCTATAATTTTAATCCCGGAGCCTACGTTTTAAACACAACTCATACACATGGTTACACAAATTAGATCTCAAATGTTTGTAACTGACAGATGTATGTCACTGTCAACGAACTAATGATTTCAAATAATAATATTAACGTTTTATAAAGAAAATAGTAAATGGAACAATAATTATATGGAAAGGAACTTAATACAGTTTCCAACATAAATAGATATGAAAAAATATAAATAAATAAATAAGTATATCATCACGGCATATTACCCATTGCTGGGTCTGTATACAGATTTCGGTAACGATGATGACAAATTTGTACCGTGCGGCCGTTTACCAGCTGGCATGGAGAGTGCACCACAGGGGTCATTTTTGTGCCATTTAAAATTCTAAATATTTGGCGTCGGTCGGGATCGAACCCGATATTTATATTTAATTTAATTTTAAGTAGTTACATCAAAAAAGATAGGGAAAAGGACACGGGGAAGACCAAGAAAAACATGGGAGGGACGAATAAAAGAGATAGGCAAAAGGAGAGGGAAAAATATGGAAGAAATGGAAAAACTAGCAAAGGACCGAACAGCATGGAAACATTGGGTTAAGAACGAGAAGTAGCAAACCATATCCGACACCCAATGAAAGGGTATTAAGGATCTGTGAAGAAGAAGAAGAAATAGTTATATGAATAAAAATTAAACGGGAGGTATTGTGTTGGCCACATCAGATTTTTTTCTATATAACATTTATATCTAAAACCATTAGTTCGCGATGGTTGTTTTAAAGAAAACACCCTGTATAGATAAATAAATAATAAATTCACTACAATTAAACGATACTCTTGTCTTATTCTTTCATTAAATACACTTTAATTAACTATCCAAGTACCTGTTGTAATTTTCATTTAAAATAGAAACATGAAACGTTGTACGTTTCAGATAATTAAATTTTTATAGCAAAGTAAATAGGTACAGTATATTTACCTGCGCTCCAGTTGCTTCATATTACTGCTATAACCTAATATTTATGTTGTTCGTATAGCTCCTGTAGGTATATATACAATTTGTTCACTTACGAATTCTATTGATGTTTCAGTTTTGGTAGGGGATCAGTAGACATAATTCCCAGTTCTGGCTGTTTAATATTTATCACGCACCGCCAAGATTCATAAAATATTGTATTTAATGTTCCTATATATGAACGTAAATTTAATGGTTTAATATCCTTAGATATAAAACGCCGGAGGTACTTAGAACAAAAAAAAGAAAATGGAATTCTTTTAAAATTGCATTATGATTTGAAAGCAAAGGCAGCAGTGCATAAAACTCGACAATACGATGAGAAGCGCTTTAATTTGGTTGAAAGAACTTGAGCGGACGGAAAGAAGCAGTGTTCTGTTAAACTAAAGACTAGAGTGAAATACATACTAGGATTACTTTAAATCTGATATATTTTAATAAGATAATAGAATACCCCCCCCCCCCCCCCGGGCCTAACCATTACCACGGGATTCTCAAAGCTGTGATGGATAAAATATCCCAGGTACCACTTTTGTGCGATTTGATAATTACAAACCATTTTGTTGTAAAACCGGGGTAGTCAAAACCATAATCGGTTAATAATTGAATTTTATTAATACTTACAAAAAACCATTAATAAATTTTATAACCAGTAGCACCCAAAAATTCTGGAACATAGCCGACAGGAAGACAAAGAACGAATCTATAAGATATGCATAGACCATAATATTTTTCCTTCCCATTGTATCTGCCAGGAATCCCCAAATAAACGCACTGATAATTGTCCCTGTAAATCAAAGTGTTGACGTAAACAGTGAATTGAGTAGGTGATATATCTACCTAGGTATGTGGTGGCGTTGAGCATGCCTTTGTGCAGGAGAGACAGGTGGAGATCGCACTGTGCGGCAGGTAGGACATACGACATACTCGTGAAATCGAATTCCGTTGCCCATGCCGAAGGAAGAGCAATTAAGAAGAGTAGAATATTGAATTTGCCGAAGCTTGTTGCCGTGATGGCAGTCTCGAAGTCACAGGGCTCTTCCAAGGACCCTATCGGACCTGTGTATTTCATACGTGAAGGAACACATATTCCATATAAATAATTCTGTAGGAGATTCACGGGAAATAGTATATTACATCCAAGGTGGGAAATGTTTCGTTGCAGCCGAGGGCCTGTGTATATTACCGAAAGACGAAGCCTCGAGGTGAGATCAAGCGCAAGGCTGTAATGAAACTCCCATCGAGATATATATACTATTTTATTCACAATCATTATGGTAATATGTCGATTCCTAACCTTTTAGAGTTTGGGAAATACGTCATTACTAAAGTGCAATAACAATCTCTTGGGTGGGAAATAGCAGATTTTACTCCCACCCCACGGGTTGGAAATGTTTATGTAGGGGTTGCCTAGCAACATTGTCATAGATCCTTATAATAAAATAGGCTATTGTTATTTAAGTATTAAGGGCAGTACGGGTAAGTGCACTTTACCGGTTGAGGATTAGTTGTCATTTTTAAGTAAGCTATGATCGTTGTTTTGTTATCGTTAAAGCTTTAAAAATTGTACATTTATTTTTTATTTATGTAATTTTCACAGCCTCCAGATCGGTAGGTAGTCACATCACTTGCCGGTCAGTCATATCACTTACCGATCAGTACCATATCACTTACTGATCAGTAATTTGTAAACAAAACTTACTGCCTTGGAAACCCTATCGGTAAAGTTTTAAAAAAACCTGATTGTGCAAAAAAGAGTATAACTCATTGATTTATTTTGAAAATTATTGATTTAGAAAGAGGATGATTGGGAATAAAATAGTATACAATGAAAATTTGTTTAGTCTACTTTACTATAGGGATCTATGCCTATGTTGCTTGGCAATCCCTACAAAAACAATTCCAACCCGTGAGGTGGAAGCGTTTTCTGTCATTTCCAACCCAAGAGGTAACTAACCACATGCAGGCTTAATATCTTTGTGGGATGTTTATCATCCGTCCGCTCAACCTTCTCAGTGCCTCCGAGAGGCGTCAGTACACCACACTGAAGAGCTCCAATAAGAAATGCGTGTGGTTCTGGTTGAGTGGACCAGTCACTGATAAATGACCGAGAGGTTGATTCAGAGACTGAAATCTTGTGAAACGTGCCAAGTGTTTTAAATATTATAATATTATTAGAAATATTGATATATACGAAATACGATATGGATAGTATTCTTCATTGACTGAGATGATAATATACTCATATAATTATCATTTTAATGAAAAATTTAAAATGCACTTTTATGAACATAGTAGAATTATTAATGAAAACTTAGTTGCTGTTAAAATATTTAATTTAATATAAAATATTAATTTTCATGAACATTTTGTGGAATAAAATTCTTTTTCCTCGTGTATTTATGCATACATTTATCTTTTCAAACACGATTTCATGTTCTTTATGATATGATATTCCCTTGAAAAATTCATTATACAAAGAGCATACATCACCTTTCACATTGTTCTCGTCTTGCTTTTTATTCATTTTTAAATTTCCCGCTTCTAATTTGTCATCGGTGTTTGGTTTATCCATTAAAACCATATATATTGCACAATTCTTTAATAACAACTTTTGTTTTTTATTAGTACAAAAGCACTCAAACTACTTCAAATATCTATCACTTGTACTGTACAAATTTCAATGTGGCAAGCATTTGCAAAATACTATAATTAAGTTTTTGGCGAATTCTACAAACAAAAGAAAGTTTTTATTTGTGAACCTAAGTAGAATTAAATACATAATAATATACGACCAATTGTTTGTGTTTCTGTCGAGATAAAATTGACAGAATTATCCACAAAAGTTTTGTTTGTTATCTACTAAAAGTAATACATTATAGATTATTATATAAATTTATTCATAAAATATCTAGAAAAAGTATTACTGTAAATTTATAGAAAATTTAATAATCTTTAATTTTTATAATAAGACAAATTGCGAAAAAATAACATTTTAAGGTATTTTTTGAAGAAAAACTACTTTAAGCTTCAAGTAAAGTGTCTGTTCCGATTATCCGAATTACACCAAAACCTCCAATGACTTCTTTCCATATAAGGTGAAAATACATGATTTCAAAATTTTCTGAATGATAGATAGTATTTGATTTAGAGTGCCCAGAAGATCCACACACACACACACACACACACACACACACACACACACACACACATCTCCCTTATCAAGGGTAGGGCGAGGTAAAAATATTATTATTTTAACTTCCAAAATAAATAAAAAGTTAATATTTTGCAATGACATTAGAAAATATTTAGTGAGATATCTCTGGTTATTTTTTTACAATCTTGCCATATGGGAAATAAGTGTTTTCAAACTCAAAATGAGTGCAGAAAGAACCCATTTCCCAAATTAGCACGGGAAATACCAAAAATAATAGTAGTAGAGTGACAATTTTGGAAAACATTTGTACATTTTATTATTTTCTTGGATGATTGCAGAAAGAAACATATTACACATTGTTATGGTGAATATTACCAAAGTCAGTGTAAACGTAATATATAAGGAATATTTATTTACTTGTTACTTGAATATTATCCTATTAATTCTTGAAATAATATTTTTTTGAATGTTTTCTATAAATAGACAATTTAAATATTAAGTTTATAATAGAATTAATGTCAACATTTTAAACACTTAATCTGACCTACAAATATAACTTGAGGTGATGGAATATTTTAAAATTATAATTTAAAAAATCTAAGATAATAGTATGTGTTGCTTATCAAATTATCTACATACACTACTACACAAATACTACAAAAAATTACAATTATTAAAATTTGTTAATGTGCAAATCTTATCTACAATATGTCAAATATCATAATTTTCATTCTAAATTTAGTGATTTTCCAATTCCATGTGGTTTATTTTCCTCGACAAGTAAATTCCACACTCCTGGTGAATTTTTTAATGAAAAATTCTGACATTTGACATTTATGTACATAATTACTAATTGTCATTCTGACATATCTGCTTGTCAAGGTCAACAATGTCACATGACTGCTCGCGCCCTATACTTATGTAACCAAAAATGGAAGTGGCAAGAGGTATTGTGCTGGGTACAACAGATTTTTCAATTTGTTGTTCATCTTATACACGAGACAATGTGCCTATGGAAAACAAGTATTATTATATTTAAGCGATATTTTTACTTCCTTGTACGTAAGTAAAGGAAGTATTGTAATCGCGAAAAATTTCGGTTTTCAGATTTCAGCGGAAATATCCATTTTGATCATCCCTGAATCCATTTTGACTAATTTCGTCGTGACGTCTGTACGTACGTACGTATCTCGCATAACTCAAAAACGGTAAGCCGTAGAAAGTTGAAATTTTGTATTTAGGACTCCTATAACATCTAGTTGTGCTCCTCCCTTTCTGGTTATTACACAATTTCCAGAAGTGGCACTTTACATGAAGCCTATAATAGATTTTAATGAAAAACTGTTTTAAAATATTATCCAAAACTTTTCAAATTTGGTATACAAGACTTTTATGTCAATCGAAATAACATAATAGATTTTGGTTAAAATAGGCTAACCGGAAGTGGTACATTACTTGAAGTTTTTAACAGTTTTTCTTGAATAAAATGATTTTATTTTGATTTTAGAAATAAATGCTTCAAATAAAAGTTTTAGAGAATTAATTTCTGCGTTTAGCACATCAAGTATTATTAAATTAGCCCTTTGTATAAGCGAGATATGTAAATTTAAAAATTATATACTTTTTTGTTTTTGTAACAAAGCTAGCTATGGATTAGGACAAAAACATAAAAAAAAAGTTCATGTCAAATTACGTGCAATTTTATGATTCGTACAATAACAAATATTATATTTTTATTGTGAAATTAGTCATACTCATTGTTGTAATCAAATATTTCTTTGTTGTAATCAAAACTCTCTTTAAAAAGAACCGGGTTAGATTATGGTCGCTATATATCTTACTGTTTTGAAGTTAAAATTAATATTTTGTAATTTATTTATTAAAAAAATATGTATAGTTTAATAATCGTACAAGGAAGTCGTGTGGTGTCCACATCAGATTTTTTTGTACACGAGTCCATTCATTTGTAAATTTTTATTTGTAAGGAAATACTAATTTGAAATGAAACCCATATAAACGCTTATAATTCAGATAAATTTAGAATCGTTTTAGTATTTCCACATATATTTCTATAAAGAACAGCTTGGAGAAAATGTCAGTTTAGGTATAGAATTTAGCTTTTAATCAGACGAAGCAATTAGGCTGGAGAATAAAGGCCAAATGAAAGGAAATAATTACAAGATAGTGCGTTGACATTTCTTGGGGAAATATAAAGGCCTAATAAGGTAACTTGAATAGCCTGAGGGTAGCAGGGGGTAGAGGACCCAGCAGCCGCAGCAGGAGCGGAAACGGAAGGGATCTCGTGTAGTGCAAGTGTCCCAGATACCCGAACTCAATGAAACATTCAGGACATGTCCCCGAACGTATTTCGTAATACATTTTGGTACGAAGCGTTAGGAGGTAAATTTACGATAGAATTAAGTGTAAGGCTGGCCGGGAGATTTTAAGAGCGTGACCCGACAGTACAAAATACAACACCAGACAAAATAACCAACGACAAAACAACCTTAACTCACTAACCACATTACGTACAATAATTGCAGAGACGAGACAAAAATTCTATCGTCTCGACTGTAATCGTATCTGGGATCTGAAACAATGGCTTGTATACAGCCATTTAAACCAGGTAAAAGAAAATAATAAGAAAAACCTATGACGGATTTTTTTTAGTTATTTGTACCGTTAATATAGAACTGTAGCTACTAATGTTAATTGCTGAAAATACTCGTAATTGGTAAATCCCGCAATCCTAGAGTATAATTACTTCTTTTTACCTTCCGTCACCTCTAGGTAATCACGTTTTTGGTCAAAAATACGATTTTAATTTCACGATGATGTCTGTATGTATGTGTGTGCGTGTGTATGTTAGTGTGTGTGAGTGTATGTATATGTGACGATCGTTTCGGATCGCATAACTCCAATACCACGATTCCAAAAATTATATTCTTCTCGTATTCCATATGCAGACGTGATTAGATTTTGGCTATAATTGGTCCACCGGAAGTACCCTGCATTGCAACTTATAATAGTTTATATATTATTCTCTGTACCATTTAATTGCATTTTATAATTCATATACAATAGATGTAGAGTTAAAGAATTATAAATTTGAACATATCATGAGGACAAATGAAGAATATGTTGGAAGAAGAATGAATGAAGATAGAAGAAATTGAGGAAGACCAAAGATAAGATAATAATAATAATTAACTTTATTTAGCTTGGTGCTATACAATAATAGTATAAGTACATATAAAAACGTTTCATTAACTTACTCTAAGTTACATGTGTTAAATTCTGAGTTTTATTTAAATAAATATCCTTAGCCTTTAATTTAAATAACATAAATCTAAATTCTTAAGATTATCAGGTAATTATATATTGGTACTCTTTAAACAGCGGTGCATTTTGTCCTTGTTGAAGTCCTATTTTAATTTTATGTATCAGTACAATTACTTGTAATTCTAATAAATATTTTACATAACACCATCTTAATTTACTCAACATTACGTTTACATTGGTATATTTATTACATTGTAATATTGCTCGCTTTGCCCTGTTTTGAATTAATTTCAATTTATTTACGTTACTTGGAAGGAGTGTATTGCGGACGACTTGAGAGAAAAGGAAGTGAATGACGACGACACGCAAGATGTCAGTGTGAAGTGCAATTTGTATAGTTTGCTTATGAATTTTTTTTGTACATAATACACAGGATTGACGGAAGGTAATATGCTGGCCACATCAGATTTTTTAACTAAGGGGAGGCCGGTCAGGTTCTTATTTTCCGGGTCGGTCCAAACAGTTAGTCCGTGCACTAAAATATGACGCGGCGGTTAACAGTAAACGTAAAGTAGTGAAAGGAGCAAACCAATTCTAGGGATTCCTTAGAGTAGAACACATCGCAATCACAATCATAAAAGCATTAAAAGATAAATAAATGGTATACTTTTTATTTACTGTTGGAGTTGAGTTATTTTGACTGGACTATTTAGCCAGAGAAGGGTTTAAGGACACGTGCGCTGCCTGTGCCGACGATTCTAATGTATTTAGGAACATTTGGCGCGTTGCGCCTGTCATTAGTATTCCGCGCGATCGTTGCAGATATTGGTCGCCATCTGGATGCCGACAGCACGCTGGCTGGAGCTGGACTGCGCCGTCGATTTCAACTTTTTGTTTTGCGGTATGTTCGAAGAATTGCTCAACTAACTTGCACTTTAAACTATTTGCTGTCCTCATTATTCTTAATTATACCAAAATTAAGTTTTAGCAAATGCCCATTAATTATAATAATGAAAGTTCTACACTTAATTACATTTTAACCAAGTTGGAAAAAATTACAATAAATATCTTTTATTTTTGCTGCAAGTTTTGAAATTAAAACATCGGGTTCATAAAGCATGATTCATGTTCGTAAAAGGGGTAGTCGGCAACGCCGGTTAATGGAGCCAACTTACTTCTGGCACGGTATATGGAATGCCGCGTGCGCATTCTGAATGTGCATTTGGAGCCAAATGCATGCTGGCTCATCTCGTGCGACGTGCACTTATTATACTTATTATAAGTATGGATTGGAGATTTCTACACTGTCAATTCATGGGCAATGTTGAAAATGCTGTTATAAAGAAACGGAAACTACGTAGGGCAGAGGACAGGGTGCGGAGACAGGAAAAAGTTGAACATCAGTACATACTTGTTTGACGGCGAATATAGTCGTATCATTTATGTTGGTACACAGAAGTAAAAACATTGTTGACTATCAGTAATTTAAAGTTATATGTGATTTATCTGCCAGTCCTGAAAGCAATCATACCAACTCTATAAAACAAAAATCACAAAAAAAATAAAAACCAAATAATCGCAAAAAAAATATTATATTTCATATTATACATCAGGCCGTGTGTCTGTTGCGAATATGATAACCCGGATTCCGACCAACGCCAAAAATTATTTGCAGTTTTAAATAGCGGTGGGATCCGGATTCCAAAATATCCGGATCCAGATAATTGAATGTTGAATTATTCAGATCTCGGATCCAAATCTCAGTATCTGATTTTGGATCCGGATCTGAGTATCGGATTTTGGATCCGGATCAGAGTATCGGATTTTGGATCCGGATTTGAGCGTCGGATTTTGGAGTATTGGAATTTAGATCCGAATCTGAGTATCGGATCTTGAATCCGGATCCGAATATCGAAATTAGGAAACGGATTTGGGTATCGGAACTTAAATTCAAATATGAGTATGAGTATCGGATTTTAGATATGGAATTTAAGTATCCGGATTAATTCTCGGATTCAAATATTCTCAGTATTGAACCTTACATTCAAATATTAGCATCGGGTCTCATCAAAAGCACATAATAAATTAATGAAATTCATGTCATATTAATATGTTAATTTATATGTGTAATAAAAATAATACTAATTTGAATTTTTTATTCACAATTTACTAAGTAGGATTCTATAAAAGTATAAATTACATTTTTCTTTACTACCTGGCTATTTTAGAGGTGAATTATAAAATGTATTACTGTTTGTTTACTAGTGTTTACAGACCGCTGTAAACATAAGCAGGCGGACTTTAACGGTTTGAAGTTTTAATTTGAACTCAATTCCAAATGTTAGCCTTCTCATTCAAAATGAAGAATCGGATTCAGAATTAAAATTTGGATCCGGATCCGTAAACAAAACATCGAATCCAAGTCCAGATCCGGATCCAAATTCGGATATTTTGAAATCCGGGTTCTCGGATCCAAGTTTTGTCGGATCGTCACAGCATTAGTTTTAAGTGACTGTAAACACCCGCAATGAGTACCCGTGAGGTGACATCCGATAAACATTCGCTAAGTACGAATATATTCATTATTGACGATATCTGTGTACAAAGCAGATTGTCACACCCAGCAATGGGTAATATGCCGTGATAATATATTTATTTTATGTACTGGTGATTAGCAAAGCCGAACATAGGCCTTTAACATGTAAAATCAGACTTTCGTAATTTCTTGCTTCCAATAATTTTGAGTGCCATGGAATTGAAACAAAAAATTAAGAAATGTTAACGATTTATATGTCAAGCTAGGTTAATTTATTTTTATTATTTGTAATTTCTGTTCAAATGAACAAACATCAATTTAAATTAACAGATAACCTGTTAGACATTTGTTATTTATTTTGTCTCAATTCCATGGCTATAGCTATTTTTGAGACCCTGTCTGTATGTAAATATTGAACAGCAAGAAATTATTTATTGGCCACATTAAAGTTTTTAATTTTAATTTAAATTCCTAGCAAGATAAAATTTTGGTTTAAGAGGATTATTACTTACATACATAGGAATATTCATGACTAAAGTGGAAATGTACATAACATACAGACGAATATATGCGAAAATTTCCTCCCGTGTGCGAAAATATCAGTTCCATAAATCTAGGCTGGTCTGGTTAGAATTAGTGGATGAGATGAAACCAGAGTAGAAGTTTACTTTAAATTTACAAACTTAATTGGGTGAATTAGTGCGAATCTGAGCCCGGGGTACAATTCACCCGTATGCAAATTTCAAGATTTAATTTGCTCGTGGGGCGCCTGTTCCGTTGCACATCCAACTCATTCATGACACTTTATCAATCAATGTTCATAACTAACACTCTGACAACAACATTTGTTTCTTTCCCAACTTTCAACTTTAATCTTCAGAGTTAGGAGTTCGTAACTTCAAACTAAAATACCGATACTTTGACATATTATGATTGTTATTCTATGTAATAATTTAAGAGGAAGTCTTTTAAAAATATCTGTGGCGGATTTAAAATTACAGGACATGTACGAAATTAGGAAAAATTACAGATACATCATCGTAAAAATGTTATAATCAGATTCTAGGAACTTTAAACTAAAATCTGGATATGCGATTTTTAGCATGAATCCAATACCTCTCTTAACGAGCGGTAAAAAAGTAAGATACCCAAGTTCAAAAAGGAAAAGGCAAATTTCAGGCCAAACTGAGTTCCATTAAATTCCATACATTTTATTTAAATTCCTACAACTTGCTACAGTATTTACAACTTTCTACAGTATTATTGGTGTACAGACGACCAATAGGAGTCCGTTTCAATGATGTTACCGGAATCCTTACACAGGATATTTCCGGCTATTTTCTGTATTATACGGTTGTCGTATTTTAGAGCAAATGATTATGTGTATGATTTTTAATAAACATATGAATGTTTTGTACGAATGTGTTTTGTGTGAATTGTAACAATTGTAAGATCTTACTGTAAGTGTGATAATGCCCATGTTATTTTGTAAGTATAACATTTTTGTTCCGATCAGAATAACTACCGATCGCAATCGCATAACGCTGAGCTACTCAATCCCAAAAATAATTTGTCGACTTTACAATAGATCATTTGGGACGGTGTGATGTTTACTTAGGTAGGTAAGTTGTTGGTTTTAATTGCTTGTATTGTAGTATCGGGGATTGTATTTATTTAGAAAGTTTGTGGTTGGGTTGGTGTCGCGTTGGCCAACTAATTAAACCGATAAATCAATAACGCAGCCGAAGACGGGAAAGTTTGTGGGCGCGTTCTTCAGCTTCAGCCGTGCGGATTACGTCGCAGCTGCTTCTTTCAGACTGCAGGCGAGCGGTTTGTGTTCAGCCGCCAACCCTGATACGTGATTCTTTTACAGACCAATCCTAAATGTGTTAATAACTGTTTTACCGTGATACACTGTTTCCTTTTCATTAACTGTTTTTACTCACCTACCGTAGGTAAAGCGGTTTTTGTACTGTTATAAGAAACACGCAATGAAAACAATGAAGAAAGAGTAAAATAAATATTTGATTCTTTCTTTATTGGCGGGAGACAATGTACTACTCTTAATGTTTGTCTTTTACTTTTCTTAGAATCAGATCATAACATCGTCTAAGGTCTAAGGCTAAGATATTTTTTAAACCCTTAAAATCCCAAGTGAAATAATAATAATAATAATAATAATAATAATAATAATAATAATAATATGATAATGATTTTATAAGAAAGTTTACTTATTTTATAAAATTGTATAGATGAATCCCTTGCTTTTATTTAGAAGAAAAAATAAATATATACATAAATACATTCTGCAATCTTTCTCGGGAGAATCTCCGTCCGTGTACAAGAAGTAGACTAGTAGTAGACGAGGAAGAACATCACCGTTTGCCGTTTTCATTCAGTGTGTGGAAAGATCTTTGAGCATATACACTCCACGCTCAGTCGCGCCCACCTTTCATTCGGTATTCTGAGTTTAAAAGCTCCGCTGTTTGCTTTGCTTCTTGTCAATTTCTGTCAACAGTCCTCTGACGTGCATTCACGGCCACGGCGTCGAACGACGGTCTCGACTCCTCCAACGAACACGTACTACATGCTCACGACTTGACGACTGACGATGTATGATTGCCGCAAGCCCCATACGCAAATTTATCACAGAATGATAAAATCTTCTTTTTACCTCTCGCTAAGAGAGGTGAGGGATTCATGCTAAAAATCGCATATCCAGATTTTAGTGAATAAATACGTTTTAAGGTACTTAGAATCAGATTATAACATTTTTACGATGATGTCTGTTTGTGTGTTAGGATTTTACAGATACGATTTCTCAAATTCTATAAGACTAAAGACCTGTGTAACAACAGATTCCTCAATCTAACAGTAATTGGAAGAGTTGAATAGGTTCTGATAAGAATTGAACAACCGGAAGTGGTAGTTTCTAAAAACATTTATTCTAAATATTATTTTTGAAAATTTATGTTACTACAAATAATAAAGATAATTAAATTCTCAATTTGATTATATCTCCTATAAGTTTAGAGATATAGTACGAGAATATAATAATACAGAATAATGTGTTGTAATAAATATCGTTGCCCAAAAAACAGTTGAGATATTTAAATGCTTGTAATTGACAGATAAATGCATTATGTCATTATTGTATTATTAATTAAATATGTATTTAAATTATAGGTATTAATATTACATATATCCTTAAGAAATACCGCTAATACCGTCAATGAATTTGAAGAATTTTGAACATATTAGAATAATAGGACAAAATTTCTCATAGATCGAACGAAGAGATACAATTTCAATTATTTGTGTGTACAAGAAATGTTAAATTCGTTACTTATAGGGCGCGAGCAGTCATGTGACTTTGTTGGTCTTGGCAAGCAGATATGGAGATCGGCTAGTAGTTATTTACATACATGTTACGATTGTCATATGTCATAATTTTCCAAATATTCTTATGGAAAGAAAATCATGATGTTTTAATGAAAAATTATGATACTTGACACTTATGTACATTATTATTAGCTGTCATTCCGACACGGGCCTCCAAATCTGCTTGCCAAGGCTAATAAAGTCACATGGCTGCTCGCGCCCTATGCAACATAAAATGAAAATGGCGAGAGGTATTGTGCTGGCTACAACAGATTTTTTTAATGCTACAAATACCTGTATGCGCTGTGAGTAATTTAATAAACTACCTACACCTATGTTTTATTCAGTTATTAAACTATCCATACATTAGCTGAATTTTTTTCGATGTATGTTGCGTTCTTGAAATGAAGATGGTTAACTTAGTTGAATTTTCTACCTATAGGTGATTCTATCAAGTAGATTCTATCTGATGATCAAATATCGCACTAATTTTGTGACGTCATAAAGGAGACTCGTTTAATATTTAATAGACATGTAAAGTTTTATGCATAAATTTATTAACTATTAATATAATATAACTATTAATATAATATAAATGTAAAAGATTTAACAATTTTATTATGAAAGTCTCTTTTGATATCTTACAAAACGGTAACTAGAAAATAATCCATAAAAAAAACAAATTAACCAAAACAAATATTCATAGTGATCTATATATAAAATGTAAATAAATATATATATATATATATATATATATATATATATATATATATATATATATATATATATACAGCACATGCATATTCATTGAACTATACTTCCATCAAACAAATTAACAAAAATGGTCCAGATATTTTAGCCACTATGCAAAAATATTGAGGGATTTACGGTTTAAACGTATAAATGTATACTCGTTGAGTAAACCACATTGGAATGTAATCCCACTGATCGCAGATCTACAAAATGCGTATAATCCGCAGAATAGAGGAATTATTTGCTGTACTCGTACAAGCCGGTGAACCACTATACAAAACTACCCCACAAGAGTATGCGTGATGTGTTTGTGAGGTACACATTTTGAGGTCATGGAATATTCACGCGACCGGCTATTCACTATTCGCTATTGAAACGTGATGTGTTTTCATTTACATTACATCCATCGTTTAAAAATAAACCAACAACCAGATGCATACCCACTAGGAATATTTACCAAATGTTTTCCTCTGTTATTTGAATATTACTGTTTCATTGCATGGTGGTTTTATTATTAATTCTAATTCATTTCTACCTACACACATTAGTTGACAAAACACAAATTGTATATAGAATGTCCGTTTTTCGAAGCTCACCATTGGGAAGCTATAATACCCGTTTGTGCCGTTAACTTATTAATAAGTGGAGCTTAAATTATAAAAATCTTTGCACTTTTTTACCTTCCGTCACCTCTAGGTAAGGAAGGTATTGTCTTTGGTCAAAAAATTCGGTGGTGAGTTTTCATTGAATAAGTACGTTTTAGGGTCTTTATAATACGATTTTACTATTTTTACAATGATGTTTGTATGTGTGTGTGGACGTGTGTGCGTGTGTGTATGTGTTTATGTGTGTTCGTGTATGTGTGACCCCGGTTTCGGCCGCGATATCTCCAATACTAGAATTCCAAAAATTACAATTCTTGCGTATTCCTCTTCCTTACAACCATATGCAGACTTGATTAGATTTTGGTTATAATTGGTTAACCGGAAGTATCCTCATTTGAAGATTTTAACGGTTTTTCTTAAACTAAATTCTTTTGAGCCTAATCCACATTTATTATTTTTAATTACATATTCGATATTTAGGTAGTAAAGAAGTTAATTCTTTTATGAGGAAAAAAGTGATTAATGCTTCAAACGAAGATTAAATTTAAGTCTTTTCGTTAGGAAAGTCGTTCGTTAGGATTAAACGGTAGATAATAAGCAGAGTTCTGTTCAGTAATTACAAAACTTTATCACATTCTGAAGTGTAAACTTTGAATAATGTTTCTATTAGCTCCGTTAAATAAAGTCATTTAAAATTCAATCCAGTTGGGAATCCAACTTTATGGAAACATTTATTCCAGTATGTAGATATTTCTCATAATTAACTTATTACCTATAATGGAGATAGTTTCAATACTTCATCTATTATTCAGAAACATTCAAAACCACTCTGACTCAACAGCATTACTAACAAAGTTCCTTGATTAAGATTGAAGTTTGTCAGATTGACCTGGTTTACATTTTTACCTCTCGCAGATAGGAAATGGATTCATGCTAAAAATCGTATATCCAGATTTTATAGTGAATAAGCGTTTTACCTCATTGAAAAAATTTTTTTTTCTTTTCAACAATGTATATCTTAAAGATCTTCATTTGCTTTAAACAGTAAAAATGCAAAAAATATATATAGTAAAAACAAATACATCTTTAAAATATAGTACTAATGGACAACTTTGCCTTAATTTACCCGACCCGTTTGCACCGTTGCACTGTATAAGTTATACTTACGTAAGTAGTGCTTAAAAGAAAAACAAAATAATTGTATCTTTGCACGAGTTCCACTTATCGTATGAGTTTGACACAGCACGAAATGTCACAATGGATCTAAGTGTCATTTAATGCAGTTAAGGGTAGATGAAGTACGGCCTGATACAAGCGTCAGATAGTAAAAAAATGTGATGTGGCCAGCACAATACCTTCCGTCAATCCTGTGTATTATGTACAAATTCCATACATAAATTTTCTTGCAAAAGATTCTAAGTTTTTGGTATTTTATGATTCCCTTTCTCGGCAACTGAATTCCATACTTCTGATAACAAACAAACCACATGAAATAAGAAAATCATGAAATTTTGACACGGGTTCCTATATCTGCTTGCTAAAGTCAGCAAAGGCATGTCACTACTCGCGCCCTGTACATAAATTTTCTTGCTAAAGATCCTATATTTCCAGTAAAGTTATTTCATAAACAAACTATGCAAATTGCACTTGACACTGACTTCTTCTTCTTTAGTTTTTCCCATTCATTAGGGGATCGCTATTTTTACCTCTCGCTAAGAGAGGTATTGCATTCATGCTAAAAATCGCATATCCAGATTTTATTGAATAAGCACGTTTTAAGGTCCCTACAATCCGATTTTAACATTTTTACGATGATGTCTGTGTGTGTGTGTGTGTGTGGATGTGTGTGTGTGTGTGTGTGTGTGGGATGTTGGAAGGACGGTTACTCAAAAACTATAAGACTTAAAATTTGTTTAACAACGTATTTCCCAATCGGACATTCATGGGAAGATCTGAAAAGGTTTTGGTAATAATTGGACAACCGGAAGTAGAAGATTCTTGAAAAAAAATCTTCTAAATATTATTTTTTGAATTTTTTTCGTGGTAATATTAAAGAAAATTAAATTCTCTATCTGATACATTTAAATATTTTATTATATATTCCATAGATTTAGAGATAAAAGAAGTATAATATATAAAATAATCTGTTGTAATAAATTTGACAGCCGAAAGAATGCCATGAAAAATAGTTGATAATTTAAATTATTTGTAACTGACAGATAAATGTCAGTGTCAGAAATAATGAGTAATGAAAGAAAAATGTACTTGGAGAATCCCTTAGTTCTTGATCTGTGACTATTATGGAGATGACAAGTCTAGGTTGAAGAACTTAAATTTGTTTCAAACATTATAGGACAATGTACATAGACTAGAGTAACATTGAATTGCGAAAAAGCTATCAAATTCTTCTCAAGTAAGTTGTAAATATTGACAAAATTACACATCGATATAAGAATAATCGGAGTGCAATCTATCCGTCACTTTATTAAAGGGAATTAGTGTTATTTAGATATAACATGTATGAAAAAATAAAATGTAAAAGAAGATATGTAAGAATAGATGCACAATCCATATATACATTTTAGACCGCCCAAAATTAATGTTTTTACTAGAAGAATATGAAGAGAAAGTAAACAACGTTGTTCGAATTGAAAATTGCAGTTACCAGCCTAATATTTATATATGGTAAACTCTACTTTGTAATTTATTGTAATATAATTTATGGTAAAATATCTTCATGTTGAGACATGCTATTATTGAATAATAAAGAAGTTTATACATCATAGATTTATATGAATATATTATTTGTATTTATAAAAATATTCTTTGCTTTATGCATACAGCCAGGTAAAATATACGGCGAGAGGTTATGTGCTGGCCACATCAGATTTTTTATTTTCTTCTTCCACTCATTTTTGTTTTGCGTGTTGTCCTCATTCAGTTCCTTTTCTCTCAAGTCTTCTGCAATACAGTCCTTTCATCTTATATTTTGTCTTCCTATGTTTCTTCCACCAATGCGCACGGAAAAACTGATTTCCTATGTTTTACCTTCCGTGATACACCCTATACGGAGATTAACTCATGATTAAGGAATGGTGAATTCGACCGTGTAACATAATTTTTTCAAAAAGGGTAAAACTATCCCATTCGGCAACAATTGTATGAATGCAGTTGGTATTACGACTGAAAAAATCCTAGCTTGCGGTAATAGGATTGCGGCAGAAAATATCTGCGATTGTCCATTTCTCTTGCCAATCTTATAGGAATTGTTAGCGCGATGCGACGAACCCTGCTAAAGAGAGCACAAAACATCGGAACAAGAAGCGGACATCCTCGTGTCCTGTCAGTGACACGAGCCGATTTCTAAATCTCTATCCCAAATTTCATTACGTGATCTCATTTCCGGTGCGAAAGGAGCAGCCACCGGCGGCTGTTAGTGCAGAGCAGAGCCAGAGACAGGAGCAGGAGCGGACACTTCGTGTCAACAACCGCTGGACCTACCAATGGCGTCGGCAATCCTTTACCCCAACCAGGATATCGGGACAAGCGGAAAAAAGTTCCTATCTACGGCTAGGTGTGGCTGCTGATCAAATACCTATCCAACTCAATTCTTCTTTTTACAGATACTGAAAACTGAAAGTGTGATTTATTGAACGGATCAAATATGGCCAACGCAGTCTTGTACATTATTTTATGGTTATCTTACTATTTACACTCATTTGTTTTTCATAGTAGATACTAATCTTGTAACAAGAATTACATATGTAATTACACATGTTTTCCCAGTAGTTAAATATGTATATTCTGCAGAGTAACAAATATTAAATATCATTTTTTCACATTTTGTTATTTTAAATATTAAAGAATATTTTATTCTCTATTACGGAAATCTGTGTACAAAGCAGATTGGCACACTCAGCAGTGGGTAATATGCCGTGTAAAATCATACTTTCATAATTTCCTGTTTCCCTAATTATTTTAGGTAAAAATGCTTCAAATAAAAGATGTAGAGCATAAAATTCTGCATTTGAATCAATAAGCAACATTATTTTTGTAAGCCTTGTAACAGCAGAAATTAGGTATGAAAATTGTCGAAAATCACCTCCAAAATAAATAACAAATGCCTAACGGTTATCTGTTACGTTAGGGTAATTTATTTTTATTAGATATTCATACCTAATTTTTGACGTTACAAGGCATACAAAATTACTTCAGATGAAAATTTTTATGCCCTACAACTTTTATTTAAAGCTTTTTTACCTAAAATAATTAGGGAAGCAGGAAATTACGAAAATCTAATTTTACATGTTCACATGATCACCATCCTGTATATATATTTCTCTATTCGATTTAATTACATTTTTTACCTTCCATCACGTTTAGGTAAGGAAGGTATTGGCTTTGGCCAAAAAAATGTGTGATGAGTTTTCAATGAATAATCACGTTTTAAGGTGTGAGTGTGTGTGTGTGTGTGTGTGTGTGTGTGTGTGTGTGTGTGTGTGTGTGTGTGACGGTTCTTTCAGACCGATAACTCCAATACTACAATTCAAAACATTACGATTTTTTCGTATTTCTCTTCCTTACATTCATATGCAGACATGATTATATTTTGGTTATAATTGGTCAACCGGGAGTACCCTTATTTGAAGATTTTAACATTTTTTCTTGAAAAAACTCTGTTAAATATCATCTTTTACATTTAATGTTATTATAAATATTAAAGAATATTTTATTCTCTATACGAATTGATTGCATTTTATACTTCAAACCTATTCAATAGCTTTAGAGTTAAATAATCATAAAGGAATTAATTTTCATAAAGCAACCAGCTATGCTATAACCATGGAAACAGCTACAATATTTAGAACTGACAGATGTCAGTGTCATGTATATTTGTGTTATAATTTTACTGGACAATCCCTTACTAAAAACTTTCTCTATGGAATTTGTACAACATAAATAAAACTGCCGGCAGGTTAATGTGCTGGCTACATTATATTTTTTCTTTATATTCAATGAATTTAGAGACAAAAAATTATATGGAAATATCTTGCATGGTGCTAAAAGCGACATCATGAAAACAAAATATATATATATATATATATATATATATATATATATATATATATATATATATATATTCGTCAGTTAAAAGTAAAACAACGTTTATCACTTGACAAAACATGAGTTAACTCGCCCATCCCCTAAACATCTGCCAAGGTACCCCCAAGTCAATTTTCTTTGCACTATTTACTCTCCCGATTAGCTATCTCATGTCATGTCTGAGTCTAGGACACAAGACTATCGCTAACAATTGAGCTCGTGCGCGGCCAGCTGCGTTCTCAGTGCTGTCCCCTCGGCGAACATGAATGCTTCGTTTTCTTCACACTACACCACCTTGAGTCGCACGACTTACGACTTAAGGCACGTGCAATATCAGGTAAGATATACCACAGAACAGCTGCGACGGGTATGACCCTACCCATTGTTTGTCGAGGACCAAAGATGATTTTAGGAATCTTACGAACCGTTAGAATTAGAGCAGTTTGGTGTAATGTCCTAGAAGTGCACCATGAATGAAAAATACAATAAGGAATATAATAATTTGAATTATCATTTTTGTTATGATTTATGAAAACAGAAAAAAAAATGATCTGGCCAGGACATTACCTTTCGTCAATCCTGTGTATTATGTACAATGACAGCTATTAATAATTATATCCATAACTGACAAATGTCATAATTTTTCATTCATTTTTTTTTTTGTTATTATATGATTCCTTTTCTGGGCAACTGAATACCACACTCCTGATAACAAATAAACCACATGAAATAAGAAAATCATGAAATTTTGAATGAAAAATTGTGACATTTGTCAGTCATGGAAATAATTAATAGCTGCCATTTTGACACGGGCCCCCATATTTGCTTGCCAGCAAAGTCACATGACTGCTCGCGCCCTATACATAAATTTTCTTGCAGTAAAATTATTTCATTAACGAATTATGCAAATTGCACTTGACACTGACATCTTCTTCTTCTTTAGCTTTTCCCATTCGTTTGGGGTCGCTATTTTTTATTTTCTTTTTCCACACATTTCTGGTTAGGGTGTCGTCCTCATTCAGTTCCTTTTCTCTCAAGTCATCCTCGATACAGCCATTACATCTTATATTTAAGCTATTTATTCTTCTTCAAATATATTTTTAATCTGTCCTCATGACATGTTCAAACCAATGTAATCGTCTCTCTTGTATCTATGTAGTAGCCATTTCTCTTATCGTTTAATTCCTTAATTGTCTTTCCGTGTCTTCCTCAACATTTATCTCAACATCCTCATCTCTGCCACATTCATTTTCTTTTCATTGACACTGACATCTGCCAGTTAGAATTTTCTTAATATAATAGCTATTTCCATGATTATAGCATAGCTGGCTGATTTATAAAATTTAATGTCTTTATAATTCTTTAACTCTAAATCCATTGAATATGAAATATAAAATGCAATCAATTCGTATAGGTAATAGAATATTCTTTAATATTTATAACATTAAATATATAAATAATATGGAACAGTGTTTTTTCAAGAAAAACTGTTAAAATGAGGGTACTTTCGGTTGACCAATTATAACCAAAATCTATTCAAGTCTGCATATGGATGTAAAGAAGAGGAATACGTTAGAATTGTAATTTTTGGAATTCACACACACGCACACACACATACAGACATCATCGTAAAAATAGTAAAATCATATTGTAGAGACTCTAAATCGTGCTTATTCATTGAAAACTCACCACCGAATTTTTTGACCAAAGACAATACCTTCCTTACCTAGACGTGACGGATGGTAATAATCATTTTATAATATTATTACTTGATTTATAATTTTACCTTCCATGGATGTGGCAATACGTCAAATAATAATTTATAATTTAATAAACGTCAGCACCTAAACTAAAAGTCAATACTTCATGTATGGCTTCTTGGTTTTTGTCATTTCATTTCCCTAGTGTGACGTGAGGATGTTGGTGTTAAACAGCAAATACTATGTGTCGCTCAGTGTATGTGTCGCGTTTTTATTTGTATATAAAATCGAGACAGACGTTCAATCAGTGTCTGGTATAAGTTATGAGTTCCGTAATATTAACCATTGTGAGTTATTCCGTATACTCACGAACCCTGACACTGCCAGCGTGGTGGGTATAACAAACAAAATCATAGCTTAACAAGTTAATAATTCTTTTACTTAGTGGTTCAAATGGATCAAACACCTTCGAGAGGCGGATCATAAACCAATAGGACCTGGAAAGCATTTCCATGTTTATTATGGTAATATTGAGGCACATATAGTGTAGAATTAAAAATAACGGCGCAAATTGGTAACATGATGCTATGTGGCACAGTCGCGTGGCGTTGCAGTTGAGGCACAGTTTCTCATGCTACACTGAAGTAGCAGATTCTTAAAAAAATTCTAAATATTATTTTTTGAAAATTTTTGTTCCTGCTAGTATTAAAGAAGAGTAAATTCTCTATCTGATACAAATAAATATTTTATTAAATATTTTTTATAGATTTAGAGATAAAGAAATATAAGGTATAATATAATAATCTGTTGTAATAAATTTCACAGCCTAAATAATGTCAAGGAAACCAATGTTACATGACTGCTTCCACCCTATACTTATGTAACTAAAAACGGAAGTGGCGAGATGTATTATTCTGGCCATACCAGATTTTTTTAACTTGGTTTTTTGTCACACCTTCCTTTATATTCACCTAGTTTTTAGTCAAAAGTTTATAGATTTTCCCGATTTTAGAGGCAATTATGTCGATGATTTCTTGGATTTCATTTGATACTCCAACTACTGTATTAGTAGTGAGCAAAGACTATCAATACAACCATCCTGAATTACCTACACGTATAGTACCTATATAGTATAGTACTGAGTGTCATGCTGTGACTGAATACTCCTGGATTATGCTTTGAAAATGGAGGGCGCCATAAGAGTCATAGTTATTTCATTAAATTGATCTCAAATGCATTTGATCATCGATTATAATGCATTCATTGCTTATTCAAAATTAAATTAATACCTTACTTAAATACCTACCTATTCATCATTTTTAGCTCCTTTCAAGTACCCTCTCTATTGAATGAATACTGAGTTAAGGAGGCATATAAAAGAATCTTAGAATTAGAAAATTATTCATTATTATGTGTGAACGTGCGAGATTTTAGGAAATTAATAAAATATACCGACATTTTATTATTTATATTGTTTTTCTGTATACATAACATTGTACTATCCGCAATATGGGAGTAACTGACACCTTATGATGTTTAGTATAATAATTATTCACTGTTTTTAAGCTTAGCAAGTCCGTGTTATAATTACTAGCTACTACAAATCCGCATTTTCTTTATATAAAAGCGAGGTTTTCAAAATTACAGACATAGCATTACATTTTTAAATAGTACCTATACATACTTATTTGTTGTGTTATAAAAATATTTTCAGATGCAACAGGACCTATTTTATTTCAAGTAGAATCATATATACCTAATAAAATGATTGTGATAGAATCGGAGTCTTTTCTGAAGCCAAGATTTGAATTACGAACAAGTTGTGTAACCAAGAATAGAAGTCGGCTAACGATAAGTATCATGTTTCGTAGATCGTCGGCCTTGTTTCAGGTTTGTAAAAAACTATCACACATCATAGATTCATTTTAAACTGTTGTAATTCATCCGAATGAGCTATAGCCGTCAGACGCTAGAAAAATATTATATTTCATAAAAAAAGATTGTTTCTGTTGTTACAAATTTTTAACTTAGCCGTTTGGCCTTAGATGTAAGTTGTAAAATCAATAGAGGAAGTGGTTGGCACTAGGTGAAACATTTTTCTAAATGAATAAGAAAAACTACAAGAATATATTACAGTTATATCTAGTTTAGCGGTGTAAATTTGGGGATTACGGTTTCAAGAAAGGGGGAATGTATCAAATTTAACTGCTCAATCATTAAAGGGGTGTTATTGGAAATGGCTTTCTTAATTTCACAGGATTCTAGGAGAAGTTGTTTTGCTAAATTATTTTCGACATATAAAATTGATGCATTTTCAAAATTACAAATATGATTGAACTCTAACATGTGATTAGCGACATTGGAATTCAGTTTAAGATTTTCAAAGCTTTTTTATGTTTTTTAAATCATATGTGAAAGTTCTTTCTAGTTTGCCATACACATATAAAATTACAGTTGTTACAGTTAATTTTATAAACCCCAGAATTGGAATAAGGATCCCTTGAAACAATTTTGTTGGTGACCAATAGATTTTTTAAATTATTATTATTATACACACACAGACACACATACATACAGACCCTAAAACATGCTTATTTACTAAAAACTCATCATTGAATTTTTTGACCAAAGACAATACCTTCCTTACCTAAAGGTAACGGAATGTAATAATGAAGTGAACTACTATTATAGTCAAAGATACGAATAACAAATTCCCATT
Organism: Harpalus rufipes; assembly: GCA_951394225.1. NCBI lineage: Eukaryota > Metazoa > Arthropoda > Insecta > Coleoptera > Carabidae > Harpalus > Harpalus rufipes. Next base: position 57,733,093 of record OX596279.1, read on the forward strand.
TTGAATTTTTTACAGTATTCTCTGGGTCCAGTTCTGCAACATATATCTAGAAAGAAATTATCAGAATCTCTCAAATACATCAAATTAATTCTGAGAAACAGATCAGCCTTTAATTCTCCTCTCATCCCAAGTGAAGATTGTTAACCAAATGTCCAACCAAACAGAACTTTATGCATTTTGATATGACGTGTACAAAGAAAGACCGTTACTCGCATAAGATAAAGGAATACGAAAAGAGAAAATAATGCAAGCGGTTCACCTGCGGAACCAGTCTGAAGATGGCACAGGCACTTTCCCAGGGGATAGATGCATGTGAAAAATAACGGTCTTCGCTTCTGCTCCATGCTATGCTGATGCAAGTTCATACACCGTGACATGAGATAAAGTACATCTCGTCAGCTCACAAGTCACAACGGCCAAATCGCTCCTACAGTAGCTACATTGTAAAAGATGTGATACATCAAATTGTATTTTATGAGTATACTCGCTATGGGTTTAGTGAAAATCACTAGTAATATTTGTAGTTAATCAAGGGTCACCAATTGATGAAAATATAGAAATATAAGTTTTATTTTATTTTACAATAAAGAATAAAACATTAATTACATTTTATTGTACCTAACTAATAGTACGTTTTCAGGCAAATCTTCCTTTATGTTAGTTCTCTTATATAAGTACTTAACATAACTAATAAGACGAATACCGCCAGTGCGTGCAAATGAAAATTATCTCAGTTAGTGTTCAATAGATGAAACTACAGGTATACCGTTTAACCGAACACGTAACAGGGTTAGCTACGGGAGAGTTACTTTGAAAGTCTGCTTGTTTGCAACTCAAATATCTGAAAATTCAATAATATTTGCGTGTAAAATATTTGCTGTAAATAAAATAAAATATTAAATAAAATAACAGTTAAAACCGGTAACCGATATTAATTATTTCGTCTTCAATCATGAACGAAAAAAATATATTGAGTTTTCGTTTCCGTTTTCATTCTTATAAAAATTTCGGTTTTTTTCGTTTTCGTTCTCATTTCATTTTTAGTCCCTGATTACATTACACGGTAATTAATTAAACAATAGTTTCCAACCTTTTATATCCAGATACCATTTTCAACGAAATTAGTTGTAGACCAAAAATTTATCCAGTATATAAAACCATGACATCGATGTTTCGTCAATAAAAAAATCTGATGTGGCCAACACATTGCCTCTCACCATTTCCATTTTATGTTACATAAATAAATAATAAATATATCATTACGGCATATTACCCAATGCTGGGTGTGCCAATCTTTATATTCATTGCTGTCTTGGAAAGTGCACTACAGGGGATCGGGATCGAATCCGGGTTACAATTAACGAATTTAACATTTCTTGTACATACAAATGAGAAATTTTCTGCTACTCTTCTAATATATTCTAAATTCTTTATATTCACTGACGGCATTAGCGGTATTTCTTAAGGATTATGTAATATTAATATACTTATAATTTTAAATATTAAATTAATAAAACAATAATAATTTTTTAATGTACTTACTTCCCAAGAAAAGCTTTCTGTAATGTTAATAAAACTGTTGATTCTTGACACTGACACTTTACATTTATCTGTCAATTATAAACATTTAAATATCTCAACTGGTTCCATAGAGTTGTTCGGGCAACGAGATTTATTACAAGAATTATTCTATATTATTATATAATATATCTCTAAATCTATAGAAGAAATAATATTTTTTTTAAATGTATCAGATTGAGAATTTAAAGATCTTTATTATTGTGTTAATATAAATTTTCAAAAAATAATATTTAGAAGAATTTCGTTTCAGTTAAGAATGGGAAAGATCTCGGCATAGATATACTGTCATTATGATTTTCTAAGAAATCATACTTCTATAAATTATAATGCCAAATATCAGATAGATATTATCTATACTTCCTGTTCCCTGTGGGAATTTTGTGAATGAATTTATTGTAGAGGCCTTTCCATAATATTTATGATTTACGAGTATAATATATATATATATATATATATATATATATATATATATATATATATATATATATATATATATATATATATATATATATATATATATATACAGGTGCATCACGGAAAGTGAAACATCGGCTTGTAACATGGGAAATCAGTTTTCCGTTCGCATTGCTCCCCTAATTATTTAAGACAAAAAAATTCTACATCCAAATGCAGAAATAAAATTTGAAAATTTACGGAATTACAATTTAATAGTATAACCATGGAATTAGAAACAAGAGACGAATAAAATCGTAACGTTTTATTACGTATAATAATTTTCAAAATAAATACTAATAATCTGAAATATAAAACTTTACGGTTTTGTTCGTCTCTTGTTTCTAATTCCATGGCTAATACTATATGAACCCCCCAATCACTTGGTGATTGGTGGAACACTCTCCCTTACCGCACCAGTTATTGTCATGAACTGCAATAAATACATTTGTTTTAACATTTAGTTCTACAAACATCGTATAAAAATTCGCAGAAAATATCTGTTCATTATAAATTCGACGACACAATTCTGTTTTTCAGTTAAAAAATATGAAATATGAATACATAAAACAAATAATTATCAAATATAATAAACTCAATTGTAGTAGTAAATAAAAAACAGTATTATTGAGTAATATTTTTGAACATATTGGACATACATATGTAAATACAATGAAACCATAAATAACTTCATGAAAGAGTAATAAACGGAACATACTCATTCCATAAAAATAAAGTTATGGAAAATGAATACTGAATTTTATGTGAAAAAGATAAAACTATTTAAACGACTACATAAACTTTAGACAGAATTATCTTTTACTACGAAGAATGTAAAGAATGTGAGAGATATGAATATTTTCTTCCCATTATTTGCACAAATATGAAATCGTTTCTCCGTCTGCAGACAAATTAGGTAGTGGAAGTAATAGTCATTATACAGGCTATTAAAATGTATACTACTCATTATTCTGTTGTTTACTCGATTCTAAGTATGAATCGCAAACATTGTTATTACTTCTAAATTTTAGTTTTTGAACATAGAATATATACAGGCTAGAACAAATTCGATTCCTTAAACAGAGGGTGTTATATTTTAATGGACAACAAATATCTCGCTTATTTATTTAGTAATTTCTTTCATATAACATGATTTATACAGCAATATGTAAGCTACTTGATGACGGATGTACATTCATGATACCACTTCCGGTTTATTAGTAATTAATATCAACTTAACATACTATATTTTTTTACAAATTTGAAAAGTACATCAAATTTCCTTTACAATCATGTAAAATAATCCATATGTTACATTATTAAAAAGTAAAATGGCGGGCACTTTTTTATACACCTAGTCGAAAAGAGAATAGTGAGCCATGACTATGGCTTGAAATAAAACTATTAACTAAAACAAGTGTAACACGGTAAATGTCAACCTGTAAATAATAATAATAGTTACAATATAACACCCGAATAATATGTAACATCAGACTTTTCTAATTTCCTGCTACCCTAATCATTTTACGTAAAAAAAGCTTCAAATTAGGTATAAAAACGTCGAAAATCTCATAAAAAAATAGCAGTAGCCATGGAATTGAGACAAAATAAATAACAAATCTCTAACAGTTTATCTGTCACGTTAGGGTAATTTATTTTCATTAGGTATTATTTCAAATTTCTGTTCCAGTTAATAATTATCTATTAATTTAAATTAATATTTGTTTACTTGAACATAAATTACAAATAATAATAAAAGTAAAATAATCTAGCTTGACAGATAAATCGTTAACATTTGTTAATTTTTGTTTCAATTCCATATCTATAGATATTTTTGAGGTAATTTTCAACATTTTCATACCTAATTTCTGCTGTTACAAAGCATAAAAAATAATTTTGCTTATTGATTCAGATGTAGAATTTTATGCCCTACAACTTTTATTTTAAGCTTTTTTAGCTAAAATAATTAGGGAAGCAGGAAATTAGGAAAGTCTGATTTTACAAGTTAAAAGTTCGGCCATGCCGGTCACCACTCTGTATATATATATATATATATATATATATATATATATATATATATATATATATATATATATATATATATATATACATCAATAAATGGACTTTTGATTTTTGTGGGAAACTCCTCAATTTTAAACGAAGGGGCAACTAAATAAATATTACTTTATATTTGTAGATTACACAAAGTCTCCCCTCGTATTTCATTGTCCCTTTCTAAAAAAAAAATCTTAAGTACGCCCATGCTTGCACATATTTAATGCATCGCGATTTAGCAAGTCCTACCTACCTCACAACACCTACCCTTACAGGAGAGGGTTGGCTGCGGTTGTGTCACTGGGCGAAGACTGTGGGAAAATCGTACCCCAATCGCACACCCTACGTGCTGCAAGGAAAGCTCTGATTAGCGCTCACTGGAGGTATGTGAACGCGGAGAATACAACAAAACGTCAACATACTACATACGCTCCCCCTCCTATGACAATTTTAAACGTAAAAGGAAAATTATAGTGATTTATTTATTGTTATATGAAGTGCTTATTAATGTCAATTCATGACACCCGCATACTTGTATATGTCAATAGGGGTTGTATATATATAAATATCTATTGTACAGATCCTGTTTATAAACTGACGTTATTTATATTATTTATGAATAATAAATAAATATTGCCTTACAGAAGATAAAGAAGCAGACATTTTAATATTAGAATGATAGAACACTAAATATTAATTAAAAACAAATTCATTCAATTTTCTTTTGTACTCATTTCATAGAAAATGAACATAATTTAAATGGAGAATTTAAAAATTCCATATTGCGAAAAAGGATTAAAAACAAGTCTATTGAAAAACTTAGAAATCAATCGACAATTCCAAGAAATTCTTTGTCAACGAGCAGACAGATGTTATCGACTCAAAATTGATAAACTTTTCTAATTATGAATGTACTCCGTCTGATGATGAAACGGTCGTCACTTAATAAATAAATCTGCAAGACCATTTCATGTAATTTTATTTTCTTTCTTCATTACTGAAATTAACACAACACAGTAAGTGAACAGGGTTTGGATTAATCAAATTACACACAATGTTACCTTACAATCACAATTCTCAACAAGCAGTCTTCCAATCTGTTTTAAAGCACAGCGGTGCTACTTGAAGATTTTTATCAAAAACAAACCTCAGACAACTCCCGAATGCGAATTTGCTTCCCAGGTGGTATTTTCGTCACGTATTTCTTCGTTGTGTTGCAGTGGTAGTCGCAAAGGTAAAGGTAGTGAGTGTGGTGCGCACAGACACTGTGAAGTGCCATTATACAGGACCAGCCTTATATTTTTTGTGGAAGGACTAGTCCAATAGGAACTTAAATAATTAAAATGCATTCAAACCGCAGATTCAAAATTGTTGTTGAAACAAATAATTATCATAATCATTTTATTATTAAATGATAAATAATAATAATAATACTTCGTATCGTTTCAAAAGTTTTATTTTAACAATTATTATTAATGAACATTTTGGTTTTTACACTATCATCAGAATAACTACTTATGCAAATATGAAAAATTATTATTTATATATTATAACAGAATACAATATTTTGCTGCAAATAATATGAATTTATTAATATTAAAAAAAATAGAATTGTTAACAATTACTCGAAAGTTCAGTCAAACAACATTTATTCTTACTAAACCAACGTTTCGGTGCACCCTTGCACCTTCTTCAGGATAGTAAGATCTTACAAATTGTTACAAATCATGTACAATTTTGTAAGATCTTACTACCCTGAAGAAGGTGCAAGGGTGCACCGAAACGTTGGTTTAATAAGAATAAATGTTTATTGAACGTTCGAGTAATTGTTAACACCTAATCCACATCACAGTCGAGAAAGTAAATATTTAAATATTTATATTTTAATTCTTTATCATAAACACACATACAAATAAATACAAATAAAAACAAAATCTGATGTGGCCAGCAAAGTTCTATGTATTTTGTACAAATTCTATACAGAAAGTTTCTTGCAAAAGATTCTATATTTCCCGTACATTACATCCGTCAGATCTACATAATACATTTTGTACAAATTCCACACAGAAAGATTCTATATTTTCAGTAAAATTATAACACAAACATACTGTGTCAATTGCACTTGACACTGTCATCTGTCAATCAGAATTTTCTTAATATATAGTAGCGTTTCCATGGTTATAGCATAGCTGGCTACTTTATGATATTTAATTTCTTCATAGTTTTTTTTAATTTAAAATATAATCACATCAGTGAATCAAATATTCTTTAAAATTTATAATAACATTAAATGTCAACAAATGATATGTAAATGCGATTTTTCAAAAAAAAAAAAACTGTAAAAAGTTACAAATAAGGTATTTCCGATTGACCAATTATAACTAAAACTAATCACGTCTACATATGGATCCAACCGAGAACGAAACGATAGTCAAATACATACACACGAAACACACACACACACACGCACACATATAGACACACACGCAGAAGACATCATCATAAAAATAGTAAATTCCTATTCTTTAAAAACCACACCCGAATTATGTTTTTTAGAGCAAATGGATGTGTGTATGCTTTTTTAATTTTTTGTACGATGTTTAATAAATTAACTGAACGTTTTGTACCAATGTATATTGTATACATGAATTGTAACAATTTGTAAGATCTTACTACCCTGAAAAAGGTGTAGGGGTGCAGCGAAACGTTGGCAAGTAAGAATAAATGTTGTTTGATTGAACTTTCGAGTAATTGTTAACACCTATAATACAAAGTTATTGTATGAGAAATTACGTACACTCGTAATGATCATTAACAATATTTTTGAAATGTGAAGATCCTCTTCGTTCGAGGGCCCGGTTACAATTCGTCCACTGAATCCCCCACTTGACCGGCTCTGGTCTCTGGTAGTAGGTATTCCACTCCGTGGGAATTCCTCGGCAATTCTATATTCCCGTAACATAATCACGTAGCAGCTCCTCATGCCAGCTGCAATATCGTCTTGTACTGTACATTGTGCTGTACGAGTACGCCACTGCTCTGCAGAGCTTGTTGCCCCTTCACACTCACTGGATTACACCAAATTGAAAATTTTACTTTTATTTATTTAGGTTGGGATTTCAATATGGAGCGAAATAAGATAGATAGGAGTTTGCAAAAGAGTGTAAATCTTAGTGTCATGGATCAGAGCCGGTTCAAATATGGATTCCTCGGACGCTCGGACTTTGTAATATGGATTCTCTATTCGAATAATATTCAATGAAAATAGAAATACATCAACTATTGACTTATATCACAATTAAACTCGCACATCTAGGTTATTTCTATTTATTATACTAGTAATATAAATGAGGCACACATAACTGCTATTTTTTTATAGGCATGTTTACATAGGCGTCGATTTTGAAAATTTTTGTCGGTTACACTCACTGAATAAAAAATTGAGATTATACATATGCAAGACAGTGACCAGCACAGCTGAAGATAGGACATTAACAATTCCTGCTTCTTTAATTATTTTCAAAAATTCGGTTGTGGCCAGCACAATACCTTCCGTCAATCTTGTATATTATATATAATTCCATACATAAATTTTCTTGCAAAAGATTCTAAATTTCCAGTAAAATTATTTCATAAACAAACTATGCAAATTGCACTTGACAATAACATCTTTTTCTTTAGCTTTACCCATTCGTTAGGGGTCGCTATTTTTTATTTTCAATACAGTCCTTCCATTTAATTTTGGTCTTCCTCTGTTTCTTCTATTATTAAGCTAATCATTTTTCATCCAATATATTCTTCATTTCTCCTCATGACATTTTCAAACCAATGTAATCATCTCGCTTGTATCTTTCTAGAAACTTGTAATACTAGAGTTATTTTCTTACCGTATCTTTCCGTGTCTTCCCCAACAACTATTTCAACATCCTCATCTCTGCCACATTAATTTACTTTTTATTTATACTGACATCTGTCAATATGAATTATATGAATATATTAGTAGTTTCCATGTTTAGCATAGCTGGCTGATTTATAAAATTTAATTTCTTTATAATTCTTTAACTATTGAATAAGAAGTATAAAATGCAGTCAAATCGTATTGAGAATAATATATTCTTTAATTTATAATAACGTTAAATCAAATTTAACTGTTAAAACTTCCGGTTCACCAATTATAACCAAAATCTAATCAGTTCTTCTGGATGTAAAAAAATATAACTTTGGAATCGTGGTATTGAAGTTATGCGATCCGAAACTTTCGTCACACACACACAGACATACTCACACACACGCACATACATAGACATCATCGTAAAAAATAGTAAAATCGTATTATAGGGGCCCTAAAACAAGCTAATTCACTAAAAATTCATCATGAATTTTTTGACCAAAGACAATACCTTCCTTACCTAAAGGTGACGGAAGGTAAAAATGAATGAACAAAGCCTACTTTTAACATTAGGTGCAAAATAAAATCTTTTATTAATAAGGATAGTATATTTTAATATAATAATTATATCTTACGTAATTAATATTTAGTTTTTTGTTGTTGTTTGGATAGTGTAATAACTACACTTCGAAAATCATTATCATTTCACGCTTTTTAATATTTATTTTCTTATGTCCATTTCTTATTTGCGAAAAAAAAAACAGTTATTAATTTGAACGAATATTCTCAATAATGGAAATATAAATTGCTAAGTGAAAGAAGATGTAATATTTTTTATGAACAATTCGTTTGCAAATTTGCATAAAAAAGAAATCCAAGACTTCAAAATAAATCATCCCCAATTCGCTGCGATATACATACGATTATACCCCAAAGTTCACCGTTACGTAATTCCCATGACAATACCTTGCAAGGTGAAAGAAAACCATGCAATACAAGACGTTGTATAGGGTGCGATTGTAAAGGGCCCGGTTCTGTTCTATACCGTGAGAACATCTAGCCCTTACCCTTAGCCCTACCTTGTCTTGCAGGGCGGTGGTAGGGAGACTGGGCCATATAAAAACCCTACGGCCCGTCAACAAACCATTCCGAAACCATTACCCGTTGCTAGAAGTTCGCAAGTCGCTAAGGCTTTGAGTCATGGACTCCCAGCTTTGTAAATATTATTTGTATATAGTACGAGTGTATATATCTATCAGTGACCAAAATCATCGCGCCATCTAGGGTTGTCTCCAAGAATTACACGACACACGAATCGGTAAGTTTGAAAATTTTGTTTTTCATTTACGGAATTATAATAGGCGCTTTCGTAAAGTTCGATGACGTCACATATACATGACACTGAAAAAAGGGCCACTCGAAATATTTTTTTTAATTATAATTAAAATAAAGAAGGCTATTTTGAGTGGCCCGTTTTTGAGTGTGACCTTGTATATCAGATCTGAAATTATAGAAGACTGAAAGGCCATTTGAATCATTTGTTTACATTCTTTCGAAATTGTTTAATTCAGTTATTCATTTGTTCGAAATAACACATAAAGGAATCAGAAAATGCGAACTGTCACACTTGCTATAGTGCTACAATATTTATAATGAGAAATATTTAAATAAATATATTTTCTTGAAAAGTTGAAATTTTTTTGTCGGATCGCTCAGTCTAACTGATCGGAGTGAGTTTACAAACGCGTCAGATTAATCTGATTGACTTTACGAATGCTTTAGATTACATCGGATCAATCCGATCGACTTTACGAAAACGCCTAACATAATAAATATATTTCCAAAATGTTTAATATAATTACAGCAAATTAGTATTAGTTATTAGTAATTACCATGTATATATTTTATAAATCGACAATGACGAATATTTACTTTTTCATTTCGAACCTTTGGGCATTATTTATAAGTATAATATTTGATATTTAACTATAACTATGAATGAATCCACAACTGGTATTAATGTGCAATTAAATTATATATTACCTTGATATTTATAAATATATTGGAAATATTTTTCGCCAATTTATTTCCCAATTTATTTTCAAAATTAATGTGTCAACTCATGGTCAAATTCTTTTAGTGTAGTCATAAAAACGAAATGTTTATGTTTGAGTATTATGAATGTTTATTTAGTTTTAAATTTATACTGCCGAATAGGAATTAATTTTTACAGTTGAACAGCGTGATAAATATTTGGGATAGTAAATTTAAATTTCAGCATAAACTCATTATTTACTTATTAAAATTAGTTTAGCTAAATATTACGTTATATATTTCCCAGTGAAGATCAAAATATTTATTTGATTCCGTATTTTTAAGTGTTTTCTACAAATTCAAAATTTATGCAATAAATAATATCACACATAGTCTCTCTCGCTAAGAGAGGTATTGGATTCATGCTAAAAATCGCATATCCAGATTTTAATGATTAAGCACGATTTATGGTCCCTACAATCCGATTTTAATATTTTTACGAAGATGTCTGTGTGTGTATATGTGTGTGGGAACGTTGGAAGGACGATTTCTCAAAAACTATAATACTTAATATCTGTTTAACTACGTATTTCTCAATCGGGCATTACTGAGAAAAGCTGAAAAGGTTTTGGTAAAAATTGGAGAACCGGAAGTAGCAGATTCTTAAAAACAATCTTCTAAACTTTATTTTTGGTAAATTTTTATTCTTGCTAGTATTACAAAATAGTAAATTTTCTATTGAGAGATTTGAAGATTAAGAAATATAAGATATATAATAATGTACTACTGATGATTTTTTCTGGGAAGTACATACATTATATTATTTCTTATTGTATTAATAGTTTTTATATTACATATACTCTTCAAAAATACTGCCAATTCCGACAATGAATTGGAAACATTTCGAAAAATTTCTTGACAGAATGAATTTAAAATTAAAAAATCTAAATATAAAGAATAGATGTAAATAGAATTTTTGGTGTAGAGTAGAGGTATACAAAAAATGTTAAATATAATAGGGCGCGAGCAGTCATTTCACTTTGTTGGCCTTGACAAACAGATATGAGGTCTCGTGTCAGAATGATAGCTAGTAATTATGTACATAGATGCCAAATATCATAAATTTTCATTCTAAATTTAGTGATTTTCCAATTTCATGTGGTTTATTTTCCTCGACAAGTAAATTCCAAACTCCTGGTGACAAATTAACTACATGAAACGGTCCCCCATATCTGCTTGTCAGGCCAATAATGTTACTGCTCGCGTCCTATACTTATGTAACCAAAAATCGAAGTGGTGAGAATATAAATATTAACATGTGTTATTAAAACCTATGTTGATTAAGCTTTTTACTAATTTTTGTCAGTACTATATGTGTACTCTCAAAAAAATACAAAACAAATACAGCATTTTTTAAATTAAATGTGATTCATGACTTCGTCCATCAATTAAAACTGATACGATACAATAACCCCTATCTATTAATAAAAACATTCCCGTCAATTATATTTGCCATGACGTTAATTATTCCATTGGCGGCGAATAGGGGTCGGCAGCCCTCTTCGCCCGCATCGCGCCCCGTCCCTTCCGGAACTCCGTGAATCAATCGCATGTGAACGCGCGGGGTTGTTTCCGCTAACAAATGTAGGAACGCGCCCAATCAACCGAGAAAGCTTACACATACGCGAACATGTAGCGCTACGGCGCCTCTTATCAATCTGCATTCGAATACACGACAAGCGAACGAATAGCGAATGTCACAGGTGATATTTACTATTTTTAGGTTTTCAATAACGGATCTACATGTTTTTCTTGTTTTCGCACATCGGGATTTTCAATATTTTTAAAATATTTCTCTCCGAAATGGTTCTAAACGTGGATAAAAGATGGCATTGCTGCATCAAGGATTATAAAATTTATAAAGATTTTGTTACTTTTATTGGCAAGATTATTTATTTTACTCTGTATTTTGATATATATTTAAATTAAATTAATTTCATCAAAAATTCGAAAAATTATTCATGCTTATGCATTCTGATAATATAACCACTGCTCAACAATTTATACATTTAAGAGAAAATTTCCATTAAATTACGGCCTTTTCTTTCGCCTGATGACGTCAGAAATCTACTGACCAATGAGGGGGTGGCTTACATTTGTCGCCGCCAGAATTTAAACAAATGACAGCCGAGACATCTGTCAATTATATACTAGCTACTACTTCTATCCATATTATTGATTTTTATATTTTGTAAAAACCCGAACAAGGTTGTAAAAAAGAGTTTTGGCTAGTGTGTCTAAATAGACGTAATAATATTAAAAAAATAGTTTTAGTAGTGTCTCAAACCGAAGAAAGAATAATGAAATGATTGTCTCAAGTAAAAAACATAAAACCATTTACAAAATCAAAGTTTCATTCTGTGATGATCATTTTGCTGTAAGCATAAATATTTTTATAATTAAATACGAAATATTAAATCTTTCCAATTCGGTCATTGGCTAGTATTTATTTGACGTCACGGGCATTGTAATTTGGCGCACATTCAAACATAGTATACTTTTAAATTCCTACTGTGTTTAATAGATACAGAAATTTGTTCAGATCATATTTACTAAGACGATTCGAACTTCAGAATAAAAAATCTGATGTGGCCAGCACATAACCTCTCGCCGTATATTTTACCTGGCTGTATGCATAAAGCAAAGATTATTTTTATAAATACAAATAATATATTCATATAAATCAATGACGTATAAACTTCTTTATTATTCAATAATAGCATGTCTCAACATGAAGATATTTTACCATAAATTATGTTACAATAAATTACAAAGTAGAGTTTACCATATATAAATATTAGGCTGGTAACAGCAATTTTCAATTCGAACAACTTTCTTTACTTTCTCTTCATATTCTTCTAGTAAAAACATTAATTTTGGGCGGTCTAAAATGTATATATCTGGATTGTGCATCTATTCTTATATATCTTCTTTTACATTTTATTTTTTCATACTTGTTATATCTAAATAACCTTAATTCCCTTTAATAAAGTGACGGATAGATTGCACTCCGATTTTGTCAATATTTACAACTTACTTGAGAAGAATTTGATAGCTTTTTCGCAATTCAAAGTTACTCTAGTCTACTGTACTGGTGTACATTGTCCCATAATGTTTGAAACAAATTTAAGTCCTTCAACCTAGACTTGTCATCTCCATAATAGTCACAGATCAAGAACTAAGGGATTCTCCAAGTACATTTTTAATTCATTACTCATTATTTCTGACACTGACATTTATCTGTCAGTTACAAATAATTTAAATTATCAACTATTTTTCATGGCATCCTTTCGGCTGTCAAATTTATTACAACAGATTATTTTATATATTATATATCTTTTATCTCTAAATCTATAGAATATATAATAAAATATTTAAATGTATCAGATAGAGAATTTAATTTTCTTTAATATTACCACGAAAAATTTTCAAAAAATAATATTTAGAAGATTTTTTTTCAAGAATCTTCTACTTCCGGTTGTCCAATTGTTACCAAAACCTTTTCAGATCTTCCCATGAATGTCCGATTGGGAAATACGTAGCTAAACAAATTTAAAGTCTTATAGTTTTTGAGTAACCGTCCTTCCAACATCCCACACACATACACACATACACACACACACACACACACACACACACACACACACACATCCACACACACACACACACACACACACACACACAGACATCATCGTAAAAATGTTAAAATCGGATTGTAGAGACCTTAAAACGTGCTTATTCAATAAAATCTGGATATGCGATTTTTAGCATGAATGCAATACCTCTCTTAGCGAGAGGTAAAAATCTGATGTGGTCAGCACGTTACCTCCCGCCAATTCAGTGTATTATGTACAAATTCCATGTATAAATTTTGAAAAAGATTACATATTTCCAGTAAAATTATTTCATAAACAAACTATACAAATTGCTCTTGACTCTGACACATACGTTTTTGAATTTCTTCATCCACTCATTTGTATTTTGCTTGTTGTTCTCATTCAGTTCCTTTTCTCTTAAGTCTTTCGCAATAAAGCATTTCCATCTTATCTTTGGTCTTCTTCTGTTTCTTCTACCTTATACTAATAAGCTGTTCATTCTTCTTCCAGTATATTCATCTTTCCTCATGACATATTCTTCAAATTAGGGTACTTCCGGTTGACCAATTATAACCAAAATCTGATCACCTCTTCTATTAGATGTAAACTTGAGGAATACGACAAAAATATAATTTTTGGAATTGTGGTATTGAAGTTATGCGATCCGAAACTTTCGTCACACACATACACACACACACATACATGCATACAGACACCATCGTAAAAATGGTAAAATCGTATTATAGGAACTCTAAAACGTGCTTATTCGCTAAAATTGATTTTTTTGACCAAAGACAATATACCTTCCTTAGCTAAAGGTGATGGAAGGAAAAAGATATATTAATTTAATATAAAACCGGGAACTTCTAGCGTTTATTTAACCAAAAATGGAATCTCAATCCAACAATGAAAAGATGAATACCAAACCAATGTTTATTTTAGTATTCTTGTCCCTGACAATGTGTAAAATAATTGCTTTCTCCGTATCTTGATATTAATTTGCTGATGTTTAATTACAGAGCTGCTGGTTTCGGTAATGATAACATGCGAGGGAACAACACAACAATGCGACTTGACAGCAACACTCCGATCGGTGTGCACATTGGAGACAACACATGGGGTTAACGACAAGACAGATAATGCAGTCCACATACAAGGATGCTGTAAATAAATGGTCAACGCCAACTTGGGTAATCTTAAAAATTCATCGTTATGTTTAAAAAATACAAAAACACAAAAAACTTGTTAAAACTTCGTTAAGTTATGCAGGATTGAAACTGTACTTTGTTAAGTTTTGCTGTTTTTCACAATAAGCGTTTCACGGGTTTGTTAAGTTTTCTAATTATCAGTTACAAAATCTGTTAATTTGTTGTTTCTTGTATTCGTGTTAAATCTGTTATGTTAAAATTTCCGTTAATCTCATTTGTTTTTGTTATTCGTTGTTTGTTTGTTTTCGTTGTTACGTTTGCAAAATATTTGGGTTATTGAGTTTTGTCTTAATTCGTTTTCCGTTAAAATTTTCTGTTATTTTGCCGCTGCACAATTTTGTTTTTGTTATTAAGTTTTTTGTTATGTTAAGTTTTTTTTTACTTATTGGTTGTTTTTGTTCTGAATTATTGTTTTATTTTTGGTTATTAATTTGATCCGTGCCCCCCGGTATTACTTCTTTTATTCTATTTACAAAATATTTCCATATTTTTTCGGTCTCATATTTAAATTTGCATGTTCCGTGTGACAGCTGTTTCTGTTAAATCTCTGTGTTAAGTTTTTGTTTGTTCGTTATTCAATTGTTTTTGTTATGTGCAGTGGTAAATATTGCTTCCGTTATACATGCTCTAAATTTATGTTTTTCGTTGCGGGTTACATTTGTCAAAATTCTTTTTTCTCTGTTTTTCCTTTACCAATGCATTGTTGATGTTATGTGTGATGGTAGTTTGTTACATAAATCTTGTTCTGTTTGATTTGTGTTAAGTTTTTGTTTGAAAAATCATGTTTCCTTGTTACTGTTAAGTTTACTACTGTTTGTTTTTCGTATCCTCCGCACATTTAAAATATTTTTGACTAACTTTATTAGTGTTTTGTTATACTTTGTTCTTTTCAAAATTTATTTTCGAAATTCGAGTGCAATACCATTGCAAACTATTACATCATTTAGGCTGTTGTGGTGATATTGCACTTGCTAATAAATTTCATAGGATGCGAAAAATAAAACAATTTTAAATTGTTGATAAAACTAATTATGTAATTGGTATTTTATGAATTCTGTACCAGGTGTAATATAAATGCATAGAATTACATCATGATGAATGCATTGATATTATACTTTTCCAAAAAGAAACGCCCCAAAATTGTTTTTCCAAATTTCTCAACATTTTGAATTTTCATAACGGTTAGTTTTAAATTTTGTTAAGTTACTCAATTGTTGATTGTTTCTGTCGTTGATTTCTGTGTTAATGTTTCGTTGATATGTGACATGTTTTGTTATTTGTTGATTGTTCTTGTTTTCCTGTTATTAATTTGTTTTCGTTGTTATTGTTTTCAAAATTCAAACTCTTTTGTTATTTAAATAACATTCCATGTTTTTTTATTTTCTTCATTCAATTTGAAAGTTTGTTTTACTCATTAAGTTTTTGTTTTCATTCACAATTGTTATTCTTTGTTTTTGTTATGTTTGAATTCTTTTGTTATTTTTGGACATTTTTGTTATGTTTGATCTACGGGTTTGTTATTTGTTTTCGTATTTGAAATCATGATTTATTTGACTTCATAAGTACACTATAATGAAGAAAATTTATTACATAAAATATGGAGATATTGAAATTTGTTATAATGTACTTATACTCAATATATCATCATTTCATTTTTGTTAAGTATTATTTACAAAAAATATTGTTAAGTTTTTATTTGTTACAATATTTGAACATGAAACGTGTAAATAATGTAAATATTTTGTAACATATACTACAATAATATATTCTTATCGAAAACTCCATATATGTGGTTGTTTTTACCTTCCGTCACCTATAGGTAAGGAAGGTATTGTCTTTGGTCAAAAAAGGTTGAATAATTCTTCCTTTTTAAAAGGTCGATACGGCAATCTCTGTTTAGGGTAGGAAAACCTGCCTCCCAGGTAGACACAATGCAACCCTTCATATAGTGGGAAGAAAATGCCTACAGTGCTTTATACAAATGCTTTCAAGTGACTTGGAATTTACATAACACAATAACTCTCGCCACATTCGTATTTGCTTACATAAATATAGGGCGCGAGCAGTCATGTGACATTTTCTAAATTCACGTAGTTAATTTGTTACCAGGAGTGTGGAATTTACTTGTTGAGGAAAATAAACCACATGGAATTGGAAAAATCACTAAATTTAGAATGAAAAATTATGATATTTGACATCTATGCGCATGACTGCTCGCGCCCTATTGTATTTAACATTTCTTATATACACTTTACACTAAAAATTCTACTTACATCTATTTTTTATATCTAGATTTTTTAATTTTAAATTCATTCTATGAAGAAATTTTGTCCTTTTCTAATTTTTCGAAATGTTTTTAATTCATTGTCGGAATTGACAGTATTTTTGAAGGGTATATGTAATATACCTATAAATTTAAATATTTAACTATTAATACAATAAGAAATAACATAATGTATGTACTTTCCAGAAAAAATATTCAGTAATGTCTCTGGATTTTTGACACTGACATTTATCTGTCAGTTACAAACATTTTCATATTTCAATTAGTTTCCATCACATTATTCGGGCTATGAGATTTATTACAATACATTATTATTTACCTTGTATTTCTTTATCTCTAAATCTATAAAAGATATTTAATAAAATATGTATTTGTATCAGATAGAGAATTTACTCTTCTTTAATACTAGCAAGAATAAAAATTTTCAAAAAATAATATTTAGCAGAATTTTTTAAAAATCTGCTACTTCTGGTTGTCCAATTATTACCAAAATCTTAGTTTTGAGAAATCGTCTTTCCAACGTCCCCACACACATACACACACACACACACACACACACACACACACACACACATTATCGTGAAAATATCAAAATCGAATTGTAAGGACCTTAAAACGTGCTTAATCATTAAAATCTGGATATGCGATTTTTAGCATGAATCCAATACCTCTCTTAGCGAAGGGTAAAAATTGCACAAATATCAAAATCTGTCGGGCATTGGCGACCCCTGCTTAAATAATATATTTAGGGTGTTTGATATTTTTATTTTCATGAAATTTTACGTTTTAATATTCATTAATAATTCTATTTTAAATTTATACTTAAAAAAATTATTTGTTTTTCGGAACATAATTAATTAATGTTAATTCATTCGCAACGTAATGCTTCAAACTTGTCTGTTTTGGTCGGTTCTGGTCTCACTAGCGCAGCGTTGTGTCGTCAGCGCAATAGGACAGTAGCCGTTTAAAGACAAATTTGCATTCGATTGCGCCCTTGAAATGCGTTTGGAAGTCTATTTCATTGTAGTTTTATTGCATTTGTTATAATTATAGTCTATTTAATGATCTAAAATTAAAGTATTAACGATTATTCTATGTTAAACAACATAAAAAAAAACTAATAATTTATTTATTTAAAGGTCCCCAACAACTTTGAGTTGCTGAAGAAATCGGAGATACATAGAAGCAGTTTATCGGCTTCGGATTTCAACCCAGGACAACGTATATAAAGGTATAGGTCTACATTTGTTAAACAACTTTATATTCTACAAATTTGTAATATTTATAAAATATTCTCTTATACTCATATTCAATTATGAGAACTACATATATTCAAGGAAATAAAACTATAATAAAGGTATATTGCATATTTAAACAATAATTCAAAATTGAAAATTTGATCATTTATCAATAAATTCAATATTTAGAGAAATATCTCTAGCATACTTTTAATACAAATTTCTAAATAATTTTCCTATGAATTAATATAATGTATATATAAATTCATATTTTATAATAAGTAATACGAATTCACCCCCGGCTATAAATGATGGGTCGGAAACATCTCTGGCATTTATATAAAAAATTAAATAAATTGTTAGTTTCATTGATAAAGAGTAAACGCATATTTAATAATGTATAAAACCAATTCGCCCCCTGTTGTAAATAATGGGTTGGAAACAATTCCAAATTTTAATATTAATGTCTCTAATTGCATTTTTTTTTTTTTTTTAAATAAATTATTGTTGGTTTCATTGTTAAAGAGTAAACGCATATTTAGTTATGTGTACCACGAATTCGCCCCCTCTTGTAAATAATGGGTTGGAAACAATTCTAACTTTTAATATTAATGTCTCTAATTGCAATTATATATATATATATATATATATATATATATATATATATATATATATATATATATATATATATATACGCATATTTAATTGTGTGTAACACGAATTCGCCCCCTGTTGTAAATGATGGGATGGACACAATTCTGACTTTTAAAATTAATGTCTCTAATTTCAATTATATAATTTTTTTAAATAAATTATTGTTAGTTTCATTTTTAAAGAGTAAACGCATAATTAATTATGTCTAACACGAATTCGCCCCCTGTTGTAAATGACGGGTTGGAAACAATTCTGACTTTTAAAAATAATGTCGACTAATTCTTTTGTTTATGAAATATCAATCCCATAGAAGCCACTTTTCTATTTCGATAAATTGAACTGTTGAAATACAATCAAATTTGTAATGGTGTCTTATACCATTATTTTTTTCCGGAAAAAGAGGATGAAATAAGAACCTTAGTGTAAACGCGACTTAAAAATTACGAAAACCCGTTAATTTAGCAGGCTTATAATTCGGTTTGAATAACCGTTTTGGCAATTATTAAACCATCCTTGAAAACCGATTTTCAAAATTATTAACCGGCATTTTATTCAATATCCTGCTTGCCATAAAATTACAGATATTGTAAAATACCTTGCTTTAACATATTAGTATACAACAAATTCATAATTTGTATCGCACATTGCAAAAAAATTAAAAATAAATTCATTTTTCTTTCGTCTGAAATAAATACATTTTTAAATATTTCAAATGAATTTGTTGTTGAACCACGTGACCCCCACCTGATCTATTTCGACCAATCCTAGCCTTCTTCCTCAAAGCATTGTACTCTGGGAAATAACGCTACGTAATGGCATAAACAATGATGCAGACACATACGCCGATATACAAAAAAAACTGCTAAGAAAGGAAAAACTGATGAAACCTTGCCAGAAATGTGACAAAAATTGTTATTATGTCTTTATTATTATCGTGATATAGTTTTTGAGGTCCTGCCGAACCTGAATTCAACATATTTCAAGCAGAAAATAATATATGAAACACGTGGTTTTGGTTGAACTGTTTAGTGCATGTTTGCAGAATTTTATTTTGAACGGTGAGTCAAAAATCTAAATTTTCTTTTGGAATTTTAACTGTGAATAAATAGCAAAATTTTCCTTTGTATTTATATGTCTACGAATATTGAAAGAATATAATTTGTGTTAATATAAATAATTTCAATGAATTTTATGTGGTTTAGTAAAGAATTGTGCTTATTTTTATGAGTTGTTATAAGCTATTGATCTGATTATTGATCCAATTCTTGAAATAGATTACGATATATTTCAGGTTATTAGGTCCGGAATTTAATATTCCGGGTGATCACGGGTGGGGGTTAATATAGAGATTTAACATATATTAATTTTATGTAATTTCCTGCTCTTCTGTTCATTTTAAGGGCAAACTATGCGGTGCAAATTAGTTCAGAATTAAAATAGTTCAAATTATTTTTAGTTTTTATTGTTTCTAATTTATAAATATATTTAAAAATAAATTTAATTTTTTACCTCCCGCTACCCTTGGTAAGAGAGGTATAGGATCGTGCTAAAAATTGCATATCGAGATTTTGGTAAATGTTCACGTTTTATGGTTCCTAGAATCCAATTTTAACATTTTCACGATTTTCACGCATATTTTATAATGTGTACCACGAATTCACCCCGATTGTAAATAATGGGTTGGAAACAATTCTAACTTTTAATATTAATTTCTCTAATTGCAATTATATATTTTTTTTTTTAATAAATTATTCTTGGTTTCATTGTTAAAGAGTAAATGCATATTTAATTTTGTGTAACACGAATTCGTCCCCTATTATTAACAATGGGGTGAAAACAATTATTCTGACTTTTAATATTAATTTCTCTAATTGCAATTATATATTTTTTTTAATAAATTATTGTTGGTTTCATTGTTAAAGAGTAAACGCATATTTAATTAGGTGTAACACGAATTCGTCCCCTATTGTTAACAATGGGGTGGAAACAATTATTCTGACTTTTAATATTAATATCTCTAATTGCAATTATATAATTTTTTTAACAAATTATTGTTGGTTTCATTGTTTAAGAGTAAAAGCGTATTTAATAATGTGTAACACGAATTCACCCCTGTTTTAAATAATAGGTTGGGATAATTATTCTGACTTTTAATATTAATTTCTCTAATTGCAATTATATAATTTTTTTTTAATAAATTATTGTTGGTTTCATTGTTGAAGAGTAAACGCATATTTAATAATGTGTAACACGAATTCACCCCTGTTTTAAATAATAGGTTGGAAACAATTTTGACTTTTAATTTCTCTTCTATTTCAGATTTCCTGCATGACCCTGATGATTTCGGAAACATGGAAATGGGAGCAGAAGAGGGCAGAGCACCAGAGAAACAGCGGACAACGGAATTACTGCGTTGGAGCCCCACAACCCAGAAATTCAAGCGTGCTGTCTGCATGTATAAGGTAGGAATTCCACTGGACATCTCTTTTGGAGTAGAATTTACTGAACAATACTGTCCGTGTTTCTATAGCTCTGTGGCTTCATGCAAGAGTAACAAATGTCAATATTTCATAATTTTGAGAATGAGTTACATAATTTTATATTTTGAGTATTACGTTGAATGATATTTTCTTCTTGTTCTCCGACATGGTTAAAGATAGAATGACGAGGGTTGAAAATTTAGATTTAGCATGAAATTCTCTTTCTTTTGATTGAAAACAACATTTTTTTACATCATCGTATCTCGAGTTACAGATGCTTAAAGTTACATGATTTTTCAAGGGAATTTTGTGAATTTTTAATTCAATTCATTTTTCATATTTTCTTCTTGTTCTCCGACACGGTTAAAGATAGAATAACGCGGGTTGAAAATTTAGATTCAGCATGAAATTCTCTTTCTTTTGATTGAAAATAAGAATTTTTTACATCAACGTTTCTATAGTTACAGATGCTTAAAATTACATGATTTTTCAAGGGAATTTTGTGAATTTTTAATTCGGTTCATTTCTCATATTTTCTTCCTGTTCTCCGACACGGTTAAAGATAGAATGACGGGGGGTGAAAATTTAGATTTAGCATTATTGCTGTTAATATATTTATTTCAGAGGGTATGATTGAAAACAACATTTTTTTACATCATCGTATCTCTAGTTACAGATGCTTAAAGTTACATGATTTTTCAAGGGAATTTTGTGAATTTTTAATTAAATTCATTTTTCATATTTTCTTCTTGTTCTCCGACACGGTTAAAGATAGAAAGACGGGGGTTGAAAATTTAGATTTAGCATGAAATTCTCTTTCCTTTGTTGTAGAACTAGATTATTTTACATCATCGTATCTCGAGTTACAGGTGCTTAAAGTTACATGATTTTTCAAGGGAATTTTGTGAATTTTTAATTAAATTCATTTTTCATATTTTCTTCTTGTTCTCCGACACGATTAAAGATAGAATGACGGGGGTTGAAATTTTAGATTCACCATGAAATTCTCTTTCTTTTGATTGAAAACAACATTTTTTTACATCATCGTATCTCGACTTACAGATGCTTAAAGTTACATGATTTTTCAAGGGAATTTTGTGAATTTTTAATTCAATTCATTTTTCATATTTTCTTCTTGTTCTCCGACACGGTTAAAGATAGAAAGACGGGGGTTGAAAATTTAGATTTAGCATGAAATTCTCTTTCCTTTGTTGTAGAACTAGATTCTTTTACATCATCGTATCTCGAGTTACAGGTGCTTAAAGTTACATGATTTTTCAAGGGAATTTTGTGAATTTTTAATTCAATTCATTTTTCATATTTTCTTCTTGTTCTCCGACACGGTTAAAGATAGAATGACGGGGGTTGAAAATTGAGATTCAGCACGAAATTCTCTTTCTTTTGTTGTAGAACAAGATTTTTTTACATCATCGTATCTCGAGTTACAGGTGCTTGAATTTACATGATTTTTCAAGGGAATTTTGTGAATTTTTAATTCAATTCATTTTTCATATTTTCTTCTTGTTCTCCGACACGGTTAAAGATAGAATGACGGGGGTTGAAAATTGAGATTCAGCACGAAATTCTCTTTCTTTTGATTGAAAATAAGATTTTTTTACATCATCGTATCTCGAGTTACAGGTGCTTGAATTTACATGATTTTTCAAGGGAATTTTGTGAATTTTTAATTCAATTCATTTTTCATATTTTCTTCTTGTTCTCCGACACGGTTAAAGATAGAATGACGGGGGTTGAAAATTGAGATTCAGCACGAAATTCTCTTTCTTTTGATTGAAAATAAGATTTTTTTACATCATCGTATCTCGAGTTACAGGTGCTTGAATTTACATGATTTTTCAAGGGAATTTTGTGAATTTTTAATTCAATTCATTTTTCATATTTTCTTCTTGTTCTCCGACACGGTTAAAGATAGAATGACGGGGTTTGAAAATTTAGATTCAGCATGAAATTCTCTTTCTTTTGATTGAAAACAACATTTTTTTACATCATCGTATCTCGAGTTACAGATGCTTAAAGTTACATGATTTTTCAAGGGAATTTTGTGAATTTTTAATTCAATTCATTTTTCATATTTTCTTCTTGTTCTCCGACACGGTTAAAGATAGAATAACGCGGGTTGAAAATTTAGATTCAGCATGAAATTCTCTTTCTTTTGATTGAAAATAAGAATTTTTTACATCAACGTTTCTATAGTTACAGATGCTTAAAATTACATGATTTTTCAAGGGAATTTTGTGAATTTTTAATTCGGTTCATTTCTCATATTTTCTTCCTGTTCTCCGACACGGTTAAAGATAGAATGACGGGGGGTGAAAATTTAGATTTAGCATTATTGCTGTTAATATATTTATTTCAGAGGGTATGATTGAAAACAACATTTTTTTACATCATCGTATCTCTAGTTACAGATGCTTAAAGTTACATGATTTTTCAAGGGAATTTTGTGAATTTTTAATTAAATTCATTTTTCATATTTTCTTCTTGTTCTCCGACACGGTTAAAGATAGAAAGACGGGGGTTGAAAATTTAGATTTAGCATGAAATTCTCTTTCCTTTGTTGTAGAACTAGATTATTTTACATCATCGTATCTCGAGTTACAGGTGCTTAAAGTTACATGATTTTTCAAGGGAATATTGTGAATTTTTAATTAAATTCATTTTTCATATTTTCTTCTTGTTCTCCGACACGATTAAAGATAGAATGACGGGGGTTGAAATTTTAGATTCACCATGAAATTCTCTTTCTTTTGATTGAAAACAACATTTTTTTACATCATCGTATCTCGACTTACAGATGCTTAAAGTTACATGATTTTTCAAGGGAATTTTGTGAATTTTTAATTCAATTCATTTTTCATATTTTCTTCTTGTTCTCCGACACGGTTAAAGATAGAAAGACGGGGGTTGAAAATTTAGATTTAGCATGAAATTCTCTTTCCTTTGTTGTAGAACTAGATTCTTTTACATCATCGTATCTCGAGTTACAGGTGCTTAAAGTTACATGATTTTTCAAGGGAATTTTGTGAATTTTTAATTAAATTCATTTTTCATATTTTCTTCTTGTTCTCCGACACGGTTAAAGATAGAATAACGGGGGTTGAAAATTTAGATTCAGCATGAAATTCTCTTTCTTCTGATTGAAAACAACATTTTTTTACATCATCGTATCTCGAGTTACAGATGCTTAAACTTACATGATTTTTCAAGGGATTTTTGTGAATTTTAAATTGGATTCATTTTTCATATTTTCTTCTTGTTCTCCGACACGGTTAAAGATAGAATGACGGGGTTTGAAAATTTAGATTCAGCATGAAATTCTCTTTCTTTTGATTGAAAACAACATTTTTTTACATCATCGTATCTCGAGTTACAGATGCTTAAACTTACATGATTTTTCAAGGGAATTTTGTGAATTTTTAATTCAATTCATTTTTCATATTTTCTTCTTGTTCTCCGACACGGTTAAAGATAGAATGACGGGGGTTGAAAATTGAGATTCAGCACGAAATTCTCTTTCTTTTGTTGTAGAACAAGATTTTTTTACATCATCGTATCTCGAGTTACAGGTGCTTGAATTTACATGATTTTTCAAGGGAATTTTGTGAATTTTTAATTCAATTCATTTTTCATATTTTCTTCTTGTTCTCCGACACGGTTAAAGATAGAATGACGGGGGTTGAAAATTGAGATTCAGCACGAAATTCTCTTTCTTTTGATTGAAAATAAGATTTTTTTACATCATCGTATCTCGAGTTACAGGTGCTTGAATTTACATGATTTTTCAAGGGAATTTTGTGAATTTTTAATTCAATTCATTTTTCATATTTTCTTCTTGTTCTCCGACACGGTTAAAGATAGAATGACGGGGTTTGAAAATTTAGATTCAGCATGAAATTCTCTTTCTTTTGATTGAAAACAACATTTTTTTACATCATCGTATCTCGAGTTACAGATGCTTAAACTTACATGATTTTTCAAGGGAATTTTGTGAATTTTTAATTCAATTCATTTTTCATATTTTCTTCTTGTTCTCCGACACGGTTAAAGATAGAATGACGGGGGTTGAAAATTGAGATTCAGCACGAAATTCTCTTTCTTTTGTTGTAGAACAAGATTTTTTTACATCATCGTATCTCTAGTTACAGATGCTTAAAATTACATGATTTTTCAAGGGAATTTTGTGAATTTTTAATTCAATTCATTTTTCATATTTTCTTCTTGTTCTCCGACACGGTTAAAGATAGAATGACGGGGTTTGAAAATTTAGATTCAGCATGAAATTCTCTTTCTTTTGATTGAAAACAACATTTTTTTACATCATCGTATCTCTAGTTACAGATGCTTAAAATTACATGATTTTTCAAGGGAATTTTGTGAATTTTTAATTCAATTCATTTTTCATATTTTCTTCTTGTTCTCCGACACGGTTAAAGATAGAATGACGGGGTTTGAAAATTTAGATTCAGCATGAAATTCTCTTTCTTTTGATTGAAAACAACATTTTTTTACATCATCGTATCTCGAGTTACAGATGCTTAAACTTACATGATTTTTCAAGGGAATTTTGTGAATTTTTAATTCAATTCATTTTTCATATTTTCTTCTTGTTCTCCGACACGGTTAAAGATAGAATGACGGGGGTTGAAAATTGAGATTCAGCACGAAATTCTCTTTCTTTTGTTGTAGAACAAGATTTTTTTACATCATCGTATCTCTAGTTACAGATGCTTAAAATTACATGATTTTTCAAGGGAATTTTGTGAATTTTTAATTCAATTCATTTTTCATATTTTCGTCTTGTTCTCCGACACGGTTAAAGATAGAATAACGGGGTTTGAAAATTTAGATTCAGCATGAAATTCTCTTTCTTTTGATTGAAAACAAGATTTTTTTACATCATCGTATCTCGAGTTACAGGTGCTTGAATTTACATGATTTTTCAAGGGAATTTTGTGAATATTTAATTCAATTCATTTTTCATATTTTCTTCTTGTTCTCCGACACGGTTAAAGATAGAATAACGGGGGTTAAAAATTTAGATTCAGCATGAAATTCTCTTTCTTTTGATTAAAAACAACATTTTTTTTACATCATCGTATCTCAAGTTACAGATGCTTAAAGTTACATGATTTTTCAAGGGATTTTTGTGAATTTTTAATTGGATTCATTTTTCATATTTTCTTCTTGTTCTCCGACACGGTTAAAGATACAATAACGGGGGTTAAAAATTTAGATTCAGCATGAAATTATCTTTCTTTTGATTAAAAACAACATTTTTTTACATCATCGTATCTCGAATTACAGATGCTTAAAGTTACATGATTTTTCAAGGGAATTTTGTGAATTTTTAATTCAATTCATTTTTCATATTTCCTTCTTGTTCTCCGACACGGTTAAAGATGGAATGACGGGGGTTGAAAATTTAGATTTAGCATGAAATTCTCTTTCTTTTGATTGAAAATAAGAATTTTTTACATCAACGTTTCTATAGTTACAGATGCTTAAAATTACATGATTTTTCAAGGAAATTTTGTGAATTTTTAATTCGGTTCATTTCTCATATTTTCTTCTTGTTCTCCGACACGGTTAAAGATAGAATGACGGGGGTTGAAAATTGAGATTCAGCACGAAATTCTCTTTCTTTTGATTGAAAACAAGATTTTTTTACATCATCGTATCTCGAGTTACAGGTGCTTGAATTTACATGATTTTTCAAGGGAATTTTGTGAATTTTTAATTCAATTCATTTTTCATATTTTCTTCTTGTTCTCCGACACGGTTAAAGATAGAATGACGGGGGTTGAAAATTGAGATTCAGCACGAAATTCTCTTTCTTTTGTTGTAGAACAAGATTTTTTTACATCATCGTATCTCTAGTTACAGATGCTTAAAATTACATGATTTTTCAAGGGAATTTTGTGAATTTTTAATTCAATTCATTTTTCATATTTTCTTCTTGTTCTCCGACACGGTTAAAGATAGAATAACGCGGGTTGAAAATTTAGATTCAGCATGAAATTCTCTTTCTTTTGATTGAAAACAACATTTTTTTACATCATCGTATCTCTAGTTACAGATGCTTAAAGTTACATGATTTTTCAAGGGAATTTTGTGAATTTTTAATTCAATTCATTTTTCATATTTTCTTCTTGTTCTCCGACACGGTTAAAGATAGAATGACGGGGTTTGAAAATTTAGATTCAGCATGAAATTCTCTTTCTTTTGATTGAAAACAAGATTTTTTTACATCATCGTATCTCGAGTTACAGGTGCTTGAATTTACATGATTTTTCAAGGGAATTTTGTGAATTTTTAATTCAATTCATTTTTCATATTTTCTTCTTGTTCTCCGACACGGTTAAAGATAGAATAACGGGGGTTGAAAATTTAGATTCAGCATGAAATTCTCTTTCTTTTGATTAAAAACAACATTTTTTTTACATCATCGTATCTCAAGTTACAGATGCTTAAAGTTACATGATTTTTCAAGGGATTTTTGTGAATTTTTAATTGGATTCATTTTTCATATTTTCTTCTTGTTCTCCGACACGGTTAAAGATGGAATGACGGGGGTTGAAAATTTAGATTTAGCATGAAATTCTCTTTCTTTTGATTGAAAATAAGAATTTTTTACATCAACGTTTCTATAGTTACAGATGCTTAAAATTACATGATTTTTCAAGGGAATTTTGTGAATTTTTAATTCGGTTCATTTCTCATATTTTCTTCCTGTTCTCCGACACGGTTAAAGATAGAATGACGGGGGGTGAAAATTTAGATTTAGCATTATTGCTGTTAATATATTTATTTCAGAGGGTATGAATACATTTGGGGTTGGGCTCGTAGAAATTGTTTGCCCATTTAATTGTCTTTGTAACTCTTATAAGTCTCGAGATAACAATGTTAGCCCATTTAAAATGAACAGCCGGTATAATGTTAAGGGTATAAGTGCAAAATAAGAAGACGAGACATCTGCGCCTGACAATTCACTGTTGGGCTCTTTCCCTTTCTTTAGTTTTAAGTTGCGCCTTTACGCATATTTACATTTATGTTTGCGCCTTGCCATCCATAGACGCTAGTTTCTATAGGCTGGCCCATTATAAGTTTCAGCTGATTTAAAGTTCGCACCTAGAAGTCCTCCTAACGTGAGGCAAACTTAAAGCCCTCCTAACGTGAGGCAACCTAAAGCCCTCCTAACGTGAGGCAACCTAAAGCCCTCCTAACGTGAGGCAATTTAAACTTTCAGACTTTGAAAATTGTGCCATTATATTACAATACGAATAAATAAATATTTGATAGAGAGAAATAAATAAACACACACACACACTTACACACACACACAATTATGTACTAATTATGTTTCAGTATGAATTCGAGCTGGACCAAAAACCACTCTTAAGGATGAATGGAAAAATATGTGAAAAATAATATAATACAATAATTTTATTCTTACAGGAAGAAATATTCCAAACCCTCTACTGTGAAGAAATGAGTCTACCATTTATCCTTGTTATACATATGTTTGTATTGCCATATCTCGATGTAACGGCAACTCACACAAATAAAGATCGTAAATAATGATACACAACACAATCACAAAATAATGTAGATTAAAATAATGGCATGGTTTTCAAAGTCTCTGCGCCCAAAATCGGTTCGCGATTTCGTAATAAATAATATTGGGTAGTCAACAATTAATTAATTAGAATATTTTTCATCCTATTTGTTTTTCGTATAAAATTATTAATTAATAAATTGGGTCCTCTATTCTAGTAACAAATAATTTGTATTAAAAATAGACCGTAAAACGTTATGATAGGACATAGGGACTATAATTTTCGACATTTTCATACTTAATTTCTACCGTTACAAGGGACACAAAATTAATTGTTTATTGATTAAGAATTCATATTTTCTTCTTGTTCTCCGACACGGTTAAAGATAGAATGACGGGGGTTGAAAATTGAGATTCAGCACGAAATTCTCTTTCTTTTGATTGAAAATAAGATTTTTTTACATCATCGTATCTCGAGTTACAGGTGCTTGAATTTACATGATTTTTCAAGGGAATTTTGTGAATTTTTAATTCAATTCATTTTTCATATTTTCTTCTTGTTCTCCGACACGGTTAAAGATAGAATGACGGGGTTTGAAAATTTAGATTCAGCATGAAATTCTCTTTCTTTTGATTGAAAACAACATTTTTTTACATCATCGTATCTCGAGTTACAGATGCTTAAACTTACATGATTTTTCAAGGGAATTTTGTGAATTTTTAATTCAATTCATTTTTCATATTTTCTTCTTGTTCTCCGACACGGTTAAAGATAGAATGACGGGGGTTGAAAATTGAGATTCAGCACGAAATTCTCTTTCTTTTGTTGTAGAACAAGATTTTTTTACATCATCGTATCTCTAGTTACAGATGCTTAAAATTACATGATTTTTCAAGGGAATTTTGTGAATTTTTAATTCAATTCATTTTTCATATTTTCTTCTTGTTCTCCGACACGGTTAAAGATAGAATGACGGGGTTTGAAAATTTAGATTCAGCATGAAATTCTCTTTCTTTTGATTGAAAACAACATTTTTTTACATCATCGTATCTCTAGTTACAGATGCTTAAAATTACATGATTTTTCAAGGGAATTTTGTGAATTTTTAATTCAATTCATTTTTCATATTTTCTTCTTGTTCTCCGACACGGTTAAAGATAGAATGACGGGGTTTGAAAATTTAGATTCAGCATGAAATTCTCTTTCTTTTGATTGAAAACAACATTTTTTTACATCATCGTATCTCGAGTTACAGATGCTTAAACTTACATGATTTTTCAAGGGAATTTTGTGAATTTTTAATTCAATTCATTTTTCATATTTTCTTCTTGTTCTCCGACACGGTTAAAGATAGAATGACGGGGGTTGAAAATTGAGATTCAGCACGAAATTCTCTTTCTTTTGTTGTAGAACAAGATTTTTTTACATCATCGTATCTCTAGTTACAGATGCTTAAAATTACATGATTTTTCAAGGGAATTTTGTGAATTTTTAATTCAATTCATTTTTCATATTTTCGTCTTGTTCTCCGACACGGTTAAAGATAGAATAACGGGGTTTGAAAATTTAGATTCAGCATGAAATTCTCTTTCTTTTGATTGAAAACAAGATTTTTTTACATCATCGTATCTCGAGTTACAGGTGCTTGAATTTACATGATTTTTCAAGGGATTTTTGTGAATTTTTAATTGGATTCATTTTTCATATTTTCTTCTTGTTCTCCGACACGGTTAAAGATACAATAACGGGGGTTAAAAATTTAGATTCAGCATGAAATTATCTTTCTTTTGATTAAAAACAACATTTTTTTACATCATCGTATCTCGAATTACAGATGCTTAAAGTTACATGATTTTTCAAGGGAATTTTGTGAATTTTTAATTCAATTCATTTTTCATATTTCCTTCTTGTTCTCCGACACGGTTAAAGATGGAATGACGGGGGTTGAAAATTTAGATTTAGCATGAAATTCTCTTTCTTTTGATTGAAAATAAGAATTTTTTACATCAACGTTTCTATAGTTACAGATGCTTAAAATTACATGATTTTTCAAGGAAATTTTGTGAATTTTTAATTCGGTTCATTTCTCATATTTTCTTCTTGTTCTCCGACACGGTTAAAGATAGAATGACGGGGGTTGAAAATTGAGATTCAGCACGAAATTCTCTTTCTTTTGATTGAAAACAAGATTTTTTTACATCATCGTATCTCGAGTTACAGGTGCTTGAATTTACATGATTTTTCAAGGGAATTTTGTGAATTTTTAATTCAATTCATTTTTCATATTTTCTTCTTGTTCTCCGACACGGTTAAAGATAGAATGACGGGGGTTGAAAATTGAGATTCAGCACGAAATTCTCTTTCTTTTGTTGTAGAACAAGATTTTTTTACATCATCGTATCTCTAGTTACAGATGCTTAAAATTACATGATTTTTCAAGGGAATTTTGTGAATTTTTAATTCAATTCATTTTTCATATTTTCTTCTTGTTCTCCGACACGGTTAAAGATAGAATAACGCGGGTTGAAAATTTAGATTCAGCATGAAATTCTCTTTCTTTTGATTGAAAACAACATTTTTTTACATCATCGTATCTCTAGTTACAGATGCTTAAAGTTACATGATTTTTCAAGGGAATTTTGTGAATTTTTAATTCAATTCATTTTTCATATTTTCTTCTTGTTCTCCGACACGGTTAAAGATAGAATGACGGGGTTTGAAAATTTAGATTCAGCATGAAATTCTCTTTCTTTTGATTGAAAACAAGATTTTTTTACATCATCGTATCTCGAGTTACAGGTGCTTGAATTTACATGATTTTTCAAGGGAATTTTGTGAATTTTTAATTCAATTCATTTTTCATATTTTCTTCTTGTTCTCCGACACGGTTAAAGATAGAATAACGGGGGTTGAAAATTTAGATTCAGCATGAAATTCTCTTTCTTTTGATTAAAAACAACATTTTTTTACATCATCGTATCTCAAGTTACAGATGCTTAAAGTTACATGATTTTTCAAGGGATTTTTGTGAATTTTTAATTGGATTCATTTTTCATATTTTCTTCTTGTTCTCCGACACGGTTAAAGATGGAATGACGGGGGTTGAAAATTTAGATTTAGCATGAAATTCTCTTTCTTTTGATTGAAAATAAGAATTTTTTACATCAACGTTTCTATAGTTACAGATGCTTAAAATTACATGATTTTTCAAGGGAATTTTGTGAATTTTTAATTCGGTTCATTTCTCATATTTTCTTCCTGTTCTCCGACACGGTTAAAGATAGAATGACGGGGGGTGAAAATTTAGATTTAGCATTATTGCTGTTAATATATTTATTTCAGAGGGTATGAATACATTTGGGGTTGGGCTCGTAGAAATTGTTTGCCCATTTAATTGTCTTTGTAACTCTTATAAGTCTCGAGATAACAATGTTAGCCCATTTAAAATGAACAGCCGGTATAATGTTAAGGGTATAAGTGCAAAATAAGAAGACGAGACATCTGCGCCTGACAATTCACTGTTGGGCTCTTTCCCTTTCTTTAGTTTTAAGTTGCGCCTTTACGCATATTTACATTTATGTTTGCGCCTTGCCATCCATAGACGCTAGTTTCTATAGGCTGGCCCATTATAAGTTTCAGCTGATTTAAAGTTCGCACCTAGAAGTCCTCCTAACGTGAGGCAAACTTAAAGCCCTCCTAACGTGAGGCAACCTAAAGCCCTCCTAACGTGAGGCAACCTAAAGCCCTCCTAACGTGAGGCAATTTAAACTTTCAGACTTTGAAAATTGTGCCATTATATTACAATACGAATAAATAAATATTTGATAGAGAGAAATAAATAAACACACACACACACTTACACACACACACAATTATGTACTAATTATGTTTCAGTATGAATTCGAGCTGGACCAAAAACCACTCTTAAGGATGAATGGAAAAATATGTGAAAAATAATATAATACAATAATTTTATTCTTACAGGAAGAAATATTCCAAACCCTCTACTGTGAAGAAATGAGTCTACCATTTATCCTTGTTATACATATGTTTGTATTGCCATATCTCGATGTAACGGCAACTCACACAAATAAAGATCGTAAATAATGATACACAACACAATCACAAAATAATGTAGATTAAAATAATGGCATGGTTTTCAAAGTCTCTGCGCCCAAAATCGGTTCGCGATTTCGTAATAAATAATATTGGGTAGTCAACAATTAATTAATTAGAATATTTTTCATCCTATTTGTTTTTCGTATAAAATTATTAATTAATAAATTGGGTCCTCTATTCTAGTAACAAATAATTTGTATTAAAAATAGACCGTAAAACGTTATGATAGGACATAGGGACTATAATTTTCGACATTTTCATACTTAATTTCTACCGTTACAAGGGACACAAAATTAATTGTTTATTGATTAAGATGCAAAATTTTATGCCCTACAACTTTTATTTGAAGTTTTTTTTTACTTAAATAATTAGGGAAACAGGAAATTATGAAAGTCTGATTTTATATAAAGTCCTATGATCGGCTGTGCCGGTACTCAGAAAAAAAGAGAAGTTTTCCTTTTGTTAAATTTGTAAATCGAAGAGGGCAGTGATTTTAAAGTTTTTATATGAATATCACCATCAAATTTTTAATATTTAATAAGTTTAATTGGGCGCAAACTTCCACGCCAGGATACTAATTTCCAGAAAAATTATTCACTACTTTTATACACAAAATATACATTTCATGTTCACAAATCAAACATTTAATTCTTTGAAGTTTACCGCCTATTCTTGGAATATCAATTTTTGTTAGCGACCATTGTTAATTACGTCGCAAAACTTACATTTTAAAGTAATAGTTTGCAGTTTTAACTTATTCACTTGCTTTTGCATTAATTTTAATATAGTCAATATAGTTCTTTATTAAAGAATATTATGGGCTTCAAGTAAAGTATCACTTCCGGGTTATCAATTTTAGTCAAAATCTAATATGTTATTTCATTAGATATAAAAGCCTTAAATACTAAAATTTAAAAAAAATGGATTATATTTTAATATAGTTCTTCATTAGAAACTAGTATGGGCTTCAATTAAAGTACCACTTCCGGTTTATCAATTTTAGTCGAAATCTAATATGTTATTTTCGTTGATATAAAAGTCTTAAATACTAAATTTTTGGATTAGAATTTAATATAGTTCTTCAATAAAAACTATTATGGGCTTCAAATAAAGTATCACTTCCGGTTTAGAAATTTAAGGGAAAAATTAATATGTTGTTCCCCTTGAAATAAAAGTTTTAGATACTAAAATTGAAACGTTTTGGATTATATTTTAATATAGTTCTTCATTAAAAATTATTATGGGCTTCAAGTAAAGTATCACTTCCGGTGTATCAATTCTAGTCAAAATCTAATATGGTATTCTTCTTGATATAAAAATCTTAAATACTAAAATTGAAAATTTTTGGATAATATTTTAATATAGTTCTTCATTAAAAACTGTTATGGGCTTCCAGTAAAGTATCACTTCCGGTTTATCAATTTTAGTCAAAATATAATATGTTGTTCCCCGTCATATAAAACTCTCAGATACTAAAATTGAAAAGTTTTGGAGTATATTTTAATATATTCTTCATTAAAAACTGTTATGGGCTTCAAGTAAAGTACCACTTCCGGTAAATAAATTTTAGTCGAAATCTAATATGTTATTTTCGTTGATATAAAAGTCTTAAATACTAAATTTGAAAATTTTTCGATAATATTTTAATATAGTTCTTCATTAAAAACTATTATCGGCTTCCAGTAAAGTATCACTTCCGGTTTATCAATTTTAGTCAAAATTTAATATGTTGTTTCTCTTGTTATAAAAGTCGTAAATACTAAAATTGAAAATTTTTGGATTAAATTTTAATATACTTCTTAATTAAAAACTAGTATAGCCTTCAAGTAAAGTATCATTTCCGGTTTATCAATTTTAGCCAAAATCTAATATGTTATTTCCGTTGATATAAATGTCGTAAATACTAAAATTGAAAAAATTTGGATTAATTTTAATATAGTTTTTTATTAAAAACTAGTATGGGCTTCCAGTAAGGTATCACTTCCGGTTACCCAATATTACCCAAAATCTTTTATGAATTCAGAAATCTTAAATACGGAAAATAGAAATTGGATATAAGAGTTATCGTGGAAGAAAAAATCGTCAGGCACACAGACATCATTGTAAAAATAGTAAAAACGTGTTGTGGAGCCCCCAATTCGTGCTTATTTACTGAAAACTCACTATCGACTTTTTGGACCGAAAACATTACATCCTTTACCTACGGTTTGGCGGGAGGTAAATAGAGAATACTTGTACCCTTCCCGAGATATTTAAATAGTTTTTATATCTATGTTTACCTATGAAAATACCAGATTTTAACCCAAATTCGTTTATTTTTTAAACAACTACTTAACCATTTTTCCACATATACAAATGCCGTAGAGGTATCTTTTACCGTTCCCGAGATATTCATTTTTTTATAGTTTTTCCTATAAAAATACATTATATCCCTGAATACAAGTTGTCACCGAGATACGGAGTGTACACCATGTTTTCCAACAAAAATTACAGTAAAAAGAAGAATTTATTAGAATGAAATAGTTATATATTTCACTCTTTGTCTTACAAAAAATAAATATTTCCGAGTAAGTGTACGATCCTGTCGTTGATTATTCTATGTCATGTTGTCTCTGTCTTACAACATATTTATCTTATACATTGTAAGACAGAGACAACATGCCATAGAATAACAACGAACAGGATTGTACACTTACTCGCAAATTTTTATGTTTTGTAAGACAGAGAGCGAAATATATAACTATTTCATTTTAATGGACTCTTCTTTTTACTGTAATTTTTGTTGGGAAACATAGTGTTAAGTCCGCAACATATCTCAGTGACAAATAGATGCAATCAGGGATATAGTGTATTTTTGTAGGAAATCTATAAAAAAATAATATTTCGTAAACGGAAAAAGATATCTATATATTTTTTTCAAATATAAACATAAAAAGGTTAACCGTATTTGTATGTATGGAAAAATGGTGAAGTAGTTGTTTAAAAAATAAACGAACTCTGGTTCAAATCTGGTATTTTTATAAGTAAACATATGTAAAAACTATTTAATATCTCGGAAACGGTACAAGTATCCTCTATTTACCTCCCACCGTTTCATAGGTAAGGGAGGTAATGTATTCGGTCAAAAAAATTGATAGTGAGTTTTCAGTGAATAAGCACGAATTAGGGGCTCCACAACACGTTTTTACAATGATGTCTGAGTGACGATTTTTTTCCCACGATAACTGTTATATCGAACATACGTACTGCATCCATATAAAGAGTTGATTAGATTTTGGGTAATACCGGACAACCGGAAGTGATACTTTACTTGAAGCCCATAACTGTTTTTAATAAAGAACTATATTAAAATATAATCTAAAAATTTTCAATTTTAGTATTTAGGACTTTTATATCAAGGGAAACAACATATTAGATTTTGACTAAAATTGACAACCCGGAAGTGATACTTTACTTGAAGCCCATAACAGTTTTTCAAGAAGAACTATATTAAAATATAATCTAAAAATTTTCAATTTTAGTGTTTAGGACTTTTATATTAAGGGGAACAACATATTAAATTTTGACTGAAAATGACAAACCGGAAGTGATACTTTACTTGAAGCCCATAACAGTTTTTCAAGAAGAACTATATTAAAATATAATCTAAAAATTTGAAATTTTAATATTTAAGACTTTTATATCAAGAGGAACAACAAATTAGATTTTGACTGGAATTGACAAAGCGGAAGTGGCACTTTACTTGAAGCCCATAACAGTTTTTCATGAAGAACTATATTAAAATATAATCTAAAAATTTTCGATTTAGGACTTTTATATCAAGGGGAACAACATATTAGATTTTGACTGAAATTGATAAACCGGAAGTGGTACTTTACTTGAAGCCCATAACTGTTTTTCATGAAGAACTATATTAAAATATAATCTAAAATTTTTCAATTTTAGTATTTACGACTTTTATATCAAGGGGAACAACATATTAGATTTTAACTGAAATTGACAAACCGGAAGTGATACTTTACTTGAAGCCCATAACAGTTTTTCATGAAGAACTATATTAAAATATAATCTAAAACTTTTCAATTTTAGTATTTAAGACTTTTATATCAAGAGAAACAATATATTAAATTTTGACTAAAATTGATAAACCGGAAGTGATTTTTACCGTTCCCGAGATATATTTTTTTTTTATACTTTTCCCTATGAAAATACATTATATCCCTACGAGGAAGTGTGCAATCCTATCGTTGTTCTTCTGTAATGTTGTCTCTATCTTACAATATATTTATCTCTATCATACAAAAATGAATATACCATGTACCCGCCGTTTAACCAAAGTGTAAAGATATGTTTATCAACAATACCTCTCGCTAATTACAAAGGGCTACAAAACACGTACATACATACATACATACATACATACATACATACATACATACATACATACATACATACATACATACACTGACGTAGCTATAGGTTTTTTAAGGGAGGGGTTCTGGAAAGGTTGGATTAAAAATGTATAATAAAAAAATATATTTGAAAATCTTCAAGGTCAAACGTGTTTTAATGCAATGTAAGATAATATAGAGTTCTTTACAATGAAGCAAATTTAACAAATTCTTAAAAATTAAATCCATATTTAATGACGAAAACGCGTATGTACGCTCCAAAAGCGTATAGATGCCCCTTTTACTAGACTTTATGATGCGAGATGGGAGCATAAGCAATAACTACAAAAACAGAAAATACAATGTTGCATTAAATTAAAATATTATATTACTGAGTAGTAGCAATATCATTCTATTGAACTGCTCAAAATAAAATGTATAATAATTAAATGTTAATAAAATTGCGTTCCTCACAAAATACGGGAGAATTGGGCGTCCCGAACAGTATTTTACGGGACACTCAAATGTTAGCTGAAATAGGGGACAATCCCGTATATACGTCTTGTATATACGGGATTGTCCCGCCTGGCAATCGTGTTCCCACCGGCATTGCGGCCCATTTTTGGTTTTCATTTTAAGTAGGTACATAAACCCCCAATTTTGTAAGAAAATTATATCCAGCTTAATATCAAACGTGGCAAAATATAACCGAAGGGGGGGGGGTTTGAACCCCCTAAACCCCCCCATATATACGTCGGTGCATACATACATACATACATACATACATACATACATACATACATACATACATACATACATACATACATACATACATACATACATACATACATACATACATACATACATACATACATACATACATACATACATACATACATACATACATACATACATACATACATACATACATACATATATACATACATACATACATACATACATACATACATACTGAAACAACAGTACCTCCCGGCAACTAATCAAAGTGTAAAGGTGAAAATAGATTTTTTCACCAATAATACCTTTACAATTTACAGTTCTGTGGCTTAAAATTTCTGCAAATTTTGTCAACATTTCATAATTTTGAGAATCAGATTTAATTTTGAGTATTACATTGAATAATAGTGAAGATAGTGGATAGGAATTATGTAGTGTGTTTCATTTAACTTTTATTCTTTGTATCATTATTAAATGTATTTACGTGGTTGGAACCGCTAATATTGTTGGTAATGCAACAATACTTTATAATCCTAAAGTCGTAACTTGGAATAAAAATGAATAGTTCAAATCTAGTTACTAGTCAATAAGGACTACCTGAAACAGTTTTATCTGTATTGTGCGTGAAAAATTTGCACTAGAATAATTAAGCATTTGAAAAATGGTGCACTTTCCACTTGTATAACCACCCGACGGACAGGGTGGTGCAAAATGAATCTCTCTGCACTATTTTTTGTCAAATACTGTTGAAACGATTTAAAAACTGTTGGATAAAATATCGCTGATACATTTATTATATAAATCAAGTGTCTTGTGTAATGCAGACATGTTTGCCGTACGAAGTTTTATTTAACAGTTTTTGAAATGATTTAAAGAACACCACAAACTAATAATTATAATTTAATAGGTAGACCTTTGGCTGGTCTGAGATGTCAAGAAACTTGGAGTATTTGGATGCAGCTTTCGATTTCAATACTGCAAATCTTCTAAAACAGCTCTTCTGAAGGATTGCTAAGCTCCAGATAAATCGATGGATGAACTGGTAGGAACTTTAATTTTTTATAAAATATTTTGTTCTCATACTCAACCATGGGAACTTATAGTCAAAGGATTATGACTATATATATATATAACTTGTTCTCATATTCAACCATGATAACTTAGTCAATGAAATATGACTATTATAAATGTCTAAATATTATCTTGTACTCAAATTC
Source organism: Harpalus rufipes (assembly GCA_951394225.1). NCBI lineage: Eukaryota > Metazoa > Arthropoda > Insecta > Coleoptera > Carabidae > Harpalus > Harpalus rufipes. The sequence goes on from OX596279.1 coordinate 57,772,667, forward strand.
GATTTTGAGTACTACATTGAAAGAAATATAACTTTCATGAGAACCATGAGAAATTATAGTCAAAGGATTATGACTATATGCCTAATTATTAACTTGTTCTCCTATTCAACCATGAGAACTTAGTCAATGAAATATGACTATTATAAATGTCTAAATATTATCTTGTACTCAAATTCGATTTTGAGTAATATATTGAAAGAAATTAATATAACTTTCATGAATGTATATATAATATTCAAAAAATTTAAAATTGAAATGTCGACTGTTTATCAATAAAATCAATTATCTGGAAACATTTGATTAGCATATATCTTTCAGGAATCGGACATCAAGAAGACTAGAATAATATTAGATTATAAATTGTACTACTCAAAAGAGAATAGATTTAAAATTATTTTTTCGTTTAAATATTGTTACAAATAAACATAAGTAATAGTTCGTTATTATATAAAAAAAAAAACATTTTGTGATATACCTATTCACTTTTGAGTAGTTTAGTTTTAAGTTTTTTGAAATGTATTTTCAGGTCTTAATTAAACTTTGGCTCATCGCGCCGTTGAGCAAACACGCGTTTTCTTTAAAAATTAAAAATAAATTTATTTAACTTGAAGTGCATTCCCTTGCGATAATTCATCATAAAATCGTGCGTTTTGATTGCCCAGACGGCATCTAGGGAGAGTGAATGTGAAAAAAAAAATTGAATGAATTGGTGTGTCGGGGCATGCTTGCTGTCGAATGGTGAGAGAATCAGGAAGTAGGGGGTGTGAGATTCGAAACTTGTTTGTGGGTTCGGGTTTCCTTATTTCTTTTTTATTATTATTAACATTGACGGTTAGTGGGATGGTTAGGTAGGGTTCGTGCGCGATTTCCATAATTGAGTGGACTGATATGTATAGTAATTCGCAACGCCATGTGAAACCAGTTGTTTATTCTGGTGGATCGCTTCACACTTGTGTGAATGTTTCTAGGGACAGTTTAATTCTTTTGTACCAGTGCTGACCGCCGTTCGTATCGGCCTCTGCTCTAGTTTGGACGCTTTAAAACCGCTAGACTCAAATGAGAAAAGTTTTAAACAAACCTGAATGCTTACACAGGAAGCTCTGTTATGGCGTTATGTGCTCTCCTCATCCGGAGGCAACGTAATCATCGTTTAATTTTAATGGCAACGAATTATTAAAGACAAAGTAAAGTTTTTGTTTGATTTAACATTGTTTGAGCACACGGGTTTACCGCGTTCGGTGTCAGGTGTTTCGGGAATGGCCGGGCGATGCCATCGGGAGTAGCTCTTTATTGCATCCAAGCCGTGGAATATCACTTAATTGCTTCCCTTGTCCTTAATTGGCTCGCGTTTGTAGGCCGTAAACCCTTGGGGTCGCGACTGGGGTCGGCTTAGCCCCCACGTAAACAACTGTGAGAATCACCCCGGTATTCTCACTTTTTGTCTTAGATCGTATATCTCTCTCTTTCACTTCAACTTAGCTTAACATAGTCTAGATATAAGATAGCTTGCGTAGACATAAGATAGCTTAGATTATAAGATAGGCAGGGGTTGTTTTTGCTTTTTGAGAGAGAGAAAATTAACGTAACTTACCATTTTTAGATTTGCTTTTGTTTGAAAAAGATATTAACGTAAGATAGGATTTTTTGTGCACTTCGTAAACTTAATTTGGGGGGAACTGCAATAGTTTTAAGTTATATTATAAGGTATTATTGTATACGGAATTGTATTTATTTAATAAATGGTATATATAGGGTGCGTGGGTGGCATTGAGGGTGGTGTCTCCCTATATATACCATTTATTAAATGAAGCGTTTCATTTATAGTTTTAAGATAGTTATAAGTTAAAAGAATTCCCCACCGCCGCTGTTTCCGAAATTGCAGTGCCGACTGCGATGCGTCTCCATGGCTTCCTCTGCATAAAGACTTCTTTAAAATGTTTGTACAATAAAACAATCTTTTAATTTTGTTTATTTTTATTTAAAACCGTCACATTAGTTTTAATGTTAGGTAGTTTTAGTAAAAATTGTAATTATTATTAAGTATTTTGACGCGATCAGGGCAAAGTTAGATTTTAAGTATTTATTGTAAACGAAGTTTTATATTAATAAGTATTATATATTTTGGTGAGTGGGTGATTGAGGCGGTAACACCAAAAAAATATATAATATATTTAATATAAAGGTTCGCAATCGGTCTTAAACCGAATAAGAAATCTTGTACCTTTAACAATGGGAACAAGGAATCATATTTGGGGATCCGAAGTTTTAGTTTGTTAAATTAGTCCATAAGTATTGTAAACGGAACTCTAATATATATTTGGGCTGTTTTAGTCTAAAAATATATATTTAGAGTTTCGTATCAGTTATAAAACTAAAATGTTTGTTACCAAATAAAATTATTATGGGGTTATTTTATTTGTTGTTGATTATTTTACATCTTTATTCTGTAAATAAAAGTTAAATCTTAGGGTTAAACTTTTATTTGCAGAATAAAGATGCAAAATAATTAACAGCAAATAAAATAACCCCATAATAATAACAATTTATATACGGTAACAAATGTTTTAGTTTTATAACTAAACCCCCTGTGTGACATTGTTATAAATTATTAATAGATTTGTTAATAAATTTAGTAGAAAATAATTATGAACAGAATTTTTAAACATAAAGTCTTTTACGATTCAATTGTTGTATTTCTGTTCATAATTGTTACTAAATTTGTTAACAAATCTATTAACTATTTATGCCTGTCAAACAGCCCTTTGTAATAATAATGCCAATAAACTTTAATTTTTATAAGATGAAGTCTTGTAATTTCTTAAAATACAAATATATTGTTATATTAAAAAATTGATTTTTTTTCTAAGTCCCTACACGTATGTAGTTTTTAAATTGGCCACCAGTTGGCAGCACCTGTCGTTAAGTATACAGTAAAACTGACCAAAAAATATTTTTTTGTGTACATAACGACGTACATACATAATTTTCAACAGCCTTTAGTGTTTAGACTAATTAAAAATGGGATGTTATGTCCATTTTGAATTACGGTTTACAGGTAGCATTCATTTATCTGCATCTGTTACCAGCAAAACGATTTTTTTGTAAGTTCCTGTACGTATGTCGTTTTTAAAACGGCTACATTACAATTGTTCATACATCAAAATAATTGAAAATTGCCAAAATAAAAACAAATCGTAAGATAATTGCAATTGTTTTTATTCGTTTTCATAACGTGGTGAATTATAACATCTATGTATCCGCTTCCCATTTTCAAACTCTGAAATATACGTGCTATCAATGATTCCAAATTCAAAATAGGCCTTAAATAAATCGTGTACCAAATGTAGGTGCTGCCACCAACGGCCTTTTTTGGAACTATTTAGAATCCTGTATGTACGTATGTATAAATAGGTATACGTCCCATTTTCACTAAGTACAAATTCCCAATAGGTATACGTCTCATGTGCTGCCCTCAAACGGCCATTTTCGAAACTATTTACAAACACGGCGTTATTTCTGGTTGCCTATACTTTAAGGCGTAAGGCTTTACAATGTGCTGCCATCTAGCGGCCATTTAAAGAACTATATACGTATAAGGATTTAAAATTTTACAGAATTCATCCCCTAAGTAGAAGGAATAAAAAAAATAGACAAATTATATTTTAATTTATATTTTATTGATAAAATATTGTAGATTAGGATAGTTTACATGAAATACAACAATGTAAGATACAAATAAACAATAAATACAAGTAAAATTTATACAAACTATTATTTGAACATCCCTATTTCTAATTTTCAGGACAAGGGTAAGTATATTTATATATAAAATACAAAGAATCAGAATTAAAACTACAATTTGAGCTATGAACATAATAAAGACAACAATGTATTACAAATAAACAATACTAAAACTAATATACGTTTTTATTTAACAACCCCTTATTTATTCCAGAGAAAAATACCACAACAAAGAGACAGGGAATTATGTACAGTTGATTTCGCTAATTGGAACAACAGGGAAGTATGAGAACCTTATTATGCATATTAATAAATATAAAATTTGTTCAACTTTTTCAAAAAACAAGCTGTCAAATTTTAATTAGGCAATTTTTAAACCCTTGGCCCTACGCCCTTGAAACTTAAATATGTTGTTCTACGACCCCGACTTTTCAAAGGATGCTAAGGGAACGCGAAATTTCAAGGAAATCGCTGAAAACTCAGCCGTTTCCGAGATACGAGCCCTTAAAGTTTTCCGAAGGGTTATAGCCATAATTCGTTTATTTGAAGGGCTAATGGGGTGGAAAATAGCATATCTTGGGTATTTGAATATGGCCTTTCGATTGGCCTACGCAGAATTATTGAAAACCCTTCAGTTTACAACATTCTTATCCCTAAAGCTTATGGCGAAGGGCATTCGCTAACTTCGTTGTTAAAAGAGCTAGAAGGGCGGGACAAATTTTATTAGGCTAATTTCGACTCGTGGAACACGATTCCAAGGTCAGTTTTTTTTATAAGGGCCATTTTAATCCCTTCGCCCTTTGAATGAGCCCTTAGGTAAAATCTGTCTTCAGATTCATAATCTACGGGTCGAAATTAGTATAACAGAATTTGTTTCGCCCTTCTAGCCATAATAGTTTTGGAGTTGCTGTCAATTTTTCTTATTTAAAGTGAATCGAAATGTTTCAATTTTTGTAAAGAACGAAGCTGTCAAATTTTAATTAGCAAATTTTTAAACCCTTGGCCCTACGTCCTTGAAACTTAAATATGTTGTTCTACGACCCCGACATTTCGGGATGCTAAGGGAACGCGAAATTTGAAGGAAATCGCTGATAACCCAGCCGTTTCCAAGATACGGACCCTTTCGGTTTTGCGAAGGGTTTAACACTTAAATTCGGTAATTAAAAGGGATTAAAGGGCGGAAAATAGCGTATCGGGAGGATTTGAACTCGTGCTTTTCATTGGTTTGCACAGAATTGATGAAAACCCTTTGGTTTACAACATATTTGCCCTTCAAGTTTCTGGCGAAGGGCCTGTGCTAATTCCTGTACTAAAAGGGTTAGAAAGACCGGACAAATGTTATTAAACTTACTTGGGTCTGCAAAATTGAAATCCGTGATCGAATTTTATAAAAGGGCAGACTCCCACCGGATGGTTATTTTTGTACCTAGAGAACTTAATACAAAAGGATAGGATAGGAAAATTCGGAAAAATCCTTAAAAATTCGAATATTTCCCTGTCTCTTTTGCTATTACATAGGAAAGGTATAGAAAAAAACGCATTTATTTATTTATTCTAATAAAAAATCATGTATTATCTTCATCCAGTGTTGTAGTTACGGTATCCTATCGCTGGGTGTAGTACGGCCCTTCGCGGAACCTGTAAACAATCATAAACATTGTTTATTTTGTGCGCCAAAAAATAAAAGATATAATCAATTCAGACTTAATTAGTGTTAGTTGTTACGTTATAATATTAATATTATGTTTTTACAATGGAGACTTCAGTTCCTTTTTGACTTTGGTGAAGTGAACATGGGGTACTTGTGAATAATAATGTATTGCGATAGTGTAGTGTTTATTACAATCACTCTCTTGTTTGATTTATAGTTCGCGATATAAATAAAAGTATTAAGATTTACCCTAAAACTATATTTATTTGTTCATTATCAAAGTTTATTTTAATTTGTTTTATTAAGTGTTGTAATTGTTAATTTAATTGGAGCAAGTGTTGTGTAATGATTACTTGAAAGTGTACATCGCCAAAGGCAATACAGTTCAGTGATGAAGTACTAGCGGACGATATGTTGAGACAATTCGCCTATCATTGCCATTATAAGTAAGTACTAAAATTAAAAATATTGTTTGTAGTCGTTAAAAAACGCGTTTGCTGAAATCTGTTTCAGCCGACTGAAATATCTGTAACTATATGTAATCATGTAATTTTAGCAACTGCAACTAGTAATTCGATAATGTAAAAAATCGTACGTTAAATACAAAGAGAATGTATGAAACTTCATTTTCTTTTGTTCATAACCCGTCAACGAGTGGACCATGCAATAATTCGAAATTTTAAAAAATGGTAGGACCCATGTTTATAAATATTAAATTACCAAATTTTAGATACATATGTAGAAAATTACGTAGAATCCGAAAAAAAATGCGTCAACTTTGTATCTCTACCCTATTTAATGTGTAACTTCATTTCCGGCTGATCCATCACTTCTAGAAGAAAATTGTATATGACAAAAATTGTAGACAATGAAAAATTATGTAAGAATCACCAAATAATATTTCCCATTTGATCTAGTTATGGGTGTGGGAAATTTGGACTACTTATTTTTTATAATTCAGAAACCCAATTTTGGGTATGTACGCAGAAAAATACGTAGATTCTGCCAAACTGTTAACTTTACGAGAAAATATCATATAATAAATGTTATAGAGAATTTTATGTTATATAGATCTTATATTATATATTTTTTGATATTAGCCCAAATTAAGGGTGTGAGTATTGAAAATCACTTTAAAACCTATATAAACCGTCGTAACTCGGAACTGGTACATCGTATATTACAAAGTTAAATATATATCCCCCTAGAATTCGATTTACTACAAAAAAGGTCCCATACACTTTTTTTCTATCTCTAACTGTTTCCGAGATATGAATTTCAAAATTTAAGATTCTACAGAGGCGATTAAAATGTGATTCATGTAATTTTAAGAGTTTCGACGATGTAAAAAAATCGCGTGTTACATGAAAAGAAAGCGAATTTCATGCTGAATCCAAATCCGTAACTCTAACTTTAACCGTGCAGGAGTGGTGCATAAAAATATAAAAAATGAATCGAATTAAAAAATCACAAAATTCCTTTTATTCAAGTAACTTTGTTAACTCACATTAATATTTTATATATATCAGGCGAACCGGCTCAAGTCTTCACGATAAGAAGGAGATGGTTTCCTGATGCTGGCAACGAAATGAAATCCACCAGGTACGGAGAGAAGCCCCGGGATACTCTAGACGCACGAATGGGTTCTCCAAGTCGCGATGTATGTATCTCGTACCACTGGAACTTCGAAAACTAGATCATCTGTAAATAAAAATAAGACTTATTAATAAAATTATAAATGTAATAACTTATTTATTGTATCTACAATTTGTGTTTATCTGTGTTAATAATACCGCTTACAATTGAAATATAGCCATTACAATACCCCTAGCCCTTTCCATTGAGGTATATATATATATATATATATATATATATATATATATATATATATATATATATATATATATATATATTGTATTTAACATTCTTTGTACATACAAAAAAATCTAATTACACCTAATCTTTATATTTACGTATTTTCTATAATTTTAAATTCGTTCTATGAGCAAATTTTCTCCATTTCTTCTAAATGTTCGAGGTTTTTCCAATTCATCAACGGGATTGACAGTATTTCTGAAAGGTTCAAGTAATATACCTATAATTTTAAATATATAATTAATAATACAATAAGAAATATTAAATATCGTTCCCAGAACAAGCCTTCAGTACTATCTCTGAATTTTTGACACTAACATTAGTGACATTTATCTGTCAATTACAGACATTTTAATTTCTCAAGTAGTTACCATGGAGATGTTTGGGCTGTGAGATTTACTACAACAGATTATTTTATAGATTTATATCTGTATCATTAAATCTATAGAAGGTATAATAAAAAATTAAATATGTCGGATAGAGAATTTTGTTTTTTAATATTTGTAATAATAAATATTCAAAAAATAATATTTAGAAGATTTTTGTTAAATTACTATTACTTCCGGTTGTCCAATTGTTACCAGAATCTATTCAACTCTTCCCATTACTGTTAATTGAGTAATCCGTAGTTATACAGGTCTTTAGTCTTATAGAATTTGAGAAATCGTAGCTCCAACAACCTCACACACATACACATCCACACACACACATTTCCACACACACACACACGCACACACACATACACACACACACACACACACACACACACACACACACACACACAGACATCATCGTAAAAATATTAAAATCGGATTATAGGGTCCTTAAAACGTGCTTATTCATTAAAATCTGGATATGCGATTTTTAGCATGAATAGCGAGAAGTAAAAAGTATTTATCAACGTTTCATCAATTTTAAAACGATGCTTATTTATAGAGATATGCATGCTCAATTCATATTTGAAACGTACAAGTTCGTATCTTGCTTAATTTCAGAAATATTGAGCTCTAAAGTTGAAATTTCTTATAGAAAAATATTTGTCTTTGAACAAGCATAAATTAAAATTTTTCATCATTTCACCAACTTTGAAAACTGGCGTATTTGTAGAGAAATGCATACTGAATTCATATTTGAAACGTACAAATTCTTATCTTGCTTAGTTTAAAAGATATAAATAAATATATCATCACGGCATATTACCCACTGCTGGATGTGCCAATTTGTTTTGTACACAAGTATCGGTAATGATGAAATGTTTGTACCGTGAGGGCGCTTACCAAGAGTCACCTCACGGACACCCATAGCTAGCGTGGAGAGTGCACCACAGGGGTCAATTTTGTGCTATTAAAATTCGAAGTAATTTTTGTCATCGGTCGGGTTCCAACCTGGGTCGCCAGATTCGCGACCAGATACTCAGGCACACGGCTACGAGACTCCATATCAATTCATAAAGTTAAAATTTCCAATAAAAAGTTATTTGATCTTGAAAAAAAAGTGATTTTTCTTTCAGCAATATAGCACTCTTTCTACCAACCCTAAAGTCATAAATTATATTTCGGGGGTAGTCCATTGGCCTTCTTTACAAATACAATGTACGAATAAAGAATTATGTAATACATAGACATAAATTATAATTTATAATTACTCATTATTTTGATTGTTGAGTACTATTTTTTTATTATTATCTAATGCCTAACTGTTACATAGATTAATTTTGTCATTGTCAGTTTTATTGTTACAGTGCTAGTGAACAGATGTGTGTGGTGTGCTCGTGTACTGTGCCTTCGAGGACGACTTCCTGATCATTGGAGAGGACATTTGAACACCTTCAGGACTTATACTTAGGGAAATAATTTATTAATAGTAAGTTTTTTTTATTATTGAACTAGTTTATAGTATCCATTATTGGATATATCAGCCATTATTTCTATAGACTATTTCGGCTGTAGATATACTTTATAATTATATAATAATTGTTAATGTGTGGAAAATAATTTGTATTAGTTTCGAATTATTTAGTGCAACACAAATATCATATAATATTGCACGTACTAAACATTTTACTACATATATTTTATATTTCAATATTCTTTTCAATATGTAATGAATTTCTCGCACTTTCTTTCATATTTTTTTTTTAATAATTACACACGATTGAAACATATCGGAGTCCATATTATTATCTACAACCAATAATTTAAATATTATTTCGATTATATTTTTATTGTTACAGAGGTATGAACTACAGAACTGGACACCGTAGAAGGATGTAAGTGACAGAAGGACATAGCTATATCCTGATTTCAGCATCGGAGATGATCATATTGTTGCAGAGCATCACACTGAGGACACTCCAATATGTATTGGTGCCCTTCAAGACTTATTTATAAGATTTATGTACATAAATAAATAAAACTTATCCTCCTAAACATTAAGTACTCGTATATAAAATTAATATATAGCAAAACCAAATCGGTACATAAACAATTCATGTCATTATGCAACACATACATATATTTTCATTTTCATATATTTCACAGTTTCTACAGTATTTAAAGAATATACCTACATTCATACATTATATAAAAAATGCACATACAATATATACCAACATACATACTATTCAAACAATATCTACAGGAATTTAAAACCGTTTCTGGCGATTAGAATTTTTGAAACTAAGTATACATGTATAAAACAAACCCCAGAATCCAAATTTGAAAACCGCAAGTCGCTATTTCACTTACTTTCTGAGTTATTTAATTTTTATCATGATATAGAGACAATAGCAATTTAGCTATCTTGAAACAAACATGATTGACATTTTTTTCAGCAATTCGGATTCCTCAAACTTATTTACAATTTTCAATAGAGTCTTGAACGAAGCATTACTGAAAATGTTTTCTGGGATTCCATAGTACTGAAATTACGTTTACATATAGAAAATAATCCTATAAATCCAAATAAGATTAGGGTAATTCACTATCACTCCTAGTTCTTGAAGTATTTAGTTTTAAAGGTACTATTCACATCATAATAATCACACACGTAGTATTTAAAATTTTAAAAATTCAGTATCTCGAAATTATACTCGTATAAGTAATTTGAACTTTGCTCTATTTTTATGTAAAATCTTTTGCATCCCCTACATACATACAAGTACACACTTGTAATCTAATACTTTGAGAAACTTTGATCGTTCTAAATAAAACATCAGAAAAACTGTTTCATTTGTATTATATTTATTAATAACACATTTTACCATTTAAGTCTCTTCATACATCAGTTGAAAAACACTTCATAATAAATTCTCACTTTACAAAATAGTAACTGTGTATCTAGATCGGAAAATAACACTACGTTCATGACTCATGACACATATATTTTTTCTACGTCCATTGAAAACATGACAAAAGCACTTTGGTTCCAAATCTTACTGTGAATAATTTCATTTTTCATTTATTCCAGTTAAAAATTTACATTCCTACATTTTAACCAGTTGTTCTGTCAACTTCAATTATGAATTTTCTTCTCTAAACTGACAGCTTGAAAAGCCTACTTTCAAAATGGATGTAGAAAAAATTATATTTTTTCTCTTTGAAAGAAAATCATGTCATCGTTAAAAAAACAATAGGTGCATACAATGTCACACTATTTATCATTATAGGCGCCGTCAAATAAGTATGGACTGATGCTGAACTTTTTCCCTTGTACGCATCCTTCGGTGTTGCTGCTTCTTCATAACTTAGCATTTTCAATATGGCCACTGAATTGGCAACAGTGTAGAAATGTCCAGTCTATACTTATTTGACGGCAAGTATGGTATACTCGTACTTTATATACTTAAGAATTTATTCATATACATATTTTCAACTTTGAAAACTTAGTATTTTCTTAGACATACGTAAAAAATGACATAGTTTTACTCTGTTATGCTTATATATAATAATATACCTTAATAAAATCATACAGAAAAACGCAAAAGTGTTAATACTTCTTCATACTAATCTACTGTACAATCATTATACTCAGTGGTGAGGTATAGGGGGCCCCTTCTTGATTTTTTTAAAAAAATTGTGAGCCCCTTGTTGTTTACCTATTATTATTTTCCAAAAAAGAACATAATATCTTAAACATTTTGTTTGCATAAGTTGAGCGACAAAGTAGAACGGTACCCTGTCAATTAATCGTCACTATAAGTATTTCAATTTTCAAAAATCATTCGTTTTCATTTTTACGAAACAAAAGCGAGCCTTTTGTTAAATTTTTTATAGCTCACCACTGATTATATTGAATACAAACACATAATAAATAAAAGTATATAGCTTATATTATTGTTAATTATTCTACAGACTTTACGCTATAGGAAAACACTCATATTCTTATATTTAAAAGAAAAAATATCTTTCATCTTACGAAAAAACGATATACTTTTACTTACGCTGTTGTATAGAGCATAGTAAAATCATTTATATATAATACATATATGTGTGTTTGTATTCATAATTGCATTGATGATAATGTATTGTTGCATACGCATTAAAATTACATATGATATACTTTACATTTCTATATTTTTGATTGTATATGAATTCCATTCAATATACTTATCTAGTTAGGTACATATATAATATAAATATCGCAAAACTGTATCACTGTAAATATGTTATCTAAATGTCGCAATAAAACTTACTCCTAATAAAAATTGGACTACATATTCTTGTTAAAAATGTATCATTCCTTATGCATATATCTATGAGATAAAGAATTTATGTATAGTAACATTTTCAAAGTCAAATGTAATTGGAGCACATATCATCTTCGCTGTATTTGTACACAAATCAAATATTATTTATTCATTGTTAAAATAATGTATGTATTTCATGTATTATGTATTGTAATATCATTCTTATGTAACTCATCTCTGACAAATAAATCCTTGTTATAATAACAAACTATTTCATTCCAATACACCGATCAAAAATCGCATTCCAAAGCTCTAGGTTCATATCCCGCTTGCTAGCAAGCATTTTGTAGGTCGCCAATCTGCAACCAGAACGGCGACCTACAAAATCCTGCAAACCAAAGATCCAAGTTCGATTCCCGCCTACTAGCTATCTGCACCCAGCAACCAGCCGAGCATATTCATCCCTTCCTAGCTAGCAACCAGCAAAACCACCAGCCCGTCCTAGCCTACGGTCTAGCCGACGGATTCTGGCGGCCAGCTGGCCAGCTAGCTAGAAATCCAGCCAGCTAGCTAGAAATCCATCAAAAGCATGTATATAGTTCGATTACGTAATTTCACGAAGCAGAGTGTCCGGTTCGACACCATCGCTCACGCCGAATGGCTGTAAATTCATCAAACAGCTGTATATAAGGCTAAAATCTGTGGTGGGAAGGCTAGGATTCATGAATCCACCACCAGGCGATTGAATTTTGAATTTTGTGGGAGAATGTCTTACTATAGCCTTTCGATTCTACGAATTTTAAATTTTGATGATCAGATGTCTTGCTATAGCCAGTAAATTTAAAGTTTGTGGGCACAAGTCTTAGTATAGCCTTTCGATTCTGCGAATTTTAAAATTTGGTCTTGCTAGAGCCAGTAAATTTTATTTTTGTCGAGTAAATGCCTTGGGATTTGTTGAAATTCCGTCCGAGAGCTCAAAAATGCTCGTAGCGGCCGTGAAATGCTACTTTTCAGCCGCTACGGCTCTAAATCGTCGATTTTACACGATTTTTGAATTTTATCGACCAGAAGCCTTGCTGTAGGCTGCATATCATCGATTATGTAATCGAGCTGCCGTGGATCGCTCGCTGTATATCGGCTATTACGTAATCGGCTGCCATGATTATCTCGCTATATATCGGCGATTATATAATCAAGCTGCTGTGGTTCGCTTGCCGCTGCTCTCGGCTCGATTTAGCTGGTGGCTGGAAATGAATTTGGATTTTTTAGTTCGGAAGATTGCTGCTGTCGATCGCAAATCGATGCTCTAGATCTAGTTCGTATGTAGGTGAATTGTAGGTTGCCTGAAAAGTTTTAATTTTGGGTATGGAAAAATTGGAATTTTGAATTGAAAGATTGTATTCATTTTGTTGTGTTTATTGGTCATTCATATAATACATTTTATATCTAATATATAACGATATGAATTAAAACTTTGAGATAAATAAAATATGTATCATCAAATGTATATTAAGTTATGTATTTTAAACATGGTTACATTATATACATATTTTGACATTTTTTCTAAGACTTATCGAGATGGAGATATTTTGGATGTATATATTACAAGACACAAAAGTAGATCAATATATATTATATTTTATAATGCAAATAGCTAGTATGTCTGTAAGTCTTAGAAAAACTATATCAAGTATCAGGATATTAAGTAGAGCAATAAATAAATAAATACAAGATATGTACAATCACATATTAAGTTCTATTTTCCAATACAGTTAGCATATATGAACGTATTTTGTAAGTCGAAAACTAACGTAATTTCAGTAATTCATCTTGGAGAACAATGGATTTTTTGTCATATTTGGTTCATTGTATTATCTATTTTCTCGCGATTTATTTCTTTAATATGTTTATGTATGCATTTATTAATTGAATCTTTTAACAGTTTAGAAAAGTTAATAATAAAGATATGTGTATTTGCAATTTTAAACTTCATTAAAGAATATGAAAACAACGTGTAGTTAATACATGTTAAATTCGTCAACAATTCATATGAGTAAAAAATGTATTAATCAATAAATAGATCAATATATAAAATTAGTTTTTTTAATTATTTAGAATGAATCTTACTTATTAAATACTTATCATAATATGAGAAATTGTAATACAGTTCTTTTGTAGTGTAAGATGAACAAACTATACAAATTTCTTCGCCAGGGTAAGAGTTATCTTATATTTTAACAAAAAAATAGGATTAAGTTTTTTTCTGAAGTGTTTCATTGTTGGAATATGTGATTGTATAATATTTGATATGTATTGGTAAGTATACATTTTTTTTGTATATAAATATCTCAGGCTATGTACTATGTATACAAATACAATTTATATAGGTAGGTATAGGTATATATTTTTCACACACATTGACAAAAAAACAATATACATATGTACGTTAAAACACAGTACACATATAATAAAATGGTAACTTATAATAAATAAAACCAATACATTTATATTAAACGATATTATCGGCAATTATTATTTAGGTATTTATATTTTACTGTCGTCGTTGTTAATCCCGTTTCCAAATTCGACGCATAAAGGACACTGCACTAACATCCACCGGGGAAAACGTATCAAATTCTAGTAGCTCAGAAGTTTAGGAACGAGATCCACTCACACTCAGCGAAACAGACGTATGACTAGTAGTACACTCCAAAAGGACTTTCTGGAAAATCATCATTATTTAATGTGATGATTTATGAGGATGATACATGGGTTCGGGTTCAGATGGTACAAAAATCTTTAACAAATAACCAATAATTTTTTATTTATTAGAAGTTTCCTGTCGGCCACATGACACTAAATATGTATAACTCAAGCACTATATCCTTTTTTTAATACCCTGATGAATGCTGTTGTAGATTTTGAGGTGAGAGCGATCAAATGCTTTTTGTTCTATAATTTATTTATTTAAATTATAATGCGACTGGTTTCGATAATTAAATGATCATCATCAGGCAACCGGCGAGAACAAAAAACAGGAGAACTGCAGAAGTGGAGTAAAGCGAATACTAATCATTAAAAGGTTGTTAACAAAGTCAAAATTAAAATGAAAATTATTTCAAGCAAATTCACAAAACGTCAACTCTCAGCGAATCGTCAAAGGATAGGTACTATCCTTTGAATAACGTACCTAGCATTCAGTGGCGTATCTAGGATTCAAATATATTTAAGTTAGTAAGAAAATAATTTCAGAATATACTATGTACAGTGGTGGACAGAAAAAAATAGGACAGTATTTTTTTTCTAGTATAAACTGATCCTTGACAACTTCACTTATTTAAAATGTTAATGACAGAATTTTTATTAATATTATAGCGCTGGGCAATTTGTCTGATCGGCATTCCTTCTTCCGCTTTAACAATTACCGAACACTTTACAATGTCGCTAATTCGAGGCATTTTTTTTACTTCGATTCGACAAGTCAATTATTGATAAATCTAAGTGACATGTCATAATTGTAAAGGCAAATTCAAGCAACTAAATATTATAGAAGAAAGTTTACTTGATTTTTCGACTTGTCCTATTTTTTTCTGTCCACCACTGTACATTATAAATAACAAAAATCTTTAATAAGATAAGAAAAGAAAACTTTAAATTTGGTCGTCGACTCTTTTGGGCAAATTTGTCGAGTAGGTATTTAATCTGTTGATTTCCACACTGTTGTTAGTGCCTATGTTAAAAATGCTAAGTTATGATGACGCGACAACAGGGTTGGGTAAGGGACAGAGTGCGGAAAAGGGAAAAGTTAAGCATCAGTCCATACTTATTTGACGGCGAGTATAACTGCCTATGGATAGGTATTTAACAAAGCCAAGCCATTGATCGATTTTCAAAATGAATTTTGCAAATATGATTTGAATGTTGACATATAGACACACACACTTGATTTTTGATAAATAAAAAAATATATACATAAAACTCAATTAATAAATAAAAATTGTACCCATAATCAGTATGTTGATCCATATACGATCGCAAAATCGTTCACCAATGTACATATATACTGTTAACGATCTGAACGGCTTGAAAACTCTTATCATGAATGAGCATTCTAATAAACTAACAACACCTATTATTATATTATGCAATACTTTCAACACTAATTTAATAAGTAATTGACTACTTGTATTTAACGAATAAATAAGTATTATCTAATACACATTTCTTTTTGCAAACTATTCTACGAGCTTTTTCTTTTTAGGGGAGAAATGAACTGACCTTACCTCGTACTGAACTGAACTACTCCTAAAAAGAACAGGAGCAGAAAATAAAAACATATATAGCATTAAACATAACATGATAATATGCTGAATTGGCTTATGGCTATAATTTGATGTATTGTATCTTTTCACAAAGATATTATGTACTTTTTATTTGACACTGACATCTGTCAATTCTTGTTACACACACATTATACTTTCCTCACCTGTGACGGAAGGTAAAAAGTTAAAATCAGAAACTAGGTACCAAAGTGGTTATTCCGTAAAATCTGGATATGCGATTTTTAGCATGAATCTAATGCCTCGCTTAGCGAGAGGTAAAACTAGTATATTATGTTACAAGGAGTAGAAAGTGATCTTTTTGTGTTGTACTATTGCGGCGAAGAAAACTATGAGATTTTTTCATCTTTTATTGGAATTATTTTAATTGTATAGACAGGGCTGGCTGTGTACACTGGCTTGCAAAAAAATCGCGTACACCTGTTTTTTGCTGTATTGAGTCGGTCTCGATTGTTAACTTGTCAGTGTCACAAGTCAGTGTCATTAGTGTCAATTAAGATGCCAAAATGATCAGAAAACGAGAAAGTTAGAAGAGGGGTGGTCAATCAGATCAATAGCAGAACATTTTAATATTAATAAAAGTACTGTTATGAGGGTGAAGAGTAGGTGGGAAAATGAAGGAAGTATAAAAAGGAAAGAAGGTTTCGGACGTCCCAAAATTTCCACCAATGATCAAGATGAAGCATTTTTAAATCATTTATGGGAACATCCTTTTAAAACAGCAAGAGACGATGCTTTTGCAACAAATTTTCCAGGGTCATGGTCAACACCTTGGAAACCTTGAGTCAGGATGAAAATTATTTTAGAAATCTTATTTCCTCCATGCCTCAAATATTAAATAAAGTACTGGACGCTGATGGAGCGATGATAAATTACTAATGTTACTTCGTCCATAATTTGTTTCAGTCATAATTTTTACTTATTTATAATTCATTTAAAATAAATACTTGGTAGTTCTTTAATTTTTCTAGAATATATTTGTAATTTAGTAGTAACTTAGCACAATGAAGAACTTGCTCCATGATACCTAAAATAATGACATGACAGTGACAACGGTGACAACTTCATTGACAGTTGATATTAACCTATTTTAAAAAGTCGTATTTACATAGTTAAAAAAAAAGTAAAAACTCGATTACTTGATTTTTAAGGTGTACGCGATTTTTTTGCAAGCCAGTGTACAATTTTCAATATGATTTGTGTCGATGCGGTGACTGCTGCCGCTAGCGGTGAACTAAGAAGCGAACATTATTTCACTAGTACAATAATGCACAACATTATTGTACTAGTAAGATAATGAATATCTTCTATAGTGTGTGTACAGTAGCGTAATATGAATAGTATAACACGCTTGAAGAAAAAAAGGATATTTTTAATTTCTCTTTTTAATTATCTATAATATTTTAGTTTTTACGCAATTTAATGAAGCTGGCCATGACTTAATGATCGTGAGTCTGCATCTAACGACAAAACGCTGGACCACTGATAAAGGTAAGAAAGTAAACATTGTTATCGATAACAATTTGATAAGAAAATCAATTACAAATACACAATTTATAACTAAACTACATGTATTTTACTATATTTCAATATTTTAACATCGTTTTATAAAATTTCATGGTTCATATTCCCATATTGATCGAAAGGAAATATTCGAGAAACGCATGCGCCAAACATGGCTGTTGTTTCTGTTGTCCATATATGAGCGGGGATCAAAAAATCCGTTATATTCCTAGAATTAAACCATGGTGAAGCTGGATCATACGCATTAACCCAATAACGCCGTGGCTACGCATGACGTCACGAGCGCTCATGTTGTGCGTTGTGTGAATGCATGGCACTTTGTTGTCATTCCACCATGTGACATATAAGGAATTATGCAACTTCATATGCAAGGTATTGTGCTAAATGGCTATTTATGTCCTATTAGTTTTCATTAGCGGAGCTGACATCACCTTGTTTTCCACTTATTGGGAAATACCTATATTTGTTCTCAGTAGGTCACTAGATAAAATGGAAATTATGAACGAAAGTTGAATGATTTTGATAAATGAATAGTATAAATTGTTTATTACGATTACAACTACGACGTATAAGCTATATAAATTCAAGGCCAAATATGTATTTTATATTCCTTTCCTGTTTTATTTTAGCATACGTTTGCCAAATGAATAAAATTAATGTTACTTGTTAACTTTGATATTTTAAATTTAAATTCTTACTACGTAACTTGATCCTTTCGTTAAAATATGTTAAAAATTGTGCATTAATATTTATAGAATTTAGAATTCTGATGCCATGCCACAGTGCAAAAATCTTTGTAGGTGCGTGTTTATTTATAACTAGACATTTATATTTTATTAGTAATATCTCAAATATTTTGTGGTAAAATATAAAGACACTTATACAGAGTAAGTCTAAGAAGACGCCCCCACTTTTTTATTATAATAGAAAAAATGGCTCATATAAAAGTTTTATTATTTTAAATATACTATTTGATGGTGGATGTAAATAATTTTTATAAAGTATACAAGATACGACTACCAATTTTTATTTTTTAAATAGCAACCTACAATTATTCTACTAAAATATAAACCGATATTTTTTTTATTTTTCAACGATGTATTAGTTTTACCTTCCGTCACCTATAGGTACGGAAGGTATTGTTCGATGGTGCGTTTTTAATGAGTAAACACGTTTTAGACCTTGCAATACGAATTTAATGTTTTTACGATGATGTCTGTATGTGTGTGTATTCCAAAAACTATAATTCTTTCATATTCCTCTTTCGTACGTCCCCATATGAAGAGTTGATTAGATTTTGGTTATGATTGCTTAAGCGGAAGTACCCTAATTTAAAGATTTTAACAGTTTTTCTTCAAAAAAACGATGTCAAATATTATTATAAATAAAAAATATGTTATTCTCTATTCGATTTAATTATATTAAGATAAAGAATTATAAACAAATATCTTGCAACCTAATGCTGCTAAAAGCTGCACCATGGAAACAGAATATTCAAATATTACTAATTGACAGATGTCAATGTCAAATAAAATTTACATTTGTGAAATGATTTTACTGGAATTATAAAATTATAAAATAATGTAAGAAGGTAAAAACAAATCACATAAAGTAATATAACACATTATAACCATAAGCCAATTCAGCAGATTATTATGTTATAAATATAATACTATATATATTTTTATTTTATACTTCTTGTTTTAAGAAACATACTGTTCTTTTTAGAAATAGTTCAGTTCAGTTCAATTTGAAAAAAAATGGAGAAAAATAAGATAAATGGGATATATGAGAATATCAACAAAGTATACATCTTTTTGTTACTTATTTATTATTACTTATTATTTACTTATTTCTCACATATCTCAATTACCTTACTTTACTCGAATTATTCAAATGCATTAACAAAAACTAATACAACGTAGAAAACACAAAAATGACGGTTTATATTTATGAAATAACTTTTATTATTCATAAATTTTAATTACAAAATTAGTTATAATTTCACAGAAGAAAGTAAAAGCGTAGTAGTACCTATTATTATTAATGTGTCATATTTACTGTTCACTGTATAAATATATCTACACAGTACTTAATATTTATCTGTTTATACAAAAAGGCATTGACCTATTGCATTCGAACTACGTTCTATTCATATCTAAATCTACATTTATAAAATATCAAAAAACATATGAACATGAACCATGGAGACTATTTGATTACACGCTTGACTTTTAAATGCCAACTTTTGGCTATTATTATGTTGAAGCTGAACGGTGATTATTTTATAGAGTAATTCTAATCTACTTATTATAATTGTAAATACTTTGATTAATAATAATAAAATAACAATAATAATATAATATTAAAGAATTATGGTTTAAAAGTAGGCATATTTCAAATAGGACACCTACCTATATATTTTTATGTAAGGATGTTGTTACCTTCCGTCACCTTTAGGTAAGGAAGGTATTGTCTTACGTTAAAAAATTCGATAGTGAGTTTCTAATGAATAAGCATGTTTTGCAGTCCCTAGAATACGAATTTACTATTTTTACGATGATATTATCTGTATGTATGTGTGTGCATCTGTGTGTGTATGTAACGACCATGTCGGATCACATAACTCCAATATCACGATTCCAAAAATTATAATTTTTTCGTATTCCTCGAGTTTAGATGCATATGCAGACATGATCAGATTTTGGTTATATTTGGTCCACCGGAATTTTAACAGTTTTTCTTGAAAAAGCGCAGTTAAATACCATTTATTGTCATAAAATGTTTTTAAATTTTAAAGAATATGTTATTGTCTATACGATTTGATTGAATTTTATACTTCATATATAATAAAGAATTATAAATATATTAAATTTCATACATCAGCCATCTATGCTAACCATGGAAACTGCTAATATATTAATTAAAATTGGCAGATGTTAATATCAATGAAAAGTAAATGAATGTGGCAGAGATGAGGATGTTGAGATAAATGTTGGTGAAGGTAAAGAATAAACGAATAAGGGAAATAACTCGAGTGTTGGTTTGAACATATCATGAGGAGATATGAAGATATACAGGAAGAAGAATGAATAGCTTAGTAATTCCACGTAAAAAACAGACGAACATCAAATATAAAATGGAAGGACTGTATTTGAGAGAAAAGTTACTGCATGAGAACGACACGCAAAACAGAAATGAGTGGAAGAAGAAAATAAAAAATAGCGACCCCTAACGAATGGAAAAAGCTAAAGAAAAAGATGTCAGTGTCAAGTGGAATTTACATAGTTTGTTTATGAAATCATTTTACTGAAAATTTAGAATCTTTAGCAGGAAAATTTATGTACGGAATTTTTACATAATACACATGATTGACGGAAAGTGTACTGGTCACATCATATTTTTTTGTAAGAAAATATGGAATCTTACAAAAATAATTTATTATTTAAACAATTAACTTGAGATTCCGAATATATAAAAATATCTAAAGTGTCCCACTTGAAATATGGAAGTTAATGTTACTTCCGGTCAAACCGG
This sequence comes from Harpalus rufipes, assembly GCA_951394225.1. Classification (NCBI taxonomy): domain Eukaryota; kingdom Metazoa; phylum Arthropoda; class Insecta; order Coleoptera; family Carabidae; genus Harpalus; species Harpalus rufipes. Next base: position 57,794,022 of record OX596279.1, read on the forward strand.
AAGCGCTATTATCATGCCAAATGATTTGTGAGCCCCTAAGCCTTGTTTACACCCCCACATATATTATTTAATTAATGTTAATTTCACTGCCGCCTTGAACTGAAACCTACAACTTACAAACAGTGGGTCAATATGCACTACGTAGTAATGTACAGATTATAATTTTACTTATAGTTACATACGTTTGTCGTATTTTAAATTTCATCATAAAAACATGTTACGTTAAAAATTAGTTGTAAATGTACCTTTATCTATTTTTTTCTTGCTTCATTTACGCACATAAAAGCAATTCGTGGTAATGAAGCATAAAGTAGTTGATGGGACTGTGAAAATATCCCAATTTAAAGACAGGAACTGGCAAGTTGTGCACAAATGGTTGAAAGCTTCCGCGTTAATTTCGTCCGTCCACTTAATATGATGTAGAATGACTGAATGAAGCAATTAGTTACAACAGAGTAGTCATTTACAGTTTTATAGCGTAGGTTTGTATTTGGCAACTGAACTTTTGGTTTAACTTGCATTATTTTGGGATCTGTGACCGTGCAATAACTAACTGCATGTGGTACAGTGTTCAGTAGCGTATATTAAAGGGGTTTAGTGGGTTTCAAAACCCGGTACTTCAGCCTCACGTCTTCGGCGCCTTTTTCTCCTCTAATCTAGACGCTATGTTTTAAAAAAATCAGAATTTTTAAAAAGTGCGGGTATTTTTTTTACCGCGAGCTATCTACTGAAAACATCAGGTGTCTTCAACCGGAAGTACCTAATTTGAAACTCTTAACTCTTTTTCTTAAAAAACACAGTTAATTTTCATTTCTTGAAAACTGAAAAAAATGGCGTCTCGATTATTAACTTGTCAGTGTCATTACTGTCAATTAAGATATCAAAATTATCAAAAAACAAGAAAGTTGTAATACTTTCTAAGTTAGAAGAGAGGTGGTCAGTCAGAACAATAGCAGAATATTTTAATATTAATAAAAGTATAAGAAAGAAGAAGGTCCCGAAGGTCCCAAAATTTCCACCAATGGTCAAGATGAAGCGTTTTTAAATTATTTATGGGAAAATCCTTTTGAAACAGTAAGAGACGATGTATTTGCAACAAATTTTTCAGGCTCATGGTCAACAGCATGTCGGAGGGTCAAAAATTCTGAATTGAAAAGTATTAGACAAGATATAGTGATGCAAAAATTCTGTTTTGTTAAAATTAAAAGGTCTTTTACGTGAATATCGTACACGAAAATGTCGATATTATGAAAGATATGTGTCTCCAAGGAACAGTATTGGACGATTGTCTGAGAATGTTTGGGCGTGGGTATCTGCCACGACCCGGATGTAGCTTGGCATATTGGACGGCTGGATGGGCAAAATTATCTAAATATTTTGGAAAACGTCATGCTGCCTTCAGAGTAGAACAAATGTATTTGATTAACTGCTTTATTTTTTAACAAGATAACTGTCCTGTTCATACATTTAGGATAATAAGACAGTGGTTTATACATGAAATTCCATATTTCATACTCATATTCGAATCTAAGATCTGATACTCAAATCCGTTTTCAAGATTCGATAATCAGATTCGGATCCAAATTGCAATACTCAGATTTGGATCCAAAATCCGATACTCAGATCCGGATCCAAAATTAGATACTGAGATTTGGATCCGAGATCCGGATAGTTCAACATTCAATTATCCGGATATCCGGATATTTTTGGATGCGAAGGCGAAACTATCCAGATCCGGATCCAACCACTAGTCCTGATGCGGTATTTCACTACCGAAAATCAGTCACTTTAATATATTGTTGTATGATATTATGTTATTGAGAGTGATTGTTGTTATTATTGTTTTGTGTTTAAGTGGAACATATGCGCGATTTTATGTATGTATGTAATTCTATATGAGCTAGGCAATTAGTTAGAAGTGTAGTATGATTAAGATTTTTTCTAGTTTTAGTTTTGTGTCCTGCAGCTGAGCTCGGCTGATCTGCGAGGCGGTGTAGGCGGCAGCGGCGGCGACTGCGTGAAGCAAACTCCTCGCACTCGCGATGCCACTTGTCCAGGCAGAGCGTGGCGGCGCGCACGCACCGACCCAGTGCAGACGTGAACGTGCCCGTGTCCGAGTCCGAGTCCGCGTGGTGTCCTAGTGCTAGTGCTGGTGTAGTGAAACACATGTGTCTATTTTAATCGATGACTGCGCGTGTGTGAGTGTGTTGTGTTGGCAAAGGCTGGTGCCAAGCCGCGGGCCGGGCCATGAGTTCCCGACAAGTGACGCTGGACGGCGGCTCGCCCTGGGGGTTTCGCATGCACGGAGGCGCCGATGCTCAACTGCCACTCAGAATCGCTAGGGTGAGTGCCACTTACTCACACCATAACGACACCAAATGTTTCACCATAGTGCACTAATAATCACAAAACAAACAAACAACCAACATATTTATGCATGTTAAAAAGGATATGATTTCATACTTGTTAGTTATAAATCTGTTTTACGTTCCAATAATTTTATTGTTGTTGACCATTGTGTTATAATTCATTTGTTATGTCAACAATAATAAACTGATTATAATCAACCTACAAACAATATCTAATTACATTTTTAATATCATTAGAACCGTATGTTTATTTTTATCTTATGTTAAAGATTTAAAAAAATATTACAACTGCGATAACATTTAATCAATTGATATTAAAAAAATAATTGAACTCGAAAGAAAAATATAGTTTTTCATTTTTCAGTAGGTACAAGAAAATTTATGGCGAATTTATGTTGCACATAAAAATAGTTTATATGTAGCACGTATTTGTTTACTTCCAAATGGATAGATTTTATCAGGATATTTTAATCTTCATTTTAATATAAAATGAGACTATTTCTACTTTATATACACTTTATACGAATAACTGGTTATTTGCATTTACAGTAGGTATCAATAATTTTATATTTGCTTTACACATATAGTAATCCTAGCAGTAATCTTATGGTGGATTTATACAGCGTAAGCCGTAACGTAACGTACCGTGCCGTGGCGTATTGTGACGCATCGTAATGTAAGTTATTTTATACAGAACTTTTACGGTACATTTGTGTTGCAGTATTTTTTTATTTATTTCAGTTTAATATATTAGCTAAACTTTGACACATATTAGTCACACAAAAACAGACTATAGCGCAAGGCAGTAATAATTTTAGTAATATCGCAACGTACCGTGACGTGCCGTAACGTAGAAAAATAAAAGTTAGCGATCTTTGGGATTTTGACAAGTTACGGCACGGTACGTCACGTTACGTCTTACGCTGTATAAATCCAGCATTACAAAAGATGCAATATTTTTTATTTAAAATTTATAACACATTCTTCAATAATCTTAAACTAAGCCTAAAATAATTCATTTGAACTTATTTGTATTTATTACAGTAGGCTTTGCAATAATATTTTTGAATTAGACATATTATGATAATATTAAATTAAATAAGTGTAATAGGAAAATATTGGACTGAAATTGATAGAACGTTTAATTGATTAATTTTCTTGAAAGATATGTAATGTCCAAAACAGTTATTATATTTTTTAATAATATAACACATGATTGTTTTTATACTGTTGGATAGCAAATTTCATGTACTTTTCAAATTTGAATAAATGTATAGAATACTCTATTTGAAAATATTTATAAACTCTTCTAAATTCTAGTTTCAGGATCAATATTTCAACTTTATTATCTTTGTTAGTCAAAATTCTGGTTTGAAATAATTATCATTTTTCCCACACCCCCGGCCCTTGGATGGGTAGTTTAGTTGTTTAGTTTTATTGGGACTACAGTCCTATGCGTATGTGTGATAGTGTCCATAAGAAAAGACAAGCAGATTTCTGTAATTAAAGGTGAGTTGTAAATCTCACAGATATTCTAAGTACTGTACAGGTATGGCGTTAAGGTGTGGATCACCTGATGCTTGAAGCTTGAATGATATGTTGTACACTATTTGTGTATTTGATACGCATGGTATATGTGAGGTATATATTGGTATTATTTGTTTGCGGCCCTAATTATCCGGAGGGTTGTCTGGGACATCCCTGGGTCCATAGAGTATTGTATTCTAAAGATGGGGAGAAACACTAAGTGAGAGGCTAAGGTCCATGACAGGTCTGGGACCTACTTATGGCCATAAGATGAACTCTCGCAATGGGTCTGGGACCCAACATGTCTGAGATATGTATTGGTGGCAATGGGTACGGCTAGTAGTTAAACACCAGGTGTGAGAAAAACCAAATGAGGGGCTGTCTATCGTATTAAATGATAATGCACGCCTGTGACAATTGTTGTGATTGGAATGATAATGTGTACTTTATCACTTAGGCGAACGCGTCCTAAAGGGCCAGTCCGACGCTAACGAGTCTGTATGAGTGTGGAAGATGGATGCCGATAACGGGTCAAAAAGAATGTGAAATGTAATATTATATTAATAATATGTTTCCAAGTATGAAGAGGAGAAGAGCATGTATGAATGCGATTATTAGTGTGGCCGAGGCGAAAGAAGTCTGCTTAGATAGGAATGTGTGGCGAAGGATGATTGTTTCCTATTATTGTGATCCGGATGCGGTATTTCGCTACCGAAAATCGGACACTTTAATATGTTTGAGTAAGGATTATGAGTGTGGCCGAGGCGAAAGAAGTCTGCTTACATAGGAATGTGTGGCGAAGCATAATTGTTTCCTAAGTATTATTGTGATCCGGATGCGGTATTTCGCTATCGAAAACCGGTCACTTTAATATGTTTAAGAGTAAGGATTTGTTGTATAATGTTGATGTTGTTCTTATTGTTTTCGGGTTTGTGCGAACCCACTAAGTGGGACACGCTTGATTTTATGTATGTATGTATATGTTCTCGACAATAAATAGTTCTATAGTAACGACAAAAATGAATTAAAAAACATATGTTTTGCTAGTTATTAAAAAAGAACATACCGATGGATCACTCTGTACTTTATTACAAATGGTTTAAAAATAGAATTTTTGTTAAATTTATTGTCTATTTACATTGCTAAGTAAGTGCACATATTTGAAATTTTAATGCCACAGTGGGCAGTGTGCCTATTAATTAAAGTTGCTGAAAATAGGGTCACCCATATACTTAAATTAGCTATGGCGCATTCATTAGGTCATACACTTAAAATAGTATTAGTACAATACTTTCATTCATAGTCCATTATATATTAATTGCTTGTAAGCACTTGAGCTACATGCACACATATTACGGCCAGTCCATAAAATCAGAAATATTTAATCTGGTGTTTACGCTCGTCCGCATTGTTGTAATGTGTGAACACGGGACCTCGTGATATATTGACCAAGTAAACACAGTGGCACAAACTCATCTTGAATTTATAGTTCCGGGGCAGAAGCAGGTGAACAGTGGTAACCAACAGGCGGTCCTGACGCCGACGCCGACGCATCACAATGCGACGCTCGTGGCTCACAGCACAAATCGTGCCAGACGCATGCACGTCACCTACGAATTTAGAGTATTTGTGGCGGGTATTCACAGCCAAACAAACACTCTTATTTATTATTTCCATTCACAAACTAAACACTTCAACAACGAAAAAAACTTTTAAGGTCAATAAGCTGATGTTCTTTTGTTGTATGTTAGCTACACTTCACCCTCTTATGATTGTGATTAGCTAAATAATAATGTGTTGTTTAATCAAATATCATAAGTAGTAAATTTTTGCCGGATTTTTTTTCAGATTGTTACGAGAGCTGGTTGCTCAGTAATTTATCGAGTGGCATTGACGATTGAATGATTTTTGATAAATTTGCAACAGGCTCGAGTAAAGCAATCGGAATTTTTTGCCAGGACAAAATTTAACCAGGAATGATATTCGGATGACTATTTCCAAAATAAAAATCAGGTAATAATTTAGTTTTTTGACAAAAATCTATAAAAAATTATTAGGTTTTTAGGTGTTATATTTAAGCTTTTTCAATGTTCTGAACAGATTCCTGTTCAAATCAACTCATTCTTAGTAAAACCGAAAACACTGAAAATATACGCATTTTGACAGTATATAAACAATATGTTTCAAGGTACTCTTAAAACGTCAAAAAAAATCGCTTATCAAAACTCACTTGTAAAAATACAGCACCTTATTAGCTCGAAGGATACGAAAAAATTTTTTGACGGTGTTTTGTCGAAATAAAACTTGGTAACTAGGTAGAATCCTCAACTTGGATTGGTTTATAAATTTATGAATGAAATAGTCATAATTAATTATAAAAATCTGATTTTGAGTACTGTGATCGTACCGACAATGTAGATGTAAATGGGTCCATTAAAATACATTGGAGCAAGAAGTACCGTACCGTCATCGTACAGTTGTTGTACCGACATTGTACCGTTAATGTAAATCAAGCCATACAGGGTGGTTGACTAGCACAGCCGAACATAGGATTTTAACCTGCTCCCCTAATTATTTTAGGTAAAAAAGCTTCAAATAAAAGTTGTAGGGCATAAAATTCTGCATTTGAATTAATAAAGAAAAATAGTTTTGTATTATAACGGCACAAATTAGGTATGAAAATGTCGAAAATCACCTCAAAAATAGCAACAGCCATGGAATTAAGACAAAATAAATATCTAACGATTTAATTTAAATTGATATTTGTGTCAGAATAATGATTGTCAAAATAAATACTAATAATTTGACGTATAAAACTTTACGCTTTTGTTCTCTTGTTTCTAATTCCATGACTAATACTATTAAATTGTAATTGCATGAATTTTCAGAATTTATTTCTGCAGTTATGTAGTAGCTAAACCGAATTTTTTTTATTGATTCGGATGTAGAAATTTTTGCTTTACAACATCCATTTGAAACTTTTTGTCTAAAATAATTAGGGGAGCACTGCGCACGGAAAAACTGATTTCCTATGTTAAACGCCTGTTTCACGTACGTATTTATGTACATATTTATATTTACATTTTGTGGCCGTGGTTGTAAGTTGTAAGTAGGTTTATTGCGCTAGCTCTATACTATACTACATTATCGTAAATCTATTGTTTGAAATGATTTGGTGTGACGTTTGATATTTGTATGTTATTTGCGATGTTATTTGCAATGATTCATAGTATAACTAAATACGTGAACCGTTTCAATAATATATTTTGGATCAACTCCAAAATATCTATGAACGTAACAAGTTGAAGGTGCAATCTTAACATTAGTTCATGCCAAATAGTCAAATTACTAATTACAGATAATTTTCATTATTTACCTTCCGTCACCTTTAGATAAGGAAGATATTGTCTTTGGTCAAAAAATTCAATGAAAAGTATTTGGTGAATAAACATGTATATAATACGATTTTACCATTTTGACTATGATGTCTGTATGTCTGTATGTATGCATGTGTGTCTGTGTGTGTGTGTGAGACTAAAGTTTCGGATCGCATAACTTCAATACCACGATTTCGAAAATTAAATTTTTTCGTATTCCTCAAGTTTACATCCAGAGGAAGAGGTGATTATATTCTGGTTATAATTGGTCAACCGGAAGTACCTTCATTTGAAGATTTTAACAGTTTTTCTTTAAATATTATTATAACGTAAAGGATATATTATTCTCTATACGATTTGATTGCATTTTATACTTCATTGATATAGAGTTCAATAATTATAAAGTTCATAAATTTCACAAATCAGCCAGCTATACTAATCATGGAAACTGCTAATATATTCAGATAATTCAAATTAACAGATGTCAGTATCAATGAAAAGTAAATAAACGTAGCAGAGATGAGGAAGTTAAGATAGATGTTGGTATCCACGAGAAGTACACTTCACTTGCAACAGTTTTTCTTGAAAAAATCATTTATTGACATAAAATGTTTATAAATTTTAAAGAATGTTATTCTCTATATGATTTGATTGCATTTTATACTTCATATTCAATAGATATAGAGTTAAAGAATTCTAAAGATATTTCATAAATCAGCCAGTTATGCTAACCATGGAAACTACTAATACATTAATTCAAATTGACAGATGTCGATATCAATAAAAAATAAATGAATGTGGTAGAGTTGAGGATGTTGGGGAAGACAAGGAATGAAAGAATAAGAGAAATAACTCTAGTGTTAGAAGTTTTTAGAAAGATACAAGAAAGACGATTACATTGGTTTGAACATGTCACGAGGAGAGATGAAGAATATATTGGAAGAAGAATGAATAGCTTAATAATAGAAGGTTGAAGAGACAGAGGAAAACCAAAGATAAGACGAAATAGTGTCAAGTGCAATTTGCATAGTTTGTTTATGAAATAATTTTACTGGAAATTTAGAATCTTTTGCAAGAAAATTTATGTATGCAATTTATACATAATACACAGGATTGACGGAAGGTGCTGGCCAAATCATATTTTTTAACCTTGATAAATATTACTATAGAATCGTTTGTATATCAATTTATGATTGATATTTATTAACTTTTCAATCTAATCCAGTACAATGTTGTGTATATCGAGAATACAGTAAAGCTAATAAATCAAAGTTTTATTCGTTGTATACAATCTGTTTATGGTATCAGCAAACGACGGTTTTCTTTGTTTTAACTAATTACCTTCGAGTATTTTTAACTAGAAACATATGTTGAGTTGTAAGGTACTGATTGATTTATTTTCTAATGGCACAGCAGAAACCCAAAATACATTATGAACTAAGATTGAAAAGCATAATGTATAGTTTTCTACTGAATATTAGTAGAAACTCAATATGCAATATTCTTTTGTCTATGAAACAATTGAAAATTGTACTGTAAGTTTTTTGTTTTACACTACTTAACATATTGACTATTTCTTATCTTAAAATACATCTTGTTTGTGTGAAATATTCTCCGCAGCAGTAATTTTCCTGTTGTATAGGAATATGAAAAGGTACTGTGTAGTCTGGTTCAAGGGCAGGACTATTTTATCTTTTTTATATTGCATAATTCTTCACCGATGTTATCATGTTTGTTTACAAGCGGCGAGTTCACACGGCCACATATGGCACCAAGTTTTTTTCAGATAAATTGAAACGATAAAGAAATAAATCTTATTTGTTCTAGTACACTAAATTAATGTTGCGTGTGTATTTATTATTATGTAGTAGGCCGGCAGTACAAGAAATTTATTCATACTCATGGAATTATTATTTTTAGTTTTTATGGATGATAAAATGAAATGACTTTACATAATAAAAACTAGTGTATGTAAAATAAGGTTAATATTCTAGATTTAATTTTTAAATAAACATATAACATATCATCAACCCGTCAACTTATTACTTTTAACAAGACAGCTGCGATATTGGATAAGTAGACGATTATATGAGCACGTATAGTTAAATTCATCGAAGGTTCCAATGCGATGTAACAAACATCGTTAGGTGCTTGTTAACAAATTACTAACAACATATAAACAAGACAACATGTTCTCGTGTCTGTTTTTAAAAGTGAAGCAACATTTTAATAAATACACATACATCATTGTTCAAATTTTAATATAAAAATCTATACCGGGTGACACTGAAAAACGAGCCACTCAAAAATACTTTTTTAAGAGTTTTTTATTTATTTATAATTTAATTGCACTGATGGTAGTGCTTCTGAGTTAACCGGAAATGACATTAACTTTCATATTTCAAATGGAACATCCTGTATTTTTTATAAACTAACGGCCGAATTCACCATTAATCCGTTGATTAAGGAACCAAGCTGATATGTAGATCAACATATGTTCTAATTCACCAACTCTTCCCATTACTGTTAGATTGAGGAATCAGTAGTTACACAGGTCTTTAGTCTTATAGAATTTGAGAAATCGTATACACACACACACACACACACACACACACACACACACACACACATACACACACACACACATCATCTTCAATATGTTATCGGATTCTAGAGACCTTAAAACGTGCTTATTCCCTAAAATCTAGATATGCGATTTTTAGCATGAATCCAATACCTCTCTTAGCGAAAGGTAAAAACTGAAAAATTTACGTACGAATCAACAATACATTCCTAAAATGGTATCCTAATATTATAAAATGATACTGTGTAAACGACGAGAGGATGCTTCAAATAACTGGTAAATATTCCCAAAAATCAACAACGGTAGAGTCGCTCCGCGATTAACTAGTTCCCTGTAATAAAAGAGAACTACTTATAAGTATTTACACACACGCACTAAGAGTCCAACAGAATAGGAAAACTGGAATGTCACCTGCCCCTACCATCCTGAGCAGTGTGGTTTATACCAGCACCGAGACATAGTTACATCACCAACTCTGCTATTACCACCCCTGGGAATAAGCAACTACCCTAACCTGAATCCTGCTCAGTTTTTGATCCACTCTAATAGCTATACTTCGGTCTTAAGGGCATGGTAACACAACCAGAAGAAAACCAGTCTTGTTACCACGCGATGAATCAGAGAAAACACACGATGCTAGCAATCGTGGACAAATAGGTCGTATTCCTGGTTACCCTTAGAGCTACCAAACTCAAGGAATAAAAGTGCGCGGTAGAGTCACTCACCTCTATTATAGGTTCTGTCTAAAACTTAACATCCACTATTCACAACTATTAAACACAATATTAGCACCTCATCGCTCAAATGCTAGACACAGACTAACTTTAAATTTATATTAGCAGTAAATTAATGAATTACGTGATTACCCAAGACAAATAAACAAAATTCCTATCAGGGTGGGGAGTCAGATAATTAAATAATTATCATTTAAAAATACTCACCTACAAATCTGTGACAATATAGGATAACTTTTGTCTAATTAACTGAAACATGACATATGAACCAGATACCGACATAATACATAGAAGACAAAATTATATTGTCATGGTATTTTATTATGTTCGTATCGTCGTGGTATCGTCTAATGTAAATGCCTCACAGTTATTGTACCGTCATCGTACCGTCATTGTACCGTGGCTTAACACGTGCATATTTATTGAAAACTCACCGAATTTTTTGACCAAAGACATTGACCCATGTTTCGGCCGCACTTTTATAATAAAAGTACTTTTATGGAGCACACACCTCATAAAAATATAATGTAAAAGCACGTTCCATAAAAGCGCTTTCATTATAAAAGTGCGCTCGGAAGACGGGCCAATACCTTTCTTACCTAAGGGTGATGGAAGGTAAAAAATAATGGTCCGTTTTTTCGCACTTTTATATTTGAAATCTACGTAAAATTTCGAATAAACAGTTGAGATTTGAAATAATTCTTTACTATAACAAAGTTGTTCTTTGTTATTTAGTGGTTTTTGGCGAACCACGTACGATACTCGATTAAGTTCAAAGTTAATAGAAACAATACTTTTATTTCAATACCTACGTAGATGGAAACAAAATATAAATTCAAAACAAAATTCACACAACATATTTTCTTCTTTTTGCTAGCGATAGCTCTCGTTGCTGCAGAATCCCTTTATTTTCATCCCCGTTCCTTAATCTCTGTTTTCACATCGTTCTAGACATTGTATATTGATGCGACTGAAAATACTTCAACCGACGACCGACGCGTCGTTTCACAAGCGACGTTCAAGACATACGACTATTATTACTTTTGTATTCATATAACATTACTTACCAAAATTTAATATCCTGCTTGAAGTTGGGAATCCGTTCTGTGTGATATTGATATTAACATTTGCAAAATCATGTGAACGTGACCCATAAGTTTTGAGTAGAATTTTAATGCCGAACGTGAACGTAGCCATAATTTGCATTTGTTGGTGAAAAAATATTTTGTTTTTATAAAATTGAGAAACATGTAAATTACTTTTTTTTAGTAACCGTTCATAGATAAACATTCTTATCTCATATGGTTTATACAATGTTTTATTGAATTTTGACAAAATAAAAAATGTTGTGGCCAGCACAATCCTGTTAACGATGAGACACTAACAATATCACATATTCTGCATAATGAAATACTTTATTCGGGAACAATGTAAGATATATGAAAAACAGAAATGATATGTTTAGAATCTCTGAGGTAGTCCCGCTGCCGGAGTTTGGCAGCCAGTGGGAAGGGTTGGTTTACTGTTATTATTAATGGCGGTGAATAAAGGCGACCTATTATTCCAACATCACACAACTTTATGAAATTCCTATTTATCAGATTTCATTATAATAATTATTTTAATGATGTCAAATCGTCCCTGCCTGGGACTGGCAATGACGCAAACATTTTATGTGCTTTTCGAGATTAATTTATGAATTGTTTTCCAGGAAATAAATATATTTTAATTTATAATTAATTATATGAAATAAATTTATTTGCTTTATGAGGGTCATTTATTTGTAAGTCACATTAATGCGAGCTTTATTTACGTATTCGGAAAATTTGGAGTCCGTGAGTGTATGAGGTTGTCGGTTTTCAAGGATTAGTGTGTTTGCGTGACGGGTTAAAATCCCCAACTTACAAAAATTAATTTAAAAAAATGCAGTACCGAGTAAATTCCATATTTATTAAAAAATGAACATAATGAAATAGATGCAATTCAGAGCCTCTATTCTTGAGCTAGGTATTCGCGCAAATACAAACGAAAATCATAGTAACGGTTTTCTTGACCATTCGCATAATGAGATGTTGGACGATTTTTTACCGCTCGCTATTGGATTCATGCTAAAAATCGCATATCCGCATTTTATTAAATAAGACGTTTTAATGTCCCTAGAATACGGTTTTAACATTTTTACGATGATGTGTGTGTGTGTGTGTGTGTGTGTGTGTTAGGGATGTTGTAGTTTACGATTTCTCAAATTCTATACAACTAAACATCTGTTTAACAACGGATTCCTCAATCTAACATTAATGGGAAGAGTTGAACAGGTTTTGGTAACAATTGGACAACCGAACGTGGTAGTTTCTTAAAAAAGCTTCTAAATATTATTATTGAAAATTTATGTTAATACAATAATAAAGATCTTTAAATTCTCAATCTATATTTTCTATAGATTTAGAGATATATTATATAATAACCAGTTGAGATATTTTAATGTTTATAATTGACAGATAAATGCAAAGTGACAAGAATCAACCGTTTTATTAATATTACAGAAAGCTTTTTTGTGGGAAGTAAGTACATTTAAAATTTCTTATTGTATTATTAATTTAATATTTAAAATTATAGTTATATTAATATTACATTATATCCTTAAGAAATTACCGCTAATACCATCAGTTAATTCGTTAATTATGGCCCGGATTCGATCCCGACCGACGCCGAAGATTACTTCAAATTTTAACGGCACAAAATTGACCCCTGTGGTGCACTTTTCACGACAGAAATGAGTGTCCGTGGTAAGCGCCCACAGGGTACAAATATTTAATCATTTACCGATATCTGCCTACAAAGCAAATTGACACACAGCAATAGGTAATATGTCGTGATTTATTTATTATTTACGTAACATAAAATGGAAATGAAGAGAGGTCATGTGTTAGCCACATTAATTTTTTTTCTTTGCTTTAATCGAAAGAATAAGAAAAAAATATTATACCAGTATTTATTATTTATATTCCTGTATAGAATATGTAGAATAAAAACATTTCTGCCTTTATCACATAATTTAATTAAGTAAGATGTTTTGCTTTAAGCGTCTCATTATATTACGTATAACCATATAAGCAAGGTACGTAGATATTAAGCTTCTGTAACTTAAAATACATATACACACTTAATTAAGTTTCCAAGCTATATACTATTATGAAACAATTAATGTATTGCATTAACCTTTTCATACATTCCGGATGAATAAATATTTTAAACTCAGTTTAATTTAAAGCATAACTAAGCATAAAATTAAATCATGATTTCACTGTATATATTCTACACAATTCTGGAAATTGTCTCATGTGCAAATACTATTCTATTTTAATGTGCTTGCATACTTTACATCTATAATTAAATATAAGGAATAAATATTTAATTTATTTGAATTTTTTATTCCTATTTACGTATTATGTATAGGTGGTACCTACAATTTCTACATATTTTTAACATTCAAACAATATATGTTATTATTTAACACGCGTCACTTTCAAGAGCTATTTGCATAAATAATACGAGGCCATTTATAGCTGCTGGGCTGAAATACACCCAAAGTATTATTTCGGTTATATTTCATCCTAAATGTGTGACCTATAAAAAGTCTCACTCGTTCTGTTCAATGTTGTGAAACAAATTTAGATAAATGCATTGTTTCAGCAAAAATGTTTCAGAATGTCTGAAATATCTTCTGGTTGATGGTGAATATTTCTTTTTAACACAAACCTTCATGCAAAAATTGCATAAAACCCGACCCTAAAACTGAAACACCCTATGCGTGGATGGTGGTGATAATATAATAAAAATAAAGAAATGAAGAATTGTGTGCAATATTTGCGAAATGACGCTCGTATTTAGTAGTCGTAGTTCGTTTGAATTATGAAAATTAGCCAATAAGGCTAATGGCCCACAATAATCTTGGTAGCAATTTATTCTCTTCCTACGAAAGAAGAATTATCGCAGTTCGAAACAAATTTATGTAATTCATTTTCTCGAAGCGAAACAAGCATGAATACAAACAACACAATTTGAATATTTGCATAATCTAGGTAGGTACTTTTGAAACTCAAGCAGATTCAAAACAAAAACAACTTGCATTTGTTTATTTGGTGCAGTATGGTAATGCTCACTGATATGCATAAATTCAGAAATATGTAGGTATCACGTTTCTCGCATTTTCAACTCGAGGTAGTCTTATTGCTTTAGCTCTAGATGTAGGGAACATATCGCATAGTGAATAATCCATGTTGATTCCAATCCTGCATATTTGTCTGAACTTCAAAATCGTATTCCAGTGCCGTTTATTTAAATTACAAATATACAGGTGGACCATTAATTCTTAGTAGGATTATGAAAGCTACGAGGTCTGGCTATAAATAAGAAGACTGCGCGCGCAGAAGGCGTCCTAGAGGGGAAGGGGGGGAAACGAATGCAGCGTTGAATAGCTGGAAGTGTCTACTATTTCGGTACGAAAACACGTTTTTGTCGCTGTAGTAGTATTTTTTCTATAGAGGTTAGAAACAAACGTGTTTTTTTCTCGTGCCGATAACAAAGTGTGACGAAAAACACGCGCAACGGATCAATGTGAAATTTCTCATTAAATTAAAAAAAACTCCGACTGAATGCTATAAGTTTTTGAAAGAGGGCTATGGTGACAATTCTCTATCTCGTGCGCGTGTTTTCCAATGGTATAAACAGTTTTCTGAAGGCCGAAAGTGCACCGAAGATGACCATCGTCCAGGTCGACCTGTCTCTATTTCAACTCCGCAAACAGTGATCAAAATAAATGAAATTGTGCGCGGAGATAGTCGTATTTTACATGACGAATTGAATATGAAGAAAGTCTGTGCGAAGTTGGTCCCAAAAAATTTGACCCCTGACCAAAAAATGAAGAGCCTGAATTGATGAAAAACAACATCACTTGCGATGTTGAAACTAAGCGACAATCGATGCACTGGAAAACTCCCGCATCGCCAAGAATGAAAAAAGCAAGGATGTCGAAATCAAAATTTAAAGCCATGCTAATCGTTTTTTCGACATCAACGACATCGTGATGACTGAATGGGTTCCCGAGGGTCAAACTGTAAACTAAACTTACTATTTGAAAGTTTTGGCAACACTGCGAGAACGAGTTCGTAAGAAACGGCCGGAGTTGTGGAAAAACAAGTCGTGGATTTTGCACCAGGACAACGCACCTGCCCATAACGCGCTGTCTGTGAAGCGTTATTTAGCCGCTAGAGACACTCCAGTGCTCGCCTGATTTAGCACCCTGTGACTTTTTTTTGTATCCGAAGATAAAGTCTGCCTTAAAAGGGACCCGGTTCGAGTCGATGGAAGAGATGAAGCGAAAATCGGCGGAGCTCCTAAACGCTCTTACAAAAGAAGACTTCCACCATTGCTTTGACCAATGGAAAAAAACGAATGGAACGGTGTGTGGCGAAGGGAGGGGAGTACATTGAAGGGGAGCACTCGATTATAAAATATATTTTAAAATAAAACTCTTTTTCATTTTTCAGTCTCGTTATTTAATAGCCAAACCTCGTATATACATACTCGTATAATTAAATTAAAAATTTATATTAACCATAATTTACAAACCAAATAGATTTATTTGTTAAACGGACGAATTCACCATTAATCCGCTGATTAAGGAATCAAACTGATCTATAGATTAACGTATGTTTTAATTCGCTAACTTGATTTCTGAATCAAGAAATAAAGATCAACAGATTCAAACAAGCCTTTCAAATCGTAATCATTCGTATTATCAGGGTCGTAAACTTTCGCCTTACAACACATTCTTACTAGAATATTTCATTTGCATTGAACACCCACACAACATTTGTTTGAGCTGTTGAGTACAAATCCTTTTTGCTATTTCCATATATCATTTATAAAAATTCTAATCAATGACAAATAAATACAAATCGGTATTAGTATAGATTATAAAATTTGCATATGGCAATATATTTTAGTTAATATTAACTAAAACAAGGTATGAAAGAACATATAGAATATTTAAAGAGTGGTGTCTCTCCAAAAAAATAGTCGATATTAACGAAACTGTATTGCTGGCGTATTTTAATGCAGGATAATTAAGCTTATGGTGCGAATATTCTATATTAAAATTAACAGTGTGCGTTTATAACAATATAGACGTAACGAAATTCAAGCAACTTATATCATTTTTTAAAGAGGAAAAATGATGGTTACCTTCCACAAAAAGCAAAAATATTCGCAAAAGAAATTGACAGATTCCTTACTTGTGGAAAGTTGCAATGATATTTGATATTGCTGGAGCATGTCGGGTTTCATATGGAATTGTTGAAAACCTTATTCAAAACAAAGAATTTAGTAATAGTAATACAGTAAATATCCCGAATATTGTTAATTAACTCACAATTAACATTGAAAACTTCGATCAAGATATATTAACGTTCAAAATTGTTCAAATTCTACCATCAATGTTTCTATAAATAAACAAGTTCATATAGTTTATATCTACTTATTTTTTACTTAATTTTGTATATTTGATCTGTTGTTAGGGATTAGGGTATTGTACCATGTGTGGTAAGTGGCCTGAAGCGGTAAGTCGACTTTACTGTCCTTAGTTACGATTTGTTTATATTCAATTCAATGTTGTCGATTTTTTTATAGGGTAATGCTAATTTACCAATGTGGTAACGAGAAAATTGAATAGGTATTATAATTGATTTTCTTCTGCAAATATTTTTGTAAAATTGCTTATAATAAAGTATTTTATTCACTTCGCCAAAATAAATTGCTCTATTTATTGACTTGAGCGTAGGATGGATCGGAAAGGCACGTGTTACGCTCGTGAGTTATTTGAAGAATGCGTCTGCATTTAATCAAAACATCACGGGATCAACTACTTTGCTCTTCCGTATATCCACGATCTATACAGAAAGCCACTGTTTATTTTTTGTTCCTATAACAACGATTGACATTGCTTTTATTTTGTAAATAGAGGGTTGCTTTATGTATATACTCTTGTAACGGTAGATACGTAGACGTATACAAGTGGAGAGATGTTTTTTTTTCTGTGGTGCTTAAAATATTAAAGTTGTACATTTTTAATTAGTCTTAGAAGATATGAATACAATGACACTCTTGAGTATTCTTGAAAGATAAATGAAGGTAGTTAAAATTTTAAAATTAAAACTACTTCACTGTAAAATAGAACAATTAATAATTTCTTGTATTTCCCGACGTTTAAAAAACAATGATTTGTTCTAAATGAATAGAGATTTTAATTTGGAAATGTAAGAATTTTTTACAGTCAAAATTTTAATTAAATGTTCCAATTAAAATTGCCAATATTAAAATCTCGAGCTTATGAATTTGCTTCAAAGAAAGTTTTTATGTAGTGGCCATTTCAGTCTTGATTTTGTTTTCTCAAAAATTGTCAAATTGTTAAATAAAAAGTTAGATATTTTTATTGGAATTATTAAAAAATCTTTCAGAACTCATAATTCAATTAAAATAATACGACATTTTTAGTTTTAATTCTGTTTCTTGTATCGGAAGAGTGAACCTTCCTTCTTCAGGGAATAAACAACAGATATATAAATAAATAATAAGAAAAACATTAGCAACAGGTAACCATGGTGACAAATTACAATATATTTAATATAGAAGCCATGCCCGACTAAGATTATTATTCTTGATTTTGAAAATCTCAATGGCTTCTCTTATTAACCTGTTGTTAAGGTGTGTTGGTTTCGCTAGTATTTTTGTTTCTGCGAATTTTATACGGTGGAATTCTTCCAGGGCATACTTTGCAACTGAAGATTTTTCTGGCTCGTTCAATCTGATCGAATGCTGGTGTTCATTCAATCTTTAACTTTAACATGCATGTGATATGAAATTAATATTTATAAATAAATAAATAAATAAATATTTCATCACGGCATATTACCCATTGCTGGGTGTGCCAATCTGCTTTGTATACAGATATCGGTAATGATGGAATATTTGTACCGTGCGGGCGCTTACCAGGCGTCACCTCACGGGCACTCATAGATGGCGTGGAGAGTGCACCACAGGGGTCAATTTTGTGCCATTGAAATTCGATGTATTCGATTAATATTTATTTGAATTAATAATTTGTCAGTATTTATAGTCGCGTGTGAATGCAGTAGAGTTAATTTTAAACACAAACGTTCGTCTCTCATATGCATTTCCTATATTTAGATTTTGAATGTAGCTATTCTGGGTGTGAGTATTCTTGACATTCAGTTTCCTATTTGATCATCGGGGTGGAAGCAGATGTTTATTTACAATCTTGAGTATTTGCCTTGGTGCTACTTTGCTTATATCCAATGCATTTGGTACAAGGTTGATGCGTTCAACTTGGAACTACATCTAAACAAAATAAAATGAAATTCTGTTTCAGCAACTTCTGCGGGTGAATCCGAATGAATATTATGGTTCGCCGCATTAAATAAACTTGTTCTTAACATGTAATGGTTAGTCGTACTTACCACCAAACCAACTATGATCACTACCTCTCGCCACTTCCGTTTTTGGTTACATAAAGAGGGCGCGTGTCACAATTACAATTAGGAATTATGTACATAAATGTCAAATGTCAGATATTTTCATTAATAATTTCAAGATTTTCTAAATTCATGTAGTTAATTTGTCACCAGGAGTGTGGAATGGCGAGGAAAATAAACCACATGGAATTGGAAAATCACTAAATTTACAATGAAAAATTATATTTGACATCTATGTACATAATTACTATCATTCTGATACGGGTCCCCATATCTGCTTGTCAATGCCAACAAAGTCACATGACTGCTCGCGTCCTATTGTATTTAACAATTTCTTGTATACCTACACTCTACACTAAAAATTCTACTTATATCTATTCCTTATATTTGGATTGTGTAATTTTAAATTCATTCTATGAAGAAATTTTGTCCTACTTTTCTAATTTTTCGAAATGTTTTCAATTCATTTCCGGGATTGACTTTGAAGGGTATATGTAATATACCTATATACCTATAATTTGAAATAATATAATGTGTAAACTTCCCAGATATAATCTTCAGTAATGTCGCTGGATTTTTGATTTTTTGATATATATATATATATATATATATATATATATATATATATATATATATATATATATATATATATATATATATATATATATCTGTTAATTACAAACATTTAATTTGTAAATAGTTTCCATGGCATTATTTGGGCTGTGAGATTTATTACAACACATTATTATATAACTTATATATCTTTATCCCTAAATCTATAAAAGATATAATAAAATATTTATATGAATCAGATAGAGAAATTATTCTTCTTTAATACTAGCACGAACAAAAATTTTCAAAAAATAATATTTAGCAGATCTGGTTGTTCAATTATTACCAAACCTTTTCAGCTCTTCCCAGTAATGTGCGATTGAGAAATACGTAGTTAAACAGATATTAAGTATTGCAGTTTTTGAGAAATCGTCCTTCCAACATGTATACACACACACGCACACACACACACACACATTATCGTAAAAATGTTAAAATCGGATTGTAAGGACCTTAAAACGTGCTTAATCATTAAAATCTGAATATGCGATTTTTAGCTTGAATCCAATACTTCTTTTAGCGACAGGTAAAAATGAATAGATCGTTTTCTGTATCGGTCACTGTAGTTTTTTTTATTATTTTTTTACTTAATTTCAAGATTTGGGTTAATTTTAATGTCAGTGTAATGTAATTCATTATTATTTATAAAAGGAACAACGCAAATGAGAAAACAAAAATAATGAAAATGCGACTTTAAAATCCTACCAAATAATTAAAATAAAATGAAAAATAAAATTTCATGACCAAAAATAATATCTTGTTTAATATTCATAAATATGCAATTGGATATAGCTGTGACGTGTTAATTTTTTGCAAATTTTTACACAATCTGCGTTTTATTAATACCGGTTTAAAATTTGAATAATATTCATGACTACGTGAAACATGAAAAATTTAATCGTTGCCAGTGCCTGTAGCAATAATATAAAGAAGGAGGGGGAACAAAGTTTTCATAATATCGTGGTAAATCCTCTACAAGGGCTTTGTTTGAAGTTTCGCAATACTCTAAAATTTATTATCAACTGAAAACTTCCTCACGATGATTAAGAACAAAGTTCTAAAATGTTAACACCATATAGACAGAGGCGCCGTTCAAACTGGCATCATGCAATATGCATTAAACACTGCTTTTTTCTTCTACAATCTGGGAAACTTTATTGGGGAATGCTCCACATACAAAGTGTATAAAAGAGAAAAAGAACTGTCATCAAATAATGAATAGAAGTAAAGTTTTTGCAACTTTCTTCTCAAGGTTTAAGGAATCTTGTTTTTCAAAGAAAATAGATTTTCTTGAATATTTGAGGAAGAGAAATAAACTTGGAATTTTTAGGGTATTCAGGATAAATATGTATGTTGTGAAATAGTAATAGGATGGACCATATTCTACACGACTAAAAAGTTTGTGGTCCGAGCCGAAGGTGAGGATTACGGTTTGCGAGTGTATCCATAAGGTAACGTTTATGTATATTTTTTTCAAATAAACAAGTTATTTACGTTTAAAAATAACAAAATGTATATTTTTTCTAGTTATTTTAGCCAAATAAGCCATGGAAACATTTTTTTTATAAACTTATTATTTTATTAACTTATTTTACGTAATAATAAAATATTCAAAATAAATATCTGATGTGGCCAGCACAATACCTTCCATCAATCCTGTGTATTATGTATAAATTCCATACATAAATTATCTTGAAAAAGATTCTAAATTTCCAGTAAAATTATTTCATAAACAAACTATGCAAATTACACTTGACACTAACATCTTCTTCTTTAGCTTATCCCATTCGTTATGGGTCGCTATTTATTATTTTCTTCTTCCACTCATTTCTGTTTTGCGTGTCGTTCTCATTCAGTTCCTTTCCTGTCAAGTCTTCCTCAATACAGTCCTTCCATCTTATCTTTGGTCTTCCTCTATTATTCCTTCTAATATTAAGCTATTCATTCTTCCAATATATTCTTCATCTCTCCTCATGACATGTTCAAACCAGTGTAATCGTCCCTCTTGTATCTTTCTAGAAACTTCTTAAACTAGTTATTTCCCTTATTCTTTCATTCCTTGCCGTATCTTTCCGTGTCTTCCACAACATCTATCTCAACATCCTCATCTCTACCACATTCATTTTCATTGATACTGACATCAGTCAATTTGAATTATTTGAATATATTAGCAGTTTCCATGGTTAGCATAGCTGGTTGATTAGAAAATAATATATTCTTTAATTTATAATAATATTTAATTGATTTTCAAGAACAACTGTTAAAATCTTCAAATGAGGGTACTTCCGGAGGACCAATTATAACCAAAATCTAATCACATTTTCTTTTGGATGTAAACTTGAGGAATACGAAAAATATATAATTGTTGGGATCGTGGTATTGAAGTCGTGTGATTCGAAACTTTCGTCACACACACAGACATACATACAGACATCATCGTAAAAATGTTAAAATCGTATTATATGGATCCCAAAATGTTCTTCTTTACTAAAATCTCATCATTGAATATTTTGACCAAAGACAATACCTTCCTTACCTAAAGGTGACGGAAGGTAAAAAGAAAAAAAATACTCTCTCCAATAAAAGGATAAAAAATATATGGTTCCATTTAAAAAATAAAACTTATTATTCTATTCATCAATATGATAACAGAATTTTTTGTAAAATATCTCTTTACATAATTAAAAAAAAATACTAGTTAATAATGTTATCAAGTATAATGAATACAAAATATAATAAAAGTGATTGATTATACGAAGCGGTTAGTAAGTAAGAAAATGTCTGGAACCTTTGGTGCTCCACATTTGACCTCTGGCCGGCGACCCGGGGTCGGGGTCACCGGGAGCAAATGTTAATCATTTCAATCACTCCACTCTCTCACTCACTGACCGCAACGAACGCTCATTTTAAATTGTAATTCAATCATCTATAATTCATTTTGTGCTTCCTCTATCACTGCACCAAATCATTCTCGTATTCTAACTCATTCAAACAAAATAAAGGAGTCGGCCAAGTCAAGTGCATTAAATTAACGTTTGATTTCACCCAATTTATTTTTAAAAATTAATCAATATCCGTTAATAGAAGAAAAAATAATAAAATTATTTATCCGACATGTATTTACAAAGTGGCACATTTTACAATTTATTGAATAAGCACGTTTTAAGATTGATCTGACACTGCAAGTGATTTTAAACTGATCTAAACAATTTTCATATTACCCACATATTTAGCAATGAATCAACCCTGATCTCAGTCTATCCCACCAGCATTAGCCCACTGATGTTTGTTACATCAGCATGAGCACTAGGCTCTGATTGGCCTAATGAATGTAAGTGGTACATGCGAGGCAGGGGCCGGTGGTCATAGTAGGCGACAGTAATTGCCAGTCGGCATGACGACGCTCAAGCTTATTCCATGCTGGTACTTATATTCACATATAACTATTTCTTTCCCCTCGTTAGAATTATGTGAGAATTAAATTTGTAGGATGTAGGCGGATAGGGGATATCTCTGACAATGAAGGCTATGAGTGTTATTTGAAAATGACATTGTTGTTTTTGCACATACATAATGACTAATTGGTACATGAGGATTTAATAGAATTTACTATGGTTTGAGTGTCTGGTCGCGAATCTGGGGATCCGTGTTCGACCCCGACCGACGCCAAAAATTACATCGAATTTTAATGGGACAAAATTGACCCCTGTGGTGCACTCTCCACGGCAGCTATGAGTGCCCGTGAGGTGACATAGATGTGGTTTAAGTATTCCGTCAGATATGAGAATTTTTGCAAGTACACATTTAAATACTAGACAAGGAAATGCCAGAAAATAGGTGGATGACGACGGAACCTGCATTTGATACTGTGAATTATGAAGTGTTGCTATATAATCTTCAGCATCAGTTTGACTTTTCTCCTAATTTTCTTGATTTGTTGCGCTCACATCAAATCGCAAGCAGTTTATTCGGTGGCTTTAAATCTAATCATTTTATTCCTAGATCTGGTGTTCCACAAGGGTTAAATTTAGGGTCACTCTTTTTTGTTTTATTCATAAATAATATTATAATAATAGGAGTCTAAGGTTAAATTATAACTAAAACTAAAACAATTACCCCTTAACCTTAAAATGATAATATAAGCTGAATACGTATTTTGAGAACTAAGTTCTCATCATCAATAGAACAAAACGAAAGTTTAAGCAGAGTAGTTAAGATTACTCAACATGTAAACCATGCCAACAACTCACACACATACACACCCACAGACATCATCGTGAAAATGTTAAAATCGGATTATGGACCTTGAAACGTGGTCATTTATCAAAATCTCGATATGCGATTTTTAGCATGATCCCTATACCTCCCTTACCAAGGGTAGCAGGAGGTAAAAAACATTTTTGATAGACATGTCAAATTTGTAAAGGTGGTAGTAGGTAAAACTCTAGAGATTTCATCAGATCAAATCGGACTAGTTCACTTTTCAAACTTTATAGGCCAGTTCGATAAAAGTTTCGATGTTTCAAGCCAAGTAATCATGTTGCCGAAGGGATTGATTTTGTAGTTAAAAAGTTTCGAAGGACTAAATTTTTCAAATCCCGATAGATACCTATGAGACAACCTAAATCTGTGTCTGACATAGTACGTACAGTAATTTTGTTTTAAAGATGTTCGATCAAGGTCATCTGTATCATGAACGAATTAACAAATTGGCATACATTTATCTCTCTCATTTGCAAAGGCTATAAGCGTGTGCGATAAGGATGGATATAACACGCTTGTCTTTCAAAAATTCATATTATTTCGACTAAGTTAGGACATTCCACTTTAAAACGATGCTCGTTATTGGTAATACTTTCGCTGTAACGTAAGTTTATTTATTAATTCAGATACATTCCATTGATTCATGGCCGCACGAATAACGTTATTTTCTGTAAGTGTCACCGACACTAACATTGTGTCAGTATCTTATTTTTAACATATTTGGTTTTACATTTGCTAATAAACTTATCAGTTGACTTATTTTTTAATTTTGAATGCTTTTATTGTAACATATATTTTTATAATAATAAAATAATATTATCTTATGTACCCTCACAAAAACTAAGCAAACGACACTACTGAATTTGTCAGAATGGGCGAAGCAAAAATCTGAATTCATACAATTCGTAGATAACCTTGATCGGACATCTTTCATAATTTTTACTGTACATATTAAAATTTTAAATAGGTACAGTGTATAAGTACAGCGAAGACTTTTTATGCCATGTTCAAAACATTATAAATGTTAGCGAACATTGGTGGAATGAAAAAGTTTAATTTTTAAGTTATGTTTAATATAATAATATATTTATAAACTCGTCAGTTTCCGAAAATCAAAAGAGCGTGTAAACAATATTTGTTTTAATAATTTTCATTTTATGCTTGAGCGAATATTATGTATATAAAATTTAATTAAAATTGAAATCAAATTCAATTTTAATTTACTCTGTGTTGAGATTCTACGTGCAAAGTGAACAGCGGATATTATTAATAACATGAGAAGAAGAAAGGCTCCATAGCACAGAATATATAGTTCACATGAGTTATGTAGTACACGTAATTAAATTGTCATACAAGTTTCAGCAATTGATGTAAATTTCATTGTAACGTCACTGTCACTAAAAATATGTTATTACTCAATTCTCTTGTGTTAAATTTCACGCTAACAATAATGAGAAGAATTTATGCATTGGATATCATACAGACATGAATAACACTATGAAACTCAGTGTAGCGTAAAGTCAAACTTATTGGTATTTGTGAATATTTAGTAATATTTCGCAGCTTTCAGGAACGTTTACCAGGGCCGGCATAAGGGTATATTCAAATTGTATACAATGACGCCGGAAGAAAGATGGCAACAAATCTAATTTTAAATAGTAAGAGTAATTAGGTGTTAACAATTACTCGAAAGTTCAAACAGCATTTATTTTTACTATACCAACGTTTCGGTACACCCTTGCATTGTCTTCAGGGTCTACAACAATTATACAACAAAAATGTAATACATACAAAATAAGGTGAACGTTATCACACTTACAGTAAGATCTTACAAATTGATACAATTCATACACACATCCATTTGCTCTAAAAAACAACAACCGAATAATACGAAAATAGCCGGAAATATCCTGTGTAAGGATTCTGGCGTCAACATTGAAACGGACTCCTATTGATCGTCTGTACACCAATAATAATGTAGCAAATTGTAGGAATTTAAATATAAGGAAATTAATGAAACTCAGTTTGGCCTAAAATTTGCTTTTTCCTTTTTGACTTTTCCAATACACCAAAATATACGCTGTTAAGTCCTTGAATATCAGTTCTTGCATTTATTATTATGCATACATCTGAGGTAGGATATGTTGTACAGAATCTCATATACACAAGCCCTCGGCTGTAATGAAACTCCCATCGAGGTATGTATACCATTTTATTCACAATCATCCTCTTTTTAAATCAATAATTTTCAATTCTTGATTGCGATGTCTTCTCTAATTAGTCTTCTCATCCAGTTATTTTCTCTTGCTAAAATCTTAGTATTTTTGAAATCAATTTCATGTAATTCTTGAATAGCATGTTTAGCACTACAGCAGATTTATCTCGTTGATCTGGTTGTCGTTCGTGTTCTTTTAATCTTGTTGCTACAGTTTTACAGTTTGACCAATGTATACTTTACCACACTGGCAAAGAATATTATAAATGCCAGAACTATGTAGAGGAACTATATGAAAAATTTATCATTTTAATTCCTGCAGTCCGCAGGAAAGCAGAATATAGAAAGTGCATCAAATTTACGTAAAAAAGTAAAATTATACAACTTCGAATATTCATCAAAATATGAACTAAGTATGACATTTCAGCAGTGTATAATAAGCTATGTTTCTTTCTATATTTTTGTAGAAAAATATTATATAAATAAGATTGTACAAATGTCAAAGTTTCCTTTAGAAGAAAAACACAAAATAAAATAAACAAGTTAGAAAAACAAAATAAACTAACTGTCACGAACAGTTGTTCAATTTTTATCTTTATTTTAAAGGTAACTTTGACATTTGTATACATTTTATTTATTTATTTAATAATACTTTTGTTTTAATCATGAAAAATTCAATAATTTTAAAGAAAAATACAGAATTAATAAAATTATAATTTTAGAGTATTTTACCTTTGAATATATAATACATATAAGAACGGCAACGCATATGGCCTAGGCCTAGCAAGACACTATATCTGTCTCTTTTTATTCACAAAATTATTATAGATAGCTAGTGACTCCTACCACAAAACTGTGAACTACGATAAATCGTGCTGAGAGCATTGCCAAATAGTATTTATTAGAGGTATTCAATAATCAATAATTCAAAAATATTGTTTCATAATAACCAGATAATATATTTTGAATCTTCAATGTACATGTATACTTGTTTTACAGTAGCAAACTTAAAAAACATTTTTAAAATCTTATCTTGTACGTCGGAACTAAGTTGCAACGGAAGCGGCAAGGGTAACATGTCATAATGGCGGGAATAGATATAGAAAATTTAAATGAAAAAATACTTGTTTCTAATAAAAACATCAAAAAATCTGTTGTGGCCAGCACAATATCTTCCGTCAATCCTATGTATAATGTATAAATTCCATACATAATTTTTCTTGCAAAAGATTCTAAATTTCCAGTAAAATTATTCCATAAAAGAACTATTCAAATTGCACTTGACACTGACATCTTATTCTTTAATTTTTCCCATTCGTTAGGGGTCGCTATTTTTGCGTGTCGTTATCATTCAGTTCCTTTTCTCTCAAGTCTACCGCAATACAGCCCTTCCATCTTATCTATGGTCTTCCTCTGTTTCTTCAACATCCTATTACTAAACAATTCATTCTTGTTCCAATATAATTCTTCATTTCTCCTCATGACATTTTCAAACCAATGTAATCATATTTCTTGTATCTTTCTAGAAACTTGTAATACTAGAGTTATTTTCTTACCGTATCTTTCCGTGTTTTCCCCAACATCTACTTCAACATCCTCATCTCTGCCACATTAATTTACTTTTTATTGATACTGACATCTGTCAATTTGAATTAATATATTAATAGTTTCCATGTTTAGTATAGCTGGCTGAATTATAAAATTTAATTTCTTTAAAATTCTTTAACTCTGTATCTATTGAATATGAAGTATAAAATGTAATCAAATCGTATAGAGAATAATATATTCTTTAAGTTATAATAACGTTAAATGTCAATAAATCAAATTTAACTGTTAAGTCTTCAAATGAGGGTACTTCCGGTTCACCAATTATAACCAAAATCTAATAACTTGTTCTTCTGGATGTAAACTTGAGGAATACGAAAAATTTACAATTTTTGGAATCGTAGTATCGAAGTTATGGGATCCGGAACTTTTGTCACACACACACACAAACACACATACATACAGACATCATTGTAAAAATGGTAAAATCGTATTATAAGGGACCCTAAAACATGCTTATACACTAAAAACTCATCATTGAATATTTTGACCAAAGACAATACCTTCCTTACCTAAAGGTGACGGAAGGTAAAAAGGCGAAACTACTCCATTGTATTTGTTTCTCATTTTATGAAAAAAAATCCCTACTATTTATGCCTTGAACACCGCTTCTCCGTAATGTAAGTTGCATGTACGCAGGCGTAAAAACCACTAGAGTATTACCGAGATTACCTTGAAATCTAAAAGACTTTAATTAATGGAAACCGTATATAATGCAAGTGTGACTAACTATGCATATATGTCCTCCTGCAAATCTTCATCTTATTTATGTGTATTCATACAACAGAACGTAAAACGTAATATAGGCAAGGATGTTTGCAGTAGTGAAGGTCAAGACGCTCCTTCTATTTTTTATTACACACGATTTAAAATAAATAACTATAATATAAATTACCTGTTAATTATGTAGTAATAATAAAATTAGACATAATATGTTTATCCACCTACTATAAATTATTTAGTACTTAAGTCAGAAGGCAATAACTATTAATTACAATAAACTGAAGTTTTCGTCAATGGTGTGTGCAACAACGAATTGAATTAATAGGTACTTTATTATATAACCTTTAAAATACTGCGTATAAAACTCTATAACTCGGAAGTACATTCAGATATCGATTCTAAATTTTTATACCTTGCAGACAAAAGATTGAGAAGTATTCCTACCAAATTTCAAACATTTATATAGAAAAACAAATGAAAGCGTACCTCAGAGATAAAGAATCTTTTCTAACATTTTCCTCAAAATTGAGACAATGCCTTTTTATTATGCACCAGAAACTTAAATTATATAATATTAAAGGATCATATATACTACCCAAACTCATTATACTTCGGCCGATTTACACTTTCAATAAATTATAAAACCTACACAAATGGTTAGAAATTTCTACAAAATTCTTAGACTTAAAACTTAAAAAAAAAATGCGTACATAAAACCTAGCTAGCAAGATATATGGAAAAATACGATAACTCCAAAACTACAATTCTAATAATTATAATTCTATTATATTCCTTTTCTTTACATATGAAATGAAGAGCTGATCAGATTTTGGTTATAATTGACCAACCAGAAGTACCCTCATTTCAATATTTTAAAACATTTTCTTGAAAAAACGTTGTTACATATCATCAAAAACGTAAGAGAAAATGATCCATAATTAACCTGCCAAGCCATGATATCAGGCAAGCTGTGAAAACAGTTGATATAATATTAAGTAATACTTAATTGTATAAATAATAAGTTATTTTTGTAAGATTATATATTTTGTTGCAAACAAATGATCAATTTGTTATCACAGTCTACTTGATATATGGATTACCAGGTTAATTATTAAATTGTTTAAAGAATTTTGAAAGAGTTGACAGTCATTAGGGGAGGTTATTTTCAAAGATTTTTTAAGTCATCGGCGAATAGTAAATAATATACATTGTGCAAAAAAAAAAACAGGGATCCCAAATGAGAGCCCTGAGGCACGCCAGATAAAACTTCTTAATAATAAGAAAATCTTATTCATCACAATCAAAATGATTTATTTGAGTGTCTCCTAAATAGAACATAATAACTCCTGTAACTGTACTAACTGTAGTAAGATACAGATAATAAGATAAACAACTATAGATCCCAGTTAGTAATTATCATGACGCTACATAACCAGGCAGACAGTAGACAGTAATTGCTCGGCGACATAATGGCATATTGAACACAAACAGCGAACTCACGTTCAGTTCAGGTTCAGGTGTAGTGCCACTAGTACCAGTGTAAATTACATCCATTCTGATACTGCGACAACACAGTGTCTCCTCCAAGCAGCAAACGCTTCAGCTATCAAGAGTAAACAATAGGTAATGCAATCACGAGGCTTGTTTGTTTCCTAATATTTGTTTACCTTTCTTACTACCAATCGTAAGCGTGTACTTCCTGCAAACAAATAAATATTGCTCAAGAAATTAATAAATATGAACAAACATTACGATCTAATTAATTTCTAATCACACTTTTTCCATTCCTCAGATGGAGGATCGTACTACGATACCTCGCAATCAAGGCATAAAATGTTTATCTTGTTGAAATAATTAGTTCACCTGAAACCGTTCCCTGTAAAACATTAATTTGTAGATTATGTTTTAATTCATACTTCACCATGTGTGATAACCGTGTATGTATGTAGGTACGTAGCAGAAAAAGGTTGCGAAAAATGAAAAAGAAATGCGAAGCAATAAAAAGGAACATTTTTCAGGAAACGGTTTCAGGCGAACCATTAATTATTTCAGCAAAAACAATTTATACCTTGGTTACGAGGTATCTTATTATGATCCTTCATCTGAGAAATGGATAAAGTGTGATTGGTGTTCATCCTGCTAGCATGAAGCTTGCACAGGCTACGAAAAAATAGGTTGATGAAAATGTGACAATAATTGTGCATAACTCTTATCTTACTCTAATAGGCCGAATAATTATTATTTTTTTATCCTCGCTAAGAGAGGTATTGGATTCATGCTAAAAATCGCATATCCAGATTTTAATGATTAAGCACGTTTTAAGGTCCCTACAATACAATTTTAATATTTTTACGATGATATGTTTGTGTGTGTGTGTGTGTGTGTATGTGTGTGGGGCTCGTTGGAAGGACAATTTCTCAAAAACTATAATACTTAATATCTATTTAACTACGTATTTCTCAATCGGACATTACTGGGAAGAGCTGAAAAGGTTTTGGTAATAATTGGACAAACCGGAAGTAACAGATTCTTAAAAAAATTCTTCTAAATATTATTTTTTTAAATTTCTTGTTCTTGCTTATATTAAAGAAAAGTATATTGTCTATCTATTCTAAATTTAGTGACTTTTCATTTCCATTGCGGTTTATTATTTATTAAATTAACTACGTAAATTTAGAAAATCTTAAAATTATTAATGAAAAATTCTGACATTTGACATCTATGTACATAATTACTAGCTATCATTCTGACACGGGTCCCCATATCTGTTTGTCAAGACCAACAAAGTCACATGACTGTTGGCGCCCTATTGTATTTAAAATTTCTTGTATACCTACACTCTACACCAAATTTTTTTCTTACATCTATTCTTTTTATTTGGATTTTTTAATTTTAATATTTTGCCCTACTCATCGAAATGTTTCCAACTCATTGTCGGGATTGACAGTATATTTGAAGGGTGTATGTAATAATACACCTATAATATTAAATATTTAACTATTAATACAATAAGAAATAATATAATGTATGTACTTCCCAGAAAAAATCTTATTATTACAATAGATTATTATATAACTTATATTTCTTGATCTCTAAATCTATGAAATATATAATAATATATTTATATGTATCAGATACAGAATTTACTCTTCTTTAATAAGCAAGAACAAAAATTTTCAAAAAATAATATTTAGAAGATTTTTTTTAAGAATCTGCTACTTCCGGTTGTCCATTTATTACCAAAACCTTTTCAGCTCTTCCCAGTAATGTCCGATTGAGAAATACGTTAAACAGATATTAAGTATTACACACACACACATACACATACACACATATATACACTCACACACAAACATCATCGTAAAAATGTTAAAATCGGAATGTAGGGACCATAAACGTGTTTAACCATTAAAATCTAGATATGCGAATTTTAGCAGGAATCCAATACCTCTCTTAGCGAGGTAAGAAACAACCAATCGAAACTATTTTTCTGAATTTATTTAATAAAAACATCCTTGATTTTCCAATAAATATTACAAAATAATTAATCAAAAGTTTGTTTTACTTAGTGAACAAAATAGTTCATTAACTATTATGGTATATGCACTCTGAAAGCTTTTATAGTATAATTAAATGAACATTGTCTTTTATTATAATATAGAACAAAGATGAATACATGTTGTGTGTAATGAATATGCGACACTTTATGCAATAATTATTATTTATGAAGTTGTTTACACAGGAATCAGTTTACATTAAATGGAATGTATAACTAAATGAAAATAATGTCTATTTATACTCTCACTACCTTTTCGGTAGAAGTTTTGATGATGCAAAAGATATGGGGTAGATGTCAGAATTGAAACCATTTACTGTAAAATATTCTAAATGCCTTGCTGAAGTCAGTGTACACAGCATCCACGTGTGTATTGTAGTCCATGCTTAAAAGTATATAATTTGTGAATTCAACGAGATTGGAGTCGACAGATCGTCCACTATTATTATTAAGTATAAAATTATAAAATTCTAAGTGTTGCTACTGTATAATTCTCTATATTGTGGTCAGGTGCGTGAACTTGGCACATAAACTGTGGGTGCAAATTCTGAAATTTTGCAAATATTTTGCACCTAATTTGCACCTATTTGCACCCTAAAAAATGTTTAACTACCTTTATTAGTTCAAAAGTTATAAACAATTAAACTTTTTTGTGCCAACTTCACGCCAGCACAAAAAAATATTCGGAATCATACTTTTATTTACCAATAATTTGCACCCAATTTGCACCCATTTGCACCATCAACGTTTTTTTGTTATCTTTTTAAATAATAAAGTTATTAACAATTACTTTTTTAATTGCCAGCACAGAAAGTGTTCACATTTGATAATTTTTTACGGGAATAATTTGCACCCAGTACAGCAAAATTTGCACCCTAAAAATTATTTCCCTATCTTTATTATTTCTAAAGTTATAGACAATTACATTATTTTTGTGATAACTTCACACGAACGTACATCAAAGTCATTAATTATGAATTGTTATAAGGGTGCAAATTATAAAAGTTATTTATTATTATTAACTAGGTTAGGGTACAATTTGCACCCTAAAAATAATGTCATTTTAACATGTATTTATTTAAATAATAGCGTGCAAATGTAGGAGTATGAATTACATCGGTATATATATTGCAACAGTGTCATTTATTATGGATTGTTATGAGGGTGCAAATTACGAAATTTATTTATTATTATTAAATAGGGTAGGGTACAATTTGCACCCTGAAAATAATGTCATTTTAACATGTATTTATTTAAATAATAGCGTTCAAATGTAGAAGTATGAATTACATCGGTATATATATTGCAACAATGTCATTTATTATGGATTGTTATGAGGGTGCAAATTACGAAATTTATTTATTACTATTAACTAGGATAGGGTACAATTTGCACCCTAAAAATAATGTCATTTTAACATGTATTTATTTAAATAATAGCGTTCAAATGTAGGAGTATGAATTACATCGGTATATATATTGCAACAATGTCATTTATTATGGATTGTTATGAGGGTGCAAATTACGAAATTTATTTATTACTATTAACTAGGATAGGGTATAATTTGCACCCTAAAAATAATGTCATTTTAACATGTATTTATTTAAATAATAGTGTTCAAATGTAGGAATATGAATTACAACGGTATATATATTGCAACAATGTCATTTATTATGGATTGTTATGAGGGTGCAAATTACGAAATTTATTTATTATTATTAACTAGGATAGGGTACAATTTGCACCCTAAAAATAATGTCATTTTAACATGTATTTATTTAAATAATAGTGTTCAAATGTAGGAATATGAATTACAACGGTATATATATTGCAACAATGTCATTTATTATGGATTGTTATGAGGGTGCAAATTACGAAATTTATTTATTACTATTAACTAGGATAGGGTACAATTTGCACCCTAAAAATAATGTCATTTTAACATGTATTTATTTAAATAATAGCGTTCAAATGTAGAAGTATGAATTACATCGGTATATATATTGCAACAATCTCATTTATTATGGATTGTTATGAGGGTGCAAATTACGAAATTTATTTATTACTATTAACTAGGATAGGGTACAATTTGCACCCTAAAAATAATGTCATTTTAACATGTATTTATTTAAATAATAGCGTTCAAATGTAGGAGTATGAATTACATCGGTATATATATTGCAACAATGTCATTTATTATGGATTGTTATGAGGGTGCAAATTACGAAATTTATTTATTACTATTAACTAGGATAGGGTATAATTTGCACCCTAAAAATAATGTCATTTTAACATGTATTTATTTAAATAATAGTGTTCAAATGTAGGAATATGAATTACAACGGTATATATATTGCAACAATGTCATTTATTATGGATTGTTATGAGGGTGCAAATTACGAAATTTATTTATTATTATTAACTAGGATAGGGTACAATTTGCACCCTAAAAATAATGTCATTTTAACATGTATTTATTTAAATAATAGTGTTCAAATGTAGGAATATGAATTACAACGGTATATATATTGCAACAATGTCATTTATTATGGATTGTTATGAGGGTGCAAATTACGAAATTTATTTATTACTATTAACTAGGATAGGGTACAATTTGCACCCTAAAAATAATGTCATTTTAACATGTATTTATTTAAATAATAGCGTTCAAATGTAGAAGTATGAATTACATCGGTATATATATTGCAACAATCTCATTTATTATGGATTGTTATGAGGGTGCAAATTACGAAATTTATTTATTACTATTAACTAGGATAGGGTATAATTTGCACCCTAAAAATAATGTCATTTTAACATGTATTTATTTAAATAATAGTGTTCAAATGTAGGAATATGAATTACAACGGTATATATATTGCAACAATGTCATTTATTATGGATTGTTATGAGGGTGCAAATTACGAAATTTATTTATTATTATTAACTAGGATAAGATAAAATTTGCACCCTAAAAATAATGTCATTTTAACATGTATTTATTTAAATAATAGTGTTCAAATATAGGAATATGAATTACATCGGTATATATTGCATCAATGTCATTTATTATGGATTGTTATGAGGGTGCAAAATACGATATTTATTTATTATTATTAACTAGGGTAGGGTACAATTTGCACTATAAAAATAATGTCATTTCAACATGTATTTATTTAAATTATTAATAGGGTTGAAGGTCAAACACATTTTTTATATTAAATTAAATCTTTTTAATTGAACAAATGTCTAATGATAACAATAATAGTGAAATAAATATGTTTCTCTATACCTACCAAATTATAAATACTTAACGCTTTTGTAATTGTGTGTAAAGGTATGTTTTATTAGGTAAAAAATAAACAAAAACAAAATAAATAAATTTCAAATTCCATTTACAAAAACATTATACATATGTTAATTACAAAGTGTATATTAATAAATGAGTTGTTACACTACAGTCTTTTTTAACATTTTTATATTGATCACACTGGTCATCATACAACTCCCACATCGAATCTAGACAATAAACATAGTTCTAATATTTAAAGCTCATTTATTGCTCATGTTTAAAATGTATTGCTCTTGCCGATTCGGAGAAAATTGATGTGAGCTAGATTAAAGACAAGCTGCTCACAACCAAATACTAAAAAAAAACCTGTCGCAAGACAGAATACGATCTGTTATAATTTATTGCTCTAATTAAAAATTTATTGCTTGCAAATAATGAAGGTTTTCGTTACATAAATTGCATACAAGACGTCTTAGCCTACTAAATGAATATCTGACTTCAAAAACTGCTTGTCTACGGAATTTATACTTTATCTCCAGGTCATTATTACTTTTCAATAATATTTACGCGTGTGAGGTGGAGCAATAAATTATTTAAGGGGCGCATTTAGCTAAAACTCCAATTTTACAGGATTACCTCGCAACAAAATCTATCTGTCGCTATAGAGCATTTTAAAAATGTTTGCCTACGGAAATTATACTTTCTCGCGGGTCACATATTAGTTTTCAACAATATACACGTCTGTGAGCTGGAGCAATAAATTATTGTAACCGCGATTTAGCTTAAACTCGACTCTTACAGAAATATTTCGCAACAAAAACTATCTGTCGTTATAGAGCACTTCAAAAACTGTTTTTCTACGAAAATTATACTTTCTCGCGGGTCACAAATTAATTTTTAACAATATACACGCTTGTGAGCTGGAGCAATAAATTATTTTTACCGTGTATTTAGCTTAAACTCGACTTTTACATAAATATTTCCCAACTAAAACTATCTGTCGCTATAGGGCACTTCAAAAATGTTTTTCTACAGAAATTATACTTTCTCGAAGGTCACAAATTAGTTATCAATAATATACACGTGTTTGAACTCGAGCAATAAATTATTTTTACCCCGAATTTAGCTTAAACTTGACTTTTACACAAATATTTCGCAACGAAAATTATCTGTCGCCATAGGGCTCTCCAAAAATGTTTTTCTATAGAAATCATACTTTCTCGCAGATCTCAAATTAGTTTTCGACAATATACAAGTGTGTGAGCTGGAGCAATAAATTAGTTTAGCGCAGCATTTAGCTTAAACTCGACGTTTACACAAATATTTCGCAACAAATACTATCTGTCGCTATAGGGCACTTCAAAAATGTTTTTCTACGGAAATTATACTTTCTTGCAGGTCACAAATTAGTTATCAACAATATACATGCATGTGAGCTGGAGCAACAAATTATTTTAGCCGCGCATTTAGCTAAAACTGTAAAAATCTAGTTTAAGCTAAATGCGCGGCTAAAATAATTTATTGCTCCAGCTCACACACTTGTATATTATTGAAAACTAATTCGTAACCTGCGATAAAGTATAATTTCTGTAGAAAAACATTTTTGAAGTGCCTTATAGCGACAGATAGTTTTTGTTGCGAGATAATCTAAAATTGGAGTTTTAGCTAAATGCGCCCCTTAAATAATTTATTGCTCCAGCTCACACACGTTAATATTGTTGATAATTAAATTTGTGACCTGCGTAAAAGTATAATTTCTATAGAAAAACATTTTTGGAGTGCCCTATAGCGACAGATAGTTTTTGTTGCGAAATATTTGTGTAAAATTCGAGTTTAAGCTAAATGCGCGGCTAAAATAATTTATTACTCCAGCTCACACACGTGTATATTGTTGATAACTAATTTGTGACCTGCGAGAAGGTATAATTTCCGTAGAAAAACATTTTTGAAGTGTCCTATAGCGACAGATAGATTTTGTTGCGAAATATTTGTGTAAAACTTGAGTTTAAGCTAAATTCGCAGCTAAAATAATTTATTGCTCCAGTTCACACGCGTGTATATCGTTAAAAATTAATTTGTGACCCGCGAGAAAGTATAATTTCCGTAGAAAAACAGTTTTTGAAGTGCCCTATAGCAACAGATAGTTTTTGTTGGGAGATAATCCTGTAAAATTGGAGTTTTAGTTAAATGCGCCCCTTAAATAATTTATTGCTCCAGCTCACACGCGTAAATATTATTGAAAAGTAATAATGACCTGGAGATAAAGTATAATTTCCGTAGAAAATCAGTTTTTGAAGTCAGATATTCATTTAGTAGGCTAAAACGTCTTGCATGCGATTTGTGTAACGAAAACCTTGATTATTTGCAAGTAATAAATTTTTAATTAGAGCAATAAATTATAACAGATCGTATTCTGTCTTGCGACAGGTTTTTTTTTAATTTTTGGTTGTGAGCAGCTTGTCTTTAATCTAGCTCACATCAATTTTCTCCGAATCGGCAAGAGCAATACATTTTAAACATGAGCAATAAATTAGCAATAAATGAGCTTTAAATATTAGAACTATGTTTATTGTCTAGATTCGATGTGGGAGTTGTATGATGACCAGTGTGATCAATATAAAAATGTTAAAAAAGACTGTAGTGTAACAGCTCATTTATTAATATACACTTTGTAATTAACATATGTATAATGTTTTTGTAAATGGAATTTGAAATTTAATAAATATTCTATTTATTTTGTTTTTGTTTATTTTTTACCTAATAAAACATACCTTTACACACAATTACAAAAGCGTTAAGTATTTATAATTTGGTAGGTATAGAGAAACATATTTATTTCACTATTATTGTTATCATTAGACATTTATTCAATTAAAAAGATTTAATTTAATATAAAAAATGTGTTTGACCTTCAACCCTATTAATAATTTAAATAAATACATGTTGAAATGACATTATTTTTATAGTGCAAATTGTACCCTACTCTAGTTAATAATAATAAATAAATATCGTATTTTGCACCCTCATAACAATCCATAATAAATGACATTGATGCAATATATACCGATGTAATTCATACTCCTACATTTGAACGCTATTATTTAAATAAATACATGTTAAAATGACATTATTTTTAGGGTGCAAATTGTACCCTATCCTAGTTAATAGTAATAAATAAATTTCGTAATTTGCACCCTCATAACAATCCATAATAAATGACATTGTTGCAATATATATACCGATGTAATTCATACTTCTACATTTGAACGCTATTATTTAAATAAATACATGTTAAAATGACATTATTTTCAGGGTGCAAATTGTACCCTACCCTATTTAATAATAATAAATAAATTTCGTAATTTGCACCCTCATAACAATCCATAATAAATGACACTGTTGCAATATATATACCGATGTAATTCATACTCCTACATTTGCACGCTATTATTTAAATAAATACATGTTAAAATGACATTATTTTTAGGGTGCAAATTGTACCCTAACCTAGTTAATAATAATAAATAACTTTTATAATTTGCACCCTTATAACAATTCATAATTAATGACTTTGATGTACGTTCGTGTGAAGTTATCACAAAAATAATGTAATTGTCTATAACTTTAGAAATAATAAAGATAGGGAAATAATTTTTAGGGTGCAAATTTTGCTGTACTGGGTGCAAATTATTCCCGTAAAAAATTATCAAATGTGAACACTTTCTGTGCTGGCAATTAAAAAAGTAATTGTTAATAACTTTATTATTTAAAAAGATAACAAAAAAATGTTGATGGTGCAAATGGGTGCAAATTGGGTGCAAATTATTGGTAAATAAAAGTTTGATTCCGAATATTTTTTTGTGCTGGCGTGAAGTTGGCACAAAAAAGTTTAATTGTTTATAACTTTTGAACTAATAAAGGTAGTTAAACATTTTTTAGGGTGCAAATAGGTGCAAATTAGGTGCAAAATATTTGCAAAATTTCAGAATTTGCACCCACAGTTTATGTGCCAAGTTCACGCACCTATTGTGGTCCTGCTATAAGTACTACAAATTAATATGGCAAGATAAATTAACATTTTATCCTCGCACGAATCTAAAGAGATATAGATAAAAACTAAATAACATTAGTAGAGCAACGTACATATGTGACCCGAGTAGTGACACATAAATAATCTGCTATCGCAGGTGCATGTGCAGTATTTATGTGTCATAATTCACCTCGAGCAACCACCAGGACGCAACCTGCCTCGTAAACCAACAACCCTACTATATACACACTCTCTAATGTTGTATTACTTAGCAAGAATAACATACAACGATCTACGACGATATGTGATATTCCTCATGCACTACCAACACTTGTAAGCACAGATTTTGCAGGATATTAGACATCTATGTACATAATTACTATCTATCATTCTAACACGGGTCCCCATACCTGCTTGTCAAGGCCAACAAAGCCACATGACTGCCCGCGCCCTATTGTATTTAACATTTCTTGTATACCTACACTCTATGAAGAAATTTTGTCCTACTTTGGTTTATTATTAATTACATTAACTACGTAAATTTAGAAAATCTTGAAATTATTAATGAAAAATTCTGACATTTGACATCTATGTACATAATTACTAATTGTCATTCTGACTACTTATGTAACCAAAAACGGAAGTGGCGAGAGGTATTATGCTGGCCACAACAGATTTTTACCTTCCGTCACCTTTAGGTAAGGAAGGTATTGTCTTTGGTCAAAAAATTCAATGATGAGTTTTTACTGAATAAGCACGTTTTAGGGTCCATATAATATGATTTTACCATTTTTACAATGATGTCTGTATGTATGTATGTGTGTGTGACAAAAGTTCCGGATTCCATAACTTCAATACCACGATTCCAAAAATTATAATTTTTTCGTATTCCTCAAGTTTACATCCAGAAGAACAACTGATTAGACTTTGGTTATAATTGGTCAACCGGAAGTAGTCTCATTTGAAGATTTAACAGTTAAATTTGATTTATTGACATTTAACGTTATTATAACTTAAAGAATATATTATTGTCTATACGATTTGATTACAAATTACACTTCATATTCAATAGATACAGAGTTAAAGAATTTTAAAGAAATTAAATTTTATAATTCAGCCAGCTATGCCAAACTTGGGAACTAGTAATATATTCATATAATTCAAATTGACAGATGTCAGTATCAATAAAAAGTATATAAATGTGGCAGATA
Organism: Harpalus rufipes; assembly: GCA_951394225.1. Classification (NCBI taxonomy): domain Eukaryota; kingdom Metazoa; phylum Arthropoda; class Insecta; order Coleoptera; family Carabidae; genus Harpalus; species Harpalus rufipes. The sequence goes on from OX596279.1 coordinate 57,834,672, forward strand.
TGAGGATGTTGAAGTAGATATTGGGGAATACACGGAAAGATACGGTAAGAAAATAACTCTAGTGTTACAAGTTTTTAGAAAGATACAAGAAAGACGATTACATTGGTTTGAACATGTCATGAGGAGAAATGAAGAATTATATTGGAACAAGAATGAATAGTTTAGTAATAGGACGTTAAAGAAGCAGAGGAAGACCAAAGATAAGATGGAAGGACTGTATTGCGGAAGATTTAAGAGAAAAGGAACTGAATGAGAACGACATTCAAAAATAGCGACCCCTAACGAAAGGGAAAAGCTAAAGAAGAAGAAGATGCCAGTGTCAAGTGCAATTTGAATAGTTTTTTTATGAAATAATTTTACTGGAAATTTAGAATCTTTTGTAAGAAAAATTATGGAATTTATACATTATACTCGAGAATGACGGAAGATATTGTGCTGGCCACAACAGATTTATTTTTGCACATTGATCGTAATGTATTTATTTTCATATCCGTCTATTCGTTGCTCCGTGTTTTGTTGTATTTTTTTTTATTTCTGATAATTGACCAAACGCTTACGGCTTATAGTTCTGGTTTTGTCATCTTAAGGTGCACCTACAACTGCTATAAAGGTCTCCCAAATTCCCTCTCTTAAGCGTTTTCTGCAATAAAAATATCCCTTTATAATTGAAATTTTTATGGAGCGGGTTGGAGCATTCAGTCTTAATATGTTTGTTTTTTTATTTGCCAAATAATGAGCAAAAGCAGTTTCGCACAAAAACAAACCAAATGAACAATTTTATAGCACATTTTATTGTCTGGCATATGTAAACACATTATGTTAATGACGTTAAACAATTTTATGTGTGGAATAACGATAGTAGAAAAATAATCCCACGGGTGTATGATCCATATACTGAAAGGGCGTCTCTGGTGTAGTATTTCATAGCGAACATTATGTGGCTTCCTCGGAGCTCACAATCACAAGCAGTGCAGTGTCTCAATGTGAATACCGAGTGTATAGTGACAGTGTCGTGGATCGTCGTTCAACAAACACAGCCAACTAATTATGTTTGCATTTCAATAAATATCTGTTCGTTTGCAGTATTGTGCTTTGATAAATGTTGAACTAAATATTTCACAAATGCAGGTTAATTGCGCATTTCCATCGCAAACATTTCATACGATTTTTTAAAAGGATTTATTTAATTTAAAAATGGATTTTTATTTTATTTGCAATAGTGATTAATTTTTAATCCAAAACTTTTTTTTGTAAATTACATACAAACATGAATTCACATTAAATTAATATATATATATATATATATATATATATATATATATATATATATATATATATATATATATATATGTAAATACAGAAACTGTAAGTACAGTAAAAATTTTGAAAGATGTCCGATCAAGGTCGTCTACGAATTGTATGAATTCAGATTTTTGCTCCGCCCATCATGACAAATTCAGTAGTGTCGTTTGCTTAGTTTTTATGAGGCCATGTAAGATACTACTGTTATTTTATTATTATACAAATATATATTACAGTAAAAGCATTCAAAATTCAAAAATATGTCAACTGGTAAGTTTATAAGCAAATGTAAAACCAAATATGTTAAAAATAAGATAATGACACAATGTCAGTGTCAGCGACTCTGGCAGAAAATAACATAATTCGTACGGCTATAAATCAAGGTAATGTATCTGAATTAATAAATAAACTTACGTTACAGCGAAAGTATTATCAACAACGAGCACCGTTTTAAAGTGATGTCCTACCTGAGTCGAAACAATATGAATTTTTGAAAGACAAGCGTGTTATATCCATCCTTATCGCACACTCTTATAGCCTTTGCAAAAGAAAGAGATAAATGTATGCCTATTTGTTAATTCGTTCGTGATACAGATGCCCTTGATCGTACATCTTTTAAAAATTTTACTGTACGTAATATTAGAAAACTACACTATGTATCTCCGAGTTGATCCCCACGGCATTAATATCTAATGCAAGAATTGCTAAACTTTTATCTAGCATCTTTGTCGTATATACATGACATATATGGGACTTTTATTCGCTATCTCATTATCGTTGGTGTTTCGGAGGGGTATACGCTATCTCCGTCCATCCGACGGCAAAAAATTAAATAGAAATTGTATTATAACCGCGGTAGCAAATATAATTTTCAAATATTTGAATTATGTGATAAAGATGATTATTTTATTTTGGCGTCGATAATTTATGTTTCGTTGTGTGTTGGTAGTTTTCTTAATTCTTGGTATTATATTGTGCATTTTTCTATTGCATAGACGGTGTTTCTAAGATTGCCGATAATTATTGCAACATATTGCTTTTGGACAATATAAAGATCCATTATACTTATATCGTATTTATTCAATTCGTTTAGCATTGCTAAATAAATATTTATACTTCGAATTTTGTTGAATATTAAAACTGACACAATATAGGTTATATTTATTACACTGAGAACTAGAATTGGAACGAACAGAAACATATTGTTAACAACTTTCAAGAAATCTTATCCAATTCATAGGTGCACCTCTTACAACAATATTGTCTAATTTGTCAAATAAACATTTTCGATCGATACAGTCGAATGCTTTGCTAATATCATAGAAAACACCGATTGCATATTCTCCAGCTTCTAAATGCAAAATATTTTTTTAAAAAAAAACGTGTTTGGCTTTTACTATAGAGGAATTTCTTCTGAAACGAAACTGATTTTTATGAATAGCATTTTCTTTCTTATAGAGAGGCGTAATTATTGGATTTTAATATTTCTGGAAAATTACCTATTTCAAAAGAAAGATTTATACAATACAATGCGTTAACAGTTTGATAATTGCAGAAGCTTTCTTCACGAAAAAACTAGATAAATCATCTGGCCCAGCTGATATTTTATTTTGATTTTATTTTGAATTAAAAAAGCTATAACAATTAATTCATTTGACACATTTTTGAAATACAAAGTTATCTGTAAAAATGTCTAGCTGGTCACAAAGAATGACCAAACAACAAAAGCATTTTTGGTACGCAACCATAAACGAATTAAGGAACAAAATAGATGTTTAGTTCAACAATTTTTACATACTATATCATAACTGTAAATAAAACTTACTATCATTCCGGAATGTTAGCAAACATACTCATTTACAATACCTGAACCGATAACAACAAAACAGTTACACTTTTTTTGTAAAGTTTAGCATATTTATCATACATTATCAGTATTCTACAGCGAGAGTAGATATTTTGCATAGGTTAGTACAGGCCATTCTTCTTGTGTAGATAATACAATAGAGTGTGTAATTATTTATTCCAAAGGTGTTCTCCCTCGAACTAAGGTTATCAATTTCATAAAAACGTAGCTGGCATTTTCCCTATTGTCACGTGGGCATACATTTACACGATGCAAACAGGTAGACAGGCACACAGTAACGGATTTATATTGAAATCATGGATATGGCTTCAGGGTTGCTAACAATATAGAGTTGAACAGTTCTGTACAACTGTCTTAGAAATTATTTTAGTTTTAGTTTGGCCAGTATCCGCGATATATACCCTGTTGCATAAAATCGTAAAGCTATCAACAATTGGCATATATCGAAGATACAGCGTGATTCGTGATTCAGAAAAACAAATATAGATAAATGTTTATTTCTCAAATTATGCTTTCTTTAAATTTACCTAGTAGATAAGAACAATATTTGGTCTTCAATGTTATCTAACAAATAAAGAACTGTATTCTTTGACAATCGAAACCTCAAAAATTCTGAATCATTTCTCGTACTGTATACAGTTTTCAAAAATCAATATTATCAAAAATGAAATCCAATACTTCATCATCACTGTTGTACTGATTTATTATAATAATTATTAATATTAACAAACAGCTTGTATCATCAAAACAATACAAACGTTTCATACCATATGTTCTATTTCTCTTCACATCGTGTTTCCATTTGTGTACAGTAGGTATGATATTCTTTGGATAAAACTGTTAACTGGTAGTTTGACTGACTGTTAGTTATCTTGCCGTTAACGAAAATTTATCTTACTGGTAACTTTTAACCATAAGTGGAACAACGAAAACTGAAGTTATCAATAGAATAATTTTTAACGGAATGTTTAACTATAGATGGAACAACCGGCCCTTAATGGGATAAATTATAATTATTGATTTGTAATATATAACGCATATTTATTTTAGTTTATGAGTATAAACTAGAATAATAATTATCTGTTCTCAATGATGAAGCTAATTTTTTATTACGTCAACATAATGAAAAAATAAAATTTATGGTTATTAATTAAAACTGTAAAATTAATTAACGTGCCATATATTCAAAACGTTGCGTTTTAATAATAAAATTTAATGATAGTGAAATGATTAATTAATTTAGTGATTTTTCATAAACAATATATACGTACATACATTAATGATCATTATTCATATTAGTATTTTTATAAGGTTTATGTATTATGTTGATAATCTAAGCACATGCAGAAATGTCAATAATGTGATGACAAATGACAACTTAATTGGCTTTTGTTTTTTGCATAAAGTTTTCAGAAATATGTCGTGTTTGGTATCAAATGATGTTTTCTCAAGGACTGCTATGCAGAATTGTCAAAATTTTGACAGATCGGTCGATCGGCTATTGTTTTTTGCATAAAGTTATCAGACCCATGTTGTATTTGGTATTAACTGAAATGTTTTCTCAAGGGCTGCTATGCAGCTCGATTGGCTATTGTTTTTGCATAAAGTTGTTAGAAATATGTCATTTGGTATCAAATGAAATGTTTTCTGAAGGGCCGGCAGGCAGAAACGAAAAAAATTGACAACTTGATCGGCTTTTGTCTGAAATTTGAAATAATGAGATTAATGTTAGGATTATTACTTCGCGTTTAAAGTATGCCTACACGGATTGCATGTACATGTAGACTATCATCAAGCACTATCGGCGAAACTCTGGGAGAAGTTCGGCGCGAAGCCGCGAGATTTCGAACAGAAAGTTAATACTTAGTATAGGTATTATATATTTTGAACTATGTATGCGCACTGTGCAATAAATGTGACATAATTATTCAATATTCTAAATTAAAGGTGTCTGTAATCAGAAAATTCCACTTTGATCCGCTAAAATATTCTATACTGTCCGCCCCTGTCTCGCCCGGGAGTATCTGTATACCTTTAGGAATACTTAAACAGTACACATCACGCATGTTAACACTTCCAGAGAGGCTTGTGTATCTTCTAAGGCCCTACAGTAGAGTGTAGTGAGAATCGTCCTGTACGGAGTTAGTGCCAAGTGCGATGTTCTTGTGACTTGACCTCAGACTAGACTTGAGTTCTTGAGTTCCTACCGCAAGCTAAACTAAACCACAACCACATCATGCTGAAGTTCTGCTCGCCCTATGGAAAGCGGAGGGAGTATATGGTTAGTGTTTAGTTTAGATAGACGTTTACAAGTGTTTGTTTCCTAATAGGATTGTGTTTGTTTTTGTAAAGAATGTTAATATGTATACAACTTGTCACAATGAGTGGAATTTTGGAAATGAGAACTGTGTTCAGAAATTTTTTATAAACAATCTGCTAATTGTACTTAAGCTCAGGTTTTGTTTAATAAAAATATTGTTTAAATTATTTAAAAATATTTCAGAACTCATAATTCAATTATGGCAGTAGTTCATGCTGCCGAAACGTCGGTTTGTATAACAATAAACAATAAATATTGTTTATTTAAAATATTGTATTCATGCATTTACATAAATTTCAATTTATTGATTTTAATATATAAACTGTTTAAATATGTACATGCATATCCGTACATGTGTCATATTAAAACCATTTATTCATTTATAAAATATCAATAAAACAAAAAGGTAATTTATATTCCTAGCATAAAAGTAAATACATATTTCTCTTCCTATGAATGGAAGGAAAACATAAACAAGAAACACCTCCACTTCTGTTTAAATTCAAATGCGAGTACTTCATTTCAAAAGCGTCTTCAATGATACAAGTGAAGTGTAGGTTTTATTCACGTTCAGAATATAAATTTTGAAAGGGTTTGCTTTTGAAAACGCGTTGATGTAAGACATTATTTTGACTTTCGCTGATGTAATTATAATTTCTGTTCGTTTACATTAATCAAACTCATTTTCAAGTGAATTTGTAGCTTAACAAATAAGACTTTATGAATACTATATTATATTTACTCAAAAATTGAATACAAAAGGATTTTTTAAAAAATATAGGTAATTCATCTTTTATATCTAATTAATTTACTATTCAAAATTAGAATTTATTACTTTGTAGGAAAAGAATAGAAGATGAGAAATTAAGATAATTTATTTCGTTTTATATTCTCCAAGTTATAAAAAAAAGTGTACAAGTAAAAGCAGTTTTTCAATAAAATTATTAAAATATGATTACTTTGAGTTCTGCGAAACTAAGAGACACATACTAAGTTGATATTTTTACCTCTCGCTAAGAGAGGTATTGGATTCATGCTAAAAATCGCATATCCAGATTTTATTGAATAAGCACGTTTTAAGGTCCCCACAATCCGATTTTAACATTTTTACGATGATGTCTGTGTGTGTGTGTGTGTGTGTGGATGTGTGTGTGTGTGTGTATGTGTGTGTGTGGGATGTTGGAAGGACGGTTACTCAAAAACTATAAGACTTAAAATTTGTTTAACAACGTATTTCCCAATCGGACATTCATGGGAAGATCTGAAAAGGTTTTGGTAATAATTGGACAACCGGAAGTAGAAGATTCTTGAAAAAAAATCTTCTAAATATTATTTTTTGAAAATTTTTCGTGGTAATATTAAAGAAAATTAAATTCTCTATCTGATACATTTAAATATTTTATTATATATTCCATAGATTTAGAGATAAAAGAAGTATAATATATAAAATAATCTGTTGTAATAAATTTGACAGCCGAAAGAATGCCATGAAAATTGAAATTGTTTGTAACTGACAGATAAATGTCAGTGTCAGAAATCCGGAGACATTACTAAACACTTTTTCTGGTAAGTACATACATTATATTATTTCTAAATGCATTAATAGTTAAATATTTATAGGTATATTACACATACCCTTCATATATACTGTTATTTCTGACAATGATTTGGAATCATCTCGAGAAAGAAAGGTTGGACAAAATTTCTTCATAGAATGACTTTAAATTTAAAAAATCTAAATATATGGAATAATTTAAAAAATCTAAATATATGGAATACATATAAGTAGAATTTTTGGTGTAGACTGTAAGTATACAAGAAATGTTAAATACATTAGGGCGCGAGCAGTCATGTGACTTTGTTGGCCTTGACAAGCAGATATGGGAGCCCATGTCAGAATTATAGCTAGTAATTATGTACATAGATGTCATATATCATAATTTTTCATTCTAAATTTAATGATTTTCCAATTCCATGTGGTTTATTTTCCTCGACAAGTAAATTCCACACTCCTGATGACAAATTAACTACGTGAATTTAGAAAATCTTGAAATTTTTAATGAAAAGTTCTGACATTTATGTACATAATTAATAATTATCATTCTGAAACGAGCCCCCACGTCTGCTTGTCAAGGCCAACAATGAAACATGACTGTTCGCGACCTATACTTATGTAATCAAAAAAAGACAGTGGCGAGAGGTATTGTGCTGGCCACAACAGATTTTTTTTTCTTTAGGGGAAGGTATTGTCTTTGGTCAAAAAATTCAGTGATGAATTTTTATTGAATAAGCACGTTGTAAGGTCTCTATAATACGATTTTACCATTCTTACGATAATGTCTGTATGTATGTGTGTGTGACGATCTTTTCGGATAGAGCATATCTTCAATACCACGATTCCAAAATTATAATTTTTGAGTATTCCTCAAGTTTACATGCAAAAGAAGAGGTGATTAGATTTTGGTTATAATTGGTCAACCGGAAGTACCCTCATTTGAAGATTTTAACAGCTTTTCTAGAAAAAAAACGCTGTTAAATATTTTTTGACACAATGTTATTATAAATATTCAAGGATATACTATTATTTACACGATTTAATTGCATTTTATGCTTCATATTCAATGGATATAGAGTTAAAGAATTATAAAGGAATTAAATTTCATCACCCAGCTATGCTATAGGAAACAGCTACTATATTAAGAAAATTCTAATTGACAGATGTCAGTGTCAATCAAAAGAAAATGAATGTAGCAGAGAAATGAGAATGTTATTTCTAGAAAGATGCAGTACAGACGATTATATTGGTTTGAACATGTCGTGAGGAGAGATGAAAAATATATTAGAAGAATGAACCTAGATATCTATTTATAAAATGCAGACTAATTATAAACAAATAGTAAACTTCCTCGAACACAGATTTGTATAAATCTCACACGTTCTTATTAGTAATTACAGTATTTTCCATTTAATATCGCGAAAATAAAATTGTACACTACGTGAGGTTATGCAAACTATATCGCTGAAGCCTTGTGCGCAGCAACTAATGTAACTTGTGTGTTATGTGCGTTGCAGGTCAACCCGGGCAGCAAAGCGGCACTGCGTGGTATCCGCGAGGGCGACCTGATCTCTAGCATCAACGGACACCCGACAAGTGGACTCAGCAACGCCGAAGCGCACGCGTTGCTCCGCAGTGCTCAGGATACCCTCACCTTGGGCTTAAACCAGTAAGTACTCCATGGCATTGCCCACTCTAGAGAGAATCATAGTGTTTTTTAAGTACCGTTTAAAAAATGCCTTCTCTAAAATTTGAGTTGCCCAACCTTAAATTTGGACCTGGCTACTGACCTGCAACCATATTCGCCTATCAGCATAGTTCATTCATTCAATAATTCATTAAGTTGAGGGCTTTAAGCGCTAACCTCTTTTGTCACTGCGACCTATAAGATCTGTTGTAACATGGCCCTGTCTTAGTTTTCTGGAAGTTTCCCGATATCATTTGCCGCAAGGTACCTTTTACCAAGATGTCTACTTTACAGCCACAGCTGGGCATTCACATACAATGTGTTCCAAAGTTTCTTCGTCATCTTTGCAGCGTCGACAGATATTGTTTTCAGCTATACCAATATTACATAGATGGTATTTCAAAGGACAATGACAAGTAAAGATACCTGTCATAGTTCTAAGGTCCTTCTTGCTGAGAGCTAATAGCTCTTTGGCGTTTGTTAACGAGGGTGAACTGAATTTATTCGGCTGACTAAAGTCCGGGATGTCTCTTCATTATGAGGCTATGGCTGCTTCTTCCCAGTTTTTGATTTCCTTCTTTATATGTCGTTTCAAGTGTCTACAAGAAGGTTCAGGCCCGTAAATCGGTATTTTAACTCCTCACTACAAAGTAGTGGTTATCTTTGGCTTGTAGGGTGTTCATGCAATTCCACACTAGCTTTGACTCACAAGTGAAGACATTTAGTGCCTTTAAAGCAGCCTGGCTGTCTGCCAATATGTTTATTGTTGCTCCTTTGAGACCTTTATTTAGGTTTATTTGAGCACAGAGATTTATTGCGTGGATCTCTCCTTGAAATATGGTGGGACTGGTGCCTGTGGATTCCTTTATTTGGTAACCAAATACACCCATTCCAGTTTCTTCTGACTTTAGTTTTGAACCATCCGTAAACCAAGACAAGGAGTCCCTTGGGAAGTGTGGCCTTCCTAGTGTCCACTGAAGACGATCACCAATAATTACATTGTACGTCTGGTCATATTAACATAGTTACAAAGAATTTTCATAAAAAAATAACTGGCTCATGAAGGTTGTTTTCCATACTTTATAACTCGAGACATATGCATTTGATCAAAAAATGTCCCGAATCAAAAGTTTGATTGTTCGGAGGACATTAAGACCTTGTTGTCATTTTTGAAATAATATATCTAATCGACCCTCTAAAGTTGGTTTTTGCATTAACACTATCTTAAACCTAAATCGAAATATGGACCGATTTTTTACTTCACAATTTTGGCCAAAATGTACAATTGTGAACCTGAGTTTGAGAAGTTTTTAACTGGAAATTTAAACACTTTTATACCAGAAATATACAAATCAACCCTCTAAAGTTATTTTTTGGAAGAATAAAGACTCTATCTTTAACCGAAATTGGGATATTGAATCATTTTTAACCTCATATTTTTGGCCGAAATTAAACATGAAAACATACAATTTTGAAGGTTCATAACTCCTGAAATGTTTGAAATATCTTCAAATTAACACCAAAATCGTGTTGTACGGGATTAAAATATAAATTGACTCGGTAAAAGTACACCAAATACTCGCGGCTGCGAAACCCGCGGGGTCTCAGCAAGTATTTCAATAAATATAATTTCGTTAATCTTCTATAAGTGTGGGTACGAGTAACTACATATATATTTGTAATACGAGTAGTTTACGAAGTGAATTGAATAGATTTCAACATGATTAGCGCTTCATAGTTCCGTGTCCCATGACGCATTGAACATACTCCCGGAAACGAGGTGTATCGAATTTGTACGGACTTGGAATTAACAGAGCGTGAGACAAATTTAACAAATTGCCGGTACGGTCACAAAGAATGTCCCTACGCTGCTATTGAGTGCCGTATTTCGACATGAACAGAATTCGCATGCGAACTAGGACTATACAAATCTGTCACAATTTACTTTTTGTGACAAACCTAAATTCAATGTTTTAATCTATTATTATTTTACATAAATTATTTACGTAGACCTTTATTAAAATGGACAATAAATGGACTTATTTACGGTGAATCTAATTTTTCATTGACAATGTTTGTCTTGCAGTACCTTAACTCGTAACTCCAGCTCATTTATATCGCTTGTTTTAAAATGACTTCAGGATTATTTTTCACTCGTAAAAAATAGCGACTCCTAACGAATGGGGAAAGCTAAAGAAAGAGATGTTAGTGTCAAGTGCAATTTGCATAGTTTGTGAAATAATTTTACTGGAAATTTAGAATCTTTTGCAAGAAAATTTATGTATGGAATTTATACATAATGCACAGGATTGACGGAAGGTATTGTGCTGGCCACAACAGATTTTTTTAACTAGTGCGAGATAAACGTAGTCATTGATCTTAAACTCAAAGTGACGACAAATGAATGTTCCTTTGCAAATTAAGCCTATTATGTCAGCAGTCGACACATATTTTTTCATCTTTCTTTTCTTGATACTTCAATTGTCAGAAATGCCAAGTGTGAAATATTTCGGCAAGACAAGCACATCAATCTTCTTTCATAACAAATAAGAACTTCCGCGATATAAATGTTATGTTCCTCTACTATACTTTCAAATATGAACATTTTGAAAAATGTAGAGTAATTTATTCTTATACAGCTGGGCTCCAAGTATTCTCTGAATATATTGTATGTATATTTATTACTAGCTTTAACACATATTTTTCTTGTTCCCTATTTTTCTTAATAAATGTTTTATGGGGTTTCATGGCCGCATACCTGAGTGTCTGGTCATCATTATCGAAATCTGTGTACAAGGCAGATTGGCACACCCAGCAATAGTTAATATGCCATGATGATATATTTATATATTATTATTTGTTTCAGAGGTGTAACTGGGTCTCCTAAACGTAGACCGCAGAAATTAGCTCAAGAAAATAAAGACGAAAATTTAAAAAGTAAGTAAAGATATAATTTAATTATTTTTAACTAAATTAAAGTGAATTACTGCTATAAAAATTATACTAAAATTTTATTATGATATTACTTTAAATCAAAGAAATTTTATCAGCGGAATATTCTCTTACCAGTTATAGCAAGAATTTTAAAAGATGTCCGATCAAGGGATGGATATAACTCGCTTGTCTTTCAAAAATTCATATTGCTTCGACTAAGTTAGGACATTCCACTTTAAAACGATATTCGTTGTTGATAATACTTTCGCAGTACCGTAAGTTTATTTATTAATAATGATACATTATCTTGATTCATAGCCGTCCAACTAACGTTATTGTCAGTATCTTATTTTTCACATATTTGGTTTTACATTTGCTAATAAACTTACTAGTTGACTTATTTTTTAATTTTGAATTCCTTTATTGCAACATATATTTTTATAATAATAAAATAACAGTAGTATCTTATATACCCTCATAAAAACTAAGCAAACGACACTACTGAATTTGTTATAATGGGCGGAGCAAAAATCTGAATTCATACAATTCGTAGACAACCTTGATCGGACATCTTTCAAAAATTTTACTGGACTATAAATAGGATTAGCACTATTAGCAGATATTTAGAAACATGAATATTCATTATGTATTTTAAAATGTAAAATAAATATTATCAACTAAATAATTAAACTATTCAATTGATTCATTTTGGTTTAGCAAATTTAAACATGAATATTGCATTTCAATTATACAGCTAAAGCAGATTGTTGTTGTTTCTAATAGATTTCCACGAATTACTGCTATTCGTATTACTAATGAAAGCGATGTTATGAGCGACGGGAAGCGATATATTCGTATGTATTTATTAATGGTTTGATATGTATATTCCAGGAACCATTGTAACGAGCTCTTCCACTAGTATCAGTAACGTATCAACGATAACTCATTCGGTATCGAATTCACAACACAACGAATCAACCCGCACCAATGGTGTTGACAGCGCTTCCACTGAACGAAGTAAGTGCACTTTATTTTCTCACATTTTATTTTCTATCTAATGCATTGCTACTCAAAAGGTGGAATATGTTTTTTTATTTATTTTTTAAACTACTCTATAGTAGTGGGTTGAACAAAATAACTAAAAATACAGCAATTTACAATAAATGATGTCCTATTAGAGAGAAAAATACAATCCAGAATCTAAAACTACATAAAAATAATAGACGCTCAATATTTTAAATATGGTAACTTCTACAATTTTTCAATTTAATTAAAACGTATATCCAGGGTAAACACTGAAAACCGTGACAGGTGCTTAACATGGGAATAGTATATTCTACAACAAGTAATGGAATGGCCCATATTCCACACGAGCAAAAAGTTTGTGGCCCGAGCCGAAAGCGAGTACTACGGTTTGCGAGTGTGGATTATGCCATTCCAAACGTGTTGCAGACTATACTTTCTCTAACAAGAATTTAGAAATTATACATAAAATGTTGATGGATAATAACAATATATTATCATATACCATTAAATGTTTTTTTGTCGCTTATAATAACTCCATTCATATTTTTCTTTTGATTTATTTGGTAATAACTGACTCCTTGTATCATCAGCAAGTTCCCTTATTTCTGGTGACGTACATTCCATATCTATATCTTCATTTCCACTTGATATGTTTTTCTACAAAATGTCTTCAGTTAATTTTGTAAGTAATATATTATTATTTAAATAAACTTATTACTCTGGACAACTCCAAAAACCTGTAAAACTCAACAAAAAACTCTAAAAATGTTCAAAACTTTAAAACGTCAAACGCGAGTACAGAAATAAATAAATATAAAACAAAGAGTCATAACCATAGCAACCGAACCAAGATATTTGATACACCGCGCTAATATGCGGCTAAATAGATTGTGATAATAATAATTCCAACATAATTTTTAGTTGTGGTATGTGTAGTTTACAAAATAGTGTTGGAGAAAACAGTTTCTTTTCAAATAACATCTGAAAAATTACATAATTTGGCATCAAAGAGTATTTAAATATAAAATAAATATATCATCACGGCATATTACCCATTGCTGGGTGTGCCAATCTGCTCTGTACACAGAGTTATTAAATGTTACCTATCAAGGGTAAAATTGTACCTTAATTGCTATTTTATGGATAGTTGTGTGTTGTGGGCGAGAAGTTTAGCAAGTATAGCACAAACTCGTAAATTCGAAGTAGACTTGAGTGCAAAATTCGTAATTAACATGTAATTACTATAAATGTTTCGCATAACTTTTAGTCCCGTGCAAGATGTAAACTACGACCCTCGTATATATTAATCGTATACGCATAAGTAAGTTTACAATTTACACGATAATGTAAAACATACCTATATTTAGTCACGTACAGTAAAATTTTAAAATTGTACATTATTGTTAGCAGATAAGTCCACGGTCAGGGAGTAGGGACTCGTCTTACGAACCCTTACGTTTTAACCTGTGCTACGCGCTTATGAGGCTTACCTAACATCACTTGCAGCTATCACGCGCGAGGTTAGTTTCGAATTTCGACAATTCGTCTGTCTGTACGTTAGTATTCACCGCCAATATAGACAATATTATTATTTTAAAAGTTACGATTGTTTTCCCGAAGTCTCGTCCCGTTCCTGTATCCCCTCTCCCAAGGGCTTGTCTTTCAATCGTCTGTGGGTTTTGAACGAGAGACTGGCGCCCAAATGAAAACACCACTCTTGTATTACAAAGACCTCGACTCACCCCGTCTTCACTGCATGCTGGCCGGACCCAGACTACGCTCGGGAAATACACTCCTTGCCTAAGTTTCAAATAAGTTGGTAATTGTTATAACCCAGGGCTAGAGTGGCCCTTAGGATACGTTAAAATATATCAGATTCATTTGATTATCGAAACTTTTACGAACGCGTCAGATCTGTATATGATTTTGACGTTTAAATCTGAGGATATAGAAGTTTAACTCGTTTAAATGGATAAGAAAATAGTGTTTATTTCTATAGTTGTACATAATTTTATATACAACGCCTCAAGTGAGACCGAAAGGACACTTGAATCTTTGTTTAGATTAGTTCTATCACGGCACCGGCTAATTTGATAACGAGCCGTGAAGCAAATAGCGAAGACAAAGGTATACACAGCGCGGCATTTTCACGGTGTATGTCACTATGTGGCAATTCTTAAATGCTCTGGATAATTTCAGTTTTTACGACCGGCACACTTGCTAACATATAAATGTATACCCTCTTACATTACAAAGTGTACGTTTTTTTATTTTCTGCACGTTCAACTATTCCATTCCAAAATGTCAGTAAGAGTAATTACTAAAATTAAAAATTTAACGAGAAACAGATGAGCGCTTGCACTTGCGTCGAGGGACTGAAAAGCCTTTGCCCTTAATAAAATTCAGAAATATAAAACCGGAACAAAATATCCAAAGTTACAAAATTGAGGATACGGCGGGCCTACTGTACTTAATTAATTTTTGTATTAGTAGTCTTTTTCGGTATCCACACACACACAGACATCATCGTAAAAATATTAACATCGGGATTGTACGGACCTTAAAACATGCTTAATCATTAAAATCTGGATATGATTTTTAGCATGAATCCAATACCTATCTTAGCGAGAGGTAAAAAACACAAGACCAACTAGATTTCGGTTAAATATAAACATTATATAAAATTGTATTACTCATAATTACTAAGTACCTTCAAATTGACAGACAATGTAAGTCAGGAGTGTCCACAGGCTTGGCTATTTATTTCCGGTTGGTTCACGCATCTTGTCACGCACCGAGCAAGACAGTTTCTTCAAACCTCGGTACGACGCATGTTGTTCACGCGCTATATGTATCAAGATTCCGAATATCACACGCACAATTAGTGTCCGTTCTTATTACGCAGGTATAATGTTTAATATCATACCGTTGTCATGACGGTATCTTCATTTTAAATTTAATAAATAATGTATCAAAAGAAGTTCATTTATTATTGAACAAACTCAAAAAAAATCTAAGTATTTAATTTGTGAATGAGAAACTGTGAAGTGAATAATTTGAAATTGAAAAAGTATGTAATTAAAAATAAAGTATAGAATTAAAACACACATGTATGCTTAATGATTGTAAATAAACATTTAATAGAGAATGCAAGTAATGTGGGTGAGATTGAAGGTGTGTTTTATCATGGATGCTCTGGGTGTAAGTAAATACATTGTTTACATAATATAATGAATGTGAGGCATGGATGAAGAAGCATAAATGGAGAGTGACTGCTTTAAAACGTAGATGTGTATACACGGTGTTAAAAAAAAGGAGTAAAATATTTTTAGGGTATACATATAGAAAAATCTGTTGTGGCCATCACAATACCTCTCGCGCCCTTTCCATTGTGGTATATAAGTATTGTATTTAACATTTCTTGTACACACAAAAAATTCTAATTATACCTAATCTTTATATTTACAAATTTTCTATAATTTTAAATCCATTTTATGAGCAAGTTTTCTCCATTTCTTCTAAATGTTCGAGGTTTTTCCAATTCATTAACGGGATTGGTGGTATTTCTGAAGGGTTCATGTAATATGCCTATAATTTTATATATATTAATAATACAATAAGAAATATTAAATATCGTTCACAGAAAAAGCCTTCAGTACTATCTTTGAATTTTTGACACTGACACTAGTGACATTTATCTGTCAATTACAGACATTTTTATTTCTCAAGTAATTACCATGGAGATGTTTGGGCTGTGAGCAGGCTGTGAGATTTATTACAACAGATTATTTTATAGATTATATATCTATATCTTTAAATCTATAGAAGGTATAATAAAAAATTTAAATGTGTCGGATAGAGAATTTTGTTTTTTAATATTTGTAGTAACATAAATTTTCAAAATATAATATTTAGAAGATTTTTGTTAAAATACAACTACTTCCGGTTATCCAATTGTTACCAGAATCTATTCAACTCTTCCCATTACTGTTAGATTGAGGAATCCGTAGTTACACAGGTCTTTAATCTTATAGAATTTGAGAAATCGTGCCTCCAACAACCTCACACACACAGACATCATCGTAAAAATGTTATTATCGTATTCTAGGGACCTTAAAACGTGCTTATTCATTAAAATCTGGGTATGCGATTTTTAGCATGATTCCAATACCTCTCTTAGCGAGAGGTAAAAAATGTGTGTGTGTAAACATTGGCTCTAAAAAAACGATAACCGAATAATACGGAAAATAGCCGGAAATATACTATGTAAGGATTCTGGTAACATCATTGATACGGACTCCTATTGGTTGTCTGTACACCAAAAATAATGTAGCAAGTTGAAGGAATTTAAATATAAGGAAATTAATGAAACTCAGTTTGGCCTGAAGCTTGCCTTTTCTTTTTGAACTTTTCCAATACACCAAAATATATGCTGTTAAGTTCTGAACTGATATGCAAGAATCTGTAAGATCTTACTGTAAGTGTGATAATGTCCAAGTTATTTTGTATGTATTGCATTTTTGTTGTATAATTGTTGTAGATCCTGAAGAAGGTGCAAGAATGCACCGAAACGTTGATATAGTAAGAATAAATGCTGTTTGACTGAACTTTCGAATAATTGTTAACACCTAATCCACATCACAGTCGATAAATTTCCGTAACACAATCTTTTTCATACAATTGTTCTGATTACAATAAAAGTCTAACTTTACGTCTCAAAATGCATAATTTTTACGTAAAGTGAAAACTTTTTATATTAAAAGACGAAGAAATTACAGTCTATATTTTCGATTTTTTTATATCTGTACCTACTTTTTATATATACCTGATAGGAATTTCGTAATTTTGATTTTGAACGAATCTCGTGCTGTGCGGTTGCAAGGTTGTTATGTGTGAAGGTATCGTAAGCATCGCGATGCCCTGCAATGCGATTCGCGCGCGTATCTGCCCTGCTTTCGTGCTTCCGTTGCCGCTGGAAACGCAATAAGAACGACGCCCTCAGCCTGAAAACCCAAGCCAGGGACTTCGACGGCAAAAGAATCAAAATGAGAGATCTCATCCGGAACAGGAATGCTGGTATGTAGCTTGCTAATAAAAACTTCACTTGAGGCACTATTGTTTTTATTGGGTATTTATTCCTGTTGCTAGGAAAACCATTTCCTAAAGGTATCTCTTTTCTTGCATTTTTTTGGGATTTGCTTCAGGGAACTAAAACAAATCGAAAATTAAGGATGGAAATTTTTTTGATATTTCACCGTAAAACTTGTAATGACAATAATTCTCTTTATTTTTTTTTATATTAGGCCAAAAGTAAATATTTGTTCCAAGTTCAGATAAAGTAGCAGTTTACTATCTATTAGATAAATTTATTCTACCGTCTTAACTAGAGAATAAGATTTTTGGGTTGCTCCATGATGCTTTATTCTCCGGATAGCTAACTGGCAGATTGCTATCAGAAAGATTAAAATTATGTTAAGGTAGAGTTATGTTTGAAAAGTTGGCAACTTGACTGTAACAATTTTAATAGAAATTTGGTTACTTTTTCTCTTGTCTGTGTTTTGGTGCAGTTGTAATTTAAACCAGTTTGAATGTTTAGAAAAGATATATACAAGTTGCAAAATTGAGTGGTGAAAATTATAGATAAAGAGAAAGAGCAATTTATTTTACTACCGCGGAAATAATTAATTTAATTAAATTAGTCGAATAAAAATAGAATTGAGTCCAGGAAGACAGTTTCCGTCTCTTGGAAAGAGTATTAAAACCAATAAATACGTTTAAAAGTATAGTGTTGTAATTATTTGATAAGAACTCGAACAAATGAACAACCTCGATGTTATGACACGTTCCTGCATAATTAGTTCACGTATCGAGACTCTACTGGAAATTTGCTGGTTTATATTTATTTCACTCTGTACTGAAACTAATCCTCTCTTAGTAGCTCCAGCATCTATACAATAACATAAAGGAATTGAATGTAGCAAATTGATTAGTACCCTAATCCCGTTGCGCTATCAGAATAATATCCATTGACATAATCGAGTTGAGTTGTCTGGATGTCAGGACGAAGCTGAGTGTTTCATGTTCGCACTCGAATCCTGCAGACGTAATCCACAATTCCTGCTACCGAGTTATGCTTCATTCAATTAGCCCCGTAGTCCCACAAAGGCTGTGGTGGGCCGTCAAGCTCAATGACAGATTTACATAAATAAGTTAATTATAATACCTAGACCCTGGACTGTTTGGCGGTGAAATGAACTTTACGTTTGACGATTGACGAATATTTAGATATGTTATTATGGGAATAATATATATTTATTCAGTATTTTTTGTTGTCGTGGAACAAGTTCAATTATCGATTACTTTTTTGTTACAAAATAAAACAAATATCATTTGCATTTATTTGTCATTATGGGACTGTTCGTTCGACTGTTTTCAAATCAAATTAATCAAGTTAAATTCACATTGCTTGCTCGAAAAACAAATTTAAAATAATTATTTCTATCATTGGTTTCGATAGAAATAGCATTTTTGTGAGAGTCAGAATTTAAAGGTACTCGTAAGGAGTTTCCATAGACGTGTTCCTGCGGTACACTAGATTCTTTTATGCGGATTTCTCCTTAAACTTATTAAATAAATTGGATGTTTTGCTCAAATGTTAAATATTAGGATTTTTATGTTGTTAATATCAGAAGATTTCAATTTCAAATGATTTGAATGGGGTATTCTACCGTTTTTGTTATATTTTTTTGATAATATGTAAGAACTCTAGGAATATTGGTAAAAACTTCGAATTAGTATGCGAGATAAGAATTCTTTCGCATTCCTCTTCCTTACATCCATACGAAGATGTGTTAGATAATTAGTCAACCAGACGTACCCCCATTTGAAGATGTTAACAGTTTTTCTTGAAAAAATGCAGTTAAATATCGTTTTTTGACATTTAATACGGTTTGATTGCATTTAATACTTCATATGCAATGGAAATAGTATTAAAAGATTACAAAGAAATTAAATTTTATAAATCAGCAAGCTATGCTATAACCATGGAAACAGCTTCTATATTAAGATAATTCTGATTGACAGATGTTAGTGTGAAGTGCAATGTAGTATGTGTTATAATTTTACTTGAAATATATAATCTTTTGCAAGAAACTTTCTGAATCAAATTTGTATAAAATAGATAAACTGGCAGAAGGTATTGTGCTGGTCCATATAACTACTGTTCTCTTTACAATTTTCGTTTTAAAACATAATGATTATTTTTTCGACAGTGACATTTATCTGTCACTTACAAACATTTGGGCTGAAATGTGTAACCATGGAGTTGTGATATGTAATTTTTATAGTACTTTCTTTATAAATTTATCCATAAAATATATAGAAAAGTATTAATGCAAACCTGTACAAAATGAAATAATCTTTAACTTTTATAATAACAAATTGCGAAAAAATGACATTTAAAGGTATTTTTTGAAGAAAAACTATTTTGAGCTTCAAGTAAACTGCCATTTCCGGTTATCCGGTTGACACCAAAATTTAACAGCTTCTTTCCATATTAGAATAAGGTAGAAATACATGGTTTCAAAAGTTTCTGAATGATGGTACTTGAGTTGAGTGCCCAGAAGATCCACATTACATATTTACATTTTCACAAGGGCAATTATGCATGTTACCTACACAGTAATGATGTGAATGGTGAAGTTTCATAGGAAACAAGCGCTCGCTGGACAGCATTTCCTTTTCATTTATGATTTACCTTCGACGGTCTGTTATGGATATCAACAGATTGGATAATAAACCGTGCATCCGCATTTGCGTTTTCAACGTAAGCCGCATTGTTGCTGGAAATTCGGATCTATTGTTCAAGGCTGGCTTGTTGTTTGTTTAGACCGTTGCTAATGCATAGTTTTATTCAATCAGTAGAAACGAAATAACTGCACGAAATCTCTACAAGTACGTGACCATTCATCGATGAAATTGTGTTACAATCAAATATCGCGTAATAATTTTTCAATTTTACAAACAACGAAGAATGTTTACTATTTTTCTTGTTTTTGAAATTCATGTTTACCCTGTTTAATCTCACAATGTTGGTATTACGTTTGACACAATTAGAAGACACTTCTTGGGACTTTCATGGTTATAAATTGGCTTTATTGTTCCAGTGAACAGTATTTTTACCTCCCGCTACACTAGGTAAGGGAGGTATAGGGATCTTGCTAAAAATCGCATATCGAGATTTTGGTAAATGACCACGTTCTAAGGTCCCTAAAACCCAATTTTAACATTTTCACGATGATATCTGTGTATGTGTGTGTGTATGTGTGTGGATCCTCTTTACGCTCTAGCTCAAATACTATCGTTTAGAAAAATTTGAAACCTTATACTTATACTAGCTTATTCTAATATGGAAAGAAATCCTTAGATTTTGGAGTAAATCATATAACCGCAAATGGCACTTTACTGGAAGCTCAAAATAGTTTTTCTTCGAAAAATACCTTTAAATACACAGTTTAGACCTCAAATATATGTAACTGACAGTGACAAATATATCACAAATTTGTCACTGTCAACAAATCAAACATTTCAAATAATAATTATAACGTTTTAAAAAGAAAATAGTAAATAGAACAATAATTATATGGAAAGGAACTTAATACAGTTACCAACATAAGTAAATATGTAGGAATATAGGTAAGTATATAAATAAATATATCGTCACGGCATATTACCCGTTGCTGGGTGTGCCAATCTGCGTTGTACACAGATTTCGGTAACGATGATTACATATTTGTACCGTGCGAGCGTTTACTGGGCGTGGAGAGTGCAACACAGAGGTCATTTTTGTGCCATTTAAAATTCGAAATATTTAGCTTCAGTCGGGATCGAATCTGGTATTTAAATTTAATTTAAAGTATTTATATGAATAAAAATTTAATTAAACGGGAGTTATTGTGTTGACCACATCAGATTTTTTGTTATTATTATTATATAAGACGTCTGCACATTTAGCAATAATAATAGCATATTACATAATTTTCTTTGTAGTCGTTCTTTTATCACTGCAATATTTATTCTCCTCATTCCTTTGAAGATAATTTCTTATTTATAACCACTTCCACAATAAGGTTAGGTTAGCAGCCTTGGTGTTATTTTATTAAAGACCATTAGTAATGCTGTAATTGCCTTTTTTAAGATATGAAAGATCAAAGAAAAATTCTGTGCAATTTGTTTGCGTTTATTACTGTTCACTGGGTGCAAGTATTTCTCGCAATATTTAATGTTTTCAAGATGGATGCTAACGTAAAACTTGTAGCCAAAGCCAAGGATATTGATTTCGTTGTAATAACTCGCATTTTTCCCAACAGATCGGGAGCTTTTTAATCCCTTCATCGTAGAAAATAGCGGGATCTTCACATAGCCATTGGAGCACAAACTCCTCCACCGCACGGTCGTCGTCGAAACGATAACCTCCCATCGCTTCTTTGAGGGGCCCAAGACTGTTAAAGTCATATGGTGACAAGTCGGGAATGTAGCGTGGATGTTCCAACGTTTCCCAGCCAATTCTGTTTAGTTTTTGCCTCGTAGTGTTTGCTTGAAGCAAAATGACATTTTTGACAGGATAGGACAATTTTGCGGCATCCAGTAAGTGGCAATAATATTGCGCATTAAATGTGCGTTGATCATTATGCGTTTATCAGTCTTCATGAGATTCCGAACCGCCTCGATGTTGACTTCGGTAACGCTCATTCTTTGGCGGCAATCGTGGCTCTGATTCTCGACCCTCTCCACACAGTAGGTTTTAAAATTTAAAGTTACAAAATTAAGGAAATGGTTAAAAATTTAATTTAAAGTAAAATTTTAAATGAATGTACGAGGGGGAATCAAATATAACCGGACTGATTTTTTTTTAATTCCAGAGGGGTCATAGACCCTTATGGAGTTGATTAGCAGGTAGCTTGGGCTGTTAGGAAGGGGGTAGACATGACCCCAATTCGCTTAGGTCTCGTTAGTATTAAAGAAAACCATGAGCGAACAAGAAGGGCATGTCTCCGTGGAGCAACGAATTATTATCAAGTTTTTGGTCAACGAAGGAATAAGTCCAACCGAAATGTTGCGGAGGTTGAAGGCCCAGTGCGGGGACAACACGTTTTTAAGGACCCGTGTCTTTGCTTGGCATAAGGAGTTCTCTGAAGGGTGAGAATCAGAGCCATGATTGCCGCCAAAGGATGAATATTACCGAAGCCAACATCCAGGCTGGTCAGAATCTTATGAAGACTGATAAACACATAATGATCAACGCACATTTAATGCGCAATATTATTGCAATTGTCCCATCGAAGAAAAAGAAAACGCAAACTGTACCGACTTGTCACCATGTGACTTTCACCGTCTTTGGCCCATTAAAGCAAGCGATGGGAGGCCATTGATTCGACGACGACCGTGCAGTGGAGGAGTTTGTGCTCCAATGGCTGTGTGAAGGTCCCGCTAGTTTCTACGATATGAAGGGATTAAAAACCTCCCAATCTGTCGGGCAAAATACGTTTCTAGGGCGGGGAGTTATGTAGAAAAATAAAATTACTCCCGTTTATATTCATCCTCTTAATATAGGTCTCGTGAGATTTCCGCATATTAAACAAAATATTTGGTACAAAAATAATCACATTTCATTACATGTAAAATATGTAATATGTCAAAATTAGTGTAAACAATTTATGTCAACTGGTAAGTAAAATAATTAGATGATATTTTGAGAAGGCAGACACACCCTTTGGCATGGCTCCAGTGATTTGGTGTGCTGACGTGCGTTGCAGCTGTAGTTTGAGGTTATGTAACGTCCACACCTCACACATTCAGATAAACCTGAGCGCGAAATGACTCCGGATCGAATAGGTGACGTAAGCTTACCGTTCCGTACGATTGTATGGATTTAAGGAGTGACTGCAGGCTGAAACAGTTTCGGATGAGCGATCCGACTCAATGCTAACCGTGCCCTCGTCGCACCCTTCCTCTCGCACACTACCAAATGCAGGATAGAAACATTGAGCATAGAGTATAGAGGCAGGATAGAGGTTGCCAGTGCCGTAACATTACGTTTTTACTCTCATTATACTATTGTATTCAATGTGCATGTCAACATAACGCAATAAACAGTTTAAATGGAATTGTAACGAAATGTAAAATGCTAGGGAAAAGTATTTATGTAATTGAATTACTAAAGTTTTAAAAATAGCAGTACGACATTTACTTTAAAGAGATATACAGGATGTAATTTTTAAAGCGGGTCATAGGTCTATAACATATAAACACAGTTTTTTACGTGCCAATAGTTTCTATATTAATTTTTGATACCAAACACGTTATACATTTATATTTCATAGTTATTTATGTATCAAGAGTATAATTAAAAGATTATAACACGAGGGAATGTTTAAAGCTCGACGCGTAGCAGAGAACTTTTAATTTCCCGAGGTACACTTCTGTGCAATAAAATTAAGCACCCAAAATATTTTATAGTTTAAATTGGACATGATAAGATTCCTAGTAACGAGAATACGTAAATTTATCATTCTTCTTATTAATGTCAAAATGCCGCGTCATTTAGACAGTAATTCTAAGATTCGAATTATAACTAGAATAGAAGATGGTTTCTCCATAAGACAAATCGCTCGACTGATGAACATCAGTAAAGACGTCTTCAGAATTAAGAAACTCTGGGACCACGAAGGAAATGTTAGAAGAAAAGCAGGATCTGCGCGCCCCAGAGTATGTCTTTGTCATTTATTGAAACGGATACTAAGCAATTAAAATAAACAAGAAATATACAATTAAAATTTGTGAAAAACTAGCCGCAAAACTTGTGCTTAATTGCACAGAACTGTACATTTCATTACATATACAGGGTGGTGACCGGCACAGCCGAACATAGAACATGTAAAATCAAAAATCAGACTTTCGTAATTTCCTGCTTCCCTAACTATTTTAAGTAAAAAAAGCTTCAAATAAAAGACGTAGGGCATAATATTCTACATTTGCATTAATAAACAAAATTAATTTTGTGTGCCTTGTAACGGCAAAAATTAGGTATAAAAATGTCGAAAATCACCTCAAAAATAGCTATAGCCATGAAATTGGAAGCAAAATAAATAACAAATGTTAAAAATTTGTTGAAGTGAACAAATATCAATTTAAATTAGCAGATAATTGTTAACTGGAACAGAAATTAGAAATAATACCTACCTAATAAAAATAAATTACCCTAACATGACAGATAAATCGTTAGACATTTTTTGTTATTTATTATGTCTCAATTCCAACGCTATTGCTATTTTCGGGGTGATTTTCGACATTTTCATACCTAATTTCTGCCGTTACAAAACATACAAAATTGATTCAGATGCAGAATTTTATGCTCTATAATTTTTATTTGAAAATCTTTTACCTAAATTAATTAGGGAAGTCAGATTTTACATATTAAAGTCCTATGTTCGGCTGTGCCGGTCACCACCCTATAAGTATAAAATTATATATTTTATTTAAATATTCTACGAGTTATTTGTAATTATACATAAATATAAATATATTACGAATATTATTGTATGAGAAGGGTTATCAGACGCCACCTCATAGGCACTCACAGCTATAGTGGAGAAAACACCACAAGAATTATTTTAAAAACATATAAAACACCATTTGTATATTATATTATTATATTTAAACATTCTATGAGCCCAGTAGTATAAATTTTGTTGCTTGGTGGCAGCACCAACCTGTTGAAATTCGCTGTTTTTATAAATAAATTCAATAAAATAAAATATTAAGAAAATCGTGAATATATGTTTTTGAGCGCGCGTTACCAGTAGGGTATAGCAGACTTGCATAAACCAAAGTTCTATTTTTAGATTGTTACTTGTTAACTTGTGTTTGAAATTGAAATATATAGAACTACTTCTTATAGCTTAGAAAATATATTTAATTAATATGTACAAAAATTACTACGCGAATCAGCGAGATTTTGCACTATTTTCTACCAATTTTTATGAATGAAATATATATAAATTAATTCAGAACTGAACACAAGATGATAGTAAAAGTTTCGATTTTATTTTATATAAAAATTAATGAAATTATTAATGTAACAATTATAAAATGGGGACATTGGTTGTTTTTACATTAAACCACATTAATTTAAAATTATTTTTTGACAATAATACATATTAATTTCTTTCGTTCGAGTGGCAATGTTCATAAAATGAATTTATTATGTTTATTTATCCATAAACCATAATTTTAATTTGTTTCTTGGGATCTTTATAGGCCCGCGGGCGATAAAAGCCAAATTGAAAGAAGTTTCAGAACTCATAATGAAATAAATAATAATTGGGTTTAGTTTTGTATAAATTTAATTATTTAACGACGTTTCGACAGCATACTTTATAGTATTCTTGTAGTGTATTTTTACTTTTTACACATAATTTATTAGATTTTCAACTTGATTTTATCATGAAAAATAAATGTACGCACACGAAATTATTTTACTAAATTTTTTTACATTTCACTAAGAGAGGTATTGGATTCATGCTAAAAATCGCATGTCCAGCTTTTAATGAATAAGCACATTTTAAGGTCCTTACGATTTTAACAGTTTCCAAATCCATAAACAGATTAGGCATTTTAATGTCACAAAATACTAAAACCTACAATTCCTGAACACAAAAACGCTCGTTTGTACTAAATAAATTGTCTAGATAAACACACAATGCGCTGTAGCAGTATGGACCTATTGCGACATTTGGTGTAGCTGTTTACGATTATTTCAAAGTTGTAGAACTTTGGAACAAATAATCGCAGAGACAATAAATAAAAAATAATGAACTTCTGATTGCATATTATTAATGCCATATGCAAAATATCCAAAATAACTTGCCAATGCAACAAATACTGTACACATTAATAATTGCTATCAAGCTAATAATATAGGTATTGGTGAAATAAATCAAAATATTATTTTGTAATTTAATATACGTCATACTCTTCACAAAATTTACAGCTTCCTATAGTCCAGCCAATATTTACATTGAAATTCTTGCCGTAAGGACATTGGCGTTTAGTCATGTGACTCATTGTGTATACGGAAATGGATATTTATATTGGTGATTAGCGACATGAGTTATTTGAATACATTTGAATATTTATCCGTACCTTCAATCCACATTTTACTGCACTAACACGATATGATCTTTCGTTCTTGTGATTCATTCTAATTTAAATTAATCTCTAATCCTTTAGGTATTTACAATATAACAGTAATTTAGAAAATATTCTCTACGTCATTTTTATCTAATCAAATTTCTGTCAATTCATTCTTTTTTGATCTTTTAATAAAGCAATTTATCAGTTTATCAAATAGATGTGCTATAGAATTATTTTTTTATGTTTCAGTCTATTATTTTCAACAAAAAAAGTGATAGTACTTATTTTTTTAAATATTTATCACGCTTATTATGAGTAGGTACAATAATAACAGAAATTATTATGTACAACAGTGTTGTTTTTCGGTTTTTATACAACAAATTAATACTCGTTGTAGTGTTACTGCTAAATTGAGTAAGCATGTTTGCAAAATAGTAAGTACAATCATTATTTTTATTAATTAAGAATTCAAAAAATCATAGGTGGTGGGTAATTATTTTTATTCACAATCATTATAGTAAATATGTCGATTCCTAAACTTTTAGAGGTTGGGAAATACATCATTCCTAACTGTAATGACAATCTTTCAATATTGAAAATGCAACACTTATGCCAATTAGAAACAACCAAATATTGAAGCATTCAAGTGATTAAATATGTCGTTTTGATTGGTTGATATACAAGTATAATACGTTCGTTTGCCCTGGAAAGTCGCATACGCAAACTTTGGCTGCATTGAAGAATACCACCCATACGCATAGTTTCGTGGACGAAACAGACAACACGAATATTGTCTACTATATAATAATCTATTATAATAAATCTCACAGCCCAAATAATGTCATGGAAATCAGTTGCATAATTAAAATGTTTGTAACTGACAGATAAATGTCAGTGTCAAAAATCCAGAGACATTACTGAAGATTTTTTCTGGGAAGTACATACATTATATTATTTCTTATTGTATTAATAGACAAATATATAAAATAATAGGTATATTACATATACCCTTCAAAAATACTGTCAATCCCGACAATGAATTGGAAACATTTCGTAAAATTAGAAGAGTAGGACAAAATTCCTTCATAGAATGAATTTAACAGATATGGGAGTCCGTGTTAGAATGATAGCTAGTAATTATGTACATAGATGTCAATTCCATGTGGTTTATTTTCCTCAACAAGTAAATTCCACACTCTTTTTTTCGTTAATTTAATATCATTGTTTAATGGAGAAAGGGATGTTTAACCCCTAAACTATCCCTCGTGTGATTAATTTGCTGTAATAAATTCCTCCAAGTATCAATTTCCAATACATTCCATAATTCCACCACCTGCAAATCTCCTTCCTTTTGGCATTTCCCATGTCACCTGCCGTGTCCGTCCCGTTCCGGTCGGCACGGTAGGAAGGCGGGGGCGTGTGATTATGCACCGCATATCCCACGTACCGCGGCTTGTCACTCGCACTCATCTGATCACTCCTGACATGTGCTCGTGCTCGTTGTTGTCGTGCCGTGACTGCGCTGTGTTGTGATTTTGTGCCCTGTGTTCGGACTGTGAAGGTAGCCTACACGCACATGAGGTGGGTGCAAGTGATACACAAAGTTATTCTTGGCCACATGGATACGTGGCCTATTATGCTATATTTACTACTAATATACGGAATATTATGTTTATACGCGTGTTCCTACGCGAGGAGATTACTGGATGATATGCTCAAAAAAGACAATATATAATATTTATTAGTACACCTCAATATTGCTAATGTTGTCTTTTAAACATAAAAATAAAAAATTGGTATTTTTGCGTTTAGTACAATTCAGAAGTAAAATAATTTTCAGAAAAAGTAAATTCAATTTCAGTGTCCTACAAAGTTACATTCATCGTAAAAATTGAGAAATAAGTTGAAGGAGTGACACCAACTCATAATATTATCAATATCTTTTTGCAAAAATATGCACTTATGAAATGAATTTATAATTCTATTTTTTTTAAGTCATCTGCATAGAGTAATATTTCGGAATGCTTACACAATCGATAAAGTCATTAATGAAAAGTAGAAACAGTAAAGGGCCTAAGTTAGAGCCTTGAGGTACTCCTGAGATTGCAAAGTATGAATTAGAATTAAAGATATTATAAAGAACACGCATCTCGCGAGACTTTAAATATGATAGGAATTGAATGAGATATGATGAAAAAAGGAAATTAGAGTTAAATTTTTCTATTAGAATTGTAACACGAGGGGGGGGGGGTTACAGAGGCTCTAATGATGGTGGTCTTGCATTTCTTTTACCAACGATGACCACGACTTGATTAACTCACATACACTTACACTTAACTTTGATGACCGATGATGATGACTTACATTATGGACACAGATATTATTACTATTACTAACTTCTTTATTTATACATATTTACCCTAACACTAATCAATTATTAACTATTAAACTTATTATTATTGATTAGTAAACTAAACATAACTAAAGCAAATATACTAAATAGTTACATTGTAACTCAGCAGGCGGGCGTTTAGCCCGCGCCAGAAACAAACACAGACTACAAGTCTCGTCGACATGAGTGTCTATGATCGACTACCTCAAACAAAACGTTACTTTCGTGAGAGGCTTATCTCTGAAGGGTTGAAGAGGGTATCATATGGCATCCATATCAAAATATCAGCCCTGCACGTTGGCTTCCAATAACTTCTAGACTTAATTGTCAACACAAACAAATAACTGTCCAATGTTTCTAACAGTTAGACTAAACAATCAGTTTCTAAACAGAATTTTGACTAACAAAGATAACAAGTTGAAATATTATTCCTGAAACTATAATTTAGAAAAGATTATAAAAAGTTATTTAATTGTCATTGCTTGCCTTATCACAGAATTCAATGATCTATATATGTATTAATAATAATAAAAATAATAATATCTAAAGGCGCGTTCACACACATAATTTTCATGAAAATGTAATAATACTTAAAATTGTTCACATTTATTATTATTTTACTGATCCTGCATCTCCTTTATCAAGGGAAGAGGAAGGTAAGAAGTTATCCACGTACTGTAATCAAATCAATCACATTGCATATTTTATTATATTTACGTACCAATTCATATCGTGTTGTAGAAAAGGGATGTTAAAGGAAAATGTACTTTATTTCGCGTTTCTATTTTTAACTTTTTATCATTTCCTGCCATTTTTCATTTCACCAAATTTGTAACATTCTCCGAATACTTATCAAATTCTGTGAAATACCAACACAGATATTCCACTGAATTCAATATAAAAATGAGAAATACCGCACCACTCTATATTCTATTTATATTAAATGATATCATTAAATTATTTAAACTAATTTACGTGTTAATCCCAGCTATTTAAGATCCATTTAAAAATAATCCAGTTTGAAAATTAAAGCATAGTTAATGTTCCTCTAATTGCTTGTGATTTCAGTAGCAGAATAAGAGAACTATTTTTACAATAAAACTGAAATTTACGCTATCTGCTTCCTCGTGGATATCAAGCAGGCGTTTTGCCAAATGTCATTTTGGCCGCGAAGAGAGACAAACTTTTTTAAACTCGGTTTCATGGTTAGTAACCCGTCATGGAAACACGAATGGCGTGTCACAACATTTCCTACATTTTCTCAGATTATATTTTTATAGTGAATATTAAATAAATTGCGGTGCGTGAGTGAGGATGTGAATGAATTCATTAAATTGATTCAGTTATTTCGATGATACATATTCTGGAATAATTCTAAGTGTTATAAAGGTAAATAAAAACTTGTATAAAATTCTATTTGTTTCAATAGCAGATTTTAAAGAGCAAAAATTAGAGAAAAAGCTATTCTAAATTAAATTATTAAAGAACAATTTTAAAATCTCAGTAGCATGTGCGTGGGTTGTTATGGAATTTGTTTGAAAACAATTTCATTGTATTCTGTGTTACTATTTTTGCGTGATACAAAGAAGGTAAGAAATGGAGTTTCAAGAAGAAAAAGTTCCATCTGATGTCGAAGATGCATTAGATAAATTATTGCCTCAAAAATCACGAAAAACATATGAAAAATAATACGAGTGCTTTCAAAAATGGAAAAGCGCGAAGAATATCAATAGCGTGAATGATAAGGTGGTTCTGGCAAATTTTTCTGAGAAGTCAAAAAAAATCAAGCCATCAACATTATGGTCCTATTACTCGATGCTCAAGTGTACAGAAAAATACAAGTTGTGGATCTGTTCTTAGAATAGATGTTTCTGGTAACATTAATGGTAAAATTGAAGTTATTTTTAATATGAATCCTCAAAATTTATAATGAATTTTTATTTAAATAAAAATTAAAGTTCTTTATCTACCCTTTCTATTAAAGTATTACTTTATCTATACTGTGTGTGTGTGGATCCTTTTTACGCTCTAACTCAAATACTATCGTTCAGAAAAAGTTTATACCTTGTATTTGTACCTTATTTTAATATGAAAAGAAACCATTAGATTTTGATGGAAATCAGATAACCAGAAGTGGTACTTTACTGAAAGCTCAAAATAGTTTTTCTTCAAAAAATACTTTTAAATGTTACTTTTTCGAGATTTTTGTTTGCATTAATACTTTTTCTATATATTTTATGCATAAATTTATAAAACTATCTACAATTTTAATCCCTGAGAGCCTACGCTTGAACCACAACTTCATTGTTATACAATTTAGATCTCAAATGCATGTCATATATGTCACTGTCAACAAATTAAATATTTCAAATAATAATAGAAACGTTTTAAAAAGAAAATAGTAAGTAGAACAATAATTATATGGAAAGGAACTTAATACAGTTACCAGCATAAGTAAATATGTAGGAATATAGGTAAGTATATAAATAAATAAAATAAATATATCATCCCGGCAAATCACCCGCCGCTGAGTGTGCCATCTGCTTTTTACACAGATTTCGGTAACGATGATGACATATTTGTACCGTGCGAGCGTTTACTAGGCGTCACCTCACGACCACTGATTGCTGGCGTGGAGAGTGCCGCACAGGGGTCATTTTGGGCCATTTAAAATTCGAAATATTTAGCGTCGGTCGGGATCCACCCTGGTATTTAAATTTAATTTAATTTTCAGTTTTTACATGAATAAAAATTAAATTAAACTGGAGATATTGTGTGGCCACATCAGACTTTCCATAATAAAACATAACAGCTTCGTATTATTCTTCCGGCAAATATTATTATTATAATCAAGCGATGCAACCTACTGTGGTTATTTTCAATTATTTTAGTTGATTAAAATTTTTGTGTTTGCAGATACGCAAGAATCCAAATCGCAGAATAGCTACACGTCGTACGTGAAGAACGGCTCACCTTTCACTACTCCGCACGGTAAGTTACAAACTCTTTATAAAATATTTGTTTCCTGGAGTGTGGTATTTACTATTCGTGCATGAGTTCGCATATTTCTATAATTACTACTTTACTAGTAAACTAGTATGTTATACGATACTAGCTGTTCGCAATTATTAATATGCTAATGTACGAATATTTACCGAAAACTTTTTCACTTATTCTTACACAAATATTTAAATATAGGGAGAAATATTAATTTGTTGTGTATGTTGTTTCCGAACAAATATGAAGTAAATTGATTAGCCAACGTTTCATATTTCGTTTGACATTGAAAAGTGATGTTTACTACGGACGTCCCAAATTTTACGTTTCGGTCCACTTGGAACATATGAATGTTTGATAAAAATACATCCATTACTCATTGACAGTTATTTCTCTACTCGTTTCAGTACTATTTTAATTTTCATGCAAAACAAATATTAAATTCATACATTTTATTAAAACTTTTATCCATTTTCTCTGAGCAAAATATAGTACCATACTACTAGACACTAGACTAGTCCATAACATAGCCTTGTAATATTATTTATTATAAAAAGGCAAAAATTGAAAGGATTATTCCGTGGACCATTCTAAGATGATTTTGTCCTTTGATGATTTTTGAATAGCTGCTTTATTTCGAAGATACAGGGCGAAAAAAATTTTCGACAATAACAACATTTAATACCAAAAATTACATGTAAAGTTTCTTAATCTACAAGTACTGTTGAAAATAACTACCTCCAGCTACGATGCAAGTATCCGCCTAGCTTGTAATGAATTGCCATCAGCAAGTCCATAAATGAAATGCATATGTCAGTCATCTCGGCGTTCGTATAATTCATGATAAGAGGACTACACTAACAAAAGTTTAAGTATTATAGACAGAAAATACACGTCAAACAGCCAAACGTCTCAACAAATTTGACATATAACTTGCCTGCTGTTACTAGATTAATAATTTGAAAAATATCAAAATTGGTTTTGTCGAATTTTTTTTTCGCCCTGTATCTTCGAATAAAGCGGATTTTCAAAATTCATCAAAGGACAAAATCATCTTAGAATGGTCCAGGGAATAATCCCTTCAATTTTTGCCCCATGTTTAATAAACACCCTGTATAGTCGCTACTATTAGAATGAATTATTGGTTTAAAGTTGTAATATTTATTCTTTTCTTTCTCATTCATAATATTATTAAATAAATTATAAATAACTAAATATATCACCACGGCATATTTTAATGGCACAAAATTGACCCCTTTGATGCACTCTCCACTCCAGCAATGAGTTCCCGTGAGGTGACGCCTGGTAAACGCCCGCACGATTAAAATATTTCATCATTGCCGAAATATGTGTACAAAGCAGATTGCGGCACACCCAGCAATGGGTAATATGCGTTTTAATATATGGCAAACGAGGGTTTTCACTGAAGTAGTTATTGATGGTTATTACGATGCTTTTACGTATATTCTTAAACTAACAAAATAACCTGCTAAATATAATCTAAAGATTATATCACGAACCATTTCTATGATATGTGTTTCAGGAAATTTCGCAAATTTACGTAAAACAATGTAATAACGGCGTTATAGGTATGAGGATACTGAAGCGTTCAGTAATAAAAATTGATATTGAAAGTTAAAATATTAGAAATCAGATTGACCCTTTGACATTTTTCGATGTGATTGTGCCAATTTAGTATCCTTCGTCCTTTAAATTCTTTATCATGAAAAATTGTCATAATATTGATTTTACAATTTGGTATTTGTGATTTAGTCGCTTTTCGCTTAAAAGGTATTTTGTGGTGAAATATATAAGAACTTATATTGTAAATAATAAAATTTCATAAAATTTAATTATTAGCAAAAACGATAAAAATAATGAATTCAGCAATTAGATCAAATTTCAAATTACACATACTATGGTACGATATAACAAGAAATTATTCTATTTTGTGTCAGCATCCAAAAGAGTTCGTTAGTAGTTCATTCGAGTGATGTAATAGACTAGTACAATTTGTTTTAAAGTTGGTGGTTATAATAATTTGTTCTGGCAAAAGTGAAAAATAATGATTTTATAGTTTGACGGAAGGATTTACTGGGTAACTGATTGGAGCCATTACAATTGTAAAAATATCAAATTAGTTAAATTGTAAATAAATAAAAATATAAACAATAACAATGTATTAAATTCGAATTCAAATTTGATGTTCAGACTTACAGCATGAAAATAGTAATGAGTGTTTATTTTATTTCCTGTCATTAAGTCTCGCTAACAATTCCCAAACCTAATTTGATAATTCCCGTTCAAGGGTATCTGGATGCATGTTTCTTATAACAAAACCTATACTTCTGTTGGTTGCCGTAACAGTCTCCCGTATATGTGGAACAAACGTATGTGAAGGATCGAATGTAATACCTAAGTCTTTGATGGTGAATACTCTATCTAAATTATGAGAATTAATACAATAATTGAAAGTAATAATATTTTTCTTTCGTGTATAACTCATTATTTTACATTTTGCTAAATTAAGATTTAAATTGTGTTGGATGCAATCATGGATTCGAGTCAGATTTATTTGTAATTTACAACATTAACGTATTGATTTTAGAAAATATTTTAACATCGTCTGTATAAATACTTCACAGTCGATATCGGCAACAATATCGTTAATAAAAAGTAGGAATAACAATGGCCCCAAGTTGGAGCCTTGTGGCACGCCATATTAATTAAGGGAATTAAGGGAAACGCTGCCCAAGCCCATCAACTTTACCAAACATCAGTAATTTTCAAATTATTTTCAATTTGTAGAATAAGTATGTATCATGGTTTTTTTTGTTCGCCTAACTATTTAATATTATTAGGAATCTTTTTTTGTTCGTGACCAAAGGCTTCAGGGTCCGGTCACGCGTGGATCCGCCCCCTGTTTAGAACACATATTAGTCGTCACAATAATATACACAATGAATTAATATGAAAAAAAAAAATGGTTGTAAATATTCGTACATGTTGCGTGGTATAGTGTCGCTCTGAACGTGCGATATGTACATGTTGCAGTTGACACTGAGTTAGCCGCAGCCACAGCCTGCTATGGCCGCATTAATGCATGCTCAAATTTCGCTCTGGTTACATTTCGGTAGATTTATTAATGTCCTATCGGTACACACATTAATCTTCTGTGTCTGTCGTACGTACACCCGTGCCTTTTAACACTTCCAATGCTCCATTTTCATACGCAGTGTTTCTTCTACCTCCTCTTTTTACATCATTACAAGAAAGCTGTTGAAGATTTGTTGCTCCTTGTGTGTGATACATGTTCACGTTTTAGAATGAAATAACTGTGTTTGTTTAAATTTAAGCTTCATTAAATCATTTTGAAAATACGTGTTCGAATCTACATTATTTTCATATGCATTAATTATGAACCCCTAATTCAGCAAATATAGTATCTACATGATGGTGACCGGCACATTCAAACACAGGACTTTATGTAAAATCAAACTTTCGTAATTTCCTGCTTCCCTAATTATTATAGATAAAATAAAAGTTGTAGGGCATACAATTCTGCATTATTGAAACAAAAAATTAACAAATATTAATGATTTATCTGTCAAACTAGAACGCATGCAATAATTTTGTTTATTGATTCAGATGCAGAATTTTATGCCCTACAACTTTTATTTGAAGCTTTTTTTACCTAAAATAATTAGGGAAGCAGGAAATTAGAAAAGTCTGATTTTACATGTTAAAGTCCTATGTTCGGTTGTGCCGGTCACCGATCTGTTAAGTGTATTGGGTGAAAACTGAAAACCGTGACACAAGCGTTTAACAATGGAAAACACTGTTTTTAAATATAAGATTCGAACCCCAACCTTCAAAAGTTATTTCATTCCACAGGCAGACTTGCTAATCAGCCACAATGACAACTGCAAATATTTTTTATTACATAATAAAATATTGAAACAAATATTTATTGACATAATTTTCTTTAATTTATGCATTGATAATGCAGTAATTAGTATTAAATGACGTACAGGACAGGAGGAAATGTAGTTTTTTCTGCCGGACACTTTTTATTTGCAAAAAAATGTTTCTCCATGTTAAACGCCCATGTCACGGTTTTCAGCCGTCACCCTGTATATGTTTATATAAGAATTGCTTTATCATCGCATTAACTACGGTTTTTGTTCATCACTTCAGAATTACCTAGTTAAAGTTTGGTGCAAGAAATATAAATTATAAACAATTTGTTCCGATAATTTAATAATTATAAGAGTAGGAAAATAATTTTGAATTACGTTTTATTATATGCAAATATCATTTAAAATAGTTTTATTAATTTTATTAACGAAATATTTTCATTTGATATGCTGAGTAATACTATGGTAATTATAATTCATTCTCATTGAAACTAAACTCCGTACTTGAAGTGATGAATGAAAATTGGCCACTTAAATACTTGTGATTATTACATATGATTAGGCTAGTATCTTATGTGTCTGATATGCGTGGAATTGTATTTAGTGTGGCGTTACCTGCGCACTAGATAAGCACAAACGACACAACACACACACACACACGTCATGTGTGATAAGTGCCTCGCGCAGAGTGCAGTGATTCCATGACACATATTCGCATTTTGTTTTGTTTCCACGTATGATGGTTGTGCCAAGCCAACTAACACTGCGTCCCTCACCTGCTCTCCCGTCTTTGCTCGTAAACCTGTCACCCTAAACTCCTTGTTCACTTAGGCGCCCCGACCACGGGCACGGGAACGAGCACGAGCACGAACGACACGGGGAGGTCACGTGCCGCGAGTGACGACACCGGCACACAGCACACCGCTACAGCCTGTGACGAGGCCTCAGTGATAGCCGCGGTTCGCGATAAGGCACTCCTAACCGCCGTCATTATGGCTGATAACGTGAGCGGAAGTTCAAGGTCGCGCAAACAACGTAGATCGCGCTCCAATCGAAAGAAATCAAAAAAGTCCGCCGTAGCCGCTGCACTTAGCGAACTCACAGTTGCGCCTGCCGACTCGACAGAGACACCCGCACCCTACAAAGTCGAATTCCCAGTCGCGTTAACTACAACCACAGCCGACAAAAAATCCAGCGGTATGGTGAAAAGCCGCAGCCTCGACGATGATGACCACGTGAAAATAACGGACGTGACGGAAGATGAAAAGACGACGTGCTTGTCGGAGAGCACGGCCATTGTGTCGGAAGCCGACTCGGACGTGGAATGGGAGACCGTGACAGCACTAGAAACGAAAAAGGATACCTCGCTGCAGATTGGCAAACTCAGCGTCATCACACTCCCGTTGGAAGAGCACGTTACATATGAGACGTCACACATCTCTCCCGAGGACGAACGCAGTCTAAGAGATTTCCTTGAGGGCCTCAATCTTGTCAACTCGCCGGAAGACTCTGCACAACGAATCGAGAAAACGACGGACTCGCCAAAAGCTAAAAAGGCGAAGAAACGAGCTGTACTAGCCCAACATTTTCTCCCATACTATCAAAACCCCAGATATTTAGATGCGATATCAGAAGAAGGAAGTGATTTAAGTGACAGAGACACCAAACATTCGACTCCTTTTGTGTGTCGCGTTCTTGACTGTGATGAAATCGACGACGACGAAGATGATGTATTCGAGGATAGTGATGTTATAAAAGAAAAAAAAATGCGAAATAAATTTCAGTGTCATTATGCCGGTACAAATGATGGAGCTATTTTAGTTGGTACTAAAATAATCGAAAATAATAATGTAGATATGGTTGTTATGAAGGAAGCAACATGGACCACCTCAACGGTGGAGAGTCAATCAGGAGCGGAGGTTGTTTACTTGGAAGACAGCTCAAATAGTATGACGCCAAGCGACCTGGTGGACTTGGAGGACACAATAGGGGACTTGGACGCCGACGACGAAGAGGATCTAAGCATGGATTTAGATAAAACATGCTCAGAAAGTTTTGATATTGAATTAAACTCATCTGAAAGTTCGTTAATTAAGCCGGATATTACGGTTACATCATCTTCCGACATGACATCGCGTGCGTCGCTTCCTACGGACAGTGATCAAATGAAATCAGAGGCGACCGCGATGCCCACACCACCGCCTACACCTGACAATCTCGCTAATGACAAGCACACTACTGTCAAGACTATTGATTTCCTACAAAAAATATTATCCACTTTATCTAACAATGATACTTCCAATATTCTTATAACCTTAAATGAAGAAGAAGCACAACACTTACCTCCACACATCAAAAACAAATTAAAACATTACACAGAATCAAAGGACTCTGTAAATAAAGATGAGATTGTGGTTGAAATAAATACTTTTAGAAAATCGATTAGCCGAGAAAACTCTACTGAAAAAGATAAGACAGAGGATAAATGTTCAGAAAACGAAGAAGAATTAAAGAAAGAGCTGAAAGGTTTATGCGAATGTTTAGAAGGTAAACAAATTGATAAAAGTTGCAGTGCATCTAGGTCGGGGTCAGCCAGCAGCTCACAGTGCACAGCGGTGTACAATCCCTTACACTCTTCCTTGTCAAATATCGCAGCCTTGTTACGGGAGGACTTAACAGAGCCTTTGCCTCTGCGGGAGCTGTGTGTTCGTGCATTGCTCGCCATGCCGTTCGGCAAAGACGTAATCGAGGAGCTGGCGAACGTATCGCAAAGCCTAGAGGAAATGACTAGTCAAAAACCTTCCCTTCCTCATCCCCCTCTACTCACACCCCCGCACGCACCTGATATTGACGCATCTTCTGTCCTTCCAGCTCCCGTTCCAGATATGGAGCGCTGGGTTGGCCTTCCCTCGGAGGAGAACCCTAACCTGCTCGTCTGTCTCTCGCCAAAACAAAGGGAATTCATTGATAAAACAAAAGCTATCCCTAATGAGGCCGATAGTCTTTTGGATCTACACAGAAAATTCATAGAAAGACGTGGATATCATGAAGATTACGACGTACTCACACCGAAACCTACTAAGGATGTGCCAACCATTAAAATTCAAGTCAACACCAACAGAAATAATTTACTGAAAATAATACAGGATTCAGCGCATACCGACAATAATATTACAAACAATCCAGTTCAAAACACCGGAATAAATTATAATAATTATGTTAAACAATTCACTAAAGAAATACCAATTCACGAACTGAGGTCAGACGACACACAACAAAAGAATACAGCCAGTGCAAACATTCGATACGATACATATATTAAACAGCTGATTAGAGAGGTGCCGATAGAAGTGGAGAAACAAATACACAAACCTGTAAATAATAAAATATACCTCGACGCTGTTGGTGAGACGAGCTCGCGACAAGAACCTCGAACCCACGGTGATCGATTGAAAGCTCGCCACCTCGGTGAGTGGTTAAACCTGGCGAGGAGCGAATGCGATAAAATTAATAAGTACACCAACACAGCACACAATTTACACTCTGTAAATAAACTGGTGAGCCAGCGAAGTTGTGAAGAGCGCTTTTCTCACGTTTCAAACGCATCATTTGACCGAGAAGCTTCAACACGCCGCTACTCACTTCCGTTCAATTTATACGAACAACAAATGCAGTACATTTTAGAAAAAGAACTCGAGATACAAAAAGAAATAGAAAAACTCAAAGAAGAAAAATCTAAATTAGAAAAAGACATAACTGATCCAACCAAAGTAAAAGAGTTCGATGCGGCAAAATACCAAATATCACGAAAAGGCGACATAGCAATATTACAATCAGAAACTGAAAATGCATTAAATAAAGTAACCCCATCCCCAAGTAGTGAAAAATTCCGCGAGCAGATGTACAACGAATATATGTGTAAAGTGGCGGAACGACAAGAACGCAAGCAAAATAAGGTAATCAAACTGACGGAACCCCACGCGCAAGAACAACCAGCGGTCGATGGCGGGCAGTATGAAGTGCAACACGTGTACGGCATCGAAGACGAATTCATGACTAAAGTGCGGGAACGCAAAGGCAAGCTAGGTCTAGCTGAGGAATCACTAGACGAAACAACTCCCACATCTGTGGACACCACCCCCGTCAAAATCCTCGACGGTGATGAGCTCACCGACGCCTCCAGGCTGCCCAAACATCTGCAGGAGTTCATCCACATCGCGAACGCAGACCCCGACGATGGTGAGTTCCTCGTCGGCAAGATTGTGATGAGTGTTTTTTGGTTTTTTGTAATGAACGTTTACTATCTTGTTTGGAAGAGAGTTCGCCGCATTTAACCAAAGTTTTCGCTACACTAATCTGTGTTGTGTCGTTTGTTTTTGTGTAAATATCTAATAAATTTTGTGATAGTAGTGCTTTATTCGCCAATAATATATTTGTACATGCTAAACCTATTTTTGATAAGCATATTTGTATCATATATGTATATTTTACTCGCTAGGTCCAATTGCACTTTGTTTATATGTATTTATAAAGTTTAAAAGATGGTAATATGAAACAAGTATCTGTATATACTTACATATTTAGTACAAATGAAAATATACCATTCGTGTAATGAAAATATAAATAATTAAACATGTGATACTATGAATATTAAACAAGCAGTTCTCAAGTTTATCTAATCTGTCAAAGTGTCGAAATAAAAACAATAATAAGAGACTGTGAACATGACATATCTCGGGCAAGGAGTTATACCACGCAACAAGTAAGTAGCAGTATTGTAAATACATTGGTTCACTCTGCATTGGGTCAAATGGGTTGTTAATATTTTTTGTGTACACTATCCTTTTCATTTATGTATTGTTATCTGGAATATTCATCAGTCATCACATTCAAATGAACATTATATTTATTATTTTGCAGATACACATGTACATTATTCTAGTTATTGTTCTATTTATACATTATATTTACTAAACAAAATATAAAACACTTATCTTGTTTACCAAAATGCGAAAATAATTATTCATAATTTACATTTAATCTTGCAAATATGGATATTATGAAATAATATATTTATGTGCATTTCCGTGCACCTTGCACCTTCTTCAGGGTTTACAATTATACAACAAAAATGTAATACATACAAAATAACATGGACATTATCAAACAGTAAGATCTTACAAATTGTAACAATTCATTCGTACAAAACATTCAGTTAATTTATTAAACATCGTACAAAATATTCAAAGAGCATACACACATCCATTTGCTCTAAAAACGACAACTGAACAATACGGAA
This sequence comes from Harpalus rufipes, assembly GCA_951394225.1. NCBI lineage: Eukaryota > Metazoa > Arthropoda > Insecta > Coleoptera > Carabidae > Harpalus > Harpalus rufipes. The sequence goes on from OX596279.1 coordinate 57,876,161, forward strand.
AATAGCCGAAAATATCTGTGTTTATCTGGATGAGCGAACATCGCAGATCAACCCAGAACAACACGGCAACACTAAAACACACTTTTGATCTGAATAATTTCAAGATTTGGAGGAAGAGCTGAATTACTTCAAACGTATGTTTCTTGAAATGTTACATGGGATGCTTGCAATAATATCAATGCAAGAACAGATATTCAAGGACTTAACAGCGTATATTTTGGTGTATTGGAAAAGTCCAAAAAGGAAAAGGCAAATTTCAGGCCAAACTGAGTTTCATTAGTTTCCTTACATTTACTTGCTACATTATTATTGGAATACAGACGACCAATAGGAGTTCGTATCAATGATGTCACCAGAATCCTTAAACAGGATATTTCCAGTTATTTTCCGTGTTATTCAGTTGTCGTTTTTTAGAGCAAATGGATGTGTGTATACTCTTTGAATTTATTCTACGATAATTAATAAATTAACTGAATATTTTGTACGAATGTATTTTGTGTACATGAATTATAACAATTTGTATGGTCTTACTGTAAGTGTGATAATGTCCATGTTATTTTGTATGAATTACATTTTTGTTGTATAATTGTTGTAGACCCTGATGAAGGTGCAAGGGTGCACCGAAATGTTGGTATAGTAAGAATAAATGCTGTTTGAACTTTCGAGTAATTGTTAACACCTAATCCACATCACAGTCGAGAAATTACCCGCAATTTTGTTTAAGCTTCCTTTATTCGTAAAAAAAATAATTTTAAAATCTAATTTTTATATTGTACATACATATTTTATTTGAAAATTTAATTAAAGAATATAGTTATTTAAGTACTTAAGTCAGTAAGTGCTTCTTATTGGTTGAGGATGATTTTGGAGATCGAAATGAAGTCGAGATCTCCAATACATTCGATACCGGTAGAAGAGCACTTACTGACCGCAATGCTTACTAAATTTAAAAAAATAATTTGGCATATTAAATTTTTTAGTTGTAAGTGATTCACATCACTTACTGATCAGTAATTTGTTAATAAAACCTATTGCTTAAGAAACCCTATCAATAAACATTAAAAAAAATCCGGTCTTGCAAAAACAATTAAATTCAAGTCATATTTTTTTTGTTTTTATAAACAACTAAGTAGGTACGATGAAAAATATTACCTTTATAACTTTGACATTGGTATGTAAGCTAAAGGACATACAAATTAATATTATTCTATTATTATGTCAAATGAATCATTATTCTTCGAACTAATTTTTGTTCCGTAATATGCAGTTGCGCGTTACCAGTGGGGCCCCACCAACAAACGGACCCCAAACCAATATTTAATAAATTCATTATTATAGTAAGAGTATCAAAAAATAAATTTAACGCCAATCTTTTTTAAACTCTTTAACATTACTGCAAAGATCCTGAATGACACTAATTTACTATTCAATCTTTCATGATAACACGGATGAATATTCCAGCGTACAATACCTCTCCTGAAATCCTATTCTATGCACTCCGTGAGCTTTAAGCGATGCATGCATGTTGGTAGTGGCACGCAGAGTTAGCAGGGCGCTTGGGGCAGCTCGAGGCAGGAGCAAAGCCAGGAATTCACGGCTAGTGGCGGACAGCCTGCTGCACGAAATAGATTCGGAGCTCACCATCGCGCAGGGATTCCTGCTGGCGAGAGGTTGGTGCTGCATGTGCATGACGCATGGGGGATTATGGGAATAGGGTAGTGGGTAGTGTACTGTACACCAGTTTTCAACCGGCGTTTAAAATTCGAAAAGAGAAGCTGGTATTATCGACTATTGTTTCTACGCTTTGCAAAAAGTAATGAGAATGTAAATAAGAGGCCTATTCTGTAAAATATTCGCTTAACGAATCGTTATCATAACGAAATCGTTATTATGAAACACATTTTGAAAAATTATAACCTTGAGATCAAGTTAAAAACTTTATTTCCTAAAATCAAATTATAATTTTAAATGAAATAGTTAAAATAATTCAATATAACTCACAAAACTTCTAGATTGTCTTAATCTCGGTGAGACACTATTATTGACAGATTAAGTAATATTAATTAAAATTATAACATAAAATGAGATAAATGTCGAACCAACCTCGCCCACTATCAGTCCAATTTGGCCAACAGAGGCATCGCAGATCTCAGCATCTCCGGAACTCAGCTACCACAGCCACCAGGAATGTTTACTGGAACAAAATTTCAGTTATTTCACTATTTAGTCCACTCAAAACCATCACACATTAAAAATCGATATCACGAAAGTTAGTTTGAAACTAAAAGAAACAAATTTACACTATTTTAACATCCCCAACAGAAGTTTTTCACGAGAATTGCACTTATTTCGAGCAGAACACATTCTCATTTTTTGTAGGTAACAAATACACTGACAAAAGACAACAATAATAACAAACACCGGTCTCAGTATTAGCTCGAACTTGTCTGTATCTGTAGTGTCACTGCTCGACACGAAATTTAAATTTTATGTTCTTGCTTGTATTAAAGAAGAGTAAATTCTCTATCTGATACATATAAATATTTTATTCTATTTTTATACATTTAAAGATAAAGAAATATAAAGTATATAATAATTTGTTGTAATAAATCTCACAGCCCAAATAATGTCATGGAAACCAATTGAACAATTAAAATGTTTGTAACTGAAAGATAAATGTCAGTGTACATACATTATATTATTTCTTATTGTATTAATAGTTAAATATTTAAAATTATAGTTATATACATGTACCCTTCAAAAATATTGTCAATCCCGACAATGAATTGGAAACATTTCGAAAAATTAAAATTTCTTCATAGAATGAATTTTAAATTAAAAAATTTAAATATGAAGAATTTTTGGTGTAGAGTGCAGGTATACAAGAAATGTTAAATACAATAGGGCGCGAGCAGTCATGTGACTTTGTTGACCTTGACAAGCAGATATGGGAGCCCGTGTCAGAATTATAACTAGTAATTATGTACATAGATGTCAAATATCATAATTTTTCATTTTAAATTTTGTGATTTTCCAATTCCATGTTGTTTATTTTCCTCGACACTCCTGGTGACAAATTAACTACGTGAATTTAGAAAATGTTGAAATTTTTAATTAAAAATTCTAAGATTTGACATCTATGTATATAATTACTAATTGTCATTCTGACACGGGTCCTCATAACGGACTGGCGAAAGGTGTTATGCTGCCTACAACACAGTTCGGATTAAAGAATCCTTGTTCGGATTACCTTCATTCTACTAAATGTTCGGATTACTGAATTGTTCGGATTAAAGAGTCTCCACTGTACAGTAACAAACTTTTCGAGTGAAAAATGTCGGAAACGTATATCCTATTCCTTTTCCTCGTTTTCCTCTATTTTTTGCACGATCAGAGTAAATAATTTGATGTGTTTTTAGTAATTTGAAAAACTAATTTCAGTGGAGCAAGTAACGAAATGTTTGAATCATGGTTGTATTTGTGGAAATGTAAATATGATAACAGTATACGACCGACGGAATCAGTCAGCATGCAGTAATGACTGCGTGTCACTGACAGATCTCGCCGTATTTTGTGGTTGTGTCCGCGAATTACGCTGTTGTTGCAAATGATTAACCGGAAATGACGTTACCAGTTCTTACACCTCCCTGCGCCGCCACTATACTCATGGAAATATTCAGTGCCAAATTTATTCTCGTTCTCGTGCATTCAGTACGAGTGCTAGTGAGCCTGAAATACACTGAACAAGACCATTATTACCTACTATATTTTCAGTTGACTTAATCATTGCGTTAACCACAATCACAGTAAAAATATTATCATTACATCAGATACATAAAAAAGTGTGTGCGATATGTTGTTTTCAATTTGTTGTGGTTTCAATAAAAAAAATAACTTCTTATGTACAATTGTAGTACTTATCATAAACTTCAAACAATACAATCATAGTTTGTTATTTCACAACTTTCATATCGAAATTACAATCACGCAAACTTTTCTCATTTATTTTCTGCCAATACTGGCATATTGTATAAATTTATAATGTGTAATAGAATACTTTGTTGTTCTAAATGTTTCAATACATGCAAATAAACATGAAATTTTATCTAATAATAGTTATAAAATATATGATGTGGCCAGCACAATACCTTCCGTCAATCCTGTGTATTATGTATAAATTCCATACATAAATTTTCAGAAATAAACTATGCAAATTGCACTGACATTTTCTTTTTTTTTAGCTTTTCCCGTTCATTAGGGCTCGCTATTTTTTATTTTCTTCTTCCACTCATTTCTGTTTTGCGTGTCGTTTTCAATGAGTTCCTTTTCTCTCAAGTCTTCCGCAATACAGTCCTTCCATCTTATCTTTGGTCTTCCTCTGTTTCTTCAACCTTCTATTACTAAGCTATTCTTTCTTCTTTCTCTCCTCATGACATATTCAAACCAATGTGACCGTCTCTCATGTATCTCTCTAGAAACTTGTAACACTAGTTATTTCCTTACCGTATCTTTCCGTGTCTTCCCCAACATCTACTTCAACATCCTCATATCTGCCACATTCATTTACATTTCATTGATACTGAGATATGTCAATTTGAATTATCTGAATATATTAGTAATTTTCATGGTTAGCATAGCTGGCTGATTTATTAAATTTAATATCTTTATAATTCTTTAACTCTATATCTATTGAATATGAAGTATAAAATGCAATTAAATCATATAGAGAATAATATATTCTTTAAGTTATAACAACGTTAAATGCCAATAAATCAAATTTAACTGTTAAATCTTCAAATGAAGCTACTTCCGGTTCACCAATTATAACCAAAATCTAATCAGTTGTTCTTCTGGATGTAAACTTGAGGAATACGAAAAAAATATATTTTTGGAATCGTGGTATTGAAGTTATGCGATCCGGAACTTTTGTCACACACATACACACATACATACATACAGACATCATCGTAAAAATGGTAAAATCATATTATAGGGATCCTAAAACATGCTTATTAACTAAAAACTCGTCATTGAATTTTTGACCAAAGATAATACCTTCTTTACCTAAGGGTGACGGAAGGTAACACTAATCAATTAGTATCCTGCGAATGACAATTGTGTCGTGAAAAATAATGAATGAATTTCGACCGAGATAACTCCTATACTGTAATTCCAAAAATTTCGATTTTTACGTATTCTTTTTCATTATATTCATATGCTGACGTGATTAGATTTTAGTTATAATTGACCAACAGTTTATCTTGAAAAAGCGCTGGTACATATAATTTTTTCACATTTAATGTAAAGATAAATATTAAAGAATATTTTATATTTTATTAATATATATGTTTAAATCATTAAAGTGTCAGAAGCAGTGAAATGCTTCAGGAATGAATTAATTCCAATTTCTGAATGCTAATGATTCAGGGCTGCCCTAATTTAGTTTGGTAATATGTGTGAGTAATTAGCCGTGGCGTGCGTGGGTGTAAACGTCTGAAGCTCTCCGCGGTGCATGCACCACGTGACGACGTGGCCGCGAGCCAGCGTGGTTTCGCAACCTCCACGGCCACATCTCGATTAGAACGATCGCCGTCTGCACAACCAACTTGTAGGAGTACTTTAATGGATTACCTAATCATGTAAAACGTCCATAATACAGCCGCAATTGTTATTGTTGTTAAATATAACCTCTCGAGACCTTCAGAGTGATTTGTAGCCCAGTAGCTCATATCACAATATGTTAAAGTTTGACCTTATTCAATAAGTTAATATGAATCGGTAATAATTGGCAAAAAATAGCGTTTCGTTTGTTTATATCTGTCTTCACGTCTACTAAATTATGTTCTGATAGTATTATGAGTTTCAACCAAATATTATTTTGTGTAAAAAACGTAATTGAGTTGAAGGAAAATCTTCAGGAACAGATATTTCTCCTGCCATTCGCACTTACGTTTATTTTCTTTGTGTGTTGTATTTTTACTGCATTTTTACTGCAAATATAATTTTAAAAACTTTGCACTCTTTTCCGTATACATTAGCTAAAATAAATCATGCAAATTACTCAGGTAGATGCGAGAGATAAATTTGATTTACAAAAATAAATCTTCTAATTAAAACATCACCAGCGTAACAAAAATGATTGAGGAACCGAGATCTGAGTCGGCTTGGCTTGGGCCCAGCACAGTGCAGACAGAAACAACACGAAACAGTTGAAGAGAGATATGTGACGGTGTTTCAGTAAACCGGAAAACTTAAATAGCCAGTATTCCAATAATCAAAATATTATATTCTAAACATCCTGTCACTACCTGTACTGAGTACTTAGCTGCAGATATATTATATAAACAGAACGAGAATATTCGCACGTATGTAGTTCACTTTCGAAGTGCAAAAATGAATTTAAAATAAAACAAATCTATAAATTTCGCGGATTTATTGATAAAAGCATAAAACAAAAACATACAGGTTGTTAATAAAAACAATATTTTTAAGGGCATATAGTACTGACCAAAATGACAATTAGTAATTATGTTCATAGATGTCAAATTTTTCATTAAAAATTTCAAGATTCTCTAAATTCACGTAATTAATTTGTCATCAAGAGTGTGGAATTTACTTATCAAGGAAAATGGACCACATGGAATTGAAAAAACACTATATTTAGAATGAAAAATTAAGCTATTTAACATATATGTACATAATTAGCTCTCATTCTGACACGGGCCCGCATATTTGCTTGTCAAGGCCAACAAAGTCATATGACCGCTCACGCCCTATTGTATTTAACATTTCTTGTATACCTATACTCTACACCAAAAATTCTACTTACATCTATTCTTTATATTTAGATTTTTTATTGTTAAATTGTTAAAGAAATTTTATTCAAATGCCGCGAATTACAATATATTTTTTCTGTATGTACTATATACCCTTTTTACCCTATCGCCTCGTCCCGTCCCCGTATCGTGCGTTGTATCAGTTAGTTGAGAGGGCTTGTTTTATTCAACTGGCGCCCTAACTCTTAAACAACCCTTCTACCCAGCCTTTCTCCACGGGACTACGCCGCTTCCAAACTGCTTACACGGGCGTACCCATCTGGGCGTTATAACAATTTATATATTTATAAGCCATGTACGTGTAATATCCAAGTCATTATTTTGATTTAGATTGTTTTTAATTTGTTGCTCTCGACGGCTTCCCTAATCACACAAGCTATGATGAAGAAGCCTTGGCAATAATTTCATTATCTTGAAATTTAATTTCATGAAGCAAATGAATTTGTAAAAATAGGGACGTTTGATGTATTGCCGCCAATGTAGATATATGTGTAAAGAAGTATGTAGACAAAGATTGAAAGGATTTACATCGATACGTTGCATTAGCACCTATTCGATAATTTATTTCAGATGGTCCATCCACGTCGCTTCTTTATAATAAATCAAGAAAAATGACACGATATAACGGATACCGTAAATTTAGCACCATTAGGGTAGATAGAAGGACTTAAACCTTGTTCCAGTAACCAGAAGATAATATATATATATATATATATATATATATATATATATATATATATATATATATATATATATATTGCATGCTATTCATTTCAGTCAGTGTTGACATAAATATAAATTTATAATTTACTATGATAATGTACTATACTAAATATATTTTTATATTTATTTTTGCTATAAAATATAAATGATTTGATATAAACTATAAATAATAATGTTGAAATTAGCTTTTTATAAATAAGTTAGCACCTATATAAAGTTTCATGTAAAAGTGATAAAAATGTGCTAAATCACTTATTATGATAAAGATAATATTTATAAAGTATTCTATTATTTTTTTCAAGGTCCGTAGGTTGGAAATTTATCCGTTATTCAATCAAAACTCGAAACAATAAAATTATAATATGATGTTATCACAAAAGAAAAAAACATGATAAAATAAGTACAAATATAGGTATCTTAAATCGAATAAAAAAATACTTCAGACTTTTATAATAGATTAGGTACCTGACTTTCAGTTTACATTAAATTTTTCAATCCATATTTTCTCTATACATTCATTGCATCTATCGCGAATCCATAATCGGAATCTATTTGTAATTGAATTGATTCATTCATAAAAGTCTTTAAGTACACGTACAATGATGTACGATTTTACTTTATCTTAAAGTAATGCTAAAGTGTTAAAGTTATATTATGAAAACGGATATAACTTTAATTTTAATTTAAAGTGTTAAAATGAAGATAAATTTTATTACGAAAACGGCCCTTAATCAGTATTATCTGTTCAAAACTGTAAATCTTGCGGATCTGTAAATATTGAACAAAATCGCAACAAAATTTGCCAGTTATGTATAATCTTATATTAATCGAAAAATATTTGGCGTCCGTCAGGATCGAACCCGGTTCCCCAGTTTCGAGACCAGACACTCTGACACGCTGTGTCATCAATCGTCCGGTGTGCGGTAAGGGGGGAGGGAGTGACGTTGACGTTCATGATTGGCTGCAGTCCGAATCCATAAGCTCGTCAGACTTTTTTTAAACGGGGGGCTAATTACATTCTGTAATAAAGCGTTGGTTTTTGGTCGTGAATTTAAAAATATTATTATAAAAATATATTCAATGGTGATCCAATTAAAAATCTGTATTTTAACCATGGCATCGAACCCGCCAAAAACTGGATTCGGTTCAGGTTCAGGGTAATTTATTTTTTGAGAGATGGGTTCGGGTACGTTTCTGGTTCAAACATTAATAAAATTTGCGGTTTTGTTTCGGGTTCAGGTATTGGGTACAGGTTCGGTTCGACCTATTGAAAATACTAAATTGTTTTATTAGGGACTCAAAAACGTACTTATTCATTGAAAACTCACCACCGATTTTTTTGACCAAAGACAATACCTTCCTTACCTAGAGGTGACGGAAGGTAAAAAAACCGTGGAAATCCCCATTATTAAAACAAAGCTTATACAAATACAAAGTATAGATGAGTAAATAATGAAGAAATGAATTATAGAAAGAAGTAATCCATAATGAATGTATATTTTGAGATCCATTTCATTGAGTTAGTTCCTCACATATTACGGAGTTAATTTTCGGCGATACATAAATAGATTGTCGAGGAGCGAAGCTAAACAAACAGTAGTGTGTGAGTGTGTTTGGAGCAGGCGCTCGTCAAATTTAGTCGGTCAGTCGGCAACGGCGAGCACTGTGCGCTATATCGGTCACGGCGCGGGATAAGGATGTAGTACTGAAGTGTTGGTGCTAGTGTCGTGTTGAGTCTTCCGTGCAAGTGTCGCGCCACCACCACCACCAGCATGCCTTTCGCGCCCACCTTCAAAGCTAAGGCACCCTCCAAAGGTACAGTCACGTGACGTGAGTGGACGTTGGTGTTACATGCGCAACGAAAACAATCATACCTTATCAACAAACTGGTGGTTCTTATAAGAAGTTGGATTTATCTTTTTTGAGGCCAAACCAATAAAGGATGCTCGCAGCACTTGATAAAATATATATTAATAGGATAAATAATAAAAACACGAAAAGCATGTTCCGACAAAAACTTTTCATTTGGGCACTTTTCGCTTCTTTAAGTTTTATGTCATCATTGATCCCTCTAATAACTTACAAATTAAAGTGCAAAATGAAAACTTTTCATTTACTATTTTAAATCTTTGTCCCATCACTGACTACGTTTATCTCGAAGTGACATAACCCGCTTATAAATCTAGTGACTTAAAACTAACACTTAACTCCAGCTCGTTTACATCGCATGTTTTAAAGTGACTAAAGGATAATTAGCCTATATATCCACTGCTATTAAACAAGGACAGATAGAAATTTTTTCGGATGACTTACTATAATAATTATAACAAAACGCTCACGATCTTAAAGCAACCCTCGAAACAAACAATTTTTAGAATTTTAAGTATAGTAATATATATTTTTAATAATTATTTACGTTTTAAAAAAAAATTGAGGTTAATCCATAGCTTTAACCGTTTATCTCACAAAATTTCAAGAAGATTACTTAACTCAACCCGTTATTTAACTTCACTTAGCACTAAACTAACATGTTTATCTCGCACGTTTAACTCAAGTGGATAAACTAGTTAACGTAGTCACTGTAACAAATTTGTTTTTTATTTACAATAATAATTAGGTACCTATAATCTTTTTACCTTCCGTCACCTTTAGGTAAGAAAGGTATTGTCTTTGGTCAAAAAATACGATAGAGTTTCTAATGAAGAAACATGTTTCGGGCTTCCTAGAATGTTTGTTTATGTGTGTGTGTGTGTGTGTGTGTGTGTGTGTGTCTGTGTGTGCGTATATGTAACGACCGTTTCGGATCGCATAACTCCAATACCACGATAATTTTTTCGTATACCTGAAATTTAGATCCATATGCAGACATGGATTAGATTTGGGATATAATTGGTCGAACTTTTAACAATATTGACATTTAATGTTTTATTATAACTTAACGATTGGATTGCATTTTATACTTCATATTGAATAGATATAGAGTTAAAGAATTATAACGATATTAAATTTCATAAATCAGCCAGCTATGCTAACCATGGAAACTGCTAATATATTCAGATAATTCAAATTGACAAATGTCAGTATGAATGATAATAAAATGAATGTGGCAGAGATGAGGATGCTGAGATAGATGTGATAAAAATGGCTCGAGTGAGATATTTTTAAAAAGATACAAGAGAGACGATTACATTGGTTTGAACATGTCATGAGGAGAGATGACGAGTATATTGGAAGAAGAATGAATAGATTCTATTACTAATAGAAGGTAGAAGAAACAGAGGAAGAGCAAAGATAAAATGGAAGAACTGTATTGCGAAGACTTGAGAGAAAAGGAACTGAATGAGGACGACACGCAAAACAGAAATGAGTGGAAAAAGAAAATAAAAAATAGCGACCCCTAACGAATGGGAAAAGCTAAAGAAGATGGCAGTGTCAAGTGCAATTTGCAGTTTATTTATGAAATAATTTTACTGGAAATTTTAAAAAGATATAACACGCATATCACCACAAAAATTTGCAGTTTTTGGTCGTTATGAAAAACACTTTTTATTGTAGAAAGGCACAATATTTCTTATTACACAGCAAGTGTAAGTCTTAAAGAACGATCTTAGTTAGTAGGCACAGCAAAAATATTATAGGATATCTCTGGGCGGACTGAAACAAGCCCGGCCTCAAATAAGGACACTGGGCAGTAATGGGTTAACAAGATCAAAATATGAATTTTTAGATCGTATGTCCTAAAGACCTAAAATTTTAGAAAACTATTTCATATATGGTTTCTGTTATCCACAGATTTCGTTAATGATGATGATAAAATTTATTTACCTGTATAATAAATAATTTATTTGACAGAAGTTAGAGAGTTCTTTTGTAGTTTAGGAGAGGAATTCAATTCCATATTTAAATCTGATGTTTTTGTTGAATTATTTGTCTTTACAAGTTCTGTACGAGTAAAAATTGCCCCAATCGTACTTTTTAAAGAATTTTTGCTGAATGAGAAATTTTCTATATTAAACGTTCGTGTGGTACGTGGTTTATAGTTTGATTTGTTTCATTTTACGAAAGAAAACATGAAAAGTTTCATACCAAACGTCATGCGTTTAAATGGATGAATCAAAAATAAATGATTCTGTAACGCGCTTGTAATCTTTATTTTATGTTACAAATAGTGACAGTTTTATTTTTAACGTCATGTTGTCATGTGCCTATTCTGTTGTATTGTTATACTTTATTTATGTTTGTACAAAGCAGGGATTTGCATTGATTTAAATAAATTTTAAATCATAGTTTTAGCCAGTTGGAAATTTGGAAATTGGAAAGGATATTGTGAAATAATTAGTACTAAAAATACAAAAATAGCATGCTATTAATAAATTATTATATTTGTCTGAACTATTTAATGGTTCATATATTTTCATTTTGAAATTCATTCGTAAAATCTACTTTCAGAGTTTAGGTAAAAAAATACTCTTAATTTTTTTAATTACTGCGCCCCTCCAGTTGAAAAGACACGAGCCGCCACTGAATATAACAATCAATTTATTGTTATCTTTATTTTGTTACCTTGGGTACTTATGGGTATATTGCAAGGTTGTATGTATTTATAAAAACACTTCAATCGTACAAAATATTATCTATCATCGTATATCTCTCTCATTTTAGATATGTAATAAGCTTGTTATCTCAATGAGTGCGGTAATGAAATTATTACCACACTAGAATTTCATTATGAGAGAGATATGGTATAACATCCCACTGTGAGAAAAAAAATCCCTTACATATCCAGCAGCCTGGAACGAAATATCAAAGATTCTGACAACAGTGTCACTACGACTTGCATTCTTTATACTGTGTCATAGGCTAGTAAAATGCAGTGTACGGTAATTTATTAAAAATATATGCCGCGATTTGTATTTGTACTATGACATTTATTGTACAAATATTATACCTAGTTTTATATTATTTATTTAGCCATAAAAATAATGTTTTTGCAACGAATAAAATGACTGTTGTTAATTTTTATATGCACGTGTAACAATCATTTTTTTAATGACATATTACGGCGAATATATATCTATTATCAATACAAAAATGTTTATTTTTCAATATTTATAATTATATTAAATAAGCATTGAAATTAAAACATATGCCGATATCACTTTAACGTCATTAAAATATTTTAAAATATGGGGTCAAAATGCACTGGAAATTACATCTGTTACTTTGTACATAACCTTGAAACAAATTTTAATGCGTTATTAAATGCAAATATAAATATTTTCCTTAATATTAATATAATAAGGTGTAGCAAAAAAATTAACATCTTCCGTCACCTATAAGGTATTGGATTCATGCTAAAAATCGCATATCCGCATTTTATTGAATAAGCACGTTTTTACGATAATATCTGTATGTATGTGTGTGTGTGTAAGTGTCTGTGTGTGTGTGTGTGACAAAAAATTCTGCTTCGATAACTCCAATACTACAATTCCAAACATTATGATTCTTTCATATTCCTCTTTCGTACGTCCATATGAAGAATTGATTAGATTTTGGTAATGATTGGTTGACCGGAAGTACCCTAATTTGAAGATTTTAACAGTTTTTATCATCATATCATTTTTTGACCTTTTATGTTATTATAAATAAAAGCATACGTTATTCTCTATTCGATTTAAAAGTTATATTTTTTTCTTCATATTCAATGAATTTAAAAATAAAGAATTATATAGAAATATCTTGCAACCTAATGCTGTTAAAAGCTGCACCATGGCAACAGTTAGAATATTCAAATATTAATAATTGACAGATATCAGTGTCAAATAAAATTTACGTAATATTTTTCTGAAATGATTTTACTGGAAATATAAAAATGTAAAATAATTTCAGGTGGCAAAAACAAATCACATAAGGTAATACAACAGATTATAGCTATAAACCAATTCAGCAAATTATTATGTTATAAATATAATGCTAATATATACATACATACGTACATAAAATCACGCGTGTCCCACTTAGTGGGTTCGCACAAACCCGAAAACAATAAGAACAACATCAGCATCATACAACAAATCCTTACTCTTAAACATATTAAAGTGACCGATTTTTGTTAGCGAAATACCGCATCCGGATCACCATAATAGTTAGGAAACAATCATTCTTCGCCACACATTCCTATCTAAGCAGACTTCTTTCATACATGCTCTTCTTCTCTTCTTACTTGAAAACTTTCTCTCTTTAAGCACCCTACCAACCACATCCATCCACTGACACACTGGTCGGCCACGCAATCGAAAACCCTCAACCAAGATATATACGCTTAATAAGCCGTTCACTCGCCATTCTCTCCACATGCCCAAACCATCTCAACTGACTCACACCAATAATTCTTTTAAATATATAAATACAATGCTGGTGCCTGTCTGAAAGATGCTATTTTGTATATTGTATAAAAATTAAGTCGTTTTACAATATACGAGCGTACATCGCACTCTGTGACGGCGCGCTCCATCTACTATTTATATATAAAAATTTAAAATAATTTTCTGTCCATGTCATGCAGTGCCAGGACTATATTTCCGGTTGCACTGTACGAGTAGGTACTTCCTTCTGCATGTCAGTTTCTAAAACAATAGCATTTCAAAAATAGAAACCGAAGCCATGCCATAATCTACTAATATATCTGTTATCTCTGTCTTAAGCTTAAGGAGTTATGAAGTCGGTCGTGTATATAGGTAACCGTCACGTTCGTTAAAGTAGTATTTTTATCCAGGTAAATGTGAGTGAGTCACACCGTCACACGTGTATTAGTAGCTACTGGTGTTGCATGTCAGCTGCCAAATCATAACCCGGCAACGGTAGAACCACCTTAACACATGCTTTTTACAATATTAATTTTATTTTGGCATTACGTTGTGTTGATATTTTTAACTAAACTCTTCATAATTAGGAAGCTTTATAGCAACTACTGAAATTTTCAGAAAACAGGAACTTTTGAATTTAAAATTTATAATCTAGTTGATATTTTCAGTTCAAAGACTTGAAAATAATGTTTTCCTGAAATAAATAATACTAACATCAAGATGATATTTATTTCTGTACTATAAAATACAAAGAAATCGCTTAACACGCTTACCAAAAATTGCTTAATGCCTGTAATTTTATACAAAATATGATGTTTAAATGTTTTCCCTCTATTTATCTAATGACACTTCGTAAATACCGTAAGAGTTCAAATTTATAAATTTGTCGGCTTAAAGAAAATCAGATTAAAATTTCGATAGTTAATAAAAAAAAATCTTGTGGCCATTACAATACCTCTCGCGCCCTTTCCATTGTGGTATATATAAGTATTGTATTTAACATTTCTTGTACACACGAAAAATTCTAATTACACCTAATCTTTATATTTACGTATTTTCTATAATTTTAAATTCATTCTATGAGCAAGTTGTCTCCTACTCTTCTAAATGTTCGAGGTTTTTCCAATTCATAACGGGATTGGCGGTATTTCTGAAGGGTTCATGTAATATACCTATAATTTTAAATATATAATTAATAATACAATAACAAATATTAAATATCGTTCCCAGAAAAAGCTTTCAGTATTATATCTGAATTTTTGACACTGACATTAATGGCATTTATCTGTCAATTACAGACATTTTAATTTCTCTAGTAGTTAGCATGGAGATGTTTGGGCTGTAAGCAGATTATTTTATAGATTATATATCTTTAAATCTATAGAAGGTATAATAATTTTTTTAAATGTGTCGGATAGAGAATTTTGGTTTATGGAATATTTAGTACATTTTTGTTAAAATTCTACTACTTCTGGTTGTCCAGTTGTTACCAGAATCTATTTAACTCTTCCCATTACTGTTAAATTGAGGAATCAGTAGTTATACGGGTCTTTAATCTTATAGAATTTGAGAAATCGTACCTCCAACAACCTCACACACACACACACACAAACCCACACACACACACACACCCGCACACACACACACACACATACACACACACACACACACATCATCGTAAAAATGTTATTATCGGATTGTAGGGACCTTAAAACGTGCTTATTCACTAAAATCTGGATATACGATTTTTAGCATGCTTCTAATACCTCTCTCAGTGAGAGGTAAAAAGGAATTAATAAATCAATAAATACAGATAAATCAATAATGAGAAGATGTATTGCCTGTATATTTGTACATTCAAGAAGAAAAATATTATTTTTTTGGCAGTTTTCTTTTTGCTATTTTTTGTTTTCATCGCCCACTTACTGCCCTTAATGCCCCCCCCTCCTGTTTACCCATCGCCCCCATGGATCTATTCAACGCTTAAAAGCCCATTTCGAAAATCACTACACTAAATAATTCAAATTGATAGTAAAACAGTTTTTGTTTCTCATGGCCTACTGAAAACCATGATGTAATTTACGATGTGTATGTGCAGGTGTGTGGTCTCCCGGGAAGACACCGGAAACGGAACCGATCCCGCTTCCAGTGCCGGCGCCCGTGCCAGCCGCAGCACCAGCGCCTGCTGCCGAGAATAGAGAGGGCGATGAACCGCCGCCCGTGGTGTGGACCCCGCGCAGCGCCGGCTCCAGCCCCACGGCCGAGCGCAAGGAATTCCGCCCCGTGAGCTTCGATTCACCCACATTCAAGAGGAAGAATCTTAAGGTCTGTACCATTGAAATTAACATAGAGCTAACAGTCTATATGTTCGAAATAAATTATGAAAGTATGAAAAAATGTCAGCCACATGGATTTGAAGTAAGGACCATTACTTTGCCGGAATAACGCTCTACCAACTGAGCTATTGCCAATCTATCTAATATTATCTTCCACTTTAGCCGCTAATATATCTCTCTATGTCAGAAATTACTCTTGGCATATTAGCGCATTATTTTATGTCTAAATCAATAAAAGATATAATAAAATGTATAAATGTATCAGATAATTTTCAAAAGATAATATTTATAAGTATTTTATAAGAATTTGCTACTTCCGGTTATCCAATTGCTACCAAAACCTTTTCAACTCTTCGCAGTAATGTCCGATTGAAAAATTTAAGCCTTATACTTTTTGAGAAATCGTCCATGAATCCAATACCTCTCTTAACGAGATAAAATGGAATTAACGATATTGTCTTGGCCACAACATATTTTTCAAATTAATTAAAACATTTCACAAATACCAGAAATTTGATTAATTCCATCTAACGTCGTTAATACGGAAATAACAGCGTTTAAATTAAACATTTACATCACACAATGTAAAAACAGAAGAATAGTTTCCAAACAAGTGCGCAACGCGGCTTGGCAGGAATGTAAACAGAATTACACGTTCCGTATTCACTTCAGCTGGAAGCAGCTTTTATTTCAGCCGCTATCTCCATTTAAATCGTTAAAATTGCTTTACACACAATAACATGATTCGATTCCCTGTACAAATCGCTCGTAAATAGAGCACGAATCAGGAATTCTACTTTGTATTTTTGTATTGACAATTTGTAATTGCACTTGCTTTCAAATTACAAAGGATCTACAGATTTCCTTTCGAACTACATTGTGTTAAAAAAATCTGTTGTGGCCAGCACAATACCTCTCGCATTTTCATTTTATGTTGCATAGGGCGCGAGCAGTTATGTGAGTTTGTTAACCTTGGCCCGTGTCAAAATAACAGCTAGTAATAATTAGGGAAGCAGGAAATTAGGAAAGTCTGATTTTACATGTTAAAGTCCTATGCTGGTCACCACATACCACACTGTATATTGTAGACCTTAAAACGGTGTCATTTACCAAAATCTCGATATGCGATTTTTAGCACGATCCCTATACTAGCTGGGGGTAAAAATAATGTTAAAAATATCCCCTTATCCTTTAATATAAGTAATCTTTAGATGTTATATTTATGTCATCCTTGGAGACAGAAGAATGAAAAATATTTATGCCGATGCGATGTAGGAAAAGAAAAGCAGAATCAGTATCAGTAATATTAATGTATCCCCACGTATTCCAGCTCTGACAATGTCGGGCCTCTGCCAGCAGGATAATATGTGAGAATGGAAATGCATGTTCTGAGAACACGAGAATTGTTTTTAAGTTTAATGTGGAAGAAAAAAGTGGCAAGTATATATATAAAAGTATTAATTAAAAACCTGGTCGTAAGCGTTTAACATGGGAAATCGGTTTTTCATTGCGCAAAAGTTCCCAAATTATTTTAGACAAAAATACTTCAAATAAATGTTACCCGGTTACCAACAATTGTATGCCATCTTAACTGTCCAAAAAATTTGTTTTGTGATTTTCGTTCAATAACATATTTCTTAAAAAAAGTTTTCTCATGAAGAAAAGCTTCAGATTATAAAATGGTAAACAAATTTTGTTTGAGTTACATGGCTATCACTTATAAATCAGCAATTTTCAAAAAAAAATTAAAATTGATTTTTTCGGTCGAGGAAAATAAACCACGGAATTGGAAAATCACTAAATTTAGAATGAGAAATTATATTTGACATCTATATACTTAATTACTAGCTATCATTCTGACATGGGCTCCCATATCTGCTTGTCAAGGCCAAAAAAGTCACTTGACTGCTCGCGCCCTAATGTATTTAACATTTCTTGTATACATACACTCTACACCAAAAATTCTACTTATATCTATTCCTTATATTTAGATTTTTTAAATTTAAATTCATTATATGAAGAAATTTTGTCCTACTCTTCTAATTTTTCGAGATGTTTCCAATTCATAGTTTTTGAGTAATCGTCCTTCCAACATCCCACATACACACACACATCCACATACACACACACACAGACATCATCGTAAAAATGTTAAAATCGGATTGTAGCGACCCTAAAACGTGCTCATTCAATAAAATCTGGATATGCGATTTTTAGCATGAATCCAATACCTCTCTTAGCGAGAGGTAAAAAGGTGTATCGTAGAATCTCTCTCGGACGTTTGTTTTTATGTACCTATTAAATTTGAATTGATATTACTAGTTACTATTAATTACTCAAAAACCGGAAATAATAAATGTACTCGTATGTTATACATATAGTTGAATTCGCTAAAATTAATAATAAACGAGATATTTGCTGGTTTATTTATAAACACTGTACTCTATATGAACAACTGAAATGAATTATTCTATAGCACTGTGTATAATTTGTGTTTATATGGTGGTTACTATTGTTTTAGGAGAGCACCGTTTCAACCACAGCCACCCCCGATTCTGTTGCACCAGTGCCGCCACCGTGGGAGGGTAGCAGAGGCAGTGTGGAGGCGCCGAACGAGGAGCGTCGACTCACCAGCAGCCAGTCGGCGCCGGCAGCCGGCCTCACCAGTTTAGGGAAATTGCCACGCGCGCCCCATCCCACCATTACTTTGTTGCAGAAAGCTAGAGGCAAGTACACTCAACACCACTACCCTTAACGTTAGGAAAGACACTGCACGACGGATAGGGTAGAATTAAAAATATCTAATCTGTAAACAATGTCGCTGTTGCTGTTGGCGTTAGCAGTGGAAAAATATAAAGAAGAAAATGTCTTATTTCTATAGCCACCACTGTAAATGCCCGATTCTCCTCAGTCGGCAATTTTGACGCCCAGTTCCTGCTAACAGTATATTTTCAACAAAATATAAACAATTTACAATTAGTAAAATCTGTACGGATAGTTAGATCAACTATTTTTCATTAGTAATCCTGAATTTTGGAATAGTAATAACAGGATGTTTTGCATTACAGAAGGCCAGCTACCGCGCGGCGCTGCGTACATCGAGGAACCGCAACCCCCCAGCCCGAAACCCAGAAGTAAGGATAGCAGACCCCCCCTTATTGGTCCTAACGAAATATGTATGTTTTCTTTTTATCTAAATTATCTTACTTGCACTATCACTGTTCACTGTATAACAAAGATATTTAGTTTAGCACTGCAAACACCTAGTAAGTAGTTAGTACCTCTCCTTACTAAAATTAGTTCAAGATCACCGTCCTTTTAAAAGGGCAACACGAGTACATAGTTTTCAGCATTAGTAAATATGAATTACCTGAATCTTTAGGATTTATTTTTATGTAATGTTAATATTTCATTTGATGAAACTAGTGATGCACGCGAGACGAGACGAGACGAGAAATATAAAATATTAATCTCGTCTCTTTTTCGGCTCTGTAATCTCGCTCTCTTTTTCGCATATTTTTTTGGACCTCGTCTCGTTCTCGAGCGAAAGTCTCGCGAGAGTCTCGCTATAAAATAGCGCTTGCGCACTGAGTATTTACGTTACAGTTTGACTGCAAGAGATATCAAGTTCGCTCCAGTCGTACCGTCGTCCGTGTATTTTCAGTCGTAGAACTTAGGCGACCATAAAATCTGACAAGTTACTAAATAAATTAATTTTCCTTTAAAATAATTAATTTATTACAAACTTATGATTTCTAAAGTATATCAATACGAACAATTGTTAATGCATTTCGGTCATCAGTAAAACTAATTAAACATAAAAATATTCTTTTTTGTAACTAAAATATGCCACAATGTAAGTCATCAAAATACCGATATCCTGGGAATTTGCCGGAAACCAATCACTCCGCTTCGCTCCATGTTAGCTCCCATCGACGCTTATTATAACATCCCTAACTTTTCAGGGACAATAAGAACTGGGTTGAAGGAAGGACTGAAATGTTGGAGAAAAACTATTTCTGTTGGATGCAAAACCGATTTTTTCTTTATTTTGCTTATCCTCACTCTAAACCGATATCAATAGACTCTGGATAGAGTCAAAAAATATAGCGGATTCATATGATTTTCACATTCACGTGTTCTATGCACGAATTAGCGTTGACTCCACCCTTTGTAAATTGTTCTCCAGTCCATTTTTCATTGAATTTTCGAATCAAAGCTATAAAGTTACCTACGCTTTTTATTGCGAGGCACTCGCGAGAATCTCGCGAGATTTCTCGCTTCGTCGTGCATCACTAGATGAAATATTCTCGCACAAGCAGCAGATTGTATAGAATCACCAAATGGATATTTTATAATATATTCACGAAAAAAAAAGTACAAATAACCATTTATTCGAAGATACTGTATGTGAAAACAGCCACTTTCTTTTATTAATTGTATAAATTTCTAATTTCATTTTATTTATTTAATAGTATATACGGTGAAGAACGAATACCTGAGCGAATCCGAAAACGAAAAGCCCCCAAAGAAAATGGCCGATTTAGGCCCTAGGAAGTTTGAAGGCATCGGACCAACCACTAAAGACGGCATGCCTATTGTTTTAAGATCAGTGAGTAGGCATCTTGTAACTACAATACTATCATAACTAACGACATTCATTTCTTTTTCATCACCTCATTGCTACTAACCAGATTTATGACGACCAGGTAATTCATCTTTCCTTTTTTGCAACACCGTGATACATAGGATGTAATAATGTTTCAGGAAGTCAAGGAATCAAACCAAGCTAAGTGGTACAAACGAATGTATGATACTCTGCATCGTGCAAGGAATGATGGTGAGTTACGAAGTTTTCTTATAAAAATATTGTGATTGGTATTTCTGAACTTTTATTTCAAACTTCGTACGCACCTATACTCTAAAAAATTTTACATGAGACTTACATTCTTACATCGTAGGTAAGTAAATCTGTGAAAAATTATCTATCAGAACTATAAATTCTTCAATTATCGTTGGTTCATGACTCTTGGCATATAGTACATTACACTCTTAGTACTTATAATACTGAATGTGAATAAATTTGTTGCAATCCAATCGGAAAATACAACCTGAACCGAAACTTTAGATGAAGATGATCACATTATTCAGAACATCACTATAGCCTTGATTATTCCCAGAAGTACTGCCCGAAATGTAACTAGGCGTTATTGTCAAATAGAAGAATACATCAAATAACGAATATCAGCTGCACTATGCATTACAAACCCGTTGAAACATCGATTTTTAGAAATATTTGTACTATTGATTCGGGTCCTTTTGATTGAAGTTTAGATAGACACGCTCTGGCGTAGTGTCCTTTCTTCTTACAATGGTTACAAATACTTTCGAAAGCTGGGCAATTTTCTCGGCGGTGTCGAGACCCTCCACAGAAAAAACATTTCCCTCCAGAGGATTTGGGTATAGCAGCAACTACTTCGCCCTTCTCTAAATTTTTGCTTTTTGGAGCAACAGCGT
This sequence comes from Harpalus rufipes, assembly GCA_951394225.1. Classification (NCBI taxonomy): domain Eukaryota; kingdom Metazoa; phylum Arthropoda; class Insecta; order Coleoptera; family Carabidae; genus Harpalus; species Harpalus rufipes. The sequence continues at coordinate 57,897,938 of OX596279.1, forward strand.
TAATTAGATTTACGTTAGAATAAAATTCAGCATTAGTCTGTGCCATTTCCATAGCCTGAGCCTGCCTTACTGCCTCCGCAAGCTCTAAAGTTTTGTTTTCGAGTAATCTTTGTCTAATGTAAGAGGACGCCAGACCATTTATAAAAGCATCGCGTATAAACCCATCGCGATGTTCAATGGCACTAACAGCTTTAAATTTACAATCCTTGCTTAGTACTTTTAAATTTTGTACGAATTGATCTATAGTTTCACCAGATATCTGTTTTCGAACAGCTAGTAAATGTCTAGCAAATATTTCGTTTTACTTTTTGGAGTAAACCGCATTAAGAATTTCTAGAGCATTTTCGTAGGTTGAACAATCGCTGATCAGCTCGTACGCATTAGGAGATAAATAATTTGTCAGTATCTTTATTTTGTCACTGTCATTAGTGAATTCTGTCAGTTCTAGAAAATTTTGGAATGTTTTCAGCCAGTGTCCCCATTCCTTAGAAGCATTCGGCGAATCCGGGTCAGTTTCGAATCTCGCCGGTCGAAGATATTTATCCATAGTTGTTTTAAACTAATAAAATTGTAATAAATTGCAATACTTTTACCTAAGAGGCTTTTATTAGTTTAAAACATCACAGTAACAATGAACACAACATAAAACAATATAATGATAAGAATATCATAGATCACTACAATGGGTCGTACTACCAACTCTTTTACCAAGTGGCAGATGTGAAATTGAAATGTCTGCACGATCCGTTCGCTGAAAGTTATGCAAGTATTGTGTAAGTCCTAGGATGTTCGTTTCAGTAACTTTTCTTAATAAATAAAGTGTTTGCTAAATGTTTCTTATTTTCTAATTTTACTTTACAGATCAGTTATTTATATTTTAATAGAATAAAATAACAAATAAACCCATATTTCGTTTGTTTCAAGTCGATAAATATTCTTTTTTTGTGTCTGGTTTTTTTGGCCACGTGTGTATATTTAAACCATAATTCTCATTTTCGTCTTGTTTTAAATACAAAAATATTCTGCAACACTGAGGAATAAGCCCTCCGCATAAGTTTTCAATTTCTCATCATATTCCCTGATATTACAAAAATGCAATTACATTGGAGTTAGATGTTTTTCATTTGTACAACTTATTGTTTTCATTTTTCTGTTCGTACTCATGATTCCATAAATGAAACTTGTATAATAACGAAACGTATTGTTGTTGAGAGTTCAGAATACCAATTACTGTGTAGTATTAGCTTTTTTATAGCTGAATAGTGTAACTAAACAGTTAATATTTTGTTTTCAGACGAATATGTAACAGTGCGGTACAAATCTCGCAGAGGTGACTAAAGTATTTTTGTGATGTTTTGGTTTCAGGCGCTTTGTTGCAACCCACTTATAAATATATATCTCACATCGCTTTTGTTGGCTCACTTCATCTACTACAATCACAATAATATTTAATTATTTATAAGCATTCCACATATACTAGCACTTAACAAACTGATAAAATAATTCATAAATAATTATAAAATTTAATTAAGTTAAACTAGATAGAAATATTAAATGCTAGTTGAATGAAGTAGTAATATGTAAACATCTAAAATAAATAAAAATTACTATATATCGTTCAACGAGAGAACGTACCTACCTACCCGCTTCGCGTTTCGCGGAAGCAACTGTAATATTTGGGTGGGGGAAGTTATACCATAATTGTATTGTTATTATTTTTAGATTCATGTACTGCATATATAATAAAAATAAAGAATATAATAATATGTAGTAAGAATGAATTAATACAAAATTATTTCGTGATCGGATTTCTCTCGTTGAACGAGGTACAGCTAGTTTATTTTCCCTCATTAATGCCTTTATAAATATTATTTATTTTTACCTCTCGCTAAGAGGGGTATTGTATTCATGCTAAAAATCGCATATCCAGATTTTAATGATTAAGCACGTTTTTTGTTTGTTTGTTGTTTATTTTCCTCGACAAGTAAATTCCACACTCCTGGCGATAAATTAACTAAGTGAATTTAGAAAATCTTTAATGCAAAATTCTGACATTTGATATCTATATACATACATACTAATTGGCATTATAACACAGGCCCCCATATCTGCTTGTCAAGGCCAACAAAGTCACATAACTGCTCGCTTTTCATTTTCAAAAAGTGGTAGGTATGACCATATTAACCATTTCTGCATTTGTGTAACGCACTTGGGCCGAAACGATATTGAAAAAATGGTTAAAAAATTTAAATAGGTTTTAGCTTTACTGGCCTATATCTCAAAAACTAATAGAGATAATTTAATTCTATTTCAAATTTGAAATCCTTAAAGATTTCTACATGTGATACATACAAATTAATTAATTTTAACCAGTGGTTAAATTTTTACCAGGCTGTATTTACAAAATGGTCAAAAAGTTATGTTTTCAATATAATAAATGTCAAAATTTTGAAAAAAGCTTCAAACAAACCCTACTTCAAATTAAAAGATAAACAACTTTTCCTAATATTTTTTTTTGTCTACACCCTTTCAGTTTACCAAAAATCAAGTGACCTACTTATGGTTCATAACCTACCTTGCATTGTCGAAATTTGGCCAAAATCCAAGGTGCCGTTGATATTTTCTCCATACTTTTTTTAACACGCATCAAACACACAAACGTAGCCGAAATTTTGTCCAAATAAACTTGTAACACTGATAAACATCCATTCTTCTCACTAATAACATTTGGTGTTATTGTTTATATGAATTAAACAGTTAATATTATATTTACAAATAAACTAAAACACTAAATACATGTTTAAGGGTCGTATTTCATTATTACACTTATTATCCTTTTTTAAAAATGTCCTTAAAAGGTCCTTAAAGTCTATTTATACCACTGACGTTACTTGCAAACGTTCAAACAAAACACAAATCACAACCATTTTGATCCAAACGTCAAATTAATTAACATATATATTTATTTCATTTATTTGATGATTATAAATGCTGAGAATTTATATTTAGCAATAATATTAATAAATATAAACTTTTTTGAAGTTAAATTTTGAAATTTCTTTTTGAAAATTGGAGTAAAGTTCCAAAAAGACCCAATTTTGTATAGGTTGCGACATCTCTTGAACTTTTGGCCAAATTACGAACCAACATATGATTTTTAAATAAATTATTAAGAATCATACTAAAATCAAACTACATATGTTTTTAAATTAATTATTTGATAATCATAAGTTCAATGACCTTTGCAAATACTGGTAAATATTGTTTTACGAATTTATTTATAGAAATTAGATCAGTCAAGCAAAAATTTTGAAAATTGAGATATGCATATAAAGAAGTACATATTTATATATTAATTGGCGGGAGGTAACATTTAATAATATATAATATGGATTGTAATTATAATATACTGAATTCTACAAAATCAGCATGAGGGAAAATAAACTATGTATTATGAATGTAATCCACTATAATATGCCTACTAGATAGATAAACAAATTTGATGTTCATGTATCCAATAATGATTAATAGTTAAGGTCCTCTTTTCACCGGACATGCTCTTTTTGGCGTAAAGATCCGGACCCGGTATCTTTTTTCATTTTCAATGCGTTTGTCCTCTTTTTTCATGTCCAAAATATATAATATAACAAATTTTATAATATTTGACCGGTACAGCCAATCATAGGACTTTAACATGTAAAATCAAATTTTCCTAATTTCCTGCTTCCCTAATTATTTTAAGTAAAAAACCTTCAAATAAAAGTTGTAGAGCACAAAACAAACTACCTAAATACCTATATTGTTTGTGCTAATAAAATTGCCTAATATATAGCCACGTCCCTTTTTTCGAAAAAAAAAATCCTCCTTTTCATCTGTTCATTTATGGTAACCTAGTAATAATTCGTGCACCTGTTCCCTATTGACAAGTGACGATTGCTGGATGATTTCCAGGAGGCCGTTACCCATATGCCGCCCCAGGGGGATACCTATCCGAACCGGAACCGAACGCGTACGATAGCGACGCAAGTCTCTCTGCCAGCAAGTACGCTACACTGGATCGGAGACGTTACCAGCAGAGCAAGGATAAAGAAAATGAGTATATTACCTACACAGTGCCTAGAAATAAGTAAGTATCCACACTATTATATATGAACAACGTTTATTTATTTGGGTGAAGTGTGCGTTTTCGCCTCAGTGGCGTTGGGGCACGCACGCTACAGTTTGAATTGATTTGTTTGTTCTAGATATATGTCTGCTTCTGTAAGACATAGTACTGATGTATATAGAAACCAACCCGGACGTATCGAAGACTATATTCCTGGACATTCGTCCATCTCAGAAAAAGAAGCCAAAGAGGTTAGATATATACCTACATTTTTCTTTTATTACTCCATTTTTAAAAATATTAATCCTTTCATATATGTAAAAATGTCTAACTTTTTGTATATTGTAGCAAAATATCTTGCTTTTTTAGTTAACAATTATTTAAAGTTTAAATATAAAATGTTTGTCTATACAATGTGCTTATGCTTGCGTATTTGGCATATTTTTGTACCCCCTGTTTTTGTCTAGTGGCACATCGCACTAATATAAAAATATTCTATTTTAGTGGTGGGACGAAGTCATGGAAATATTTGATGGGGTACGCATCTCTCTTTAATGTACAGTTTTTGAAACATTACGATAATGGATTGAACGAATGCTTGTATTTTTAACACATATTTTTACACACATACACCACTTTTCGCTATTATAAATTCATAAACAAAATTATGATCTCAAAATAGCTTTTTTGCACTTGCAATATAAAAATTAACCAGAAATATTTTTGTATATATGTAAAACTGTTTAATTACGAGTGGAAAACAGGCCGCTCAAAATATTTTTTTTATTTATAATTATTTTTAAATTTTCTTAATATATTTGTAAACTACTTCCGGTTAAACCGGAAGCGCTACAATCATGCCAAACACCATATATATATATATATATATATATATATATATATATATATATATATATACAAATATGGCAAGAAAATTTAAAAAAAATTATAAATAAAAAAGTTATTTTGTATGACCCATTTTTCAGTGTTACCCTATATAGCTTATTGATGTATTAATAAGTTAATATTCTACAATAACAAACATCATAAATTTAATTTGTATAACACCAATTTCACAGTCAGTTTAAAATGGTATAATAATTTTAAAATTTTATACATCATTTTAACTCACAAATAGCGGAAAACTAAATACATATTGTAAAACAAGTCCATAAATACAAGTTCATGCTGTTGCTTTTATTACTACTTTCAGAGTCAAAGTTCGCTTCATCTCTTTTGTTCTCAGACTTTTCGACACGGTATAACAAACCTCCGGTAAAACTGATAGCGTGTGAAAAATGGTTTTGCTAAACTAGTTCAAACTAACTTTCTGGGTGAAAAAAAATCAAATGTTATTTTATTTTTACGAACTTGTTTAAAAATGAAGAAAGATAAAGGCCATAATAGCTAATGGATTATTTGTCAAGAACGTAAACTACATAACAACGCATCCAGAATACTTTTCTCACGACGTGGGGTCCTGCTGAAATACGAGTACTGCTGCTGGATGGAATTCAATGTGAAGCAATTCCCGGTATTAGTATCTCGTTAATGTATTGACAATTTCACCCCCGCGTCGTCTCGTCTCACGAGGACTTACCCGAGAGGCATTATGGTACAAGTAAAACCGCGATTCGCCAGAAATAGTTGTTTGTTTAACTTGACACTAAAATACTAGATTTACAGCCGCCGGCGCACCTAGGAATTTGGATAAGGGGGTGCTCTATATAAAAGACAAATCTAAAATTATACTTTTTTAGGTTCCTACAATCTGATTTTAATATTTTTACGATGATGTCTGTGTGGGTGTGTGTGTGTGTGTGTGTGTGTGTGGAAGTTAGAAGGACGATTTCTCAAAATCTATAATACTTAATAGCTGTTTCACTACGTATTTCACAATCGGACATTACTGGGAAGAGCTGAAAAGGTTTTGGTAATAATTGGACAACCGGAAATAGCATATTCTTAAAAAAAAACTAAATATTATTTATTGAAATTTTTTATTCTTGCTACTCAAACGCGGGGCGAATATGACAATGATAAGCGTAGTTTGACGTCAAACTGTTCTTCGCAAACTCTAAACGTGCGAATATTTATTCGCGTAAGCGTGACACAGAGTGTGTCATAATGAGACAGATTTCATCTGACTGACGTCCTACCATCGGTACAGAACTTCTAGCTATTCATTTATGCTAACTTAGCAAAACTTGACCGTCAGGGCCAGACGGTCTATATTCAGTTATATCATGCCATAGAATCTACGCATTATGCCATATCACACAATGTACAATGCACAAGATGACGGTCCTCTCTCGTTGACTCCAGATCCTGTCTGTCATCCTCTCTGTACCTGTCTGTAATCACTGTCACCATATAATAAATAAGTAAAATATACACATGTAAAAGTAGACATTACGAAAAATAAATAAATAGATGTTACGGTATTGGATTTAATACTCGGTATAATACCAGTCTGAGAACAAAAGAAGTAATTTGTTTCTGTACAAGCATTCGTTGTTGGAATAACACTTACTGATTACTGATTAACCGTAAGGTGTAAGTGTTGTGGTTTTGGTGTGAAAATGCTAACTAACTGTCCGTGGTGTTGGTGTTCTATCATGGCTTTGGTGCGTTGCGTGGTGCTGCAGTGGCTGGACGACCACTCGGCTCTGCCAAGTCTCAACTACATGTTGTCCCAAGTCACCGCCAGGAGTGTAAGCGGTCTACACCTACCTAACTTCACTTCTAGCACTATGCACTCTCCATAATATACTAACACGAAAACGTTGCAGACTTTATTTATTACCAAAATAAGTATGGTACAGAATGAAAAAACAATTTCCTTTACATGATAAACTTTCTTATTAGACACGCTACAGAAAATTGATGTACATATGTCTTTATGGGCCAACTTTTTGAGATAATTTTAATAGGCACCGCAGGTCTTTTGACCTACAAGCTAAAACTTGATTTTCGCTTATTTTGAAAATACCTCATTCTTACCTCCCTTAGTATGAGAAATAAAGAAATAGTATGTTCTACAACAAGTAAAGGAATGGACCATATTCCACACGAGCAAAAAGTTTGTGGCCCGAGCCAAAGGCGAGGACTACGATTTGCGAGTGTGGATTATGCCATTCCAAACGTGTTGTAGACTATACTTTCTCTAACAAGATTTTAGAAATTATACATAAAATGTTGATTGATAATAACAATACGAGGGGCATTCAAATATAAACGAGCCTTTTACTTCTGAGGGCCTGAAAAGTGTGTCGGAGGTAAGACGAAGCATCGGAAAAGGTAGGGGGGGATCTGCTCCAGATGACTCAAAGCCCAGCTGACCGCCCGAGCGATTTCGTTAGCTGTCCTCACAATGAGCGAAAGAGAGGTTCATCCGTCGATTGCGCAACGCATCATTATAAAGTTTTTAACGAATGAAGGGTTAAACCAGCCGAAATTCGGGACCGACTGCGTGCACAGTTCTCGGAGAATACACTTTCATGGACAAAGAAGGGCGTGAAAAAGTGGAAAATGTGAGTCACCGAAGACGCCAAAACTCGCTTGTCAGCCGGAAAGGTGATGTCAACTGTGTTTTGGGATTCTCAAGGAGGTTTACTCGTTAATTTTCTTCACGCACAATAAACGCTGCCTACTACTGTGACGTTCTTGACCGGGTACGAGCTGCATATCGGTCAAAAAGGCGCCTTCAGTCCATCCGAAACGTCCTGCTCCTGCATGACAATGCAGGACCCAACAGTGCAGTCCTATCAACCCAAAAATTGGCTGAAATGTACTGGACTACACTTGACCACCCTACCTACAGTCCTGATCTTTCACCATGCGATTCTCACATGTTTGGACCTCTCAAGGAAGCATTTGGAGGAAAGCGATCAAGAAGTTGAACAGTTGCAATTGGTTGGATACCCACCCGAAGTCATTATTTGAAACGGGCATAAAAAAATTACCTGTTCGATGGGAAAAATGCATAACTAAGGAGGGGAACTATATAGAAAAATAATTATAGTGTGATTTCTGCCTAAATGTAAAATAAATTTTCTTTTGCAAAAGGCTCGTTTATATTTGAATGACCCTCGTATATTATCATACTTGTATACCATTAAATATATATTTTTGGCCCAGGTCCATAAATTGCTTATAATAACTCCATTCATATTTTTCATTTGATTTATGTGATAATAACTAACTCACTGTATCATTAGTAAGTTCCCTTATTTCTGGTGACGTCCATTCCATATCTATATCTTCATTTCCACTTTATATGTTTTTCTACAAAATGTCTTCAGTTAATTTTCTAATTAATATATTATTATTTAGATAAACTTATTACTCTGGACAACTCCAAAAACCTGTAAAAGTTAACAAAAAACTCTAAAAATGTTCAAAACTTTAAAACGTCAAACGCGAATACAGAAATAAACAAATATAAAACAAAGAGTCATAACCATAGCAACCGAACCAAGATATTTGATATATCGTGCTAATAAGGTGAAGTGTGTCCAGATATATTTAATTCTGTATAAATTTCGCCCATTGTTTCTTATTCCTTGCCATCTTCCTAGCGTCTTGAATAGTCGTGTCTTTCTTCACCAAGATATAAAATTTTATTATCTCTCTTAATAAGCGAGATATAAAGTATTTTCAAAACAAGCAAAAAAGAAATTTTAGCCTGTAGCTCAAAAACAATTGTCTCAAAAAGTTATCCTATAAAGACCTCATTAATTTTCTGTAACGTGCATAATAAAAAAGTTTTTCATACAAGGAATTTATTTCACCCTGTAAAGGCGTCTCATTTTCGAGGTTTTTATAAAGTATCTTAGGTAGTACGCACCTAAAATTATGTAACTGAAGTCTGTAACACATTTCCACATATTTTTGTGTAAACTGCATGTTATTTAACCATAAATATTAAACGAAGCATCATTTATAACATATTTCATTTTACCATATTTATTCACTGTGTAAATCATGATAAATTACTTTAAAAATCATAAGTTTTCATTTCATGCAACTTTTACATTACATTTTATATTAATGTTATTATTTTTCAACCCGGATCGTTTTCTTTTGTGTTATCATTTATTTTTATTTCATTGTCACAAAAGCTATCATTCTTCGGCCTGATTTATTTGGTACACAGGTTGCAGCTTCTAACAACTGACAGTTTACACTGACAACAACAAATAGCATGGCGTTAAACTTCACTTACACTGTATTTATCATTGTTTTTATGTTTTTATTAATTCAATTTTCTTTTATTTTAGCATCTGGAACAACAGAAACATGTGCCGCCCAGTAAATCCTTTATGAGCCAGTAAGTAAACATTTTTCTTCTCTAGGAAATAATAAATATTACATTGTTAAGCATTTTAAGATTTGCAGACTGGAAAAAAATCTATAATTTGTTCAACGATAGAACGTATCTACCTGTTTCGTACAGGACATTATAAAATTTTGGTGGAGGAACTCATACCAGAGTTGTATTATCATTATATTTAGATTTATACAATTAAAATACTGTAAATACATATAATAGAAATGAAGAATATAATAATAAAATAAAACAGATTTGGTTCGTGAACTGATTAGATAGGTACGTTTTCTCGTTGAATGAGGTATATAGTAGATATTTTAATAGTTTTTACCTCTCGCTAAGAGAGGTATTGGATTCATGCTAAAAATCGCTTATCCAAATTTTAATGATTAAGCACTTTTTAAGGTCCCTACAATCCGATTTTAACATTTTTACGATGATGTCTGTGTGTGTGTGTTTGTGTGGATGTATGTGTGTGTGTGTGTGTGTGTGTGTGTGTGTGGATGTATGTGTGTGTGTATGTGTGTGGGACGTTGGAAGGACGATTACTCTAAAACTATAAGACTTCATATTTGTTTAACTATGTATTTCCCAATCAGACATTCATGGAAAGAGCTGAAAAGGTTTTGGTAACAATTGGACAATTCTTGAAAAAAATCTTCTAAATATTATTTTCTGAAAATTATTGTTTTAATAATTAAATATGTATTTAAATCATAGGTATGTTATTACTTAAGAAATACCGCTAATGCTGTCAATGAATTTGAAGAATTTTGAACATATTAGAAGAGTAGGACAACATTCCTTATAGAACGAAAGAAGAGATACAATTTCAATTATTTGTATGTACAAGAAATGTTAAATTCGTTACTTATAGGGCGCGAGCAGTCATGTGACTTTGTTGGCCTTGGCAAGCAGATATGCATATAGATGTCACAATTGTCATATGTCTTAATTTTTCTTTCAAAATTTCAAAATATTCTGATGTTTATTTGTTATCAATAGTATGGAATATACTTGTCGAGGAAAATAATCCACATGGATTTGGAAAATAATGTTTTGAATAAAAAATTATGATACTTGACAATTTATATGTATCAGATAGAGAATTTAATATTCTTTAATATTACCAAGAAAAAAATATTTAGAATTTTTTTTTTCAAGAATCTTCTACTTCCCGTTGTCCAATTGGGAAATACGTAGTTAAACAAATATAAACTCTTCTAGTTTTTTGAGTAATCGTCTTTCCAACATCCCACATACACACACACACACACACACACACACACACACACACACACACACACACACACAAAGAGAGAGAGACATCATCGTAAAAATGTTATAATCGGATTGTAGGGACCTTAAAACGTGCTTATTCAATAAAATCTGGATATGCGATTTTTAGCATGAATCCAATACCTCTCTTAGCGAGAGGTAAAAATCATGATTATCTATACACTTAACAAGTTAAAATACCTACATATAACTGGTTAATTATCTTTATTATAATTAATGCAATTATTTATTACAAATCCCAAAATCGCCTCATACCTGCTATTAAGTGAAATTATGTTAATAGTACAGACCAAATCTACATCCAACAATTGAAAGAAGAAGACGGTATATTTATTTGTTTTGTTTCAGTGCTTTGAAAGAATCAGGATATGAGAGTGACTCAACGCTAGTGTTCCGGCGCCGAGAGGATGCAGCTTTACAGCTGAACCCCCACGAGCAGAAAGAGGCTTACAAAACCATCCAAAAGGGCGGGGATGTCCCTTTGCACGGTCTGCGCAAGCCTGCCCCGGAACGACCTAAAGGTAAGTTACAACACTGGGTGTATTCTATTTCACAGGAAAACAATATTTATACACGTATATCGTGATATTACTTATTATTTTTGGAAATTATAATGATAATATCATCGCATTGCTGATATTCCTGAAAATATATTTTTTTGCAACTTTAAATTACAACCGTGCATTTTTTATATTTATAATGTTACTTTTGAATAATTTTAAGAAAATATTAAAGAGAAGAAATCTAAAACAAATACGATTATAGTTTTTTCTTAACAGTGCCGGTTACTTTTGAGTCTTTTTTCATATACTCGAAATCTAAAAAAATATTTTACAATAAGTTCTCTGATTATACATATTTATAATAAGTAATTCCAACGCGACTAATGTACAGGGAGACATATACGTATACCGGGTGGTGAATTGATTTACGCAATATAGGAAAAATAATGCTAATTTTTTCATATAATTATTAGTTTACTAATTAATTTAGAATAAATATGTACGTGTATAAATATAATCTAAAGTGAATTTATTCTGGTTTTATGGACTTTTTTTTAATTCTTTGGTGTTTTGGGTTAGCACTAAACTGCAGCTTATATTAATCTTAATACAAATTAACATTAAATGTACAGTAATATATAATAATATAGTAGATGTGGGCATTAATTTGAAAGTAGTATTAATTTTACCATGGGAAAATATCAACAAATAATAATTCAACTCTTCCTATTCTTGTAAAAGTAATTAAACTCTCTTATATTAACTTCAATCTTGTAGTTAATTAAATTTAAATAATAATTATTCATAACGTTGATACTATGTATCTATATTTGTAGAAACATTAACATGTTTCGTAAAATATTCTATATTGTATAATCTAAAGGAAATCCTCATATTATCTCATCTTCATCTAATATTGTCAAGATTCAAATAATTTACATGATTTTTTATTAGACGTATGCATATAAAAAGTATTACATTGATTTAAAAAAAATACTTCATCATTTTATAATCTCGCATTTATTTTCACGGTATATAGAACATATCTATAATTAAAATAATGTAATCATAAACTAACTTTTACTAACATTATTACAAATGGATTTCAAATAATATACATGATGTTAAGAAAAGGGTAAAAAAACTTTGGTATATACATTTTGATGTGCTATTTAAAAAATCTAAATATAAAGGATATAAGTAGAATTTTTGGTGTAGATTGTAGGTATACAAGAAATGTTAAATACAATAGGGCGCGAACAGTCATGTGACTTTGTTGGCCTTGACAAGCAGATAAGGGGAGGGCGTGTCTGAATGATAGCTAGTAATTATGTACATATATGTCAAATAATTTTTATTTTAAATTTAGTGACTTTCCAATTCCATGTGGTTTATTTTCTTCGACAAGTAAATTCCACACTCCTGGTGAAAATTTTTATAAAATCTTGAAATTTTTAATGAAAAATTCTGACATTTGACATCTATGTACATAATTACTAATTGTCATTCTGACACGGACCTCAATATCTGCTTGTTAGGGCCAACAATGTCACATGATTGCTCGCGCCCTAAACCTATGTAACCAAAAACGGAAATGGCGAAAGGTATTGTTCTGCCCACAACAGATTTTTACATCATTTATACACTTGCAGTAGACCCGTAGCCAAGGGGGGGGGGGAGGCAGTGGCAGAAAAATTTGCTCACTTTAGAAAAAATTACATTACAGATTGTTTTAAACATATCTTTATAGCGAATTATTCTCCTCAAAAATTTGAATTGCATACTCTAAAATTTGGACCTATGGGTTCGGGACTGCCTTTTGGTTGAAGTGTTACATGATCCATTATTTTGAGTAAAAAAAAAAGTACATTTTAAAATCTGATAAAATAAATTCTTTTTGACTGAGAATCAGCACATCGAAATGTATATTTATATATCCTCAAAAAAAATTACCCTAATTTTTTAACAACCTGTATATTGAAAGTATAGCTTTTGTCATATTTTTTGACGAAAATAAGTATATATCTATACGTACTTATATTTATTCTGTTAGAATTATATTAAATGAATAACAATAATAAAAGTAGTATTATTTCTATTTCTAATCGCAAAGTAATTTTACACCGAAAAAATACATTTCGTAGCAAAGAGAAAAGTAGATTTCAATAAATTAGTTGGTTCATAATTATGCTTAGAATATAACCACAATGCGTGGGTCAAAGCTTAGATTTGTGCGGTGTGCATGTGGTCAACCGAACAGGGAATTGGTGGTTTCTCGAAGTCACCGTTTGATAAGGTTTGTTATCTGGTCGCATAACGCTATCCTTAAATAATTGGCATAAGCATGTTATAACTCACTTCCAGAAGTAGTTGAATTTGTTCTGATTAGCCCTTGATCTAACTTGTCTCTCTCCCAAACAAGGCACCATATGTCATGTGAAATGTTCACGCCTAAGTACCACCTCACGGACACTCTGTTACTGCAGATCCTTCACGGTAATCGGTCTCATTATCATTAAAGATTTCATCACTCAGTACATTTTCATTCCACAGACGATTCCGATATCGAATACTTTCCAATATCACCCACATTAACTCGGATTAGAGTCCACAAGAAGCCAATTAATGAGATTCTTTGTTATCCGATGCATCAAAGTCCTCCACAGGTGTTCTCTACATATAAACGCACGGCGCCTTCAACATCGATTCCACCGCCGCCTAAGTCTCCTACTAGCATTAGACCTCCAAGTCCACCTAAGAGAAAATCGTCGAGGAACAGTCACACACTGAGACTTATTTCAACTATGACTATTTCTCGCGCGCATAGTCCGAAGTCAAGTCGTAGACACGAAACCTGCTTCAAATCTCCCGAGGATAAATCTAACGTTAAATTATTACGCGATCGTATATCTTGCAAATTAAAATCACCTACAAATAATAATAATAAAAAAGGTGTTAAAATAACTAAAACAATTTCTACGTTTCCAGCTAGCAGCAAAGAATCCATAACTACAACTATTAGTAGTAGTAAAGATCCTTCAACCAAACTAAAAACTGAAACTAAAGTTACTTGTAACTACAGTAGAAGTACAGCTTCAAGTGCAGCTAGAAGATGCTGCCGACATTGTTCGTATTCTGTACCACCAAAAATGTCAGATGCAAGTAAACCATCTGATAAAATTCGTGCAGTATCTTTAGAACGCACATTTGGAACTGAAAAACGTAAAGTCGATTTGACTTTGCCGAAATTATCAACAGATTCACGTTTTAAACTCGTCAAATCTCCAGATCTTGTTTCACCAACTGAAGTAAAAAAAGGAGTTGAAAAACAAAAAGATTTATTAAATATAGAGAAATATCCTCCAGGAACTACAATAAAAAAATCCACGTCTATGTTTTCCTCTGCTAAAAACGGATCAAAAGTTGACAAGTCTTTAAACGTAACTGTCGCTTTTAGTGCGCGTGGAAAAGAATTATTAAACTCAACTAAAACTAATAGTAAACCATCAAAATCTCCTAGTCCTTCACGCACACGAAATATGTCCCACTCTCCAGTTCCATCAACCATTTCAGACAGATCCAAAATATCTAATAAATCCCGTACAATTTCCACCGAATCGTTAAGAAGTCCTCTGCTGAAAAAGAAAAACAACACAACAAAACATTCAACATTATCCAAAATTAAATCAAATAACACAAATAAAGATGAACAATCAGGTTCTGATCGAGAAAAAAAGAAAAACAAAAAGATTAAAAAGGATCAATCCAATGAAGAATTAAAGAAAGATAAAAAATCGCCAAAATCAAAAGATTCTAAAATTTTAAATAATGAAAAAATTAAAACAAAAAAATGTGTTAGTAGGGCGACAGGTCAAGAAATTGTTAATAAATTAAAAGAAATGGAAATTATAAATCCGACAAAACCAACCGATTTAATAAAGAAACAACACGAAGAAATAGCAAAATCAGATTCATTCTTCCAAAATTTATTCTTAAGAAATATGTGTTCATCACCGACACCTTCAGTAGCTAGTAAGTCTTCATACATAATAGAACGTACAAAAATGTTACAAAAACACCAATATAATACTCCCCTATATCATTCCGAACCAACTGTAGCAGCACTAAAGGTTTATCTTACAAACCGCAAACCCGTATCCGAATCTAAGTTCAAAACACTAGACCGCGAAATCATTCGGTCTAGATCTGTAAGTCCTCGCTTTAGTCATACATTTTCCGATCGTAGAGCCAGATTTGACAGTATCAGTGAAGTTTCTAATGAATCTAGACCCTTAACTCCTGAATCTATCTATAGTAAACGGAGTTCCAGTTTGCCTGCTACAAAAATTGTTTTTTCTGAAACATCCAGACCAGTTTCACCAAGTTTAGACAGATCTTTGGTCAGTTATGGGCAAAGATCTTCATCACCTTCACCTATTCGGTCGCCGTCACGAAGAAAAATTCACAGTTATAGACCACCAGCTACATTAACAGTAGAAGGAGTTAAAAAGAAAGCACTTAGAGCCAGAAGTGCCGGTGAAGCAGAATCTCTGAAAAGAGAATTATATTACATGGAAAATCCTCTAACCCCTTCAGTTAGTTCACTGTCATTATCTCAACTAGTCGATCCTCAAGAGTATAAAACATATGTTGCTGAGTTACGACACTCAGCCAGAAAATCTGAAAGGTTTAAAGAATTAAATCGTTTTTATTCAAGTTTAGAACGATTAAGTCAATTAGAACACACCACATCTTCGTCAGATCTGAGACCAAGACGAAGAAATGAAGAAGAAATTATTGATTATGATCGTTGGATGCAAGTAAGGACTCGAGAACGTGCCGAACAAGAATTCAATTCATTATATAGAAAATTGAAGCAAGAACAACGAGAAAAAGACTTGCTATTTAGAACAAAAGATGTTGAAAATTTTAGATGGAAATATGACAGAGAATTTGGTCTAAAAGTTAAAGAACATTCAGTGGAAAATATTAAAGAACAATTTGAGAAACTAAAAGATAGTGAATCGCCACTGGAAATATCAAAAAGAAAAATTTTAAATTATCAAAAAGATATTTATAAACCTCTATGGAGAGGAGATTCAGTTGTTAACTTAGTGTCAAGAATATCAGAACGACGTTCTCAGTCTGAAAGTCGTGCACTTGCCAATAGACAATTTGTATGTTCTGACCGACTGTTAAACCGAGAAATAGGTTCTAAATTATGGAGTAGTTTATCAGTAGAGCAAGTAAATACACTCAAACATCAACTAGCAGAAATATATGGTAATCAGTCCCCAACAGAAAAACGTGATGATTACAGCATAAACATAGAACCTCAAACTAAAATTGAAAAGCCTAAATCATTAGTTATTAGAAGAAATTCAGCAACTGAATTTAATAAAAAACCAGAAAAAAGAGAATGCGTGAAATCGTCATCAATAGGATCTATAGCTGGAAGTCCACCTCTTTCAGAAACAGAAAAGAAACGCTTATCTCAGTCTCTAAGTCGAGAAGTACGAGATAGAGTGTCACAAAAAAGAAAATACAAATCATCCATGTCAGTCGTACTTGGTAAAGAGACTAGAGGCGCTATAGCAGCTAAAGAAGCTAAAATTAAACCAACCTCAGAGAGTACCTGCTATTTAGAACCAGCAGAGGACGAAAACGCCAACAAAACAAGAGACGATAAAAATTTTCTTCTGGTATTAACAAAAGACGAATCTGAAGAGCAAAATGTCAGTCAAACAGATAATTCAGTAATACCTTCCAAGAAAATTGCGTCAGCTAGTGAAACAGAAAGTGCCAGTTCTGATACATCAACAAAAACTGCTATATTTGTAGATAAAAAGAAAGAAGATGTGCATAAAAAAATAGAATATTTTGAAAAAAGTGCTAATGTAGACACTTACATTCCTACAGTGTACAAACCAGCCGAAGATGAAGAAATAAATGATGATGAACCTCCAGAAAAACCTCCACCCGCGAAAGAAATAAAAAAATCCAATTTAGTATCGTCACAATCATATGCGGATTTAAAAGAATTATTCGGAGAAAGAGAACTCATGAAATTTGCTACAATTCCTTTAGCTGCTACTCGCAGATCAACAAGTACCTCACCAAAAAGACCTCTATTAAGAGTAACAAATTTCAGTCCTATAAGAACAGTCTCAGAAGCCTCCAGTAATGAAAGCTTATTGCGATCTAGAAGTATTTCCCCAGATACTGATCGATTTTGGAACGCATATCTTACCTTAATAAAAGGTGTAGATGTGCATAAATTAACAAAAAAATTCGAACAAATGAAAGACTTTTACAGCAACAGAGAAACTACACCGCAAAGACTATACAAAAGTGACTCCGAATTAACTTCTTTCGATGAGCGAGATTTCGGTGAAGTTTATTGGTTAAAAAGAAAATACGAAAATCTTAGTAGAGGACGTAGTAGAACTCGCAAACACGGCAAAATATCTCCCATAGCAAAAACATCGTTCAGAGGAGAAGACCGTTTAATGCCACACATAAACATCATCAGCAAACTGGCTAGTCTGTATCCCAAGAAACATTTACCAAGAAGCGACAGAAGCGTTGAAGATCTAGCCCGCGAATTAGGTTGCCCGGTAGGCGAAGTAGAAAAAATCCGCGAGAAATTCGAATCCCCTGAACGAGACGTATCCCTATTAGGTCACATGTTCACATCATCCCCAAACGTGCACGAACTCCGCGACATTGCTCCATATCTCGCAGGTTCATGGATCGCACACCAGTACCCCAAGTACCAGGACAACTCCCGCTCGGCGTCAGCCCCAGATGAGAACGGAACCAATCGAGCTCTGGTGCGTAAAGACCGTCCCCGACCTAAATCCGCTTCCCCTCCTAGATCTAAAAAACAGCCTTCTTCGATATTGAAACCTCAACAGAGAGATGTGTTTGCGAATCAGAAGTACGAGCCCAGCATCCATCGGCCGCTGTATCGCTACCAGCCGCCCAGGACCAGGTCGTGGTCGCCGGTGGCCAAACATACAGTGACGTTCAAAGGTGGATTCCACGTTATATTTCACCCAAGTAGATTATTTTGCACACGATTCAATTGCTTCTGTTTGAAGTGTTCATGCATGCTGTTCGTTAGATGTATTGTATTAGTTAAGTTTGTAAGTGATAGATTATTCATTCCGGCTTTGTATAGAACCAGAGGGAGTCACTCCTCCTCCAAGGGATCCGCACGACAACAGAGTTGATGGTCCAGGTATTGTTAACAATTAGTATCTAATTTTATTTACTTCTATGCTAGTTTTATTCACATTATAAAATAATTCGAATGCACCATTTGCATTCATAATTAAATTACACGAGCATGAATTTGTTTTTATCAATATTAATTATTTTCATAGATAGTGAATTTATTCCTAAAGTAATTTAAATATTTGGGGCATCATTTCATAAATATTGCACACAATTATTAGCTTATTAATTTGTTTATTTTTTACCTCTCGCCAAGAGAGGTACTGGATTCATGCAAAAAATCGCATATTCAGATTTAATGATTAAGCATGTTTTAAGGTCCCTACAATCTGATTTTAATATTTTTACTGTGTGTGTGTTTGGATATATGTGTGTGTGTGTGTGTGTAGATGTGTGTGTGGGGAGGTTGGAAGGATGATTAAAGAAGAGTAAATTCTCTATCTGATACATATAAATATTTAATTATCTTTATAGATTAATAGAGATAAAGAAATATAAGGTATATAATAATCTGTTGCAATATATTATTTCTTATTGTATTAATAGTTAAATATTTAAAATTATAGGTATATTACATATACCCTTCAAAAATACTGTCAATCCCGACAATGAAAATTAGAAGAGGACAAATTTTTTTCATAGCTTGAATTTAAAATTGAAAAATCTAAATATAAAGAATAGATGTAAGTAGAATTTTTGGTGTAGAGTGTATATAAGAAATGTTAAATACAATAGGGCGCGAGCAGTCATGTGACTTTGTTGGCCTTGACAAGCAGATATATGGGCCCGTGTCAGAATGATAGCTAGTAATTATGTACATAGATATCAAATATCATAATTTTTCATTCTAAATTTAGTGATTTTCCAATTCCATGTGGTTTATTTTCTACGATAAGTAAACTCCACACTTCTGGTGAATTTAGAAAATCTTGAAATTTTTAATGAAAAATTCTGACATTTGACAACTATGTAAATAATTACTAATTGTCATTCTGACGAGTGGCGAGAGATATTGTGCTGGCCACAACAGATTTTTTTTAATAAGTATTTTATTTGTATCAAAATTTGTTAGTTTATAAAATATTGTAAAATAATAAATCAAAACAGAAATATAAATTATTTCAAAAGCACTATAAATTTTATTGAATATTATAATTTCTTTTAGCTTCGTCTGATAAAATGTAATATGTACATCAACGAAAATTAAAATATTTGTAGTAAGAGCTAATATTAATTGATTTAGAAATAAAAAATACGTCTGAAATATTAAGGAAATACGTAAGATTGCATAAATTCCTATTATGTTTGTTTAAAATAACCATAAACTTCATATCAGTAAGGTATATAATGCTCAAGTATTTAAATTAGTGATACGGTAATACACAGTGTAATATTTTAGCGTGGTGACTAATTCTATATCACATTGCCCGTACCGTATTCGTATTAATATTCCGCATAAGTAAACAAAATATTTGAAACGCAAATTTCGAGCTATAATCAACATCGAATTTTCTTACCTTGAAAGGCACAAAAACAAAACTGATTATGCTATACAAATTACAAATCGGCGCTCCCACGTATCGCGGCAAGGTGTGCGACTGCGTCCATTGTTTCGCAGATAACTGCTTCAGATGGTTTCGCTTTAATTACGTAGGTATCACGTATTGTTGAAGACGCTCACATGCAGGTGTGGCTACGCTGCGTTCATATTTGTTATCATATCGGGCGCGGACTCAAGGCAAGGCTGTTCGCAGCTAGTGCTGGTGATCGTACACTTGTGTTGTAGTGACATTTGACAGTTCGCGTGTGAAATAATGACCACGGAAGTACAACTGCGCCGGAAGTCGTCCGATCAGCTCCAGCGGAGGCCGGAGTTCAGACACACCATCGCAACTCCTCTTGTGTATGGACCCATTCCATATAGTCAGTACTGTCTGCCAAATTTGATTCCACGACAGTTACTATTTATAATATACCATTTATTTATTTTAAAACACATATGTACAAATTTACGTTTTAAAGTTTCCGCGATACATTTGTTACAATATTTACAAACTGATTTGAATATACGTTATTAATCAGTTTCGCGAGAATTTACGAATATCAAAATTACATACATCATTAATCCCGACTATACAAAGTGTTCATTGTAAGTGTTTCACTTTTGCTATCTCGAGAACCGTAAGAGATACGAAGTCGATTAAATTAGCAAACACAACGTCTAGCGGATATACGTACATAGTCAAAACAAACGTCATATTACTATCTTATTAAATATTCATAATATGTATTAATGTGAAACTGTACTTGTGCGCTACAGAATATAAATAGATTTAAATCGAAAACATAGCTGTAGCCAGTCGAAAATAAATCAATTACTAATATAATTTTTATTTTGAAATAATCGTATTTTCAATCTTTTCGTACGGACCTGAATAAGTGAATACGAAATTCATAGCATATAAACTATATACTAGTGATATGTTTTCCGCCAATCAACGCTCAAAATCTCCCTAATTACATGTCTATCAAAGCGATGATAAAAAACAAAGAAATTATCAGCGTATTTATAGTCGTTACTAAGGGATTTGTTTTCTTTATTTACGATATTGACAGTTAATTTTATAAAAATAAGTAATAACAATAATTCAAACTTTCAAATATTAAATAAAACTCGTAATTACCATGTTTTAATACAATATGAATTTGTAAATCAAAATTTAGGTTAGCAGCACACACAATGTGTTACAAAAATTCATTATATTCATTAAATATAAGCTCGTGATATGATTAATAATCGAAGAATCGATAATATCATCGTTGATAATCATATCACTTGTTATATTACGTATGATGATATGATTTCACTTAGGATGGATCGTAATCGTAGATTATTAAGCTTTATCCAATTTATCGTAATCGCCGATTATCAACACATATTTATAATAATAAAAAAATTGTGGCTAAGTAATATAGGTCCGTTTGTTGATTATTAATAAATTTATTTGAATATTTATAAAGAAAAAATTAACGCGTACCTACCTAACTAAAATCACTCAACACTTCAAACCCGACTCTATACTGAAAAGAAAACTTAAATTATCCACGCCTTAAAAAGTTGACATTAAAGTAATAAACGAAACACATTGAGTCATAATTTGAAAAACACTTTGTTTACCTGTTGTTAATTTTGAATATTAATTTGTATTTTATTTTTGAACTATGGAAGACATTTAGCTTATTTTATTATATTTATCATATTTTTACTACATAATAAAGAACTTTATTCTTTGTTGTTTCATTTTAAAGATAGGTAATCGTTATCGTAATCGTACCATTATTGTTTGAAGTATCGTAATCGCAAAAGTGCTACTTCACCAATTTTTATTTGACAACCAAAGACATTCGTATACTCTTAAGTCAGGTGGGCACGTTACAATAGTGTTCGTGTTAAATTTTACTGGATATATAGGATCCTTTTAAAGAAGCTTTCGGTATGCGATTTGTGCAAAATACATAGAATTGACGGAGACATTAGATTTTTTACCCTTTCAATATTACATTTATCGCACTTTTATGTAATTAATCCTATTTAAGCCCACACAAATATATACACATCTATTTAAAAACGTAAATACCTGATAAATTTAATCAGATATAGAATACCTACGTTAGGCATTATATATATTAAAAGTTATAATATTGATTATAACATTCTAGAAATTCAATATTTTCGCATACCAGCTATTCTTAAAATAACTCTGACACTTTTCCATTATTTTTGACACAAAAAAAAATCAATAATTGGTACGTTGTACAACAATAGATATTGCAACAACGTTAAGGAATTTCCGTAAAATTACCACTTTTATAAAGTCCTTTGTTTTTCATTTATCTGAGATTATTATTCATGTTACACTTCTTCACTTTTCTAATTTTTTTCTCAAGCACATGTATTTTTATCTATACTTTCACAATCTATCTAAATTATAGTTCCCGATAGGTAATTTATACTCATTCTGAATCATAATATTATGCAGCGTAGTACTCAGTACACGATAATCAGTTGTTTACAACACATTACTTGCATAGATAAAATAGTAAAAATACATTAAGTTAGAATCTTTTTTTTTGCAAGTAATGGTTTTTTATAGGTATAATGAACATAAGAACATAGCACTTTAGACAAATTATAGTAAATATATTAAAGAACATTGTTACGGTGGATAATTTTATTAAAAATATTGAAAAATAATACTGACACTTTAATTTTTTTTTACCTCCCGCTACCCTTGGTAAGGGAGGTATAGGGATCAGGCTAAAAATCACATATCGAGATGTTTGTAAATGACCATGTTTTAAGTTCCATAGAATTCGTTTTTAATATTTTCATGATGATGTGTGTGATATATATATATATATATATATATATATATATATATATATATATATATATATATATATATAAGATATAATAAAAAATTTAAATGTGTCGGATAGAAAATTTGGTTTTTTAACATTTACAATAACATAAATTTTCATAAAATAATATTTAGAAGATTTTTGTTAAAATACTACTACTTTGGGTTGTCCATTTGTTACCAGAATCTATTCAACTCTTCCCATTACTGTTAGATTGAGGAATCCGTAGTTACACCGGTCTTTAGTCTTATAGAATTTGAGAAATCGTACCTACAACAACCTCTCTCTCTCTCACACACACACACACACACACACACACACACACACACATCCATACACACACGAACATCATCGTAAAATGTTATTATCGGATTCTAGGAACCTTAAAAGATGCTTGTTAACTAAAATCTGGATTGCGATTTTTAGCATGATTCCAATACCTCTCTTAGCGAGAGGTAAAAATCGAGGTAAAAATATAAATAAAATAGTTATTTTGAGTGGCCCATTTTCAATGCCACCTATATAATTGTAGATGACTGCATAAAACACAAAAATTAACTAAACATTTTTCAAAAATTGTAACAAATTTTGACCTTACTGGCCTATTTTTCAAAAACTAATAGAGATAATTTAACTATATTTCAAACAAACCCTACTTCAAATTAAAAGATAAACAACTTTTCCTAATAATTTTTTTGTCTAAACCCTTTCAGTTTGCCAAAAATCAAGTGACCTACTTATGTTCATAACCTACCTTGAACTGTCGAATTTTTGGCCAAAATCCAAGGTGCCGTTGATACTTCGTCCCAGCTTTTTTGAACACATCAAACACACAAACATAGTCGAAATTTTGTCCAAATAAACTTGTAAACATCAACATTTCTCACTAATAACATTTGGTGTTATCGTTTATATTAATTAAACAGTTAATATTATATTTACAAGTAAACTAAAACACTAAATACATGTTTAAGGATCTTATTTCATTATTACACTTATTGTCCTTTGTTTAAAATGTCCTTAAATAGGTCCTTATGGTATATTTATACCACTGACGTTACTTGCAAATGTTCAAACAAAACACAAATAACAGCCATTTTGATGCAAACGTCAAAATTAATTAACATATATATTTATTTCATTTATTTGATGATTATAAATACTGACAATTTATATTTAGCAATAATATTAATAAATATAAACTTTTTTGAAGTTAAATTTTGAAATTTCTTTTTAAAATTTGGGGAAAAGTTCCAAAACGACCCTATTTTGTATTGGTAGCGACATCTCTTCAACTTTTGGCCAAATACGAAACAACATATGATTTTTAAATAAATTATTAAAAATTACACTAAAATCAAATGAAAGAATATTTCTACTTTGGTTGTTGAAAATTATATATTCCTACCTTGGTCGTTGAAAATTATATAACTCCACCCAGTTTTGGGTGGTGAATATCTACCCATTTAAGGGTTGAATATACAGCTTTAACTTTGCCAAATATATTTCTTGAGTAAAACTATATGTGTGTTCAAATTTTTCTTGAATTATTTTGACAGATACATTTTTAAATTATTTATTTGATAATTATAAGTTCATTGACCTTTGCAAATACTGCTATCGACAAATTTGTACCTTCACCCATTTTTGGGTAATAAATAACCACTCATTAATTGCCAGGAGGTAACATATTTAAGAATATATAATATATTTAGGCAAAATAATTTTTTTATTCAGTAAAAACAATAATTCCATTAATTTTACATTAAATTATGCAAATTTCAATATCTCTACTGACATCTATAGTCAACAAATGTGTACTACATACGTGAAAATTTTTATAATTATTTTTATGTATCCTGAGATATTCAAAATCATTGGATTATGGTATAATTTATTCTAGTTTTTAATAAAATATTATTCGTCTGACAAACATTGTCGAAATATATTTAGTTTAGCTAGGAAATGGATTTTCTCAAAATTGTTAATACCAATTTAATACTAATACTGTACTCTATGGTGAAACTTGTGAACTATTTTTTAATGTTTTGTTGTAAATAAGTACGTTGATGTATCGTGTAAACAGGCGAAAATCAATAATAACAATTTTTGAATTGACCAATCAGATTTTAAGAAATTTTGTGGTATATTTGAAATTGAATCCATTGCGCATGACCAGTTTTATTGTATTTTGGATCGTGGATCGTGAAACTGATTCCATTCCATACCTGTCGATACATTTTTTTTGCTATGGGAATATTGTTTATATGAGCATTTTAATGCATATTAAAATCTAGCCCCTTCCAGATGGGGCCTGCACTGGAATAATTTCGTGTGCTGCTATTTGCTTTAAAAAAATAAACATTATAAATGTATTTAAATTTCTTTTGTTGTTTATTGTAAATGAACAATTTGAATTATGCATTATTTTGGACTTTTAGTTTCATAAATATTGTTTTATTAATTTATTTGTAGCTACTAGACCAGTAGAGTAAATATTTAGAAAATTATTTGATAATCAAAATTTAAGTTTGTTCCCGGGCAACAGGTTTATTGATTAATATTGATTTCTCTTTTTAAACAACGCATATAATGATCAAAAAAAAAATACTACTAATACTTTTTTATAATATTACATATTAAATAGTACATAATTCATAATATTCCAGTTATTATTTCTTGAAAATAAAATATTTATTAAACGCAAACTTTTTCTTTAATTCTTGGGAGGAGCTGTGCCTCGCTTGCATACAGATTTCGGCAACGATGATGACATATTTGTACTGTGAGAAGACGTTTACCAGGCGTCACCTCATGGGTATTCATTGCTAGCATGGAGTGCACCACAGGGGTCAATTTTGTGCCATTTAAAATTCGGAATATTTGACGTCGGTCGGGATCGAACCCGGTTCCCTAAATTCGCGACCAGACACTCAGGCACATAAACATAAATTAAAAAATCTGTTGTGGCCAGCACAATACCTCTTATCACTTCCAATTTTGGTTACGTAAGTACTATATTTAACATTTCTTGTATACATACTCTACACCAAAAATTTTACTTATACCTATTGTTTATATTTAGATATTTTAAATTTTAAATTCATTCTATGAAGAAATTTTGTCCTACTCTTCT
Organism: Harpalus rufipes; assembly: GCA_951394225.1. Classification (NCBI taxonomy): domain Eukaryota; kingdom Metazoa; phylum Arthropoda; class Insecta; order Coleoptera; family Carabidae; genus Harpalus; species Harpalus rufipes. Next base: position 57,923,974 of record OX596279.1, read on the forward strand.
AATTTTTCGAAATGTTTCCAATTCATAGTCGGGATTAACAGTATTCTTGAAGGGTATATGTAATATAACTATCAATACAATAAGAAATTTTTCAAAAAATAATATTTAGAAGATTTTTTTTAAGAATCTGCTACTTCCGGTTGTCTAGTTATTACCAAAACCTTTTCAGCTCTTTCCGGTAATGTCCGATTGAGAAATACGTAGATATTACGTATTATAAAGGTTATAGATAAAAAATTGTAGTTGCAGTCTGGTGAAAAATGTTAAATATATAAATGTTAAACACACACACACAGACATCATCGTAAAAATATTAAAATATGCTTAATCTTATCTGGGTATGAGATTTTTAGCATGAATCCAATACCTCTCTTAGCGAGAGCTAAAAATGGTATTCCATCTCTGGACAGTAGTGCCTGCCTACCGCGAAATTTAATAAGAAGTAGCCGAGAGTAGTTTGGCCCACTTACTTCAAAAGGCGGTCAGCAGAGACACTATGACGGCGATGTCCAATTTGTCTACGAGGTATTCCTTCGTCGGCAGTCGTCAGCTCATTCATAGTGCGTGCACCTCGCGACTTCCGACAACTAATCGCGCGCTGCATTTGTTTGTGTAATTAATGTGCTGTATTCATGCAATAATTATGACCAACTCTATTGTGTTTCACTTAATATAAACTTTCAAATTGATTTGTGCCAGCTATTGATCCCTCGGATGACATTTGGTGATGTGTAGGCTGTGTACGTAAATAGGGAACACGGTATTTTTACAGTTGCACTTGATGCAGTTATCAATACAGTTAATACTAATATGGAATAACTCACGTTGTCTCTTCAGCGACTAGTTTTATTTTAATTTGTTTTGTAGTGCGGTTGCGGTTATGAAAAATTTCATTTAAATCCCAAATCTGGCATTTAAAAAATAAATATGTGTGCAGGAATGTAAACAATTTATATGTACGTATGTGGTTTGAATTACATTAAAATTGTAGGTTTAATTTGTGGATGATAACACGCAACATTATTATTTCAGTATAGAATTGTAAATTATTTGTTTATAATGCATTTAGTTGTTGCAAGTTTCATAACGCCCGCTATGCCCATAACGCCCATTACGTCTGTTACTCCCGGTAGGTCCGTTACGCCCAATATGTGTGTCTGTCAATGTGTGTGTTTCAAAAATTTCTCCTTCGATAACTCCAATTCTGTAATTCGAACAATTATAATTCTTTCATATTTCCATTGATATTTTATGTTATTATAAATATTAAAAAATATTTTATGCTCTATTCGATTTAATTACATTTTTACCTTCCGTCACCTATAGGTAAGGAAAGTAGGTGTTGTCTTTGGTAAAAAAAATCGATGCTGAGTTTTTAATGAATAAGCACGTTTTACAGTCCGTACAATACGAATTTACTGTTTTTACGATGATGTCTGTATGTGTGTGTGTGTGAAAAAAAATTCTCCTGCGATAACTCCAATACTACAATTCCAAAAATTATAATTCTTTCATATTCCTCTTTCGTAAGTCCATATGAAGATTTGATTATATTTTGGTTATGATTGGTTAACCGGAAGTACCCTAATTTGAAGATATTCTTGATAAAACGCTATTAAATATATATTTTTGACTTTTTATGTTATTCTCTATTCGATTTAATTATATTTTTTCTTCATATTCAATGAATTGAGAGATAAAGAATTATAAAGAAATATCTTGGAACCTAATGCTGCTAAAAGCTGCACCATGGAAACAGAATATTGAAATATTACTAATTCACAGATGTCAGTGTCAAATAAAATTTATATAATATCTTTGTGAAGTGATTTTACTGGAAATATAAAAATGTAAAATAATTTAATGTGGCAAAAACAAATCACATAAGGTAATACAACAGATTATAGCCACAAGCCAATTCAGCAGATTATTATGTTATAAATATAATACTATATATGTATGTTTTTATTTTCTACTTCTTATTTTAAGAAACATATTGTTCTTTTTAATACTAGTTCAGTTCATTTCAATACGAGGTAAGATCAGTTCGTTTCTCCCCTAAAAAGAAAACGCCCATAGAATGCAAAAAAAATATGTGTAGAATTTGTACAAAATTCGTAGAATTGACGGAAGTTATGGTTCTGGCCATATCCGATTTTTTTTCTTTATATTCAATGAATTTAGAGATAAAAGATTATAAAGAAATCTTACAGCTTATGCCTCGGAAGCTGCACCCCGGAAACAGTTATAATATTCAAATCAATTGACAGATGTCAGTGTTAAATAAAATTTACATAATATCTTTGTGAAATGATTTTACTGGAAATATAAAATCATTTGCAAGAATTTTTCTGCGTGTGGAATTTGTACAACATATTGAAATAGTAGTAAAAGGGTATTGTTAGTCCTTTACTATCATTTACGAATCCGGATTATCGAAGAAAAAATAATTTAAACCAACCATTCAGAAGAAATTTATTTGGGACTTATTATTCTCTCATAAATACATAACAATAAAAAATGTATAAATATAAACATAGGCTACTAATAAAATATTACACATTTACAAAATAAAATATAAATGTAGACGTGTGCCCTATAACACGATATGTGTTTAAAACAGAGCATTGAACCCAAACCGTAACATTTGAGCGAACTCAAACCCAGAACCGAGCCTCAGATATATTTTTCAATTGAACCCGAGTCGGAACCGAACCGGGTATCAAAATTCTGGTTCAAGGTTCAACTCCGGTTCAGGTTCAATTTCAGTTCGAAACATAAACGTAATCGTAACAATTGATCATCGACGATCGACGCCTTCTGCGTTTGCGTCACTGTATGTGTTGATTGTTCGTTAAAAATATGTTCATGTTCTTGTTTTGCGTTGCATTAATTATAAATTCCGACACGCATTTTAAATTATTTCTACATTTGTTATTCAAAAAACATTAATTCAATTTTTATTAGGTCGAACCGAACCTGAACCCGGAACAAAACCGCAAATTTTATTAATGCTTGAACCAGAACCGTAAACGAACTCATTTTTCAAAAAACGAATTAACCTGAACCTGAACCGAACCCAGTTTTTGGCGAGTTCGATGCCCTGGTTTAAAATCATGTTACCTGCGTCGGCACAATATGTAGAATTGAATATGTAGAAATATGACTTTCAAATTTATTCCACGTTTAAACAGAGGGTGATAACATGAATATCTGATTTATGCCCGATTTCACCAACATCAAATAAATATCCAAATAGTTTATTCGTCAAATAAAAGAAAAATATCACATCGAAACCATATCACACACGACGGTATTTATTCTTTCATATTTTGATGGGGTCTTATGGCCGCGTGCTTGGGCGTCTGATCGCAAATTTAGAGAACCAGATTCCATCCAATTTTCGTCGCAAATTACCCCGCGATACCAAAATATACTACTTTCCGTCCATTTAGAATATTTGTAGAAAATTTATTGTATTAGGTGTTTGACACTAAATAATTTAATTCAAATTATACCATAATATGTAAATTGGATTTGCCATGAACCTATAGTATCCGGTGGTGTTAACTGTAGTGTAACTGTAGTGATGTGTTGCTGTGTAGAATCGCCACGGAAGTATGTGGAGGACGAGGTGACCATTCATTACCGCAGCCCGGTGCGCCACGAGGTGAAGGAGGTGCTGAGCGAAGAGGAGCTGGCACGCCGTCAGGCGGAGGCTATGCGGAGGATCTACCAGGAGGAACGAAGGCGCAAATACCTGCAGGTATGTCAAACCCGACTTTTCATTTCTATTGTATATGTAACAGGGATACTAGCAGTATTTTTATATCACCTCGCCAGCTACAAAAATTGTAACACAATTACAAACTGTATTTGTACATCACATCGGTAACTACCAAAAGTTGTACCAGGTATGGTGGTGACAACAAAAATAGGCGATCGAGATGGGTAGCGTTTAACATTGCTTAGTCCTGCAGAATATGAAAATTTATTTGACCCGAGAGTAAAACACTAATTTTATTAATGTAAAAACTATTAAGGTCAAAGGTAGCGGAATCGCTGCCACCATTATCCGTATTTTAAAAGTCCTCGGATAGAAGGACACGGACAAACGGGTTAAACAAAACAATCAATCAAAATTTGGGTAGTGTCACTAAGTTATTCAATTGATACTCACGCGTTATTCTACGGGTCACTAAGACACACGCTGGAAATGGGTATGAGACAGAACAAACACGTATTTCCAACAATAACAAAACTATATAAACTTTAATAATTCTCCGCGAACAAATAAAATTATATAAACCAAATAAAACTACAACGCGATCAATTGAATCTATATAAATAATTTCATTCACTACTTGATTTTTTTATTCACATATGTACCTTATACCATGTACCTACATATTAATGATTTACTGTATGCCTTGATCGTCAGAATGATTCGCACGGCACTGGAATACGATAAGTTAATTAGATCGAGTTAACTGTATGTAATCTGGTTTCATTGATTTTATTATTTATTTTGCATTCTTCAGCTTAATATTATACGTAATATTAACATACATGTGTATTCTACTGTATGAGAACTGGTGAGTCTAATAGAAAAATAGTGAAAATAAAATAATATACATTGACCACAAAATCCAGACATAAATGTATCACATATCATTACGTCTTATTAACCAATACTGGGTGTGCCAATATACAAACATGTCTTTTCTTTATTATTTATATTTTTACCTCTCGCTAAGAGAGATATTGGATTCATGCTAAAAATCGCATATCCAAATTTTATTGAATAAGCACGTTTTAAGGTCCCTACAATCAATCCGATTTTAACATTTTTACGATGATGTCTGTGTGTGTGTGTGTGACAAAAATTTCTCCGGCTACAACACTACAATTTTAAATTTTTTAATTCTTTTATATTCCTCTTTACATCCATAGGAAGAGCTGGTTAGATTTTTGTTATAATTGGTCAACCGGAAGAGCCCTTTTTTGAAGTTCTTACTTATTTACACAGTACATACAGTGTTATAATCTTCGTTGTCAGAAAAACGGCTTGTTTTGTACTTAGAGTTGTATTTATGTTTTTTTTTTCTTTTATATATATTTGAAGATATATAACAATGTTACCTATTTATGTATTTTTTTTTAAATTTTATTGTGCAACATAGATAAATGTGAAGAATGTTTTGATATGCGGGACTTACCCTACATATATAATAGACGCAATAGTTCACATAAATTTAATTTACTATATACCCAATATTTTAATATTACCTTGTAACACTGGCCCAGTGCGGCTGCCCTAAGTCACCTAAAAAACGGGGTAACACCCCTACGTGGCCTCCAACCTCCCCTCGCAGCCACCCCTTACCAAACAACTAGTCTTACCTAAAATAAAAGTGGTATTACTATATGAATATGTCAAGATTTAAATATACTTACTATTAATTTCTTTTTTCACTATTTCACTTCACTAAAAACTAATCTTTTGTAAAATTCAGTGAACAAGCACGACCAAAATATATTATTAAACGAATGTTATAAATATATTTCTCTTTAAACAAAAACAAATTAAAATTACCTCTATATGAATTTTACTGGAAATTTATGAAAATAAAGGGTCATATAAAAACAAACTAAATGAGGTTCTGCATTGCAGTATGTACGGGGGATTTCTTTTACGTTAAATGTAGTTTTAGATATAATTTAACCTTAGACTCTTTTATGATTATTAATTATTTTATCTACGACAGTGCGCTAATATGTAATTAATACACGAATTTGAATGTCATTATGAGTGATTTAATGTCTTATGATGTTAAAAATTAAATGAAAACTGTAATTTAATATCAATTTAAACTATCGTAGATAAAATATTGAAGGATACACATTTGATATAGCCTCATAATGAATCTTGCATGATTAAAACACTCGGCTCATCGCCTCGTGATTTAACGTCACACGCGTTTCATTATGAACGCTATATCAAACGTGTATCTTTAATATCTATAATACATCTTTAAATATTCTTAAAACTTTCTTTTACTTATAAACTACTCTTTCACTTAAAAACTACCCTCAGCAGCGCAGCAATCTGGATCTCAGTAGCTCAGCAACAGACAAACTCAGCAGCACAATAAATCAGCATCAATTAGTGTTCACACATCCCCAATATTTTTGAAAATAGAGGACTATCAACCAACAGAAGAAATATTGATACGAATAATTAAATATATACCCTAAACAACCCAAACGACAAAGAAAGAAGAACAACTTTTAATTGTAGACCCTAAACAACCAAGACGAAAAAGAACAACAACTTTGAATTGTAGACCCGAAACAACCCAAACGACAAAGAAGAACAACAACCCTAAATAACTCAAACGACAATAATTCCAAGAACAATTAAATGTTTACTCTAACTAACTGAAACGACAACAATCCTTTCGACAAAAGCACCAACAAGAATCTTTTGGGGATAGTGAAACACTAATATCTCTTTTATTTTATGTATGTATGTGTGTTATTATGTAAGTAAAACTACTCGCGAAACTGATCTTGCTTATATTTTACGTAAAAGCGCAAAACATGTGTAAATGCATAAGTGTGTAAGTGTTGGAGTACCTGAAAAAAGTGTAAGAGTGGAATGTCAGTGTACATCTGCATAAGCAGGAGCACCCCTGGCCAGACCAACAATTTGTTGCGGCATCTCATAACAGGGCGAACATATATAAATACAAAACATAGAATGGGGATAGGAATTGGTAAGGGAACGCCGAAACCGCGGCGACGAACGATAAAGGCTAATTTAAACTAAAACTAAATAAGTGTAACATTTAGTCGAAAATATGTCTTCTATGATGTTTTCTTTGTTCTCTTCAGCTGAAAAAGAAGTATGTGTATGTGTGAAGTTAAAGCAAATATATGTGTAGATTCATTCTTAAATGGAATGCCGATATTTTTCATCATAAGGGTTTACTCTACTACAAACTAGGGTAAAGTAGATTTATTTTATCTACTGTATAAGTGTCACTTATTCAGCAAATCGCAAACTAATCACTAAAACATACTGCAATATAATCCCTCTCATGACTTTATATTTACTGTGACAGTTTAGACTCTAAAGTCAAAATCTGGGAATTGGACGCAAAGATTACTCAATCATCCTGGTGACCAGAGGTCCGTACGCCCTATCCCAGAGGGTGGAGCAGCAGAGGACAGCCGAGTTTGCCGCAATGGGGCCCAGCGCCTCGAGAGGACAGATTGGAAATAAAGGGGCATATAAAAACAAACTAAATAGAGTGCTGCATTGCAGTATGTAAGGGGGGACTTCTTTTACGTTACATGTTAAGTGAAAATATCTACCAAATTTCGATTGAGATCCACCTGCACTTTTATTAGTGACAGTGAGTAGTCTTGAGTTGACAGTTTTTATGGGGGAAAGCATTCCAAATAAGAACTACGCTACTCTAATCGCGTAATCCATCCGAACCCGAAAAAATGTCACGAAATTTATTCCATAAAATCTAAACATAGCAAATATTTGAATTTAACTAAAAGTGTATGTTTGAATTTAATATAAAGCAACTTATGTCTTTAAAATTATTATATCCAAAAAAAATTATAGCCCTAACAGTCGTCATTCTTCTCGCCGGTCTTCTCAAGCATCAAAAGTATGCGCATACACATGTATACCAGGCCAGAGGCTCAAACTTTCTAGCTTAAATTGTAGTCCCAGGATAGGCCCTTTGGTAGAGCCTTAATTGGTTTCTGATAGGTCCGTAGTAAGCTCTAAGTTAAGCATCAAAGGTAAGAGTATATACATATTACTATGTCAGAGGCCCATACCTACTAGCGTAACTTAAAGCTTTGAAAAGCTAAGCTAAACAATCGACTACATATCGACCATACTTGTTTAAATAATATTTAAACAAATATGATTTGTAGTGTATTTCGTACGCTAATATTTTGTTTTTAAGTTACTGACTATTAATATTAACCAATTATTTTCTATACAATCATTTTAAAACAAAATGCGAGACTCTAATATTGATATATTTTAATGCGGATTTCGACGCGCGCCAAGTATAACTAAAAATACTACAAGTACATGTGCCCCGGAAAGAAGTATGAGTAATTGTGACTTCCCTGTATTTCAATTTATCAATGTAATATATACAGAGTGACTCACAAAGATTGAAACTATCTTTACCGTTAAACAAATACTACAAAATGCCATGCTAACTAAATAAATCTACTTAAAAGTTTTAAAATAAAATGAGGCACATGATAATTAAAGTATATTAAACCTCGCCCACTATTAGTCACTAGACTAACAGAGGCATAGGAGATCTCAGCAACCAGGAACTGGGGACCTCGGGACTGCAACTCTTCGGAAGACAAGCTCGCAAGCACAGGAATTCAGCACTGCAGACGTGATGTCAGACGCTCGGACTCAGACTCAGACTAACAGACTACCCAACACAGTCTGCAACAAACAAAAACTTGTATACTTATACTAAACTTTAATTTTTGTTAAGCAGGACGTGGCGCAACACGTGTGGGCCAGAGACTTGGCACTAAAACGTTACATACTACATACTAACTTTTTCATAAAAATAAGTAATAATAGAGCCATTCTAAGTAATTTTCTATGTTAATAAACGATACACTATTAATAATATGTAAGATGTACTTACAAAATGTAGTCAGGATATGTCACTCATATTTCCAAATAGGAAATATTTCCAAACGTAAATTATATGTTAATATAGTCGATAACTAATACTGAATCGATTGATATATGATCTTATATTGATATCAATGCTTTAAAGCTTAAATTTTGCACAAATAATCCACACAGTTCCCCACTAAATAACGGTACCGCGCTTGGGCGTGGTACATGGAAGTGAAGTTAGCGATGTATGTCTACCATTACATAAAACCATCGCCAATATAAAAATGCGTATAATCAACAATGTAAAAGATTATGTGCCCAAATTGGTGATGTATAACGTCAAATTAGATAGCTGCATACATATATGAACTAAATATTTTAATAAACTATTAAATAGTTTAATAATATATCCTCCATGTACTTATAAATATAATAGAGAAATACAACAACCCTATGGGTTGGACACTGATTTTATTGTACTGGGGTAGTTAACAGGACCCCTAGCTTCCTTAATAAATATATTTTGAAGTGTTACAAATAAATAATTTTTAATAATAAATTATTATATCCGCGAAGAATATAATTCTGATGATATAGTATATTCTTTGCGGATGAAATAATTTATTATTAAAATTTTTTTATTTTGTAATACTCTAAAATTTGTTTAGAAATGAAGCTAGGGGTCCTGTTCACCACCCCAGCACAATAGAATTGCTGGCTAACCCGTAGGGGTGTTGTCAGTTACCCTTAATCATCAGAAGTATATTCTTCGCGAATATAATAATTTATTATTAAAAATTGTTTATTTGTAACACTTCAAAATATATTTATTAAGGAAGCTAGGGGTCCTGTTAACTACGCCAGTACAATAAAATCACTGTCCAACCCGTAGGGTTGTTGTATTTCTCTATTATATTTATAAGTATATGGAGGATATATTATTAAACTATTTAATAGTTCATTAAAATATTTAGTTAATATATGTATGCAGCTATCCAATTTGACCTTATACATCACCAATTTGGGCACATAATATTTTATATTGATGATTATACGTATTTTTATATTGCCGACGGTTTTACGTAACGGTAGACATACACTGCCGCTAACTTTACTCTCATATACCACGCCCAGTGTCGCCAACATTCCTCTTTAAAAAATCCCTCGGAATCCACAAAAAAATCCCCTTTTATCACAAAAAATCCCTGTTTATAGTAATTTATTAAAATTACATTTTTACCTCTCGTTAAGAGAGGTATTGGATTCATGCTAACATCGCATACCCAGATTTTAATGAATAAGCACGTTTTAAAGTCACTACAATCCGATTTTAACATTTTTACAATGATGTCTGTGTGTGTGTGTGTGGATGTATGTGTGTGTGTTATCTTTGGTCTTCCTCTGTTTCTTTAACCTTCTATTACTAAGCATTCATCCAATATATTCTTCAGTTCTCCTCATGATATTTTCAAACCAATGTAATCATTTCGCTTATATCTTTCTAGAAACTTGTAACACTAGAGTTATTTCCTTACCTACCTTTCCGTGTCTTCCCCAAAATCTACTTCAACATCCTCATCTCTGCCACATTAGTTTACATTTTATTTATACTGACATGTGTCAATTTGAATTATATGAATATATTAGTAGTTTCCATGTTTAGCATAGCTGGCTGATTTATAAAATTTAATTTCTTTAAAATTCTTTAACTCTATATCTATTGAATATGAAGTTAACGTTAAATGTCAATAAATTAAATTTAACTGTTAAATCTTCTAATAAGGCTATGTCCGGTTCACCAATTATAACCGAAATCTAATCAGTTGTTCTTCTGGATGTAAACTTGAGGAATATGAAAAAAATATAAATTTTGGAATCGTGGTATTGAAGTTATGCGATCCGAAACTTTTGTCACACATACACAAACACATAGACACACACACACACACATACACACACACACATACACACACACACACGCACACACACACATACATACATACATACATACATACATACATACATACATACATACATACATACACACATACATACAAATGTCATCGTAAAAATAGTAAATCGTATTATATGGACCCTAAAATTATAAATTTGGTCCTAAGAGTTAAAATTTTAGCCTGTAATTAAAACCATTAACATTTATAGGAAATTTCTCTGTCTTCTGTTCATTCATTATTCCCAATGTATAATGTATGCGTTTATCAGCATGTTTAGAGTATACATGAGAAAAATCTGAACACCATGAGAAATTGTTTAGCATCAGTATGTAAATTAACTCTCATTCACTAATATAATATACTTGTATTTGAGAAAGTTAATTTATGTTCGTGAAGAAAATATATGTCATATTTTATTGTTTTTCACCACAAATAAATTTATCTGTTGTAGGTAATATTTCATACTTTTTATAAAATCATATTATTTAAAATACAAAACTTGTTTCTTGTTTTTTATAAAGTGTACGTATTTATCATATTTGTTATAAAAGTAGCTATTTTATAGTTTATAGTAAAATGTGTTTCATTATACAACTGATATGAAAATATAATTTTTAAATAAGAAACGTTCGAATATTAATTTAAATCCAGCTCATTTTTAATTTTTGGATAACAATTAAGTATAGTGACATGATTTCTTGTATGTAAAACTAAAATGAAAATGCTGATTGAAATATTTTTAAATTAATGAGATCGGAGCAAGAAGAATTAGATACAAACTTAGATTAGAATCTCCTAAAAAACAGTGTATTTTTTTTTTCAGGAATTACAAGACATGAACAGCCGTCGACACACAGACAATTTCATCCCTTCACAAAAATCGCCCATTCCTTTGAACCGGTACGATGACTTCTGCGACGACTTGGCTGTTAAACCACGACCAAGATCACGCAGTCCAGAGCCCAGATTGGTGGCGCGCGCCCTGTACAACTTCGTGGGGCAGTCGGCGCGCGAACTCACCTTCCGCAAAGGCGACATCATCTACATCCGGCGCCAGGTCGACAAGAACTGGTTCGAGGGCGAACACAACGCCATGATCGGACTCTTCCCCTCCAACTATGTTGAGGTTTGCCGCTAATATTAGTTTCTAATACGAAAGTTTTTACTTGACATACATAAATAACTAAATAAAAGAAGAGAATTCTGTTTTTATTTTATTACTTCATGTACTCCAAGGAAAAAGTTGACATGTTTTTAAATAAAAATAGAAGTATGTTAACATTTATTACTGCCACAAATGAACTACAAACCAGATATATTTGCTAATTAATTTGAGGGTACAGTTATAACACAATTTCTAAAATGTTCTCCGTAAAAATTTACAACGCAATTATTTAAATTACTAAATTGAACATTTGATGACGTTCTTAATACTTCTTCTTTGTTAACTTCAATGCGGATAAAACCGAAAATACATGTGCTGCTGGATTCTGATTCTTTGTCGACAATTTAATTTTTTTAATTGCTGTTTCTTTTTCTCCCAAAATTCTTCTTGAAATTTCTGTCATATTTTCCAAAGAATTTTAAACGTAGCCTTCAGCAACAAAACTGGAACGCCACCCTCCATGTCGCTTGAGGCTGAGGAACTCTGCAATTAGGAAAAAAACTACGTGGGTAGTTTACCCACGTATAAAATAAATGAATTAAATATTTACTGCAATACGTACCAGTCCCAAACCAGAGCCTATTATAATAAAAATGTTAGACAAGACAGGTTTTGTTATGTTTGTTTATTGTCGAATGCAATTTGCAGCTAATATTATTTAATCTTGCTTGCAAAAATATGCAGTAATGTCGTGAACCTGCTTACAAAATTTATCAGTACGTGGCGTTGTTGTATTCATGTATGGTAATGGCCTATATAGGGCCGCGTGGAAGGTAAAGCGACTATCTTTTATCCTTTACGCACTCATTGCATTTAGCATTTGAAGCAGTGCCTCAAACAGCTCTTTGTCTAGCACACGTATTTCTTAGCGGAATGAATGCTTTATCAAAAACATTAGGCAGTTATACTATTAGGTAAATTAGGTGAACTCCATTACATATTAGTTATGGTTGTGGCTTAAATTATTCTTTTGATATTTAAAAAGACAAGCATTAACGGAATAAGTTAAAATTTAATTTACATACTACTTTGCTTGCAGCTTTATTTCTTTTCTGGCCGCCACTGGTCATGACCCACTGCTGGGTAGATCGTTTGTTTTCTAGACTAAAAAAATTATAAATATTTGTTATAGATTGTCCCGTACGATGGCGTTAAACAAACTCCTAGAAAAGCCCATGAAGGCCAAGCCCGCGCCAAATTCAACTTCATCGCCCAAACCCATTTGGAACTGTCATTAGCAAAGGGAGAACTGGTCGTCCTCACCCGACGAGTAGACGATAACTGGTTCGAGGGCCGCATTGGTTCCCGAAAAGGCATCTTCCCTGTGTCATATGTAGAGATCCTCATCGACCCGAACGACAAACCGGAAATGGTCATCAGCAACACCAAGCCTGTCGCTTCACCCGCCTCGCACTCCCTTTTACTAAACGGCTCAGCCGGCGGAAAAGAATCCATGGGAAGCCATCACTATCAACCTAGTTACACGCCCCAGCAAGTTTCCAGTTACCATGCTAAGCCGGTCAATGTTATCGGGACGTCGACGTCCTATTCCTCCATCACCAGGACGCAAAAGATCAGCACGCCTTCTGTGAATGAAGCGTTGCATATCGACACGCAATCGGAGCCAGTGCCGTAAGTTGTTTTTCAGACAATTTTGTTTTTATGGTCGCATTATAGTTATTTAAGTATTAAGGGCAGTAAGTGCTTCCTACGGTTGAGGATGATCCAATACTTCCGATACCGGCAGAAGAGCACTTACTGACCACAAGGTGTATTAGGTTTTTTGCACGATCAACGCATAAATATAATAATATATATATAATAAATAATTTTGACATTAAAAATTTTTAGTTGTTATTTTTAAAGTAAGCTTTGATCGTTGTTATTGTTTATTTTTACCTCCCGCTACCCTTCGTAAAAGGAGGCATAAGAATTATGCTAAACATCGCATATCGAGAATTTGATAAATAAGTACATTTTACATACATATGTACATACATAAAATCACGCGTGTCCCACTTAGTGGGTTCACACAAACCCGATAACAATAAGAACATCAACATCATACAACAAATCCTTACTTTTAAACATATTAAAGTGACCGATTTTCGGTAGCGAAATACCGCATCCAGATCACAATAATAGTTAGGAAACAATCATCCTTCGCCACACATTCCTATCTAAGCAAACTTCTTTCGCCTCGGCCACACTCATAATCGCATTCATACATGCTCTTCTTCTCTTCACACTTGGAAACTCTCTCTCTTTAAGCACCCTACCAACCACATCCATCCACTTACACACTGGTTGGCTACGCAATCGAAAACCCTCAACTTCACCAAGATATATACGCTTAACAAGCCGTTCACTCGCCATTCTCTCCACATGCCCAAACCATCTCAACTGACTCACACCAACTCTCTTAATCACATTGTTCCAACGATTTAAGGTCCCTATAATCAGATTTTAACATTTTCACAATTATATCTGTGGGTGTGTGTGTATATATATTGGGGGGTGACCGCGACCCCGGAACATAGGACATGTAAAATCATACTTAATTTCTGCATCTCCACGTCTAGTGCAAAATACACCATCATAGTTAATATTTGATTGAGAAACTCAGGAATAAATTAACTGTGTTAATAAATATAAAATGTATTTTGATAGTCACGCAAAATAAAATTTCAACATATATTTATCTTTAGTTTCAATAAAACAAATCTGGTAATTACAAGATGTTTTTAATATTTTAACCCGTGATCTTCATTTTACTTGTCCTTTTTTTTAGTTGCGAGAAATAGTACATTAAGATCTAGTAAACATATTTGTCTTGTGACATTTTATGATTTGTCCCGGAAAGATTGAAAAAATTAATTTATGATAAAATTATCAATGGATAATAAAAGAGGAAAACAATTAAAAAAATTACACTTGTTTCAAAATTATTTTGATATAAAAACTGTTATGGTGCTAAGGGCCACTTTTTCGGTCTTTGGTCAAGTCCCAATAATCTCTGAACTGACATTATGATTATAATTTTATTAAAAAATGTTAAATTTTACAACAGACAAAACAACACAATTTGTCTTTTTGTGTTAATTTATGCGAATTTTATATGAGGTATTTTTTACTAAAATAGTTTGGGAATCAGTACGAGAAAACTGTTGCTCATGTTAAACGCCTATGTAAATGTAATGAATTTTCAGCGTTACCCGGTACATGTCATTGTGCAGGGTGTTTACCGCGTCACTGAAATATAGGAATAACATGAAAAATCATAGTTTTGTAATTTCCTGCTTCTTTATTTATTTTAAGTAAAAAGCTTCAGATATTAGGTATGAAAATGTGGAAAAATCACTCCAAAAATAGCAATAGGACAAATTACAAAATCGTAGACGCCGTTGTCATGAAATGAAAATATTGTTGACAAATATAATTTATATATCTTTTATTATAATAATACTTATCTTGTCGGAAAAACATATAACGAAATAAGTAATCACAGTATTTCCCCATATTCTTGATAATTATTAAACAGTGTCATAAGCCTTTGAAAAACAAAATATATTTTGTTACATTTACGAGTATTGAAATCGGGTATCTTATATGAATAAATAATTGGTTTAAAGATTGGATTTTTAGTTATCAAATCAATTTCTATTGGATAAATTTTTTAACCAGTTGTTATTTAACACATTACCTTCCGTCTATCCTGTGTATTATGTATAAATTCCATACATAAATTTTCTTGCAAAAAATTCTATATTTCCAGTAAAATTATTTTATAAACAAAATATGCAAATTGCACTTGACACTGACATCTTCTTCTTTAGCTTTCCCCATTCGTTAGGGGTCGCTATTTGTTATTTTCTTCTTCCACTCATTTCTGTTTTACGTGTCTCATTCAGTTCCTTTTCTTTCAAGTCTTCCGCAATACAGTCCTTCCATATTATCTTTGGTCTTCCTTCTATTACTAAGCATTCATCCAATATATTCTTCATTTCTCCTTATGACATTTTCAAACCAATGTAATCATCTCGCTTGTATCTTTCTAGAAACTTGTAACACTAGAGTTATTTCCTTATCTATCTTTCCATGTCTTCCCCAACATCTACAACATACTAAACTTTGCCACATTAATTTACTTTTTATTTATACTGGCATCTGTCAATTTGAATTATATGAATATATTAGCAGTTTCCATGGTTAGCATAGCTGGCTGATTTATAAAATTTAATTTCTTTAAAATTCTTTAACTCTATATCTATTGAATATGAAGTATAAAATGCAATCAAATCGTATAGAGAATAATATATTCTTTAAGTTATAATAACGTTAAATGTCAATAAATTTAACTATTAAATCTTCAAATGAAGCTACTTCCGGTTCACCAATTATAACCAAAATCTAATTAGTTGTTCTTCTGAATGTAAACTTGTGTAAAGTTATGCGATCGGAAACTTTCGTCTCACACACACACACACACACACACACACACACACACACACACACACACACACACACACACACACACACACACACACACACACACACACACACACACACACACACACACACATACAGACATCTTCGTAAATATGGTACAATCGTATTATAGAGACCCTAAAACATGCTTATTCACTAAAAACTTATCATTGAATTTTTTGACCAAAGACAGTACCTTAAAAAAATAAGTCAAGTTCGGACTATAAATTGACATTTGTTCTTCTGGATGTAAACTTGAGGAATACGAAAAAAATATAATTTTTGGAATCGTGGTATTGAAGTTATGCGATTCGAAACTTTCGTCACACACACATACATACATACAAACATCATCGTAAAAATGGTAAAATCGTATTATATAGGGACCCTAAAACATGCTTATTCACTAAAAACTCATCATTGAATTTTTTGACCAAAGACAGTACCTTCCTTACCTAAAGGTGACGGAAGGTAATAAATATAAATACAAAAGTTATTTTAAGTCCCGTCTTTCAGTGTCACGGTGACAAAAAATGAAAAAATCTTCCTGAACAAACTTACTCCTTTCACTAATATATCACCATGGAATTAAAAAAAAAAATTATATTACAGATACCGGGCGCTGTACAAATACCGGCCACAAAACGACGACGAGCTTGAGCTCCAAGAAGGCGACACTGTATTCGTGTTGGAGAAATGCGACGATGGTTGGTACGTGGGTTCCAGCCAACGCACCGGCTCGTTCGGTACCTTCCCTGGAAATTATGTGGAGCGAATTTAGCCTACACCTTGTACCTCGCCGGCTACGCTAGTCTACCTCGTGTAGCGAGCCACATCGACCATCAGAGTTACCGAGAGACGTTGGACAGAGTTGACAGATTCTTCACAAAATTATCAAGTATTGTATTTACTCTTCAGTCACATGTTTGAGGAAAAGAAAGATGACTTCGTAACTCTGTTCAAACTCTTGTGACTCACTGTAATCGACACAGCCGTTCATCCGCCCCCCAAAGCTGCATCCGAGACAATATGTTTTTAAAACTATTCATAACGATATTTATTATTAACTCGAATATTTATAATCTAACCTTAGGTATATTTTATATAGACTTTATAACTTTAGCAGGCCTAATCGATTTAATAACATTTGTAATTTTATTTTATTGTATATTCAGATGTCTAGTAGGTATCACAAGTAATGATTTGCTGATATTAAAATGCCAGTCACTTCAGTTGTTAACTATATGTTTAAGTTATGTTTTGATGTTTAGTAGATGTCTATTTTAAAAATATAACATTTTAGTTTAAATTATTGTTAACGCGTTTAAATGGCGAAATATTATTTCTATACAAGTGTTTCTCGGATACGGAACATCCCGATTAATTTCTTTATTATTGGTTAAAGGAATATTTTTTTTAAATAGGATGGTATATATTTCTTAAGCCTATTCTGAATTCAACCATATAAAAAGCCTAATTTTTCTACATAGGCCCCTCTGATGTCAACAAACTTAGTCCAGCATTTTCCAACTTTTCGATTCCCTCCCGAAAATGGATTTCTTTGAGGTCCTCAAAATAAGCATTTACTGCATCGATGGCTTCTTCGTTGGATCGTAATATCTTTCCAGCGTTGAACGTTGTGAGTTTTGCGAAAAGATGGAAATTGGAGGAAGGCAAATCAGTCAAAAACGGTGGATAGGGGACGATTTCAAACTTCAATTCGTTCAAATTTTGTTGAGAAATTCGACTTGAATAAGCTGGCGCATTGTCGTGGTGAAACAATTGCCATCCCGCAGTGGCGGATTTACGATTTTGCCGCCTATTCTCAGGGGCGAATTTAAACTCTTTTGGGCCCTAGGCAAAAGCTTTATTTTGGGCCCCTACATAAAAACATAAAATTTATTTAATACATGTATATAAATAGTTCGAATCAATTGCCCTTTTAGCCTAGGCCAAAGTTCGCCCCTACCTATTCTTGTCAGAAGGGTAAGATATTGGCACATTTTTGAGCCTCTCTAGAAGCCGTGTACTTTGTAATTCTCCTGTTACATACGAATATTTACTAAGGTAAAGCATCTGAAATAAACGGCCGAATTGCGAATTCACCATTCCTTAATCAAGGCTTGATCCACTGATCAACTAAGAAGTACAAATCGTCAAGAAATCTTCTGGTTTAGACACATACGTGGACGATCGCTTATGGTAGATAGAATCATAAAATTTTAATTTTAATCAACGTATCGCACCCACAACATGGGTGGTTCATGAGCACATGTGCACACGTGCGAGTGAAAACAGCATAAATAAAAATTCATAAAAGCCTCAAAGTCTAAATCAGTTGCTTCAGCCTACTTAGCCTAATAGAAAATCCGCCACTGATTCCCGGGTGTTTTCTTGAATTACTGCTTTCTGTTGGTCTAAAAGTGTGGCGTAGTATTGTCCAGTCACAGTTCTTCTTTTACCAAAATAATCAATTAGCAAAATTTCTTCGGCGTCCCAATAAACTGACGCCATCACCTTTCCTGCCAATTAGATGAACTTCGCTTTCTTCGTGATCAACTCACCATGTCTAATCCACGGTTCGACTGAATTTTCGTCTGGAGTTTAATGTGTACTCATGTTCCATTCATGAAATTGATCGTTCTTAAACATCTCCAAATTTTCGGCTGAAGTTCGGGCTCGAATGCGCTTTTGCTCCGAACATTCTTTTCATGACCAGCTCATTGTGTAAAATATAATCTACACTTTCATTTGTCGAACTTCCAGAACCATATCGCGAAGTTTATCCGCAATTTCCAGTGTGGTAGGCGGTTTTGGTCAACCTGAACGTAGTTCGTCACAGGTGTGTGTCCAACTCTTTAATTCCGAAACCCAGAAACTCACAGTGGAAAAGGTGAAGCATTCCTAAGGACAGCATCCAATCTGGTTTTGATTTCCGTTACCGGTTCTTCTTTCAATTGAAAAATCTTGATCACCATACGAACTTTTTATCCATTAGGTACCGATTTAACGATAGGTAGATCGATACAGACGCATGTCACGTTAAATAAAAGAAAAAGATAAGATTGCTCCCGTGTCCCGTATCGGAGAAACATCTGCATACTTTTTCAAAATATTACTTGCATTCTGTTTCAGAATGTCATGAATATTTGTTAAAAGTATTCAATTATTCATGTTGCGCCATTTAAATATTTGTTGTTATCAAGATTATTTTTTCTTTCTATATATTGTTAGTAAATATAATGCAAACGTGGCAAAGTTCAAGATTTATTTTTAGTAAGCTACGTTTACGTACATTTATATATTATTTCACTATGCAAAGCAACTTTGCAATGTTAAGTTCAAAATGCGGGCAATGTTTTTGTTGTATTTATAGAAAGCACGCGCGTCGGCCGCCCTGAGCACTGTTCACGGTCACGAGAGCACGGGGCGCCGGCTAACAGAGCGTTCTTTAGTACGTACCCTGTATTATAAATGACATATAATGCTTCTAGTCATTGGCCAAATATCATACCCTAAGCATTTGTTTCAGTGGTTCATACCGAAATAAAATTTTAATGTCATAGACATTGTAGATTGATGTTAAGTGTGTAATTACAAATAATATCCGAACGTTAAACATATATACCGGATGATCGGTGTAAGTCCGGCACCAAGAATATTTCCTTTATTTTGATACAAAAAAAATGTAAACAAGCAAAGTTTAACTAAGAATTTTGCATCACACAAATGGCGACCAATTATTTTCAAAATGTGTATTAATAAAATTCCATACAAAATAAAATATAGCAAGCTATGAAAACTATTTTATTATCTTAAAACAAAAGTAAGGATACCTTTCTCCATAAAGTTGAAGAATTTCTTTGACATTCTCTGAATGTTGTAACCTCCCGCTCACTGAGTAATGCTGGGTTCCGTGCAAGTTGGTAAAAAGACACCAAAATACTTCAAAATATGATATAATTCAAATAATTACATTTGTTACACTTAAAGATAACATTTATAGTTTAGTCTATCGCAAGGTAACGAACGAAAATGACCACCTCGTTCGTTTTTGAAGGCTGAATTCTTTCCCCGGAATTTGGCGTCTTCCAGCCCCAATCTAGTAGATTTCTTGGAGCCCGGTCCACTTCTAGGTTGGCTTTTGGGTTTGCTTCTACGTTTGGAACGTCCTTGAGCCTTCTCCCTTCGTTGTTTTCCCACCAACTATCAGCCTCTCTCTGCCAACCATCAACCATTGCGGCCCGCCGTTTCCGCCATCTCTCTTCAGCTCACTACCTTGCCGATACACTGACATACAATTTTAATTCTATAAATAACCACTGGAGGGACCTGTCACAATGTTAACAATCTCCCTAGTTACATGACTACAAAGAAATTATCACCGTATTTATAGTCGTTACTAAGGGATTTGTTTTCTTTATGTACGACATTGACAGTTAATTTTGAATATAAAAATAAGTAATAACAATAATTCAAATATTAAATAAAACTCGTTAGGTTAACAGCACACATAATGTGTTACAAAAATTCATTATATTCTCTCATTAAATATACACTCATGATATAATTAATAATCGAAGATATTGCTCGTGAAACCATAGCAGCATATTTCACTCGTCCTTGTTATATTACGTATGAAGATAATTTTATGTACATTCTAAAAATATATAGGCATAAAGATACCGATTCCCTATGTTAGATTTAAAGTTAAAACCGAAAGTGATACAGCAAGAAGAAATAAATTTTGAGATTACAATAGTTAAGACTATATTTGGACATTTTTTTTATTTTATGTATTAATAAAGTGTACAGGATTTAATGTTATTACCTAAATTTATCATTTTAACAATAATCTACGGACAAATATATGACAACAGACACGTGCTAATTTTTTAGTTCCAACAGAAAATAACACAATATTTATATTAGTATTATTTATAAAATTGAAGGTAAAGGAAACTGACAATATATTCAATTAATTACTATATTAAATTTTATTTTTTTAGTAAAATTATTTGGAAAGTGATATTGATTATATTAAAAACAAGAATAAATAAACTTTTGGATGCTATGATTATTCCAACAATTCAACAAATTTTGATATGGTGTATTAATAGAGTGTATAGAACTTGAATACATTGCTTATAATAAAATTTCTTAGGTTAATAATATTTGCAAATAAACCATTGTCTGCATGTGACAAATGTTTTCGTCTTTAATAATTCGCAAATTTATTAAAGTAATAAAATTTAAAATGGCAATTAATTGAGTATATTGTCAGTTACATTTTTATCCTCAGTTTTATAGGTAATACTAACATAAATATCGTATTATTTACTGTTGGAACGACTTGTCTTTTGTCATATATTTGTCCGTAGATTATTGTTTAAATGTTTGTTAATACATAAAATAAAAAAAATGCCCAAATATAGTCTTAACTATTATTTTTTATTGCTGTTAATATATTTATTTCAGAGGGTACGAATACATTTGGAGTTGGGCTCGTATGATCGTCTTATGAGTCTCTTTATCTAATTAAACTTTACATATTAACATTTTTTGTATCTTTCAGAATAAACGAAATATTCTTGATGCCGAAATTACACCGATCATCTTGTATTTCTTACTATTATCGCTAGATATAAGAAAGTCATGCATTACATTCATGAAATAGAAATGATGCAATCGAAATTTTGTTTATTAGAATCGTGACAGCATTCATTTAGCTGAATCATTTATGACGATTCCCAAAGATGTGACTTAAAAATAAATAATATAATGCCATTTTATAAGGAAATTTCCTCATATAATTTCAATTGTTATTGTTATACATTTAAAAATTTCAAAATAAATCATATAATCAGTGTTACAGAAATATTTAACATGTAATAATAATTGAGTTGGAATCATATCATGTACTCAATATTAAAAATGATTTTCAGAAACATTAAAATTAGATTGTAGAAAAGTTTTGTTGCAAAACAATCAATAATCTTCCAAATCAAAATCCCTAAAATATGCATTAAGGTTGGTCTAATATTCGTGTATCAGTTGAGAAAAGTAGTCAACAGGAATCTTGTATGAGATGATATTCATTTTGCATGTATCCCGTTTGTACAAGACTTTTAACATAGGAGTGCCTTTCGAAAACAATACCTGTATTTTACAACCTACTTTTATTGTATGTAGTTACCTATTAGGTATGGTTTATAGTATTTACATATGTAGATGAAATTGGCCATCAACAGAATTTTTAAATGTAACATACGTTATTGTAACAAAGTTCTGTTTAATAATAAATACACGTTAAATAATATATTTTTTGCGTGATTGATCTTTGTAACTTACCATGCCTGTTTCCACGACAGTAAGTTATGTTCACTGAACGGTAAGTAAAGTATTTAAATTTAATAATTTATAAATTTATTTAAATACTAATAGTTCGACCGGCATTCAAAGGGGGTTTGATTACATCAAAGAAATGCTTGATTACAACAAAGA
The DNA here is from genome assembly GCA_951394225.1 of Harpalus rufipes. Lineage (NCBI taxonomy): Eukaryota > Metazoa > Arthropoda > Insecta > Coleoptera > Carabidae > Harpalus > Harpalus rufipes. The sequence continues at coordinate 57,946,778 of OX596279.1, forward strand.
AATGCTTCATTACAATAAATACACACAGTGTCAGTATTTTATTTTTCACATATTTTACAATTATTTTACAAATATTATTTATGTATGTTAATACTAAATGTACACTTAGAACAATTATTAATACTAATGTCACTGGTTTGCGCGTCATGAGCATTATTCACAGAAAATGTTTCGGAAGTCAAAGAATTAATCTTTTGCACTGCTATTCCACCGTCGTCGTGTAGAATTTTTTCGGCGAATTCTATTTTGTTCTGAAGAGAATCCTCCACGTAGCTTTCCGCTACTGTGGAAGAGCGCCACTCGCCATGTCTTTTTAACCCAGGAACATCCTTTATTAGCTAAAAGTGTTGCGAAGTGCGCCGAAACAAGTGGCCAATGTTACTATCCGGATTTTGCAAATTAAGCATCGATGAATTAAGAAAGGGAAGTTTGTAAAAAATATTAATTTATTATCGAAACCCTCCCCAAAGAGACATCTTAGCTACGCCACTAAATCAAACTATAACAATAAACAATGAAAAATAATGAAATGATAATAACATAAGCATTATCATTTGAAAGAAAAAAAATCTGAATTTGGACATATATAAATCAGAATTCTGTATTATTTTATACGTGGAATTTATTTACATAAATTTTCTACGAAATTTACATTTCGTTTATATCTATTGACCTATACTTTATTTCACAAAAATAAAAACCAAATACTTGATAAAAATAACTGTATCAATGTGACTACAAACTTTTGTCTAATTGTTTTCAAAATCCACATTCTACCCACCTGTATATAATCAGTTATGGAAATTTATTTCGTGCAATTATTTTATTATGAAATTACATTAGGCGAGAAAAATTTACTAAATATATTTCAAGAATAATCCATTGGAAAAACCTAATGACCAAAATTATTCGACATCAAATTTAATATTAATGTGTATGAGTAATATTCAAAATACATATATTAATCATATCAAATTTTACAGAATATAAAGTATTTTAGAATTAAACAATTTTTTTTAATTTCATTGAAGGTTTTTTACCTTCCGTCACCTATAGGTAAGGAAGGTATTGTCTTTGGTCAAAAAATTCAATGATGAGTTTTTACTGAATAAGCACGTTTTAGGGTCAATATAATACGATTTTACTGTTTTTACGATGATGTCTGCATGTGTGTGTGTGTGTGTGTGTGTGTGTGTGTGTGTGTGTGTGTGTGTGTGTGTGTGTGTGTGTGTGTGTGTGTGTGTGTGTGTGTGTGTGTAACGCTTGTTTCGGATCGCATAACTCCAATACCATGATTAAATTTTTTTTAAAAAATCGTATTCCTCGAGTTTAGATCCATATATAGACATGGTTAGATTTTGGTTATAAATGGTCAACCGGAAGTACCTTCACTTTAAGTTCTTAACAGTTTTTCTGAAAAAAAATGCAATTAAATATCATTTGTTGATATTTAATGTTATTATAACTTAAAGAATATTTTATTCTCTATATGATTTGATTCCATTTAAACTTCATATTCAATTGGGAAAAAGAAATTACTGGATATCAGTCAATATATAATATGTCGATATGTGTGTGTGTGTGTGTGTGTGTATGTGTGTGTGTGCGTGTGTGTGAGAGAGAGAGAGAGAGAGAGACAAAAAATTCTCCTTTGATAACTTCAATACTACAATTCCAAAAGTTATAATTCTTTCATATTCCTGTTTTGTCCGTCCATATGAAGAGTTTTAGATTTTGGTTATGATTGGTTAACCGGAAGTTACCTAATTTGAAGATTTTAACAGTATTTCTTGAAAAAACGCTGTTAAATATCATTTTTTGGCCTTTTATGTTATTATAAATAAAAGAATATGTTATTCTCTATTCGATTTAAATATATGTTTTTCATCATATTCAATGAATTTAGAAATAAAGAAATATCTTGCTGCCTAATGCTGCTAAAAGCTGCACCATGGAAACAGAATATTCAAATATTACTAATTCATTTTACTGGAAATATAAAAATGTAAAATAATTTAAGGTGGCAAAATCACTTAAGGTAATACAACAGATTATAGCCATAAGCCAATTCAGCAGATTATTATGTTATAAATATAATGCTATATATGTTTTTATTTGCTACTTCTTATTTTAAGAAACGTATTGTTATTTTTAGGAGTAGTTCAGTTCAGTTCAGTACGAGGTAAAATCAGTTCATTTCTCCCCTAAAAAGAAAACGCCCATAGAATAATTTACAAAAAAAAATCTGTGTGGAATATGTACAAAATACGCAAAATTGACTGAAGGTATTATATTAATGTATATATTCCCTTTATTGTCTAAAATAATTAAATTTTGACTATTGTTTATATGCTCATTTTCATAATAATAATTTGCATATACATTATTTTGAAAGAATGAACTAATAATATTTATTTTTGTTTAAATTGTTAACCTTGAAGTCGACACGTGTAGTTATTACATTTATTTTTAATTTTATTTTTGTTACTTACAAAGCTTTATATGTTTTCCACACTGATATGAAAAATTGCTAAAAATTGTTTAAATTACCTTTTTACTGAAGATCCATTATTCACTTTTTTTTATTTTCAGAAACATTCTATTTAATATCTCATCTTAAAATCATCTTTTCTTGTACTATTCTATATTTATCAGAAAATAGGTACATATTTATAGTCAAATCAATCAATATTTAATCTACACATTTGTAAGTAATTGATACATATCAGTGTCAAATATAAATAAATTTGAAATAATCTGGGTAGAGTTCTAATATGAAATTATTAGTAATTCGTTGATTATTTCAAATATCATGGAAAAAAATTTCAAACGAAGTTTTCTTTGAAATAATATTAAGATTATTTTTGTTCCCATTTTGCAAATTTTTGAAGGAAAAACCTATTCACTTCAACACACTGAAATTCACGTATTTTGTAAAAAAATCTTCACTCATGTTAACACCTATTTAATAATTACTTTTAACTCATATTATAATAATTATTACAGTAAGTAAATTGTAAATTTTAATAATTGACACTCCTATATGTGCAACTAGAATGGTTGCGAATTTGGAAATTAAAATATTTTGAATAACAACTTAATTAATTCCTGGAACATAAATGTAATTAAAATAACATCGCTTTATATTTATATGATTACTATAAATGCTGGTCATGAACACTAATATTTATCGTTTGTGTTTCTGAATTATAACTAAATTGTTGATATCATAGTGACATTGCATATTATAAATTTTTCTTTTAATGATTATTAGCGTTTAAAATAATATGTACCAATAATACGCGGAATGATATTAGTCAATAGTTAAAAAATCTGTTGTGGCCAGCACAATACCTTCCGTCAATCCTGTGTATTATGTATAAATTCCATACATAAATTGCAAAAGATTCTAAATTTCCTGTAAAATTATTTCATAAACAAACTATACAAATTGCACTTGATACTAACATCTTCTTCTTCTTTAGCTTTCCCCATTCGTTAGGGCTTGCTATTTTTTATTTTCTTCTTCCACTCATTTCTGTTTTACGTGTCGTTCTCATTCAGTTCCTTTTCTCTCAAGTCTTCCACAATACAGTCCTTTCATCTTATCTTTGGTTGTCCTCTGTTTCTTCAACCTTCTATTACTAAGCATTCATCCAATATATTCTTCATTTCTTCTCAAGACATTTTCAAACCAATGTAATCATCTCGCTTGTATCTTTCTAGAAACTTGTAACACTAGAGTTATTTCCTTAGCTATCTCAACATCCTCATCTCTGCCACATTAATTTACTTTTTATTTATACTGACATCTGTCAATTTGAATTAATGAATATATTAGTAGTTTCCATGTTTAGCATAGCTGGCTGATTTATAAAATTTAATTTCTTTAAAATTCTTTAACTCTATTGAATATGAAGTATAAAATGCAATCAAATCGTATAGAGAATAATATATTCTTTAAGTTATAATAACGTTAAATGTCAATAAATCAAATTTAACTGTTAAATCTTCAAATGAGGCTACTTCTGGTTCACCAATTATAACCAAAATCTAATCAGTTGTTCTACTTGAAAAATATTACATTTGGAATCGTGGTATTGAAGTTATGCGATCCGAAACTTTCGTCACACACACACACACACACACACACACACACACACACACACACATACATACATACATACAGACATCATCGTAAAAATGGTAAATTCGTATTATACGGACCCTAAAACATGCTTATTCACTAAAAACTCATCAATGAATTTTTTGACCAAAGACAATACCAAAAAAATATGCTCATTAAAATAGAAATTGTTTGCTAATTTAACCGACCTCGTAGCTCTTATAGTGATAGCAATAGAGGACAAAATAAAATGAACACCCATTTCGTGTTATTTATTTTTGTTTAACAGATAATTATTATTACTAAAGTATTGCACATATACATATTTTAAAATTTCATTTTTAACAATATTTTACAAAATTACAGACAGCAAAAAAATATATTTTTCTGTTGGACTATATTTCGAAATTATAGATAAAGAAAACATGTCGAAATTATTTGCACCAGGATCTATAAAATAGAAAATAAAAAAACTGCTTCGGTTGTTTTATTACAGAGGTCAAAGATGTTGCTATTTTTCATAAACGAACCACATCATATCGATTTTTATCAGTAACCTCTTGATTATTTTAGAAAAATCTTTAATTATTTTATAAGTGCATGGTTTATTACTTGGTAACATCATATTTTTAAATGCAATATTATTTCCTTTTCCCATTACACTGTCTATGACGCTGAAAATTATCGTCATATTATACATGTCTATTACATATGACGATAGGAATGTTACACAACGCCTTTCGTACGTATAGAAAAACACAACTTAATTACTTTAATATAGATAACGAAATAAGTAATGTTACGTCAGTATAATTAAATTTTACATCTATAGTTTTCAATATTAAATTCATTATGCAAGTTGATGTTTATATATTGTAGCGTGTGCAGCCGATGCCACTGAGTCTAGCCAGCACGCAATCAACACCACTGGTCGAACGCTCTAGAACATTATCGTTTATCAGGCGATAAATGCCTCACGCAAGCCTAAACAAAGGGGGGGGGGCGTACTGATAATATACTCGAATGTTGTCGAATAATAGAGATATAAAAGCGACGCAGCTCTATTCAAGCAGGCAGTTCAGTTGAGATCAGTACAGAATCACAAGTTCAGTAACTGGAGAGTTAATAATATTCCATTAATTGTTATACTTCGTATAAAAAATATATCATCATATTTTATGATAATAATAAAAAGTTATTATTAACTTTTTTTAATCATTCTGTGCATTTAATCAAGAAATTATATATAACTCCCAAAGTATACAAATACAACATACCAAGAATGTTTAATGTGTGTTTAACAAATATTCATTTTATCTTGTGTATTTTTGATACATGTAATATTTTATACTGTGAATAATAAATAAAATACATATGATATTGTTCTACCCTTTCAGAACCACTGGTTGAATTTTCGGTTTGATATTAATGATAAATTATTCTTGATCATTTTTTACCTTCCGTCACCTTTAACAAATTCAATGATGAGTTTTTACTGAACAAGTATGTTTAGGGTCCCTATAATACGATTTTACCATTTTTACGATAATGTCTGTATGTATGTGTGTGTGTGTGTATGTGTGTGTGTGTGTGTGTGTGTGTGTGTGTGTGTGTGTGTGTGTGTCTGTGTGTATGTGACGAAAGTTTCGGCTCGCATAACCTGAATTCCATGCACGATTCCAAAAATTATATATTTTTCGTATTCCTCAAGTTTACATTCAGAGGAACAACTGATTAGATTTTGGTTATAAATGGTGAACCGGAAGTAGCCTCATTTGAAGATTTAACAGTTAAATTTGATTTATTGACATTTAACGTTATTATAACTTAAAGAATATATTATTCTCTTTCCGATTTTATTACATTTTATACTTCATATTCAATAGATATAGAGTTAAAGAATTTTAAAGAAATTAAATTTTATAAATCATATTATTCAAATTGACAGATATCAGTATAAATAAAAAGTAAATTAATGTGGCAGAGATGAGGATGTTGAGATAGCTAAGGAAATAACTCTAGTGTTACAAGTTTCTAGAAAGATACAAGCGAGATGATTACATTGGTTTGAAAATGTGATGAGGAGAAATGAATATATTGGATGAAGAATGAATATCTTAATAATAGAAGGTTAAAAAACAGAGGAAGATCAAAGATAAGATGGAAGGACTGTATTGCGGAAGACTTGAGGGAAAATGAACTGAATGAGAACGACATGTAAAACAGAAATGAGTGGAAGAAGAAAATAAAAAATAGCGACCCCTAACGAATGGGGAAAGCTAAAGAAGATGTTAGTGTCAAGTACAATTTGCATAGATTGTTTATGAAATAATTTTACTGGAAATTTAGAACCCTTTTGCAAGAAAATTTATGTATGGCATTTATACATAAATACACAGGATTGGCAGAAGGTATTGTGCTGGCCACAACAGATTTTTTCATTTAAACAATGTATAAAATAAAGTAGTCATAAAATAAAGTTACAACATAATCAAAAATACAAGCGATAAACACCTTGTACTTGAAATTCACAATCTTACCATGATTTTAGTCACGGTCACGGCCAAAAGGAAAGTTATTTAAATATGTAGTTATGTAAAATAAATAAAAATTTCATCAGCTTTTAACATATTAGTAAGTTTCACAAAGTGTATTCCGCATAACCTAAGGGTTCCAAGTTTGAGTAAAATTTTCCATGTTCATATCAGATTGATGGTAATTATTTAACGAATAGCGGGTTCGGATGCGGGTATAACATTAGCGGGTACGGGTCGGGTTTCGGTTCAATTTAAAATTAACTGAGACGGGTACGGGTTGTGTGCGGATCTTAATGTTACGGGTACGGGTCGGGTGAGGGTCTGAAAAAGTATACCCGCGCAGGACTTCTCCCGTCCATCTTTTCCCGAAACTCAAAACGTTCCTCGCTGGAAAAAAATTTCGATCCAACGAAGAAGCCATCGAGCAGTAAATGCTTATTTTGGGGACCTCAAAGAAAACCATTTTCGGGAGGGAATCGAAAAGTTAGAAAAACGTTGGACCAAGTGTGTTGACCTCAAAAATGTAGTCCGTAATATATATATATATATATATATATATATATATATATATATATATATATATATATATATATATATATAATTTATCAATATTTAAATTAACTAGTTCAGTTCCATTATCATTATCAAATATTTTTATCTTTGTGACATATATGTATATAATTAATGTAGGTTTATTTTGCACATATTGTGGGTAATTACATATATTCACAAAAAGTATTATGAAATATTCAAGTAAATGAAATAACAGACATGCGCGTTTAGTATTAGAAAATATATGATAAGAAGTAGTGAAACGTCTTTATAAATTCTCCGAGCGTTCTTATATCTTTAGTTTGTTGTTAGCGATTAGAGACAAAATTGCTTATGTGCTTCTAAGTAAACTACATCTGTGACTCCTAATATTATATTACAGTTTTTATTTCATCTAAAGAAATAATTACAGGTAAATTATTAATGAAATTTAATAATAATAATAATAAATTCATTGGTGTTCATAAATCATATTTTATTTCGTTTTATAATTTAAATACACTAACTTTTAATATTCATGTATGACGGAAAGTAATATAAAATGTCAAATTAAGAAATATTGACATGCATTAATATTTAATAGATTTTTCCTTTAAGAAATTCAAGTTCAATCTGTTTTTTATGACCATGAATTTATGAATTTTCTTACAAAAATTTGCGCATTTGTACTATGAAATTAATTTCTCTGAAAAAAAATATATAATTAAGTGTACATTTTTCAAAATACATACAATTATGTATATTGAAGACTATTTTTCAACAGAGAATTTCTGTAACTTGTTACTATGAACTATGTTAAGAGTTCAAATTAAAGTATATATAAATTTTACATACAATACAGGGTGTATTATTTTAATAGACCCAGCAAATATCTCGCTTATTTATTAAGCTAGTAATTTCTTTCATATAACATGATTTATACAGCAACATGTAAACTACTTGATGACGGATGTACATTCATGACAGTGGCGTATATAGGGGTGGGGGGGCGAAAAATTGCTTTAGAAACCTTGGAAGAATGCAATAACTACAATGGTTAATGATTGTAATATTACATGTTAAAATATTTCAAATTACTGCGATATGTAAATTTTATTTTTTTAAATTGTATTTTCTTTTCCCGGTATAAAATAAGTATATATTTTATTAATTATTCATAATTCTTATCAATTTAATTAAGAAAAGAATAAAATAAACAATTAAATGTATTTTAAATATCCACGCATTGTTTTGTCCAATCATTTCAAATATGATCAGGCATTACCTTTTCTTTTATAAATATATCATTACAAATTTTATTTTCATGATAAAGTTCGAAATGAACATTTTCAGCTGTCATTAATCCTGAAACATGATTCATGCTGCCATCTTATGTGACGTCGCTAAACTACCAAACGTCAAAGTTTATGAAAAACTGAACGTTTCCTCGATGAATAAATATTTGCAATATTATTTCTTCGTAAATATTGTACAGAAAAATAATTTTTCATTAAACATGCATCACTTAATTACAATATAAACGCGTTTCAATTGTCCAATCAAAATTTAGTTGAAATATTTTTCAGGTTGTTAAGAACAATGTTGCCAAAATTAGATAAATAATAGGAGAATAAGAAGTATAAGCACAGATTTTTTGAGAAATGAATAAAAAATGTTCAAACATTATTTATTTATTTACAATATGGTCAGGTATTACCTTTTCTTTTATAAAAATATTATTAGAAGTTTTATTTTCATGATAAAGCTCGAAATGAACATTTTCAGCTGTCATTAATCCTGAAACATAATTCATGCTGCCATCTTATGTGACGTCGCTAAACTACTAAACGTCAAAGTTTTTGAAAAACTGAACGTTTCCTCGATGAATAAATATTTGTAATATTATTTTTTCGTAAATATTGTACAGAAAAACAATTTTTCATTAAACATGCATCACTTAATTACAATATAAACGCGTTTCAATTGACCAATCAAAATTTAGTTGAAATATTTTTCAGGTTGTTAAGAACAATGTTGCCAAAATTAGATAAATAATAGGAGAATAGGAAGTATAAGCACAGATTTTTTGAGAAATGAATAAAAAATGTTCCAACATCATTTATTTATTTACAATATGGTCAGGCATTACCTTTTCTTTTATAAAAATATCATTAGAAGTTTTATTTTCATGATAAAGAACAAAATGAACATTTTCAGCTGTCATTAATCCTGAAACATGATTCATGCTGCCATCTTATGTGACGTCGCTAAACTACCAAACGTCAAAGTTTATGAAAAACTGAACGTTTCCTCGATGAATAAATATTTGTAATATTATTTTTTCGTAAATATTGTACAGAAAAACAATTTTTCATTAAACATGCATCACTTAATTATAATATAAACGCATTTCAATTGTCCAATCAAAATTTAGTTGAAATATTTTTCAGGTTGTTAAGAACAATGTTGCCAAAATTAGATAAATAATAGGAGAATAAGAAGTATAAGCACAGATTTTTTGAGAAATGAATAAAAAATGTTCAAACATCATTTATTTATTTACAATATGGTCAGGCATTACCTTTTCTTTTATAAAAATATAATTACAAATTTTATTTTGATGATAAAGCTCGAAATGAACATTTTCAGCTGTCATTAATCCTGAAACATGATTCATGCTGCCATCTTATGTGACGTCGCTTAACTACCATTCAAAATTTAGTTGAAATATTTTTCAGGTTGTTAAGAACAATGTTGCCAAAATTAGATAAATAATAGGAGAAGAAGAAGTATAAGCACAATTTTTTTAACAACAATATGAAGGATTTACAAAGAAATAAAAATATTCTGACGACTTGCTTGCTTTTTGTATTAATTTAAATAGAACTGAAAGTATTAATTCCTTCAAAAGACGTTTTAATATTTTCAATTTTGACGTTTGATAGTTCGACGACGCCTGGATAGATGACAGCATGAGTCTCGTTTCAGGAATTAATGATAGCTGAAAAAGCTAATTTAGGCCTTTATCTCGAAAATAATACAGATAAAATATAAATATTTGACGTCTGACCTTATTTTATACAAATATATGATGAATGAATGTTTTTTGTCTCAAAATTTTCCAAAACTAGCGTTTACTGACGCCATACAAGATGGCAGCATGAATCTCATTTCAGGATTATTGTCAGCTGTAAATGCTCTTTTGGAGCTTTTTCATGGAAATAAAAATTAGATAAGGTGTTTTTATATATAAAAAATAAATGTGTGACCATTTTTGGAGTACATAAGTGACATATTAGTATTTTTTATTTATTTCTTAAAAATTTTGTACTTATATTTGTTCGTCTCTCATTATTTTTGTTATCCAACTTTGGCAATATTGTTTATAGGTTCTTAGCGACTTGGGAAAAATTTCAAAATTCAAATTTGATTGGAGGATGATATTATATGTTTAATATGATTTATTTACAATTATTTAATTTACAAACCAACAGAAACAGGCAATAAAACTAAAATTCAATTAAATATATCTGTTCATCCTACACCTTATGGTACAAATATACATTATATTTGTATAATCTGGGCTCCTTCCGAAATATAAATCTATATACGCCATTGATTCATGATACCACTTCCGGTTTATTAGTAATTAATATCAACTTTGAAATTTCAAATGGAACATACTATATTTTTTTTACAAATTTGAAACGTACATCATATTAATAGTATTCCATTTATCTAGTGATCTATGCATTTGTCATGAAAAACAAATACATATTTAAGATGGTGTACTAACGGGGCAGTTTTTTCCTAATTTAATCAACTTCAAAATTACATCATTCAAAAGAGATTTTTTTGCATACTAACAAAAACTTATTCATTTCTTTTAATCAGCAAAAAATTATAAATTATTACATTTATATGATAAAAATAATTATGGTAAATGTAACACGTGATAAAATGAAGATTATCATTTGTTTTTTTTTTATTATTCAATCTTGTCACATGTAAATTAAATTGTGTGTATGGGCGTCATAATGTTGTAGACATTGACGTATTCAAAATGAAATATATCTATGTATTTAAAATAATGGCGACCATATCTTTTGAAATATTAGAGAAAATGAACAATAATTAGAAAAATCATATTTATTTAAATTACAATTGAAATTTGTCATTATTTTTACTATGTAAAGCTATAAAATAATTATATGGTTGAATTCAGTATCAAATTCTCTAAAAATAAAAAAAAATCGAGATGCCCTGTATCCGTGAAACATGCTATATACAAGTATAACAGCGTTTCAATATAATTATTTTAACAACAGAAAGATAAATATGTTTATAAATTATTTTTATCGGCGTTTTTAAAAAATTAAACGTCTATATTAATAATGAAAATGAGTACATGTCCTTTAATAATATCTCGATCAAGGAGCACATCTCGATTATCGCCAACCGTCTTTTGTTTCTTGTAATGACAAGAAACAAAAGATAATCAATATTGTGTTATTGTTATTGTTTTACAAATATTTTGCTCAATTCACATTATTCCATGTTTCAATTTTGGTTTAAGTTTTATTTTTATACAAATTTTTTTCAAGTTCACTCTGTATCTAATTTGTAAACAGTAGAGTTCAAATTTGAACAATGTGACTATGCCATCTCAGTGTCATCTCAAGTCAATACGATTAGTATTTACTGAGGTTAAATGTTAATGTTTCTATACATTCATTGAAGCAACTAGCAACTAAAGATTACAAATATGTACCGCTACTTTCAGACTTACCGCGCATTTTCAGTCACGTGGTCGGCGCCAAAGTTATAAATACCTGCGCGCACTTGGTTTTCAGCCTCTTTTCCACAGTAAGTTGAAGTGTGAGAGTGCTGTGAAAATCAGTACTCTATCAAGGTTCAGAATGCCTGAAACATCACTCACAAACGGTTATACAAATGGGCACATGGCTTTTGAACTTGAAGATGGCTCGAATTTTCTGTTTACATCCGAATCTGTTGGAGAAGGACACCCAGGTAAGATTACAATTATTTGTGTGTGTATATATAAAATGGCCGTATATGTATATGGCCCAGAAACATCGCCATTGCGCATAACGCTTTTATTATTTTCTAAAAATATTAAATTAACATTAATACGCATTATTATGCAAATATTATTTTTTAGATTGGAAGATTTTATTCATTTAAAATCCTCATGGCATGATTTCCTCATGTGGCGTCACTCGGGCCCACGTGTTGTCATTATGCAAGATTTGTATTTCATTGTTTTTGTATTATTGTATACTCAAAATTTAAAATAATGAAGTTTAATTATATTTATTGATATTTGATATAACCTATTTTCAGACAAAATGTGTGACCAGATAAGTGATGCAATCCTTGATGCACATTTGAAACAAGATCCTGATGCTAAAGTCGCTTGCGGTAATAATGTTTGATATATTTGTGTAATTTTATATTAAATCGCGATTGTGTTTTATAGAAACTGTTACTAAAACTGGAATGATTTTGCTGTGTGGTGAAATTACATCGAAAGCTGTTGTAGACTACCAAGCGGTTGTGAGGGACACTGTGAAACACATTGGTTATGACGATTCTTCCAAAGGTATGTTTCATTTTATGTATTATAATATAACGGTAGTATCTCTTTAGTGTTCTGGATTCTATTTTTCTATTCTTTACTATCTAATTATTTTCCGTACTCTTGTTGAGTAACATTTTCTTAACTGTATATGGGGTGTTTATTTATTTTGTTCACTATTGCTCGAGAATTATAAGAGTTACGATGTCGGTGAAATTATCAAACAATTATTTGCTTATTCGTTAGAATATTTTATTCTGAATTCAGTGATATTTACATAACCTTAATGACAGTTTTTTTGAAAAAATGTTTGGATTTATATTTATTATACTAAGTGTGCACGATACAAATGAATGTGAAAAACAATTGCGTTGTAACAAAAAACAAAACAAAATCTAGTGTGGTGCACTTCCCGCCAATTCCATGTTTCAAATAGCAATGAGTTTCCAGTTGGTCGTTTGTTCCAATAAATAGAAAAGTTTGTAATAGAAATTTTTGGACTATATTTTATTGTTTTTCTTCGAAAATCTGTTGAGAGCTCCAAATTAAATTGGATCATATTTTAATATATTTCTTCAAGACAATCTGTTTAAAGTTTCCGAACCCACTTTTCAAAAAAAAAAACCTTAACCGAACCCAGTTTTTGTCTGGTTTAATGCCCTGATACAAAAGTCAACCAAATTTATCATATTTTTTACGAAAATCTGAGTTCCGGTTTATCAATTTAAAAAAAATCTAATATGTCGTTCTCGTTAATACAAAACAAGGCATCGAATCCGAACCAAACCGTAATATTTTAGCGAACCCAAACCCCGAACCGAATATTAAAATTTGGGTTCGAAATGTAAACGTGATCTCGTAAAACTCATCGACGCCTTCTGCGTTTGTGTTGCTGTTTATGTTCATGTCTTGTTCTGCGTCTCACATTTTAAATTATTTATAAAGATTGTTATTTAAAAAACATTAATTCAGTTTTTATTGGCTCGACCCAAACAAGAACCCGGAACAAAACCGTAAATTGTATTAATACTTGAAGCAGAATCGCAAACGAACCCGCTCAAAAAACATATTAACCGGAACCGAACCCAGTTTTTGGTTGGTGTGATGCCCTGATACAAAAGTTTCAAATAACAAATTTAAAAAGTTTTGGATTATATAAAAAAATATTACAAAATATATTTCTTGTGGATTTATTCCGTTTGCACATATCAGATAAATCAAAAAATTGAAAACTTAAGAAATATAGTTAGTAGGTTTTGAAAATAGAGCCTATTTATGTATTTTTTAGTTTTGGAATTATACATTTTGTTTTATGTATATTAGCGGAGTCAGAAAATGTGCGAATTTATTTTTGTTTGTATTAGAATTATGCCATTAAAATGCAATGTAATTTTTGGCGTCGGTCGGGATCGAACCCGGGTCAAGCAGATTGGCACACCCAGCAATGGGTAATATGCCGTGATGAAATATTTATTTTATTTTTATTTATTTTAGAATTATGTATTTTTTTAGGGAATTTTAAATCTCTAGAGTGCTGGGTACCCGGTTATATCATAATATATTTTTCACGAAATTTGTTCAGAACGGTTTATCTATTTTAGCAAAAATGTAATAAGTTGTTTGATATAAAAGTCTTAAAGACTAAAATTGAAAAGTTTTGGATTATATTTTAATATAGTTCTTCATTAAAAACTGTTTTGGGTTTCAAGTAAAATATCTGTTTTGGTTGTTTAATATTATCCAAAATCTAATCAACTCATATGAACACAAAAAGCTTAAATATGGAAAATAGAAATTTTTGGAAGCTCAATATAAGTTTTATCGTGAAATAAAAAATCGTCACACACACACAGACATCATTGTAAAAATAGTAAAAAGTGTTGTGAGGACTCTAATTCGTGCTTATTTACTGAAAACTATTAAATTCTTTGACCGAAAACATTACCTCCCGCCATACTATCCGTTTAGATTTATATTAATTTTATTTTAAATTGGCTAAAATAAGTGTGCTATGGACGATACAAATGAATGTGAAAAACAATTATTTTGTAACAAAAACTAACACAAATTAACTGCTCAAATAGTCGTCCATTTTTCGGACTTCCGCCGAGCAGAAATTATTACCAACATAGCGAACCAAATGCACTAAATTCATTATTTTAAAATTAAATTTCATTCAATATTTCACCATTTTCTCTTATTATTATTAAGCGAGATTGTATTTGAGAAACATTTAGTTCTTTAAGAAATGCTTTAGAAAGGGGAGTGTTTTTTCTAAAATTTTCCGGTCACTTATCTGGTGGAGACCTGGGAAATTGACGTTTCTCAAAAAAATGTTATCTAAGGATATGTAAAATATTGTCACTGAATTCAAAATAAAATTGTCTAATAATAAAATTGTACGCTCATTAAATTGTTTGCTGATTTAACCGTCCTTGTAGCGCTTATAATTTTCGAGCAATAGTGGAGAAAATAAAATAAACACCTTGTATAAAGTTAAACATAATACTTAGGATTCGACTGGCGTACACTCAATCTTCTGGTGGCACTTGAACAGCAGTCTCCCAATATAGCTGACGGGGTACACTCTGATAGAGACGAAATTGAAATTGGTGCTGGGGACCAGGTATAAAAAAGTCCAAATGAAAGGGGGCATTAACAGTATTCGCTTATGGGAGAATCCTAATATTATCGGGATACCCACGCATGGGTTTGCTTTTATTCCAATGACTCGTATCACATCCTACCTTAAATATTCCCTCACGAATATTCAATTATTTTTGGTAAGAGATATAATGTGAAATAACACGAAGCGAGCATGAAAACAACGTACGACTTATATTTAAATCGAAATAAATTAATTCACCTTCTTAGAAATATTACATCGGTATTAACTTCATTTGACGGTATGCTTTCTCTATCCTAAATTTTCCTAAACGATAGTATATTCCACGAGAGAAAACACTAAAAACAGTAACCAGAAGCTTGATTTACACACAGATAAATTTAGTTACTAAATGCGGCGCCAAATTCAAATATAGTAATAAATTTATTATTGATTAAATTGGTGGTTGTATCAACACATTTAAATTTTACTTGATTAATTAAATCAAAACATTTTTTAATGGAAGCATTTAATTGTTGTAATCAACACGGATTATTTAAATTTTCAACAGAGTGTTGGTGGTTAACGGTGATTTAATATGGGATTTTTATTTTCTGTTATTTATTTTACCTGTAGAGTGCAAATTATTAATAAACTATAATTTAATCAAAGGCCATCCTGGCCTTTGGGGTTATAAAAACTAAACTGAGTTCCCGAGCAAGATTTGGGCTCCGGCCAGCTAAACAGTGGAGACGGGGTGGGCTCATGTCGCTGAAATAAGGCCAAAACACAACATACAAACGGTTGAGAGGCAAGCCCATAGGAACGTAAATACAGGAAAATGGGAAGGCAAAAACAACCGACTGCCATCATTCTTCGCCGCTACGCCATTGTTTATATTATCACTATTTGACAATATTCGTAAAATTAACGAAACGCCGCCAATGTGGACCTAAAATTTCCTTCTCCAGCCATTTTGAATATTTAATGTTGATTGTTGACATTTGTTATATATTTGAAGGTTATATTTTTTTTAAATGGAAACTTATTTTTATAAACATTGTTAGCTATAGTTAATACGTTTATACATAATTTGTGCTAAGTATTTGCAAAATATTGTGCGCCATTTGACCTTCGGTGTTAAATCTTTTGGCCAATAACATTTATTTTAAATTTAATATTTTACGTTATACAATTTGCACCCATTTTCCGTATTTACGTTCCTGAGGGCTTGTCTCAGCCGTTTGTAGGCTCTGTATTAAATGGCGCCCATCGTTTCACCCTTTCAGCAACATCGAACCACCCCGTCTCCACTGTTCAGCTGGCCGGAGCCCAAACTTGCTGGGGAACTCACCCTACAGTTAATGTTATTGCATTATTTTGTCCATTTCTCGTTCATTGATAATAGGTACATGTAGAAAATGACATAGTTGATGAAAAAATACGTTTCCAGTGTGTAAACTTGGCTGCCATATCAACAACTGTTTTCTCTCGTGGAACAGACTTTAGATATAATATTCGCAATATGTAGGACTACGTAATGCATGATATGTTTGACCAGGGTTTGACTACAAGACCTGCAATGTCTTGTTGGCGTTGGATCAGCAGTCCCCAAACATTGCCGCAGGTGTACACGAAAATCGCAGCGATGAGGAAGTGGGTGCAGGCGACCAGGTGAATTAAATGCTCGCCTCGCTTTGTTGTTTCTCTAGTCGCGTCTCGGTTGTGGTTTCCTTCTCTGTTTCTCCCTTCATCCATTTTTCTTGCTGTGTTAGTTCATTCAGTTTTCATATCACGCCGTTCCCTACAACCACGACATTCTTCCTTCTATAGAGTAACCGCATTTTTTTGTTGAACAATAAATATATAGGCAAATTTCCCTAAAAATGGCATTCCGATGTGATGACGTCATTTAGTTAATTTATATGAGACAGGCGGTGAAACCGATTGATCTAATCGATGGAGCTGACATCTATAGTGCACTTTAAAACTTTAAATTTGAAATAATATGAACGGTATATACTGAAAAATAATTTTCTTCTTTACAATAATAATAAGAATTGATTACAACAATTAATGTATATACTTATAATTGATTATGAAAAGGGCCTTAAAAGGGAATTTACTTTCATACGTAATATAACAAGTGATATAACACATTGTGTGTGCTGCTAACCTAACTTTTGATATTGTTATTACTTATTTTTTTTACTCAAAATTAACTGCTAATGTCGTAAATAAAGAAATCTAATCCCTTAATAGGCATGTAACTAAGGAGATTCTGAATATTGATTGGCGTAAAACGTGTCACGTGACTAATAAATTATATTTACATGCAAACTGAATAAAACTGCCAATGTTTCTTATAGGGCGTGAGCAGTCTCGTGATTTTGCTGACCTCGGCAACAAATAAATTTATCGTATCTGCAGATTATAATTTTCTAGAGGCAATAAAATTAAATCTGGATGGTAAATAATTATCAAATTTGTACATAAAAGCCGTTAATTAATTTTCTATAACATACTAGTTTTTCGATTAAATATCTGTATGGATATATATATTCTTCACGTGTTAAAAAGGCCAAATTGCAAATATCTCAGGTACCGCGTGGTCAATTGTTTTAAAACTTGGAGAGCAAGTAGATTATACTTCAGTCAAGATGTACTTAAAATTTCAATTAATTCTGGGTAAAATTGTTTAACTACCTTAAAATGTAATATTCAGAAATAAGTACGTAGGAAATACAGAAATGGGAACTGTCATGTGACTAGAAACAAATGAAATTTATCTATTCATACTCTGCAGTCACGTGATCACATTGGAATGTCATAAGAGAAAATTGACTATAGCTTTATTTGCTTATTATGATGCATATAAACTTTATTACTTTTTAATCTTTTATTGTTTATAAAAATATCGCCAAGCATTCCAGTTTGACATGAACGTCTACATTTTGAAATGCATGATATTTTCAATCATTTCATAAATCCATTCCGGGACTTCTTACCACTATTATAAACATTTGCACTGTACAATGTCCACACTTTGTGATTTTACGTCACGCAGGTGTTCCATAAAGGTGCTATATTAACCGAGTGGCAAGGCGTTCTAGTTCAGTTCTAAAACTGAATTGGGGTACTGTTCACCCGACATTGTGTTTAAAATGCATGTTTTCTCTTTTTTGTTATCGTTCAACACTTATTTTGAAATTATTCCTAGGGGTTGATGTTCGGTTACGCCACGGATGAAACTGAAGAATGTATGCCGCTGACAGTCGTATTGGCGCATAGACTTAACCATCGAATTGCACAACTACGCCGTTCCGCAGAATTTTGGTGGGCTCGACCCGACTCGAAAACCCAGGTACTTTTTTATATTATTTATTTATTTTTTAAATATATTCTATGATGTTTATTGTTGTATTTGCTACTCTTGATTGTGACGATGATGTAAACACAAGGCTGAGAAAACATAACCTTAATTTATGTAATATTTTTAAGACTCAATTTTACAACTGGAAATTTTGTTATAGGTTACCTGTGAATATACTTTTGATCAAGGAGCTTGTGTACCGCGACGTGTACATACTGTTGTCGTTTCTTTGCAACATAGTGAAAAAATTTCTCTAGATGAACTGCGAAGTGAAATCAGAAACAGAGTTATTAAAGAAGTTATTCCACACAAATATTTGGATGAAAATACTGTCATACACATCAACCCGTGTGGTCTCTTCATCATTGGTGGACCGCAGGTAATGATTTTTTTTATTATAAATATTATATTTACAGATTAATCTTCTACTGGTGACTTGGTGCCATTTTGACCCCAATAGTTTATCTAATTATTTATTTCATACCTAATTTGTGCCGTTACAAGACACAAAAAAAATAATTTTGTTTATTGAGTTAGATGTAGAATTTTATGCTCTACAATTTTTATTTGAAGCTTTTTTACCCAAAATAATTAGGGAAGCAGGAAATTAGGAAAATCTTATGTTCGCTTTTTACATCAGCTCAATTTTCGACATTTTCATACCTAATTTCTGCCGTTATAAATCATACAAAATTCATTTTGCTTTTTGAGTCTTTTTGAAGTTTCCGGAATGATATAAAAATACATATTTAACACCGACTACATTTTATTTTTCTACATAGCCCCCTCTGAGGTCAACACACTTGGTCCAACGTTTTTCTAACTTTTTGTTTCCCTCCTGAAAATTCTTTGAGGTCCTCAAAATAAGCATTTACTGCTTCGATGGCTTTTTCGTTGGATCAAAATCTTTTTCCAGCTAGAAACGTTTTGAGTTTCGGGAAAAGATGGTTGGGAACGATTTCAAACCTCAGTTCGATCAATTTTCTTTGCCATTCCCGGGCGTTTTCTTGAATTGCTGCTTTCAGCTTGTCTAAAAGTATGGCGTAGTATTGTCCAGTTACAGTTTTTCCTTTATTAAAATAATTAACAGAATGCCAAAAGACTGACGCCATCATCTTTCCTACCGATTGAACTGACTTATGAACGTTGTTTAAATCGACAGGATTTTTTTTAAACAACTCCATATTTCCTGAATGCGCTTTTGCTCCGAACTAAACAAATGCGGCACCCACCTGGCGTACAACTACACGTTCATAAGAGATCCCTATAGCTTCCTCAATCTCACGCACTTTCATTCGGATTTTATCCACAATTTCCGGTGTGGTTTCCGATTTTGAGCTTAAATTCCGAAACCCAGAAACCTGGGCATCGAACCCTCCAAAAACTGGGTTCGGTTCAAGTTAATTCGTTTTGTTAAAAAATGAGTTCTTGTGCTGTTCTGGTTCAAGAATGAATAAAATTTGCGGTTTTGTTCCGGATTCAGGTTCGGTTTGACCTAATGACAATAGAATTTTTTGAATAACAATCTTTATATAGATATAATTAAAAATGTGTGCCGGAATTTATAATTAATGCAATGCAAGACAAGAACATGAACACATTTTTCACGAACAATCAACACATACAGCGACGCAAAAGCAGAAAGCGTCGGTTACGTTTCGAACTGAACTGAACCCTAAACCAGAATTTTGATAACTGGTTTCCGACTCGGGTTCAATTGAATAATATATCTGAGGTTCGGTTCTGGGTTTGGGTTCGCTAAAATGTTACGGTTTGGGTTCGATGTCCTGCCAGAAACTTAAGTGGAAAACGAAGGTGAAGCATTCCCAAGGACAGCATCCAATCTGGTCTTGATCTCCGTTGCCGCCTTTTCAAATAAAAAAAACTTGATCACCGCACGAACTTCGTTTTTATCCATTATCGATTTAACGCTATAGGTAGATCGACACAGACGCTTTTCACAATTAGACTGATAGACATATTATACTGAAATTTCTTAACAGTTCATATGAAGAGTTGAACAAAACAACGACATTAGATTGTTTTCGAAAATTAGAAAATTGAAATAACGAAAATTATTTTCCTGAAAAATTTGCACCCTATGATGTTATTACAAGTATTTGCTACTCTTGATAGTGTGTGATGAAAACATTTAACTGAGAAATTAACAAAATATCTACACACATAAAATTTATTGAAATATATTTATAAAACCATTTCTTCCAGAGTGATGCTGGTTTGACTGGCAGAAAAATCATTGTTGATACATACGGCGGTTGGGGTGCACATGGTGGTGGTGCTTTTTCGGGAAAAGATTTCACCAAAGTGGATCGCTCCGCCGCGTATGCTGCACGATGGGTAGCCAAATCGCTGGTGAAGGCTGGCCTGTGCCGTCGATGCCTCGTACAAGTTGCGTATGCTATTGGTGTTGCCGAACCCCTTTCAGTCACAGTGTTTGATTATGGTACCTCCAAATTGTCACAGAAACAGCTGCTTGCAGTCGTCAGAAATAATTTCGATCTGCGACCCGGAAAGATCGTCAAGTAAGTTTTTGTTTATATTTTTACTCCAAAAAGGACCTTTGCTTTACAAAAGACGGAGAGAAACGATTTTAACATAACGTAAAATTTGATATGGACCACTGTTTTAGAGAAAATGGTTCCTTTAAACAAAGATGGCGACATGTTAAAATCGTGTCTACCCCACCGTTTGTAAAATAAAAACCTCTATTGCTGAACCTGAACCGAACCTTGTCATTTACCGTTCCGAAATTCGAACCCGAACCCCAAAACCGTTGAACCACTGATCCGAACCTGAACCATAAATACAATGTTTAGTTCCCTATTTTAAATATAATATACTGATGTTAAAAATGTAATTATCAGAGATTTGCATCTGAGACAACCAATCTATCAGAAGACAAGTACTTACGGACATTTCGGCAGAGACGGATTTGCTTGGGAGAAGCCGAAGAATCTAATCTTGGATTGACTTCCGTCACATGTTAACAAATCCCTCTAAGTTTGTCCCATTTATGTTAGTTTAGAGAATAGTTTTGTACATACATAACTTAACTTGGCGGCCATTTTGAGTACATGGTTCGGTGTTCTGAACCCAGCTGACAATGATTGGTGCGATGTGGCCGAGCTACGAGCGAACCACAGTGCTTTCCCGGAACGGGTAGCACTGCAACCTGTGTAGAGTGAAACGTTCGGTTCCCACTAGGCTGGTTTTTGTATCTAGTGATACCAATCACTCCACGCTTTTTGTGTTGTGTTTTACGAAAAGGAATCTAATTGGAAAAGAGCATTTCCGAAAACACTCCGGTTAGCAAGTGGCTTGGCGTGCGTGGAAGACGACACCGCGGCCACTAATACGTGCGGTACTCGCAGTATTAGTGTCTGGCGGCAAGCGAAAAGCATTTACTGACGAAAGGTGATGATCTTGCTGCCATTCATTCTAATGAATTTACTTAAAAAATTCTTTTTATATATATATTATATTAGGAGAATCTAGAAAAGAGTAGGAAATTACCCTCTCATAGACGTAAGATCAATTATTAAGATTTCAACACTGAGTGTAAGATATCATGAAATATTTGTCACCCCCCCCCCCCCCCATCTCTTTTAAGGACCTTCCCCCAATAGTGTACCACAAGTGCACATTTTATTGATCTTGATGTAAATTTCAATACAAATAAAACCAAACTATCATGTATTGTGTATCTATGTTTTCCCATATTTTTAACCTTTTCACAAATCAACATTCGAAATTTATTTTAAATTGGCGCCAAAAACAACCTTCCCCCACTCCTGTGACGTCCTAGTACATTCACCGCCAATAGAAAAACAGTTCGTCAATCAACTAAGTTTTTAAATAAATTCAGATCACGTGACTTTCAAAATAACAAATTTCAAAAATTGTAAAATATCTAATAAATATTACGAGATATTTTCAGCTTTGAGACTATTTAAAGAATCTTTTTAAATTTAATGCAATAACTAAACAGACAGCAAATGAAATTTAGTTTGTTATACTGGTTTCTAAAGCAACGATTTATAAAACAAAGTGAAATATTAAAAGAACATTTAAAATTTTATTTATGCGGCATTAACTAGTATAAAGTACAGTATGTTCAAAAAAAATACTAACTCGGAGTAGACTATGAACAGAGAAACGTATACGTCTAATTATTATTCAATTCAAAAGTCAAGTTGTCAAAATTGATCTTGAAATGTAATTTTATGGAAAAAAGATAATAAAGAAGAAAACAGAACGTTGCTATCGCCGTTTTCTAATTTATTCCCATTTCTAAACTAATATTCGAGAAGAAAAGCTTTGATTTCTTTAGATACCATTTTTGACTATATCTCGTGTCAAACTGACATTTAAATTAAGACATACGTTTCTTTGTTCATAGCTTACTCCGAGTTAAGTTTTTTTCTGAACATACTGTATAAAGTGCTTTGTATTATTACTTAATAAAAATGACCATGAATAGACATATTTTGTTATTTTAAATATATAGTTTGGTTCACGAAAGATGACAATTCAAGGCCATTTCTTCGAAGACAGAATAAACTATTTTATATAGTGACAGTATAGCAACATTATGTATTAGAAAAAGATAGATTATTTGACGTATGTCTATGTTATTTATGCTATAAGACAGATATACGTTCCATATTCACATTGCTCTCTAACACACTAAAAATAATAGGAACATATGTCTATGAGTTGCTCGTATGCAATTATCTATTGAACTGCCCTCTGCATTAAAGCAAATCCAGTGGCGGAGTTTGTTTTTTGAATTTAACGTGTAATCAAAATCAACGAATAAGTTTCTAATTTTGTTCCGCGATTTTATTGAACATAATCATGGGAGAGAAAGGAATAACTTTGAGAAGGCTAGCTATTCAATTTGTGCATAATGAACACGAATATTTTCAACAGGATTTTGAATGATTAAAATGTATCCACAAATATTATACCTTGTGC
The DNA here is from genome assembly GCA_951394225.1 of Harpalus rufipes. NCBI lineage: Eukaryota > Metazoa > Arthropoda > Insecta > Coleoptera > Carabidae > Harpalus > Harpalus rufipes. Next base: position 57,970,547 of record OX596279.1, read on the forward strand.
ACGCCTTTGTGTATGGAATGTAGTGAAGTTATTTGCAAGTAATATTATACCAGATGGTTTGAAAATGACCTTGAATTGTCATCTTTCGTGAACCAAACTATACATAGATTTCAGTAATGATTATTACATATACCGTGCAGGCACTCATTACTGGCTTGAAGAATGCACCACAAGGGTCATTTTTGTGCCATTTAAAATACGAAATATTTGGCGTCAGTCGGGATCGAACCCGGTTCCCCAAACGCTCAGGCACGCCCCATTTTTTAATAATAAACTGGCGCTGATGTGAACGCCTTTACTGAATTAGGTAGGTGGAGAGCTTAAAACTTATCAGTGTGTTGTCAGTTGTCAAGTAAAATCGACAGAATATTCAACAAAAAAAAATAGTATGTTGTTAGTTGCGCTCAAGCGCCATCTGTGCAAATAACATTATTAATTTAATTCAAATTTTGTTCCAAATTTCTTCATACATAGGTAACACTTTATTTATCTAGCTAAAAAATAAATATCAAATGTCCTTGTACATTTCGACATGAAAGGTCAAAAAAGTTTTGGGTGGAACAGGATAGGAATGGTTGACTGAACATCGAACTTCATATAGAAGTGTGTCATGTGTGGTCATGTGTTTGGTTATGTGTGTGCTAAAATAGTGACATTTCCAACAAGAAATTCATTTGTTGATTAAACGTAATTTTCATAAGTTTCGTGTCCTTTACTTTTTCTAAATTATTGTTGAACTTATAATAGAGTATTATTTTGTGTTTACAATCGGGATGATCTAAATTCCAATAACCTATTTACAAGAAATAACCTTCATTTTTCGATAAATGATGTTGATGTCATCGACGAATTTAGATTCCTTTCTGGGTGGGATCTTTTAACATTTACTATCATATTTTCACATTAAATAGATTCGATTATAATATTTCAAAATGGTTTTCGAATCTGTAGTAGTGGAAGTATTAAACAAAATACTTGGTGATTACGTTGAAAATCTTGACAGCAAGCAACTGTCATTGGGAATTTGGGGAGGTATATTTATTTATAATATATTTACTATATTTTTATTACCATATTGATCGTATTTAGGTGATGTTGTACTCCAAAATTTGGTGCTAAAACAATCTGCGTTGGATGACTTGGATGCTCCTATTCAAATTGTATATGGGCAATTAGGTAGGCGTTTGATATGTAGTTCATAATTTTTCATATATATTTCACAATATTAATCAATATGGTGACCTAATATTAATGTTACACTTATTTGGTACAGAAAAATACATAATATCTAATACATTCAAATTCTCAAAGTATAAAATAAATATTTCATGAGCTCCATATGTACCTACCCCCAATTTAATGAAAATAGTAATATATTTTCATAATACTTTGTAATATTTATATTTTTTTTCTTCAAACGTATTATACTATTCATATTATGGTACTGTACACGCACTATTCGTAAAGTTAATTAATGAAACGCCGCCAATGTTGAACTAAAATTTCCTTCTTCTGCAGCCATTTTGAATATTGAATGCTGATTGCAAAATATTGTGTAATCGAGCGACCATTAACATTTAAAAACCAAATTTGAGTAACTTAGTTGTGAACTACTGCAGCGCCATTTGACCTTCGGTGTTAAATCACTTTGCTAATAGAAAATATTCATTATCTTTGTAGTAAAATACAAGTAATGTTCATTATTGTACTAGTAAAATAATGTTAATATCTTAGTTCACCGGTGGCGGCAGCAAAACAAAACAAGAATATAAATAATAGCTGACAACGACAGCACTCGTCATAAGAAAATGAACAATGTGCAAATTATATTTTAAATGTTTCCCGGCGTTACTTATAAAATTAATATATGTTACTTTTATATTTAATAAATGTTTAGTATTAATTATTACAATCTTGGTGACTATATGATATAAGTTAAGTGTGAAAGTTTAAAATTCAAAAAGGATTTTGCCACAGTCGTCATGTTCTCTGAGGTGCATTTTCGGTCATGCGCATTGCCGGGTAATTAACTGACGTTTGTTATTTATCAATACCCTCTCTTTTCACACGTTTCATCGTCATTACAACAGAGGTGAATTCAGCCAGCAAACTATGCTGTAAAGTTATAATCTTTTGTTTTATAGGAAAATTAGAGCTAAAAATACCATGGAAAAATCTATATGGTGCCCCAGTGGAAGCCCAAATAGAAAAACTATTTCTGCTCGTTGTACCGCACCAACAAGTAAAATACAATGCAGAAAAAGAAGAAAAACATGCGTTTGAATCAAAACAAGCAAATTTGAAGCGAATTGAAGAAGCTAAGAAAAAGGCAGAAGAAATGGGTATAACATGATTTTCTATTTCTTTATGGTCAAATAAATTAAACTTTTAATAGGTAAACCTCGAGAAAAAGTTGATGATACATTTGTCGAAAAATTAACTACTCAAATAATAAAAAATGTCCAAGTTAAAATAAAAGATATCCACATTAGATACGAGGATAGTATTACAAACCCCGGTAATCCGTTTGCTTTTGGTGTTACTTTAAGTAACTTAGCTGTTGAGACAACAAATGCTAATTGGCAACCTGGTTTATCGGAAGACAAAGCTAACAACATGATATACAAGGTTTTTATTCATATATTGCTCGTGAACTTAATATAATATTATTAAATTTTTAGATTTTAAATTTAGAAGCCTTGTCTGCTTATTGGAATTGCTTTACTCCACTTTATTCCAAAAAATCTGTGGAAGAAATAATTCAATATTGTGAAGATAGTATCGCAACAAAAACGAAGAAGATACCAAATTACCATTATGGTAAGCAAAAATATATAAGTAGTATTTAAAAAATATTTATGGAAGTTAGAACCTATTTTGAAGATCAAAATGGCCGTTGATTATAAAATTGTGACGTCACTTGGCGGGGAAAATCAGCCGCGTTTTGACAATATTTTTAATTGCAATTTTTTCATTATTAAAGATCGATTTGAGGAAAAATAAAAAATACGGGTCTATTATTTTTCATTACTTATCAATTAAAAAGCTGTTGTGGCCAGCACAATACCTCTCGCCACTTCCGTTTTTCGTTACAGAAGTAATTTCAAGATTTTCTAAATTCACGTAGTTAATTATTAGTTAAACATTTTGGTATTTGACATCTATGTACATAATTACTAGCTATCATTATAACACGGACCCCCATATCTGCCTGTCAAGGTCAACAAAGTCACAAGTCTTTATATTTAGATTTTTTAATTTTAAATTCATTCTGACGAAATTTTGTCCTCTTCTAATTTTTCGAAATGTTTCCAATTCATTGTCGGGATTGACAGTATTTTTGAAGGGTATATGTAATATACGTATAATTTTAAATATTTAATTATTAATACAATAAGAAATAATATAATGTATTCCCAGAAAAAATCTTCAGTAATGTCTCTGGATTTTTGACACTGACATTTATCAATTGGTTTCCATGACAGTATTTGGGCTGTGAAATTTATAACAACAGATTATTTAGAAGAATCTTTTCAGGTCTTCCCAGTAATGTCCGATTCTTCTCTTAGTGATAGGTAAAAATGAAAAATCGTGTGTTATATGAAATATTTTTTTAGTATTGGGGCCGATTAACGCTTCTGCTCGTTTAAGACTATATCCAAAACCAGAACATGATGACGAACCATTTTCAAAAACTAAAGTTCTCTTAAATTTAGACATGGAAAAACTGTCAATAGGTATGCTTTCTATTATTATTTTAAATATAAAATTAAAATTTTAAATATTTAGGTTTGAATAGGAGTCAATTCCAAGATATGCTGTTAATGGCCGACTCTATGAATCGTCTTTGTCGGGCTTTACCGTATAGAAAATACAGGCCTGATGTTACTTCTTACAAAGGCCATTACAAAGAATGGTGGAAATTTGCATATACTTGTATATTGGAAGAAGAAGTTCGCAGACATCGCAGAAATTGGGACTGGGTTCATATGCAGAACCACAGACAAATTTGCAAAACTTATGCCCAGGCATATGAAACCAAACTACTAAATAAAAAGGTAACTTTCTTTATTATTAATATAACTGAAAAAAAATCGTATTTAGTATGCAGTACTTTTAAATATTAAATTTCATCCGGATTTTAAAATATCCGGTTCCTCGGATATCCGATGTTCAGATATTGAAGCGGATATCCGTAAATTTAATTCGGATTTGGATCCGATTCTTTATTTTGAATTAAAAAAAAAGAATTTATACTTTCACAGAGTCCTATTTAGTAAATGGTAAATCAAAAATACAAATTTGTATTATTACATAATATATAAAGTAACATATTATTATGATATACTCATATTTGAATCTAAGATCCGATACTAAAATCCGTTTCCAAGGTTCGATATTCGGATCCGGATTCAAGATCCGATACTCAGATTCGGATTCAAAATTCGATACTGAGATTTGGATCCGAGATCCGGATATTTTAACGTTCAATTATTTTTGGATCCGAAACCGGGGTCCATGGTCTACGCTGTGTGTTAACGCTGTGAGAGAAATTCGCTGACATGCACACTCCAGCTAATAATAGTAGCTTGAGACATCTCAATAGTTATCCGACGATCTTCGGTCATTTTTTTGGCGAATGTTTTCAATGTTTGCTACCGTCCGACTTTACGAAGGGCGCCCAGAACGAGTTTTGTCTTCAATGCTCATATTTCACCGTCTATAAAGCGCGAAAACCTTTTAAAAACTGTGGGACGGCTCACCGCATTCTTCTTGAATGCCTCCTACAGTTTCTGGTGCTGTTTTCCCAAAACGTGTTGTTTGCGATCGCCCATCTCGACTTCGCAGACGCTAGGAAAGTAAATTGACAAAAAAATAACTACGCTTCTTTTTTTGAACAACTGTTTGTAGGCAACGGATGCCTACTAAAGTTACCTAGCGGGAGAATGCTCAACTTTGCGCTGCAGTGCTGCCAGAATAGCAGTCTAAAAACTTTTGGGCCCCCCTCACAGATGTGACACCTCTTACAAATAATGGTTAACACATGACCTCCTGCCATTTCATTTTCATTAATTTATTAATGTTGAAAACTTTTTAAAATGTAAAGAGGATCCACATACACTCACACAGATCGTCGTGAGAATGTTAAAATTGGATTCTAAGGACTTTAAAACGTGGTCATTTATTATATTCTCAATATGCGGTTTTTAGAACGATCCTTATATCTCCCTTACCAAAGGTAGCGGGAGGTAAAAATATACACATTTAAAAAGTAGAATCAATATTTTTTAGCATCTTCGTCTCCTTTTCATTCATTCATTAAGATGAGGGCTTTAAGCGCTAACCGCTTTTGTCACTGCGACCTGTAAGATCTGTTGTAACATGGCCCTATCTTAGTTTTCTGGAAGTAGTTCCAATTACTGCTCCAAGAGTCAGCTGGACATTCACATACGTGTTCCGAAGTTTTTCGTCCTCTTCGCAGGATCAACAGATATTGTTTTTAGTTATACCAATCTTACATAGATGGTATTTCAGAGGACCTATCATAGTTTTAAGGTCCTTCTTGATGAAAGCTAACAGCTTGTGGCGTTTGTCAACGATGTATTTCTTCCTCCCAGTTTTTGATTTCTTTATATGGCTTTCCAAGAGTCCACAAGAAGGTTCAGGCCCGTAAAACGATAGTTTAGCGAGCTCAACTGCTTTTCTGATGCCTCGGTACCCACCACAAAGTGTCGTGGTTATCTTTAGCCAGTTGTTGTAAGGTGTTCATGCAATTCCGGACTAGCTTTGACTCACAAGTGAAGGCACTAAATGCCTTTAAAGCAGCCTGGCTGAAAATATGTTGATTGTTGCATGAAATATGATGGGTTCCTTTATTTGGTAATCTGGACCAAATACACCCACTCCAGTTTCTCCTGACTCTAGTTTTGAACCATCCGTAAACCAAGACAAAGAGTCCTTGGGAAGTGTTACAAAGATTTAAAACTACAATTTTTTAGTTTTAAAAAGTCTAATTAGTAATATTGCAGATCGCAGCAGACGTAAAACAGAAGTTGATCGAATGTGAAAAAGCACTCGATTTAACTAATTTAGTTATTATACGCCAACGTATACAATTGGAAGTTACTAGATTAGAAAAAGAAACTGAAAAGAGAAAGAGAAGCAGTACTTGGTTCAGTGGTTGGTGGGGATCAAACGCTTTTGACGATGATTTAGAATTAAGAACAACCGCTGACTTAAGTATATATTACTTAATATATTTTATTCTTTTCAAATAATTAACCATATTTCAGTGAAAAAATTCCAACAAGCTATGACTTCCGACGAAAAAGATAAATTATATCGTGCTATAGACTACCAGGAGAATTCCGCACCTGCTGAATATCCTGAAGGATATATTGCGACGAAATGCGCATTCAGTCTCCGTTGTTTGGAAGTACAAATCTTGGACGATACTCAAAACAATAAACTCATTTTGAGCACAGAATTAAAAGATGTTCATTGTGGACTTCAGCAAAGGCCAGCTATGAGCGCCATCATGTAATATAATATTATTTTTGGAAGTCAGGAATTCATGACTTGATTGATTTTAGCGTTGCAGTAAAAGTTGATCAGTTCACAGTGAATGGAATGCAACAAGGGGATATTATTCCACAAATGGTTACTTCTGAAACTCTTAGTGAAGGTGGAGTATTGCTAGATATTTTCTTCGAAACAAATCCGCTTGATAGACGATGTGATCAACGAGTACATGTTAATACCAAGCCTCTTACAATTATATATGACGCACAGACTATTATACAGCTTACTAATATTTTTCAAATGCCCGAGGCTCTTACATTGGAAAAGTAAGTTCATTATACTTATAATTTATATAATAAAGTGTAGGTATTCGCAAAGTTAGTTAACCGCCGCCATGGAACTAAAATTTCCTTCTTCTGCGGCCATTTTGAATATTGAATTCTGATTGTTGACATTTGACGTGTTTGAAGGTTATAAATCTTGTTGAAACTTTTATTTTTATAAAAATTGTTAGCTATAATTAATACGTTTATACATATTTCGAACCCGCCAAAAACTGGGTTCGGTTCAGATTTCGGTTAATTTGTTTTTTGAAAAATGGGTTCGTGTGCGGTTCTGGTTCAAACATTAAAATTTGCGGTTTTGTTCCGGGTTCAGGTATTGGGTTTTTAATAAAAATATATATAAATAATTAAAAATATGATTCACAATTTACACAAGACAAGAAACGAACATAATTTTCACGAAAACTCAACATAGGTAACAACGCAGACGTCGATTATCGGCTGTATTAAGATTACTCTTACGATTCTAACTGAACCTGAACCGGAGTTCAACCCTGAACCCGAATTTTAATAGCCGGTGCGGTTCAATTGAAAAAATAACTGGGGCTCATTCGCTAAAATGTTGCGGTTTGGTTCCGGTTCAGGTTCGGGTTCGATGCCCTGTTAACAATTAAAAACCAAATATGAGACATTTGAGTAACAATATTGCCGGTTGTCATACATAGTTGTCATATTGCAGAAGACGCTACTTCAGCGCCATTTGACCTTCGGTGAATCACTTTACGAATACAGGATGTTTTCTTTTTTGATGTTTCTTTTAAAATATTTCGGGAAGTATTGCACATTCCAGGGTTAACTCTTCGAACAAAAATTAATAGTCGCTACAGGAATTTTCAATCTTTTGTTTTTGAGCTATAAACAAAACCTCGCTTTCGCTAATTTCGAAAATATCTCGTATCTTATTATGATGGAAAAAAAAATGTTTAGACAAATTCTGTACCGTTTCTTCCATAGAATGGCCGGATTTTTTAAAAAACTTAATAATTCTTGAGATATAAGCCGTGTTCCTTCGGGATGTGATTCGCAATCTAAATCATCAAAGTGATCAATATTAAGAAGAATATGTTTTTTTTTGTTTCTTATTCGTTATCCCCACATTCTTATTTTGTGATCACTAGACAACCTTCCCCTTTCCCGTCTGAATCATTCTTTTTGTGTGATCACATGGATTCATTTCAGAGTAAATTTAAAAATGGCTAACGACAATAGATTTTCGAGCTTAGAAATGTATCAATGTCAGGTTTGTTGCATCAAAGGAAATGTGATTTTCCAACAAAATCATTTTTTTTTTTATTTCTATACGATCCATTTCTAATATGCTGCCTATAACTCATGACAGTAAATTATTTATAAAATAAATTAGTTTGCATTGGTCTGCATAAGATATTTGACGCTAGATGGTGTTTATATTATTCAAGTTGTTTTCTTGATATAATTTTTAAATCAGGATTCACAAAATCACAATCACGGCCCGAGGGAACACGGCTATTATTGAAAAAAAGACTATTTTAGGTATTTTTGAAAAAATTTTACTGATGTTTTTGTTTGGACGTTTCGAGGGCCGAAAACCATCTTCAGCACTATTCTAACAATTTAAATATATTTATAACAATAATTAAAACTCAAATATATTAAATAAAACTCGTACCATGTTTTAGTACAATATGATATATCAAAAGTTAGGTTAGCAGCACACACAATGTGTTACCAATTTTCATTATCTCATTAAATATAAGCTCGTGATATAATAATAATATATTTTTTTTAGTATTCAAGAAGCGGCTGTAGGTAAACTACAAAACATTAAAGAATTCTCAACTACAGGTATGCAGCATATGATCCAGCAGCACGCCAGATTGGATATAAACATTCTTTTGTGTGCGCCTTGCATTATTGTTCCGTATAAAGGCTTATATTCCAGGTGAAATATTTTTATTTTAATTCATCATACATATTTAATTTTAATATTGTATATTTCAGCCGCAACTCTGTGGTAATAGTCGATTTGGGTGAAGTTGAAATAAAAACTTTACCTCGCATATTGTCCATCCACCGCGTAAAAGAGCTTCAGAAAGCTGAAGGATCCAAAGCTGAACTTTTAGAAGAATTAATATCCGACAGTTACGATAAATTTGTTGTTAGTTTATCGAATCTACAAGTAAGAATATTTATATAATTTTATTCTGAAATTAATATTTGATATTTAGGTTCTTATCGCTAACAAAGATGAAGTTTGGAAAACATGCATAATAGAAAAAACAATAAGTTCAATGCATATACTACAACCAGTCAGTTTAATAATGAATATTCATAAGTGTATTCTTCCTGATGATCCGCGATTACCCAAAATGAAAATAAATGGGCAGCTTCCTAGTATTACAATAAATATGTTTGAAGAACGTATATTAAGTCTGATTACTTTGATTGTTAGTATTCCTTTGCCGGGCGGAGATACAATGACTGTTCAAGAATCAAACTCAGTAAGACAAAAATAAATTTATAATTATTATAGCTAAATAATTGTTGTTTGTTTTAGCGAAAATCATCAACGACTTCTCTTGCATCTTTTGGAACCTCGATGGCAGATAGAGTATTAGGACCTGCAGCCAAATCAAGAACATCAATTGATTATGATGCGGTCCAAATTACCGAGTTAGAAATGAAGTTCCAAATGAACGGTAAATTCAATTTTTATTAATATTACGGTTTGTCGTTCTAATGACACATAGCGAGATATGTTTATCAAAATATTTCGTGAATATATATATAATAACTAATGAACGGACAGGATAGGATTCATTTCCAGATGGTAAATCGAAATTGGATAATAGAATAAAGGAACAGTTCACCTTAACATGATTGAAATGATTCAACTATATAATAATTAGACAATATTATAGGTCTATTTTATCTACAGTCCTTTTAAGGACTTTTTCGCTGATTTCCAATTACAGTAGGAGACGGACATGTTTAATTGAGCTCTGTAGTGATTGTGTAATTTCGTTATAATATATATGTATATTCTACTGCGCATTTAGACGAATATTCGTTCACTTTGACTCGGCTCGAAAAACCAACACGAAGCGGAATACAGAAGAGCACCGAATATAGGTACACTATACTTCCAACACAGTTAGTTGCCGTACAGCGCTACTTCACTTGGGCAGAGAGCCATCTCTGTTCATTAAATGAAAGCTCGAAGCCGTCAATAACCGAGAATACAAGAGACTGTCTAATTCTTAACCATCATAACACCGAACAAACAATACACTGACATAATACACACATCACCCTGAAGAGGAGAATACTATCTCCTACATTCATTCATTTTGTGTCGGTTTTCATTATCCTATATTAATTTATACAGATTAAAAAATTGTGCAAGGCTCATCCGACAGTAATTTTAAATAGTGACCGTGTACGTCTCTTTCTTTTACCATGAAACTGACCCTCCAATCCTCCATTTATGTTTCTTCTTTTATCTTTTCGGCAATTTAATAAAAATAAATTGTCGTTGAAATTATCATCTGAATGTTAGCAACACTGCAAGTGGATTTTTCCCGCCTAATAGTTGCGCCGTCCGAGATGTCCTGAGAGGGATTTTTCCATACCAACCTTGCGCGTCGTGGATTTTAGGTTTTACTGTGTGTAATAATAGTTTTAACAACAATTTAAGAATAATTGAAAAAAATTAAACCGATTTAAGTTGTAAGAATGTTAGGTTTTGTTAACCTATTCGCTGCGACTTCTACGTAAGTAGAGTTAAATAGTTTAGCGATACTTTTGTAGAGATGCGACTTTATTTATTTATTATAATTGTATGACACATTTTTTATAATTTCAGAATTGGTATTAATAGTAAGCAAGTCCAAAGTTGGACCTACCATAACATCAGAGAAATTAATTGAATTCCGTTGTATGATGCTCGAAGTGGAAATGATGAAACAACCTTTATTTATGGACGTCTCAGTAAGATTGGGCGGAATTGGTCTTACACATTATCGTACAGTGAAAACAGTGGATATAATCAAAACTCCAATGAGCTCGGGACTTGATCAATATTTGTTTACAGTGAAGTTTATGCAGGTATGTACATAAAATCACGCATGTTTCACTTACAAGTTTGGATTGAAAAGTTTCCGGAATGATATAAAAAATACATAGTCCCCCTCTGAGGCCAACACATTTAGTCCAACGTTTTTCTAACTTTTCGATTCCCTCCCAAAAATGGTTTGAGGTCCTCAAAATAAGCATTTACTGCTTCGATGGCTTCTTCGTTGGATCGAGTTGAGCCATTCTCGGGCGTTTTTCTTGAATTGCTGCTTTCAGCTTGTCTAAAAGTGTGGCGTAGTATTGTCCAGTTACAGTTTTTCCTTTATCAAGATAATCAACAGAATGCCAAAAGACTGACGCCATCAACTTTCCTGCCGATTGATCTGATTTTGCTTTGTTCGGGGCCGACTTACCATGTCCAATCCACATTTTCGACTGAATTTTCGTCTCTGGGGTGTAGTGGTGTATCCAAGTTTCATCCATGGTTATGAAACGTCTTTTAAAATCGACCGGATTTTTTTTAAACAAGCCTCATGGCTTCCTCAATCTCACGCACTTTCATTCAGCGATCTTCCAGAACCATATCATGGATTTAATCCACAATTTCCGGTGCGGTAGCCGATTTGGGGCGACCTGAACGTGGCTCGTTTCGGCCGCACTTAAATTCCGAAACCCAGAAACTCATCGTGGAAAACGAAAGCGAAACATTCCCAAGGACAGCATTCAACCTGATCTTGATCTCCGTTGCCGTCTTTCCTTCCAAATCAGGGCATCGAACCTGAACCGAACCAAAACCGGAACCAAAGTGTGACATTTTAGCGAACCCAAAACCGAACCTCAAATATATTTTTCAATAAAATCCGAGTCGGAACCGAACCGGGTATTAAAATTCGGGTTCAAGGTTCAGCTCCGGTTCAGATTCATTTGGTATTCGAAACGTAAGCATAATCGTAATGCAGCCGATAATCGACGCCTGATTTGTTTGTTTATTAAAATTGTGTTCGTGTTCTTGTTTTGCTAAAATTAAATTATTTTTATATAAAGATTGTTATTCAAAAAACATTACTTCTATTTTCATTAGGTCGAACCAAACCTGAACCCAGAACAAAACCGCCAATTGTGTTAATGATTGAACCAGAACCGCACCGAACCCATATCTCAAAAAACAAATTAACCTGAACCTAAACCGAACCCAGTTTTTGGCGGGTTCGTTGCCCTTTTCCAAATAAATTGATCAAATTGATTTCGAATACTTTTCAATTCATTAGTTTGCCCAAAAAAAAAGCGCGGGCTGTTTTAAAAGGAACACCTTAATTTTGATGGAAAAGTGATAGTTTATTTATTATGTTGTAGATCGATAAAAGACATCCAGAATTTCATGGAAGGTTTGGTTCCTGCGAACAACGATTAGCATTAAATTTTTCAACTATGCAAATACATTTACATCAACAAAGCCTGCAAGAACTGTTATATATTTCAACCGATTTTCAATACGCTTTGAATGATATTACGTCCAATACTACGGAAGTGCAAAATATTTTATTATCAAAAGAAAGTACAACAGTTTCTACTCCATCTACTGTAACTAAACTACGGTTACTAGATGTAGCACAGCAAAAACATAGAGACGCAAGAACGAGAAGATCTACAAAAATGGTTATGCAGACAATAATGTTGAAATTAACTGCAAAATTGGACGAATTAGATTTGTTAATGTCGAATGATAAGCGACCAATAGCTAATTTCTCAGTGAAAGGAATCGCTACAGAAATTATACTGAAGAAGTTGTATACGCAAATCTCTGCTACGCTCGCTGATCTTGTTGTGTTGGACATGAATCCTGATTCAATTCACACTAAGGTATAATATTTACGAATATTATTTAAGATTTTAACATTTAATTATATTTCAGGTGTTGTATAAAACTGATAAAAGTAATGCACTTGACGTGCAAATTGTAACTTACAACAAAATTCCTGGCATTGAAAACACCACTGATTTAAGTTTGTCAGTTTCAATGAGTTGTATAAGAATAACATTCCTGAATTTATTTGTTACTTCTATTCTTGTAAGTATTATTTATACTTTTCAGCTTATTTCGAAAAATTTGGATGTTGGGAATTTCTTTTTTCGAAGAATAGTAATTTTAAAGGAAAATTATTGTATTTGAAAATGTTTGCAGAACTTTTTTAATAAATTTCAAGAAGCTCAGGTGGCCATGAAACAAGCAACAACAGCAGCGGCCGAAACTGCTAAAATAAATATGAAATACGCTTATGAAAGTGCCACCCGCATTAAGTTCAATATAAATCTAAAAGCTCCAGTTATTATTATTCCAGTAAATTCAACAAGTTATGACGGGTTCATTCTTGATCTGGGTTTTATTCAAATGAACAATACTTTGGTACAACTGGACGTTGTGAACGAAATAGGTTCACATGGACTTCTTGACGAAATGAAATTATATTTAAAAGATATGAAAATGTCCAGAATATTGCTTAATAAGCAGTTACAAAATAAAGTAGAATGCGTTTTATTAAAACCAGTAACATTTATATTGAAAGTAAAAAGGAATTTGAGTGTGTCCTGGTACAAAAAGATTCCAGAAATTGACATCGTCGGAGAATTAAAATCTATTGAGGTAAATTATTTTCAAGATATACCGGGAAGTCAAACAATACAACTATTTGAATTATAAAATATCTGTTTTAGCTCAAGCTCAGCGAATTTGATTATAGTAAATTCTTACTAACTCTAAATGAAAATATAGGTGAACCTGTGGTGCTACCAAAATTGGAAGATCATAAACCTTCAGAATTTCGTAAACATATGAGAAGACGAAGTGCAGTTACGGATTATATAAAGGAAGAAAAATCTGAATCCGATTTACTGTTAGAAGAACAAGTGTATACATCATTTAGATTTACTTTTGCGATGGAACGTTTTATTATTACATTATTTAGACGTGGCACACAAATGGTATTATTTTCTAAAGTAGCTTACGAAAAATTTATATTTATTTTCTCTTCAGCTCGAGGATAATTCAGATTGTGATAATTTAAATCATGCGCCAGAGAATGGATTAGCACGAATTACTTTACTTATACTTTCAATTAAAGGCCGTATTTTGACAGACAATAGCATTACTACTTCCATATTGGTAAGTAATTCTTATTTTTGTGAAATTCGCCATTTATTATGTAAATATTTCAAAAAAGTTATTTAAAATAGTACATGATTTTCTGTGATGGTTATACTGACGCCGTGGACATAACCTTGTTTCTATTTATCAACTGTAATACAAAACGTAGTTACAAATTTGCTCAAACAAAAATAAATAAATAAAAATCTGATGTGACCAACACAATACCTCCCGCCATTTTATTTTTATTAATATAAACATCTATGGGGTCTGGTTGCGAATCTGGGGAACCCCATTCGATCCCGATCAACGCTAAATATTTCGAATTTCAAATGGCACAAAATTGTCTTCGGTGTTGTACTCTCCACGCCAGCAATGAGGTGACGCTTGATAAACGCCCGCACGATATAAATTATTTATTTAATTAAAATATATTTTTATATTAATTTATAAATTTATCCATAAAATATATAGAAAAAGTATTAATGCAAACCCGTAAAAAATGGAATAATCTTTAATTTTTATATTAACACATTGCGAAAAACTAACATTTAAAGGTATTTTTTGAAGAAAAACTATCTTGATCTTCAAGTAAACTGCCATTTCCGGTTATCCGATTGACACCAAAATCTAATCAGTTCTTTCCATATTAAAACACATCATCGTGAAAATGTTTAAAATGGGATTTAAGGACCTTAGAACGTGGTCATTTACCAAAATCTCGATATGCGATTTTTAGCATGATTCCTATACCTCCCTTACCAAGGGTGGCGGGAGGTAAAAATACGTGCTAACTTGATAGGAATCTAATATAACAAATAACAAACAAGTTCCCCTTACCCCGCAAGACATACGTCGCAAAATATCTTTGTTATATTTCGAGCAGCACGTCGGAACTAAATTGCAACGGAAACGGCAAGGGTAACGACACAGTGGCGGGAATAGATATGTCCGGTATTTCCAGTAAATTTTTTTCTCATTTAAAAACAAAAATTGCGCAAAATGAAAAAAAATGGAAAATTTAAATTTATAAATACTTGCCTCCAGGGCATCGAACCCGAATCTGAACCGAACCAAAACCAGACCCAAATCGTAACATTTTAGTGAACCCAGAACCGAACCTCAAATGTTTTTCAATTGAACCCGAGTCGGAACCGAACCGGGTATTAAAATTCGGTGTAGCTCCGGTTCAGGTTCATTTTGAGTTCGAAACGTAAGCGTAATTGTAATGCAACCGATAACCAACGTCTGTCTGTTTATGAAAATTGTGTCTCGTGTTCGTGTCTCGCGTAAATTCCAACTCGCATTTTAAATTATTTCTATATAAATATTGTTATTCAAAAACATTAATTCAATTTCCACATCCGAACCCATCTCAAAAAATAAATTAACCCGAACCGAACCCAGTTTTTGTCGGGTTCGCTGCCCTGCTTGCTTCTAATAAAAAAATGAAAAAATTCGAAACTACCCCATTGTACTATAAATTAATTAAATAAGATGAAATTAAAACGAGTTTTTTTTAAATATTCGTATAATTTTCCGAATATTTGGTGGTTTTAGCTCATTGATTGCTTACTGGATGATATTCGCCCCGGACGGGAAGGCAAAATAACAAGACTAATGGAAAGAAAAGAAGATCACGGCGAAGATCCCACCGTTAATGATCCCGTGAAGAAAAGCATGATTGATATCACGTTTCAACAAAAACAGCTTGATATGTTTGGTACAGTGATAAATTTTTAAATTATTTATTTATTTCTAAATATTATTTTTACAGTTGATGTCCGTGTCTGTGGCTTTAATCTAATTTTAAGCGTGGATTACCTAACGAAGGTATCATCTTTCTTCACTCCTCCAAAACCGAGAAGAACTGAACGACCGAAACAAGTGACAGTGCATCCATCAAAATCGTTTAAAGCTGCAGATGAGACTCCATCGAGTATGACAATTAATTTAAAAGTAGAAAAACCGGATATTATATTAGTGGAAATAATGGATGATATTAATGCGAACGCCTTAATTTTAAATAATGAAATGTTGTTTAATGTTCGCCTTTCTGGCCCGAACCAAACAATTCGAGGCGCTATAACTGATTTCCAGTTGTATACATGTTGCTTCAACCCAAAAAAACGGAAAGAAACAATGTATCCGGTATTAAGGCCCTGTAGTATTGTAATAGTAGGAACAACTCCCATATCTCAGGGGTTACATGTTGATGTTGCTGTATCTGAAATTTATATTGCCATTTCACCAGGTTTGTTAATTTTATGAGACTCGTATTTTTATTAAACATTTTTTTTTTAGCTGTAATTGAATTATTAAACTCTGTTTATCGAACGATGTATGCGGTAGAAACTGCGGATTGCGATTGTGAAGACCAATCTATAACTTACTATCCGAAATTATGGAATATAGGACCGTGTAGCGATGCAGACTATTGGTTTTTAAAAACAGGTATGCACGATTTATTATCCTTACGCAAATATTTAAATAGGTGATTCCATAATTTTTTTATGATCCCCAAATTTGAAAATATAGATGTGACGTTATAAATATAAGTTTTTAATATCTTGTTTTCTTCGTGGACGTAAATGTTCTTGAAATATAAATGCTAATGCCACTGATACAATTCAAATATTTCGGTCGCCAATTAGTGAGTTAATAAAAAGAAATCGGTGGCCATCTAGTGTATAAAAAAAGTATTTAATAATTAGTTATATAGTGAGCAAGATTTAGCTCCAAGTTTGACCTTGCTCTTTCTAAAAATTTCTTGTCCTTTTCTAATTTGTGTGGAGGGACGTCAAAATTATAAGTTCCCATTGAATTTCTCTACTTCCATTGCTAGTAGGCTCCTCCTAACTCGGTATTTGTTAGATATTTATAGACACAGTCGGACATAGGACTTTAACATTCCTAATTTCCTGCTTCCCTAATTATTTTAGGTAAAAAAAACTTCAAATAAAAGTTGTAGGGCATAAAATTCTGCATTTTAATCAATAAACAAGACTAATTTTGTGTGTAACGACAAATTAAGTATGAAAATATTGAAAATCACAAAAAATTAACAAATATTAATTAAGGGAACAGAAATTAGAAATATAATAAAAATAAATTACCCTAACAAGACAGATAAACCGATAAACTTTTGTTATTTATTTTGTCTCAGTTCCATGGCTAATTTTCGACATTTTCATACCTAATTTCTGCCGTTAGGAGGCACACAATATTAATTTTGTTTATTGATTCGGATGGAGAATTTTATGCCCTACAATTTTTATTTGAAGCTTTTTTATCTAAAATAACTAGAAAAACAGAAAATTACGATAATACAAGGGTTGCCTTTTATATTTCTGGATTGGGAAACCCTAGTGCTGCCATCTAGCAACTGATGTCTCTATCGTAAAGTTTAACAGTTTTGACTGTATACGTACTCAGAACCAGGGCATCGAACCATTTCAAATTATTTTTATATAAAGACTGTTATTCAAAAAACATTAATTTAAATTTTTATTAGGTCGAACCGAATCCAATACCGCAATTTTATTAATGTTTGTACCAGAATCGCATCCGAACCCATGTCTCAAAAAACAAATTAACCTAACCCGAACCCAGTTTTTAGCGGGTTCGATGCCCTGCTCAGAACATTTTGATATCCGAGCGCTATTTGTGTTGTTTACAGTAGTGGTGGGATCCGGATAGTTTCGGTTTCGGATCCAAAAATATTCGGATAATTTAATGTTAAAAGTATCCGGATCTTGGATCCAAATCTCAGTATCGGATTTTGGATCCGAACCTGAGTATCGGATCTTGAATCCGGATTCGAATATCGAATCTTGGAAACGGATTTTAGTATCGGATCTTAGATTGGTGAATGCTATTTATTTATATTTTTCAAAGGCATTTGACAAGTTGGACCATGGAATTTTCGTACAAAATTTTTATGGCGTCTCTGGTTGTCTTTTACAACTCATTTCGTCATATCTAACCAATAGACTTCAGTTTATCTGTAAATGGACATCAAGAGTATTTCCCTCAGAAATCGGGTGCATATTGCAAATAAAACATCGTCCGCATTAAAGTGTTTAGGATTCGTAATCCGTAATTCCAACATGTTTTTCAGTTTGAGTACTTTGCGTCTCTTATTTGTTGCTCTAGTTCGTCCTCACCTAGGATACTGTTCGGTGATCCGGAATCCGACACTGAGTAACCAATTAGAATCATTAGAGCAAATTCAAAGGAAGTTTTTAAAATGTGCAACTCTTCTGGAAGGAATTTATCCCCAGAGAGGTAAACCGCAATCGCAACTTTTAGAAAAAATTGATTTCGCCTCACTCGTACAAAAACGACAAATATCTGCTGTAATTAATTTACATAAAATTATTAATAATGACATTGACAGATTGTCGTCAAGATTTAAAAACATCTTCCACTTATCTCCCATACATCATATGGTTAAATCGTATAATGTCCTTGAAGGTGAGATTGATATTTTCCAAACTTCAGTCCATGAAATACCCTAGAAATGGGTCTGTTGGGTATTGTATTTTCAATAATAATAATATGTTACTTTATATGTGTAATAATACAATATTTTTTTATTCATCATTTGCTAAATGGACTCTGTGAAAGTATAAATTATTTTTCTTACATTTGCACAAACTACCTGGCTATTTTAAAGGGGTTTGCCTTCACATTCAAAATGAATCAGATCCAGAATAAAAATTTGAATTCGGATCTGTAAACAAAACATCGAATCCGGACCCAAGTCTAAATCCGTGTCCGGGTTCAAACCCGAATTAAATTTACGGATATCCGCGTGAATATTAAAAATGATGCCCAAATTTACTGATAAAAAGATGAAATATTAATAAAAAATTGTCCAAATTTTAAGTCATTCGTTTTTAACTACGAGGCGTATTCCAAAACTTAGGCTTCTTTCACATTATACGAATTTTTGCCGTGACTGTGTTGTTTTCACATTGCACGGAATTTTGACGTGAACAATATTTTTATTTAATTCGTTTAATGTGCGTGTCAAGATGAATCGTAAACAAATTATTGCTTTGTGGTTGCTACATCGTCGCTGAAAAAAGAGTAAAACATCGCCTTTTTTGAATGCAAGGATTATTTTATACACTTTGAAGATTTGAGGAACGACGGAAATAAATTCTTCAACTATTTCCGAATGTCTATTGCCTCTTTTGACGAATTACACAGAAAACTTAAGGATGTGTTAAAACGACAAAACACATAATTCCGCAATTGCATACAACCTGTTCAAATGCTGGCTATTACGTTAAAGTAAGTTCTATTTAGAACAACCAGACACTACAATGAAGTTTTCGATGCTGTACGACTTAAAACCGTCCAATGTAGAAGCATGCGTTTCGTCACATAGGCTACTGTGTCGAAGGCGCCGTACGGCGGCCGTCAAATGTAGTAACAAGACACGGTTGCTGCACGACGGCATTTTACCGTCGCCGTATAATGTGAAAGATCCCATACTTTTCTTCACTTCTACAGCCGGACGGTTTTTGCCGTTCAAAACCGTATAATGTGAAAGGAACTTCAAGTCCCAATATTTAACTGATGGTAGGCCTGAATGAAGTTTCACGCATGCAGTGCTGTCTACCGACTCTTTAGGAAACTACTGCAATGTTGGTTTGATCCAGTAGTTATTTGCCAGTCGGTGTCGGTAAGAGCAGATCGCAATGGCCGAGACAATCGTAGATCCCGCCAGTTGTAAAGTGCGTTGTGTGATTAGATTTTTGCTGGCAAAAGTATCTTCAGCTTCTGAAATCCATCGTGAGTTATGCCTAGTGTATGGACCTGAAATAAAATGTGCAAGATGGACAGTATTCGGACCGACGACATTGTTGATCAAGTGAACCAAAAACTTCGAAGTGCTCAGCGATGAATTCCCAAATGTTGTTTGAACCTCAATTTACAATCACTGAACAGCTTGTATATCGGAAACTTTGTGGGGGTGCCAAAAATGCTCTGGTCAGCACAAAGATAAAAGATTTTCGTTGGGAACTTTTTGATCACGCTCCGTATAGGCCCAACCTTGCACCAAGCGACTATTTCCTCTTCTTTGAAACAATGGTTGGGAATACGCCTCGTATAAATCAGATGGTTCTGCCTTTCTTGCTTTGTAAAATCCTCCTTTTCTTCCTCGAGCATAAAAGAAAAAAAGTAAATCAGAATTCATTTTTCTCGAAGTTTAAAATGCAACTGACGACTGCATTCTATGAAACTATTTTAATATACCTATTTTTTTAGAAGAAGGCCAAGATGCGATGGAATTAGTGTCAAAAGACGTTGTAGAAGATAAAATTCTATCCGTAAACGAACTTTGTAATTTCGCAATTGCAGCAGTAACTATTACTGTTGAATCAGGTGTTGGCAAGAAAACATTACCTATGTTAATGATAGAATCCAAATTTGAAGCTGCTATATACAATTGGAGCTCCAAGGTATTTCCTATATTTTAACATTTTCGTAAATTAATAATTATATTTTATTTAGTTATCTATAGAAGGAATTTTGTCCTTGCAAATGGAATATTATAATCAAGGTTTAGCTCTTTGGGAACCACTTATAGAACCTGTGGAATCATTCGTAGCGGATAAAGTGGTTCATAATCCATGGCAACTTAAAATAGAGGTAATTTTATATACAGAATTTATGAATAAGAATATAAACTTTCCCTGCATTTTTAGTTAAAAATGAGCGAATCGCAAGAAGAACAAAACGCTGTTAGCCCAACGGACAGTGAAATAGAAGAAGTACAGTTTATACCACCTGCACTCAGTATCTTTATATCTTCGAATGTAAATTTGGAACTTGTTGTAACGAAAACATTGTTGGAAGTATTGTCCCTGTTAGGAAAAGCGTTCACCAAAGCTATTACACAGGGTATACCCGTACAAGAATCTCATAAAGCTCCATACCGGCTTGTAAATGATACTGGTATTAAAATCACACTTGATCTGAACAATTCACGTTTTAAATTATACAATTCCGACAAGGCAGAAACTTACAGGTAAAATTAAAACTATATATTATTAATATAAGGCTGGGAAAAAACACAAATTTTGTTTTAAAATCTGCCCAAAAACTAGTTCTAAAACCGGTGATGAGGGCGTGATTTATTTCTGCTGTCAATTTTAGGCTGTCAAAAAATCAATTTAGTTATACGGTTTTTCAAAAATATAAATGAATAAAAAATATATTAAATGCAAGTACAGTAAAATTTTTGAAAGATGTCCGATCAAGGGCACCTGTATCACGAACGAATTAACAAATACGCATACATTTATCTCTTTTTTTGCAAAGGCTGTAAGAGTGTGTGATAAGGATGGATATAACACGCTTGTCTTTCAAAAATTCATATTGTTTTGACTAAGTTAGGACATTCCATTTATAAACGATGCTCGTTGTTGATAATACTTTCGCTGTAACGAAAGTTTATTTATTAATTCAGATACATTACCTGGATTCATAGCCGTACGTATAACGTTATATTCTGTCAGAGTCACTGACATTGTGTCAGTATCTTATTTTTAACATATTTGGTTTTACATTTGCTTATAAACTTACTAGTTGACTTATTTTTAAATTTTGAATGTTTTTCCTGTAATATATATTTTTATAATAATAAAATAACAGTAGTATCTTATATACCCTCATAAAAATTAAGCAAACGACACTACTGAATTTGTCATGATGGGCGGAGCAAAAATCTGAATTCATACAATTCGTAGACAACCTTGATCGGACATCTTTCAAAAATTTTACTGTACATTATTTTACAAACTATACGTCACCGTTTTTATTAAAATCTATAGAAGCAAAATGATGCTATAGACTATGGGAAATGAGAAATAAGATCGTAGCGCCAAAGTGGCTTTTAAAGGAACTAATGTTAACGGGATAATTTGACATGTATTAATTTATGCATTAAGTTACTACATATGTAAACGTTAATATTATCTACATAATAGATAAATACTTATTTATACAATCAAGAAAATGTCGCGTATATAACATCCCATTATCTATAGTTCCGCAAAATATCACCAGATGTCATATTGCTTATTTTTTTTAAATTGTCATTTAAGGGAAATAATCACTGAATTCAGAATAAATGCCGTGTTCCTTCGGGCTGTGATTCACAATCAAAAGCATCAAAGTGATCATGATTAAGAAGTATGTTTTCTCATATCTTATTCGTTATCCCCACTTTCTCATTTTGTGATCACTAGACAACCGTCCCCTTTCCCTTCGGAATCATTCTTTTTGAGTGATCACACAGATTCATTTCAGAACAAATTTAAAAGTAGCTAACGACAATCGGTTTTCGAGCGTAAAAAATATATCAATGTGGGGTTTGTTGCATCAAAGGAAATATGATTTTCCTACAAAATAATGTAATAACTCACCATATTTTTGAAAACAAAGAAAATATGTTTAAGGAAACATACTTCATATATTACCAAGAACATTTTTCTTATATTTCTATATATATGATCCATTTTTAATATGCTGACTATAAGACACGACAGTAGATTATTTATAAAATAAAATAGTTTGTATTGGTGTGTTTATGATATTTGACGCTAGTTGGTGTTTATACTATTTTAGTTGTTTTCTTGATATAATTTTTAAATCATGATTCAAAAGGATCACGATTAAACTAATCAGGATTCACAAAATCAAAATCACAGTTAGAAGGAACACGGCTAAAGTTCTCTATCTAATAAAGAAATAAAAAATATATGGTCCCATTTAAAATATCAAAGTTGATATCCACAGTTTAAAAAAAATAATGTGCTGGTCATTAAAATTGTCTAGTAAAATATAAATTGTTAATATAATCGACCTCGCAACTCTTATAGTTCTCGAGATAACTAGTGGACAAAATAAAATGAATACCTGTATATTATAACCAGATTGTCAAACCATCGTTTGGCGAGTCATTTTACAAAACGAAAGTGACAATTTGTCCGAGTTTTATAAAACGACGACTTTTAAAATCCAGCTTATTGCGTAGCGTAACTTTTACTCTTTTAATTTTCAGGGATATTTTATTAGAAAGTGGTACAGAAATACAACTGGACACAACAAGTCCTATGGATAAGACATTTAGTACCGCAGCTATGTGTAAAAGCTTATCATCAGTTTGCTTTACACGTTCTATCGAAGAAATATATCTTAATGTTGTGGTGGGTATTTCATAGATTTTTTACTATATATATTTTATTTTTTTCTATTAAAATATAATTTTGAATGCCCGGCTGTCTTCCCTAACAGGGTTTGTATAGTCCGGCGATAATAACATCGAATACATAGGATCAGTCACCCGTAAGTAAACAGGTCGGGACTTATTTGAATGGTTTATATTTTAGGTGAACGACATGAAATGTACCTTAAAAATCCCTGTCTTACGAGCAGTTAAAAGATATTTTCCATTAAATTATAGGGAAAATAATGAAAATTGGGGATTAATTTCCAACGTTACAGTGGAAGGTGCTGAAACAATTATTACATTACGAAGTATTTTACAGGTAAATACAAATAAAAACAAGTATTTGATTCATAATATTTCATTGTTTTTATTAGGTTCATAATTATTTTGACCAACCAGTGAATATTTACTACATGACAAACCGAGGCAATGAATTAGAAATTATAAAAAGTATTCCACCAAATTCTGATTGTAATATACCAATCAATGCTGCATATACACTCACCAGTGAATTATTTTTGAGTGTGGAAGGGCATTCCGTTTCCGCTTCGCCTTTCGTTTGGAGGGACCTTCAACACAATCTTTCAATGGTTAAGGAGTTGATGTGTCCCAATATGAAAAATGAAAATCAAGTTTTTCTTATAAGGGTAAAATATTATATTTTTAATTAATTTGTAGATAATTGAATTAATTTTCAGGCATGTGGAGATATTGAGCAAGTATTTTTCGCAGATACTACGAAATATACCATGGCTAGCACTTGTTACAATATCCATTTGAGGCCAGCAATTAAATTTAGAAATTGTTTGCCTATTCCAGTTGTTTGTATTGTTGAAGGAAATGTAACGGAATATACTGTGAAACCAGGGGAGGAAAAGAATTTGGCGGATGTTAATCCGGGAACATCGAATATTGTAATTCGGGTTAGTTTTGCATTACATACTTCAATATTATTTATTTAAGTTGTGGCTATGAACGAAGAGATATTAATTTAAAAATATTTAATTAAATATTAAAAATGTCTAAAGAAATTAAAGTTTTGAACTTTTTTATCGGCGCGTTTGAAGTGCCATTCCAAAATGTTTTTCTCGGCCAATCAGGGTTATATATTTCATCTGCACCACTGTTCGTCTTCATAGATTCTTTAATTCTACTTCGTAACTTCTTATAAGTTGACATTAAGGGCCATATTCATAATCTCTAGTTGAAGTTAGTGGCGGGATCCGGATAATTTAATATTGAACTATCCGGATCTCGGATCCAAATTTGAGTATTGGATTTTGGATTCGGATCTGAGTATCGGAATTTAGATCCGAGATCAAAATAAACCTTGGGTAAAAACTGTTTCTCATGTCTCCAAATTGCTTGAAAATACTGTTTTTAAGTCAAATACGTGTTTTTGAGTGTTTTACAGTAACTACGACACTTTAGCTGCGCCGGCCAGGGCCCCCAAAACCTTGTATTTACTGTAAAACAGTGTATTTTGTCATATTAGGGCCCTAATCAATCGATTTCCATCGTTACCTTATGTAGAATATGTGTACAAGTTCTTACAAAACGTTCGTTTCAAACCGTGAAACGATCAAATCTGATGTAAAAACTGTTTCTCGTGTCCCCAAATCGCTTGAAAAGACTGTTTCTAAGCGAAATATGTACTTTTGAGTGTTTTGCAATAACTTTCACGGCACTTTAGCTGCGCCGGCGAGTGCCCCCAAAACGTATTCACTATAAAACAGTATATTTTGTCATATTATGCTCCAATCAACCGAGACCAATCGAAACTTTAGGTAGAATGTCACAAGTTGTTCACACAAATCGTTCATTTCAGACCGTGAAACGTTCAAATCTGATGCAAAAATTGTTTCTCATGTCTCCAAATCGCTTGAAAAGGCTATTTCTAAGCGAAATACGTATTTTTAAGTACTTTACGCCGGTAAGGGTACCACGGAGGGCCCCCAAAACCTTGTAATCAACAGTGTATTTCGTCATATTATGCCCTAATCAACCAAGATCAATCGAAACTTTAGGTAGAATATGCGTCACAAGTTTGGTACACAAATCGTGAAACCAGAGCATTGAACCCAAACCCTAAACCGAATCTCAAACATTTTTCAATTGAACCCGAGTCGGAACCGAACCGAGTATTAAAATTTGGGTTCAGGGTCCGGCTCCGGTTCAGGTTTATTTTGAGTTCGAAACTTACGCGTAATCGTAATACAGCCGGTAATTAACCTGTGTTGTCTGTTTGTGATAATTGTGTTCTTGTCTTGCATAAATTCCGGCTCGCATTTTAAATTATTTGTATATAAAGATTGTTATTCCTAAAACAATTCAGTTTTCATTAGATCGAACCAAACCTGAACCCAGAACAAAAATCGCAAATTTTATTAATGTTTGAACCAGAACCGCAGCCGAACCCATCTCTTAAAAAATAAATTAACCTGAACCGAACCCAGTTTTTGACGGGTTCTATGCCCTGCGTGAAACGTTCAAATCTGATGTAAAAACTGTTTTTCATGTCTCCAAATCGCTTGAAAACTCTGTTTCTAAGTGAAATACATGTTTATGAGTGTTTTACAGTAACTTTCACGGCACTTTAGCTGCGTCGACGAGGGCCCCCAAAACCTTGTATACACTATGAAACAGTGTATTTTGTCATATTATGCCCTAATCAACCGAGACCAATTGAAACTTTAGGTAGAATGTCACAAATTGGTCACACAAATCGTTCGTTTCAGACTGTGAAGCGTATAAATCTGATGTAAAAACAGTTTCTCATGTCTCCAAATCGCTTGAAAATACTGTTTCTAAGTGAAATACGAGTTTTTGAGTATTTTACAGTAACTTTCACGGCACTTTAGCTGCGCCGGCGAGGGCATCACGGAGGGCTCCCAAAACCTTGTATTCACTGAAAAATAGTGTATTTTGTCATATTTAGGCCCTAATCAATCAATTTCCATCGATACCTTACGTAGAATGTGTGTACAAGTTCTTAAAAATCGTTCGTTTCAGACCGTGAAACGTTGAAAAAACTGTTTCTTATGTCTCCAAATCGCTTAAAAAGGCTGTTTCTAAAAGAAATAAGTGTTTTTGTGTGTCTTACAGTAACTTCCATGGTACTTTAGCTGCGTCAGCTAGGGCCCCCAAAACCTAATATTCACTGGGAAACAGTCTATTTTATCATATTATGCCCTAATCAACCGAGATCAATCGAAACTTTAGGTAGAATATGCGTCACAAATTGGTCACACAAATCGTTCGTTTCAGACGGTGAAACGTTCAAATGTAATGTAAAATCTGTTTCTCATGTCTGCAAATCGCTTTGAACACGCTATAGAAACAGCCTAAAAAGGCGAAATACGTGTTTTTGAGTGTTTTACAATAACTTTCACGGCACTTTAGTTGCGCCGGCGAGAGCCCCCAAAACCTTGTAATCACTGAAAAACAGTATTTTGTTAATCAACCGAGATCAATCGAAACTTTATATAGCATATGTGTCACAAGTTGGTCACACAAATCGTCCATTTCAGACCGGGCGACGTTCAAATCTGATGTAAAAACTGTTTCTCATGTCTCCAAATCTCTTGAAAATGCTGTTTAAAGCGAAATACGTGTTTTTGAGTGTTTTACAGTAACTTTCACGGCACTTTAGCTGCGGCAGCGAGGGCCCCCAAAACCTTGATTTCAACCGAGATCCCTCGATATTGTAATATTTTTATTTTGCAGATCCCCAACTATTTGGAAAAGGAATGGTCTTGCAGACAACTAATACTAGGCGTCCCAAATGAATTCACTGTATGGTCGTTTAATTCCCACGATAGTGTTGCTAAAATGATTCTGGATCTTGGAATGCATTGTTCAAATAAACACGGCACTAGAATACTGTCTTTATATTGCCCATTTTGGATGTTAAACAAAACTGGCTTGATGTTAAGCTATAGGGTACGTTGTTACAAATATTTTATTTACAATGTTCAATGACCTTCTTTCTTGTTATTGTTATGTACTACAGAAATCTAGCAAAGGTGAAAAAAGTCTCCATACCCATACCAGTCCCTCCAAGGTAGAAACGCTATTGAAATTAATTTTAACAAAAAAATGCTGTTTTATCAATTTCGCTATTTTGGAATATTTAGAAAGTACGATGCATATTTAATTTTGCTTCTTTGAATGCCCTATAATTTTTCAGCATGGATTTTTATGTTCATATTTAAATATGGATCTTGTATTCCAACGATTTAATTTTTTAGAATCATGATGAAATTAATATTCTACATCATCCTGAAGATTTTACTCAACAAATATTATTCTCATTTAACGCCAAGAACTTTTTTGGCAAAAAGAAAGCGTCTATTAAAGTTGGAAATGGTGAATGGTCCGATAAATTTTCTTTGGATGTATCTGGATCTTCTGGAACTGTTGTTTGTAAATCAAATAATATAATATATCGGGTATGTAAAAATCATTTGTAACTTTTGTATCAATGAATAGATTTTTTTTGTAGATTGGAGTACACAATCAGCTGACTTACAACGGTTTAACGAAACAAGTAACTTTCACGCCTTATTATGTGTTGGTAAATAACGCCCCATTTGCAATCGAATGCCAAGAGTTGGAACGCCCGGCTGATCCTTGGATTTGTGTCCAATCAGACTCTTGTACCCCGTTGTGGCCACGAAGTGAACGAGATGATAAATTATTGAAAATTAGAATTAGTGAAACGTCTGAAATTTCAGCGCCATTTTTAATTACAGAAGTACACACTTCACTGCTTAAGATACCCAACAAGGTAAGATCCATTTTAGATTAAAATAAATATATTACATTTTTTTCGCTGTAAAACAACGACACTAGCGCTCAAAACTTTGTTTGAAACGATTTAGAATCAAATATTTCATATGACCGGCATAGCTGAACATAGGACTTTAACATTCCTAATTTCCTGTTTCCCTAATTATTTTAGGTAAAAAAGCTTCAAATAAAAGTTGTAGGGCATAAAATTCTGCATCTGAATCAATAAACAAAATTAATTTTGTATGCCTTGTAACGACAGAAATTAGGTATGAAAATGTTGAACCTCAAAAATAGCTATAGCCATGAAATTGAAACAAAAAATTAACAAATAGGTTAACGATTTGTTTGTTCAACTAGGTTAATTTATTTTTATTATTTCAAGTGAAAAAATCTGATGTGGCCAGCACATTACCTTCCGTTAATTTTAAATATTTTGTACAAATTTCACAGAGATTTTTTTTAAACGAGTATAGGCACTTTCTTTTAGGAGAAAAATGAATTTTATTTTATTATATTTACAACATAATAATCTGCTGAATTCGCTTGTGATTAAATTATTTTACATTTTTATAATTCCAGTAAAATCATTTCACAAAGATATTATGAAAATAGTAAATTCGTATCTTAGGGAGCCCCAAAACGTGCTTATTCATTAAAAACTCACCATCGAATTTTTTGATCCTTACCTAAAGGAGACGGAAGGTAAAAATCTTATATTCTTCATAAACAATTGAAGAAATACAAAAATGTATGTACTCTACATAAACACTAAAAAGAACATTGCCTAAACTCTACACACTTGAATAAATGTGAAATTGAAATACACCCATTTTAAGTTGGCTGCGTTCCACCATACACATTAAATAAGTAGAGTTTTTATCTAAACTCTATCATTCTATACAATCTTCAAGGTATATAGTGGAACGCAGCCATTTATTGGCTACATTACACAATACATACTGAGTATATAGAGTTTGGCCTAAACTCTATACTCTACAAAGTGTATAGTGGTATGCAGCCATTTACAAATTGGCTGCGTTCCATTTTCGCAACCATATTAGATTGTAGTGTTTAGGCTGTGTTCCTATTTAGTGTTAATGTAGATTAAATCGTATTTTGTCAATTTTTTTGTTTTTAAGCGCTTTAAAATGTTTTTTGCGTATTTATTTAGTGGGTAAATAATAAAGGTACCCGACTTCTTGGCCAAGTATTTAGCCAAATTCTTCGGTGACACATTTTGCCACAGACATCGCTGATTTTTGAAAAATATTAATTTACATTTTATTGTAAAATATTGTACATTGTGGTAGTTAAATACAATAATGTAAAAATTAAATAAACAATAAATACAAGTAAAATTATGTAAACTTAAAACATCCCTATACTAAATATTATTTAAATTTAAAACACTTGGCACGTTTCACAAGATTTCAAGACAGGCCCTCTCAACCTGAATCACAGACGCGTTTCGCTCTTTTTGGAGCTCAGTGGGGTGTACTGATGCCTTTAGGAGGCACTTCCTATGTTTCTTCCACCTTCTATTAATATATTCATCTCTCCTCATGACATGTTCAAATCAATGTAATCGTCTCTATTATATCTAAAAACTTCTAACACTAGAGTTACTTCCCTTATTCTTTCATTCAATTACTTGCTTTTTATTGATATTGACATCTGTCAATTTGAATTACCTGAATATATTAGCAGTTTCCATGGTTAAGTTAGCATAGCTGGCTGAATTATGATATTTATATGATTTTTTTTATCTTTATTATTCTTTAACTCTACATCTGTTGAATATGAAATATAAAATGCAATCAAATCGTATAGAGAATAATATATTCTTTAAGTTATAATAACATTTAACTGAGTTTTTCAAGATAACCTGTTAAAATCTTTAAATGAGGGTACTTCCGGTTAACCAATTATAACCAAAATCTAAACATGTCTGCATATGGTTGTAAGGAAGAGGAATACGCAAGAATTGTTATTTTTGGAATTCTAGTATTGGAGATATCGTGGCCAAACCGCGGTCACATACGCACACACACACACATACACACACGCATATACGAACACACACACACACACACACATACAGACATCATCGTAAAAATAGTAAAATCGTATTGTAAAGACCCTAAAACGTGCTTATTCAATGAAAACTCACCACCGAATTTTTTGACCAAAGACAATACCTTCCTTACCTAGAGGTGACGGATGGTAAAAATATCAATTTAAATTAATAGATAATTGTTAACTGGAAATAATACCTAATAAAAATTAAGCACCCTAACGTGACAGATAAATCGTTAGACATTTGTTATTTGTTTTGTCTCAAACATGGCTATTGCTATTTTTAAGGTTTCAACATTTTCATACCTAATTTCTGCCGTTACAAGGCATACAAAATTAATGTTGCTTATTGATTCAGATGCAGAATTTGATGCCCTATAACTTTTATTTGAAACTTTTATTGGGAGAGCGAGAACGAATCCATCCCCTGCTATGTCAGCTCTCTCAACATTTTGATGTAAAGTGTCTTAGTTTTTAAGGCTGTATTTATGCAAAATGTTATATTTAGTCAATTTAACCACAACAATAACATCACCCAACGCACAAAAATCATTTCATTGTTTCGTCTTTCAGTATGGAGCAATAAACGTAGATGTACAAGTAACCGAAGTTGGAGTGTACATAACATTTTCTGAATATAATGATGGTTTAGCCCCAGCTTTAATCATTAATCACACAAGTCATGATTTAAATATATGGGAAAAAGAATCAGTAAATGTGAAACATCTACCTTCTAAACATAAACTTTTACAAACTTGGGATAACCCAACTGGCCCTCGACTTATTGTATGGGAAACTGGAAAGAAAACTGAACAGGAAACGGAATTGCGTAAAGATGAATTCGGGGAATTTTCTTTTGACACAAATGAGAAAATATTTTGGGTGTCGTTTTTGGACGGACTTCAAAGAGTTCTTTTATTCACTGAAGACCTGCAAATTGCTGCAGACGCGCACAGTGCGGGGGATTTCGACCATGTTGAACAAGAAATCACCGTTTCTATTCACGGTATTGGATTGTCGCTAGTAAATAATTACACCCGACAAGAAATCATGTATGTCGCTGTAGCTAGGTAAGAACAATTATTACTTACGAGAGTAAGGTGAAAAGTTCTCAGCCTGCGATTTTCAGTTAAAAAATCTGATGTGGACACCACATGACTTCCTTGTACGATTATTAAACCATACATACTTTTTTAATAATTAAATTACAAAATATTGACAGACTTAAGCCAAGCCCGAGAAATATTTTGATATAGAACAAAAATAATTCATTTACTACTATCATTCTTAAATTAACATTAATCTAACCCAGTTCTTTTTAAAGAGAGTTTTGATTACAGCAAAGAAATATTTGATTACAACAATGAATATGACTAATTTCACAATAAAAATATAATATTTGTTATTGTACGAATCATAAAATTGCACGTATTTAACGTAATTTGACATTTTTTTGTCTGAATCCGTAGCAAGCTTTATTACAAAAACAAAAAGTATATAATTTTTAAATTTACATATCTCGCTTATACAAAGGACTAATTTAATAATACTTGATGTGTTAGACGCAGAAATTAATTCTCTAAAACTTTTATTTGAAGCATTTATTTCTAAAATCAAAATAAAATCATTTTAATCAAGAAAAACTGTTAACAACTTCAAGTAATGTACCACTTCTGGTTAGCCTATTTTAACCAAAATCTATTATGTTATTTCGATTGACATAAAAGTCTTGTATACCAAATTTGAAAAGTTTTGGATTATATTTTAAAACAGTTTTTCATTAAAATCTATTATAGGCTTCATGTAAAGTGCCACTTCTGGAAATTGTGTAATAACCAGAAAGGGAGGTGCACAACTAAATGTTATAGCAGTTTTAAATAAAAAAATTCAACTTTCTACGGCTTACCGTTTTTGAGTTATGCGAGATACGTACGTACGTCACGACGAAATTAGTCAAAATGGATATTTCCGCTGAAATCTGAAATCCGAATTTTTTCGCGATTACAATACTTCCTTTACTTACGTACAAGGAAGTAAAAATGATTTTATTTTCCTGTATAATCTCCCGTGATTTCAACACACTTGGTCCAGCGTTTTTCCAACATCAGTATTTCTTCTCGGAAGTGAGAGTCTGGAAGGCTGTGAAAATATTCATTTACGGCCCTCTCAATATCTTCATTGGACGCGAAGCGCTTCCCAAAAACAAATTTCTTCAAGTTTGGGAACAGGCAGAAGTCTGAGGGTCGCCAACGCACTCTTGTGTGCAGGTGCGTTGTCTTGGTGAAAGATGATTTTTTTTCTTCTCGCGAATTTTGGCATCCAGCTGGCCAAGAAGATTGGAGTAATATTCGTCTGTAATTGTTCTGCTTTTTTTACGGTAATCAATTAACAGCATCCCAAAACACGCTGGCCATGACCTTTCCGGCAGATGCGATCGACTTCGCTTTCTTTGGCCATGTCTCATCCATGGTGACAAATCGCCGCACAAAATCGATCGGATCCTTATTGCGGCATCCATCTTGCGCAAAGCTTTCGCATCCCTAATTCTTTGTGCAAGATGTTTCGTACCCTTTCTTCCTTCACTCGCCTATCGTCCGGTGTGGTGGCGGCTTTTGGCCGTCCTTCACGTGGGTCATCTTCGAGGGACGTGCGACCACGTTTAAATTCAGCTGCCCACTTTATAACGGTTGACATGGAAGGAGCAGAGTCCCCGTAAACTTTTGTCAACTTCCGATGAATTTCCTTAGGGATTAATCCATCCAAAACGAAGAATTTTATGACCGCATGATATTCAAGTTCAATTTTTTGTAAACTTTGCTGATTGGAACGCAATCTGGGTCAGGCCGAGAACTTTCCACCTTACCTCGTACTGATTTTGACTATAAAATGTATTTATATGTATTTCCACAGTTCTGGAATAATTTGGGAAGTGTCCAAAATGAATTCAAGCCGTTATAAACCATTAAGCGTAAAAGATTGTATTTTTATGGAAGCAGCATATCAAGAATTTTTAAAAAGTGATGGCGTTTCATGGCAAGTGCAGATTGATGCAAAAACAGAAGTTGACTTCCAAAGTCAACTAATGTTGCGCCCACATAAGCGCAAATTACGCCGAGGCTTCCAAACTGGGCTTTGGTTACAAATGAAAACGTCACCGCATCATATGCAGTTGCACGCGAAAATAAATCGAGTGCAAATTGACAACCAAATGTATGATTGTATTTTCCCGGTCATTTTAGCTCCTGTTCCGCCACCGAAAACCGTGGCGGCAGAGTCTAGTCTGAAGCCTTTTGCGGAATTGAGTATTGTGCAGCGTATAATGAAGCATAGTTCAATACAGCAGTACAAATATTTTAAAGTGCTTATTCAAGAGTTTCACATTAAAGTTGATTTAGGATTTATTAATGCTATTACTGGCATTTTCGAAGGCGAAGATCAGACTCAGGAAGAAATAGTAAGTATTATATTACACAATTTAATTTTAACATTACGAACGCTCAAATCACAAATCTTACTGATCTGTATTAAGCTCGTTATTCTTGATTTTTTTTTTTTTATATATAACATTCTTCTCAGTTTTCATCAGTTTTAAAGGAAACAGTACATTCATAATTTTTTTTTATTATTTTAGAAACAGTTGTTCCTAAAAGATATGGAATTAGTGAGAGAACCATTACAAGCCCACGTTACAAGTCATTCTCAACAAGAACAGAAAAACTTTTACGATCTGTTACATTTCTCGCCACTCAAAGTTCACGTCAGTTTCTCCTTAGCTACTTCCTCATCCGCAAACACAGCATCCGCAACTCAGACTGCGATGCCAGAGTTCCTTAGTGTCCTTCTACAAGGTGTTGGCGTTACTCTTACCGATGTCAACGATATTGTTTTCAGGTATGTTTTCATTTCTCATCTACTTTGATTTTTTTTGCAATAGTTTTTAAAATTATTATTGTGATTACAGAATAGCGTACTTCGAGCGAGATTATTCGTTTTTATCACAAAAGCAACTTGTAGGTGAAGCTACTTCACATTATGTGGGCCAAGCAATTAAACAAATGTATGTACTTGTGCTCGGCTTGGACGTATTAGGAAATCCGTTTGGCCTTGTATTAGGCATAACAAAAGGCGTTGAAGATCTTTTCTACGAACCATTCCAGGTATATACTTATTTAATAAAAATGTAATATTTATTGTATTTTTCAATAAGGGCGGGTCGATGTTGAAATGGAATAAAACAAGCTGTGTGTGAGGTATTAACGAAATTCTTTTTTATATTATGGAATATAATAATATCCATCAAATATCCGCCGCGGCTTCTCACGGTGAATTTGAGCGATGGCATTGATTATGTTGATTTTAAGGGCATCGGTCGATTGCGAATTATTGGCACAGACCTGCGACTTCAGGAAACGCCACAAAAAATCTAGCGGGGGTTAAATCGCACGATCTTGGCGGCCAATTCACGTCACCTCTGCGAGAGATAACCCTCAAATCGTTCATGCGGAATGTCCATCGTGGCGTCCGCTGTGTGGCACGTAGCGCCATCCTGCTGGAACCACATGTCTATCTCCATATCGTTCAATTTGGGCCAAAATAAATCGGTTATCATCGTTCTGTAGCACTCGCCGTTGACGGTTAAGGTCTCACCAACGTACGTACCAATCGGCCCAAAATTCGCACCAAACTAACTTTTCATGGATGCATTATCACCTGGTGAACCTCGTGTGGGTTGGCGCCGTCCCATATACGGCAATTGTGCTTGTTAACATAGCCATTCATCCAACAATGCGTCTCGTCGCTAAAGATGATTTTTCGGCTAAAATTAGGGTCCTCTTCCAAACGCCCCGAAGCCCAGTTAGCGAACAAACGACGTTGTCTGTGATCATAAACTTTGAGCTCCTGGGTCAGAGGAATTGACTGCCTCGGGTTCTCCTGCACACTTTCACGCACGATGTAGCATTCCTTTGACGTACGGATGTTGGCAGATTGTTTATCGAACCGCCACAGGCTGCCAACATCGACCCGCCCCAATTGAAAAACCCTTTATAACATATGATTAGGATATCCTGGACAAATAATTTAAAATATATTTACAGGGTGCGATCCAAGGTCCCGGTGAATTTGCAGAAGGTCTCGCTCTGGGAGTCCGCAGCTTATTTGGCCATACAGTAGGCGGTGCAGCAGGCGCTGTATCCAAAATCACCGGTGCTATGGGTAAAGGAATTGCAGCTCTTACTTTCGATAAAGACTACCAGCGCAAGCGCCGAAGCCAAATCAACAAGAAGCCAGCCAATATTCAAGAAGGCATTGCTCGAGGTGGCAAAGGTCTTGTCATGGGCGTAGTAGATGGAGTTACTGGAGTTTTCACCAAACCTATTTCTGGTGCAAAAGAACAAGGCGTAGAAGGATTTTTCAAAGGAATTGGAAAAGGGGCTGTTGGGTTAGTGACGCGACCTGCAGCCGGAGTTATTGATTTTGCCAGTGGCTCTTTGGATGCAGTGAAAAGGTTAGTGCAATAATGACAAGGCCGATTTCTCAAAAACTATGAGACTTAAGACCTATTTATCTACGTAGTCCTCAATCTGACATTAAGAAGAAGACTGAATTTTTTTTTTTTTGTAAAATTTGTTATTACAAATAAGAAAGAACATTTTTTTTCTTAAATGATGCATTTTAGCGTTTATAAAGCCCGGTTTATGTAAATTTTAATCATGTTATTATTTTTTTCTTTTTAGGGCAACGGAAATGGGAGAAGAAGTAACTCGTGTCAGGGCTCCACGCTATATTGCTTTAGATACAGTAGTCCGACCGTACGTGAAAAACGAAGCAGACGGTTTTAAATTGATCCGCGAGTTAGAAAAAGGAAAATACGCAACTACAGACACATACGAGTTCCATATGTGGATTATTGAAGGAAAAGACATCCTCTTATTAACCGATAAACGGATCGCATACGTAGTTCGTAACGAGATATTTGGTGGATGGCAGGTAAGAGTTATTTTCTGCCTATATTCCTTTTAAAATATACGCAATATTTGATAAATTATATTGCATAAAATATTTGAAGTCTGAAGGGGTCGTGAGAATAAAAATATATATATAAAATGACTTGAAATATTCATCTTTAGCGAATCCGACTATTATTACTATTTTTGTGTGTTTTAAGGTGGAATGGTCTTACACTTGGCCAGAGTTAAAATCACCTGCTAAAGTAGTGGATCGAGGAGTTCAGGTTCAAGTTACAGAATCGAAGAAAAAGGTGTTGGGATTATTTGGATCAACAGACAACGGAAAAATTATAATAATCGCTGATGTTAAAACGAGGGAACTTGTTAAAGATAAAATTGAATCTTTACGTATTAATGCTTAAGCGTTTTTTTGTTTATATATATTCTAGCTTCCTCAAACCAAAAATATCCTATTCTTAAGTACAAACTGTTGACTCTATTTTGTATGTGTTTTGTTGTATAAATATTACAATATCTATATACAAATTTTTAACAACGTTGATATCTTTTTGTGTTTCTCTGCTTCATTAAACAAAAAATATTCGTACAAGCTTTTGGAGTTGTGTTTAGATTGGACTTGCTTTAATATAAAAGTCAATTAAATGAATATTGAAATATTTAAAAGCACTGTTGCTTCAAGCAGAGAATAAAAAAATACACTATAGATTCATTAATTTTTGGTGGCCTATATTTTTACTATTGATGTATTTTGTTCACACAGCTTGCACATAACTATTTATTTTTTATAATATGTACTGATAATTATACACATATTTTTACTATTCCTATTTTAAAATAGTGCACTTGCATCATTAGCATTGTTATATTCAGTTAATAGAATGTGTTAAGTTTATAATTTTTAACACATTCTATTTATGTTAACATAAAGTTGGTTGACACAAAATGTAATATTTTTAAGTTTTTATTAATTTTGAAATGTATTTTATAGTCGCACTTTGTAAGCAACATAATAATATAAATAAAGATTTTCATGAATTGCCTTTTTAAGGGGAAATATTCTATTTCACAAAACAAATTTCAAGAAAAGAAAAAATATTGTTTTCGATTAGTGATTCTCAAAATACGGGACCTATTTTAAATGAAAACATTGTTCATTCGTTAAAAGAACAAAAAATTCACTCCTTTCTGAGAAAAAATAGCGTTGGGGAAATAAATTCTGCCCTTTGATTGGTAAAGGTTAGGTATGAAGTGTCATAATGTTTATACATCGTTTATACCAAGGCTTCGAACCGTAACATTTTGGCGGACCCCAACCCGGAATCGAACCTCAAATATATTTTTCAATTGAACCCGAGTCGGAACCGAATCGGGTATTAAAATTAAAGTTCAGAGTTAAGGTCAGGTTCAGCTTCATTTTGAGTTCGAAACGTAATCGTAATACAGCCAATTATCGACGACTTTGTTATCTGTTTGTGAAAATTATGTTCGTGTCTTGCGTAAATTTCGGCTCGTATTTTAAATTATTTCTATATAAAGATTGTTATTCAAAAAACATACGATTTCAATAGGTCGAACCGAACCTGAACCCGGAACAAAACCGCAAATTTTATTCATGTTTGAACCAGAAACGTACCCGAACCCATCTCTCGAAAAATAAATTAACCTGAACCGAACCCAGTTTTTGGCGGGTTCGATGCCCTGGTTTATACCAACGGTCGGCAGCCGTTATAGACACCGTTTTACATATACAAACGGATTTTTTTTTACTTAGCTTACAAAAGAAACTATTAACACCATTTAACAATCTATTTTCACAAAAACAATTATATTTTTTTCAAAATAATTATTATTGATAATATTCGACATATTTGTCAATATTAATTAAGAATTGAACACTAAGAAAATAAAATTCCCTCTAGGTGACCACTGTCAATTGTCATTTTTATTTCCCCCTGTAAATAATTAAGCACATTAATGATATTGACAAGAATAACGTAATACCATACTGTTATTACGATTTAACAGTATTA
Organism: Harpalus rufipes; assembly: GCA_951394225.1. Taxonomy (NCBI): domain Eukaryota; kingdom Metazoa; phylum Arthropoda; class Insecta; order Coleoptera; family Carabidae; genus Harpalus; species Harpalus rufipes. The sequence continues at coordinate 58,008,727 of OX596279.1, forward strand.
AACACGTAAATGAAAAGGAATTATAACGGACCCCGGCCGTTAAGGATTATAACGGACGCACGAACGAAAAACAAAAGTGAAAAGGTGTCTGCCGGCGTCCGAAAACCCTAATTAACCAGAATTTTTGATGTACCCGAACCGAACTTTTATTTGTCAAGATCAATAAATCTAAACCGTTTTAAATTCAGATTCGGTTCAGAAATCAATTAAATATATCTTCTTGTGTTTGTAATCATTTATTGCTCAAAACCAGTGAACCTGAACCATAAATATATTTCGGTTCAGGCGTCCCAGATTTAAATTATTTATTTAATGTGAAAACGGTCGGTTCAAGCGCCATCTGAACGCGCATTCATTGATATATGATTAATGAAATGTACGCACTCGTTCATTTTTCTTTATGGTGATTTGTGTTGACTGTACGTTGCCTAAACTGACGTTTGTTATTTATGGTTGCAGGACTTGTGTTTGTAGCTTTGCTATCAAAGTTGGATTGGTTATTTATACTGAATTAAAATTTAAAGCATAAAATTCGTACAAACTGGTTAATTATGTAGATATAAGAAGATATTTTGTAGTATAAACTGTCAGTGATGAGTGTAGTGTACGAAGAAAAATACGTTATTGATATGTTCGTTACCTGAAAATGGCGATCATTATTAAATATTTTGATATGTCATGCTTTCACCGAATTTTTATGATTTGTAATTATTAATTGTATGTTAAGGTTAGTATGATTAAGACGAAACTGTAGCATATATGGATATATTTTAACCTTGTCATTACTTCCTATGTTTGACTTAAAATTTGCAACACGTACATTTAAAGTTTCGTGTATATTTTAAATTATGCAATACAAACTCATGTTAGTGGTTAATTTTATTTTTATTGTAAAATTTTGATCATTCCGGTATAAAAAATTGATCATTTCAGGTAGCAACTCAATATTCAGTATGTCTCGGGGGTATGGTAAATCTTATAGAAAAGGATTTTCCCACGCCAGTATACAGTTTGATAAATTGTACAAAGAGAACAGCAACAGACCATCAGCAGCTAGATCAGCTGGTACTGTAGGCAAGTGGGGTATCACATCGTTTACTTCCATACGAAGCACAAATGGTACGTTATTAGTATATTTTTTATACCATTTATTTTGGAATCATTTATGTACCCTCAAAAGCGGGCGCAATTTGGCTTTTATTGCCCGAAAAAATTCGATAAATCACATTTTTGGAGAGCGCCCACATGGTACAAATATTTCATCATTACCGATATCTGTACAAACCAAATTGGCACACCCAGCAATGGGTAATATGCCATGATGATATATTTATTTCATTTGACACTAAAATTGTTTGTAATATTGCCAGCACAACAATTTTATTATTTTAAATAAAGGTTCGTTTAATGTTGAAGCAATTCGTCGTATTGTCATAATTGTTTTTAGTTTAAATGCATTTGTTTTTTATCGAAACCTATAGCTATATTTCTCGCACCAGTTTTTATAGTAGGATGCGCGAGAAATGTAGAAATAATATGACGTAGAAGTATAGATTTCAATTATTTCAAAAACTAACAATTTTTTTAAAACTTTGTTCGTCTTAATCATAATTTTTTTATCTACTTTCAATATAACTAACAATTTACTCAATTTTCTCTTATGGTCCAGAACCTCATAGGCTCTTCAACCAATTTTTTTTAATTTAATTTTTCAAAATATATGCCCGTGTTGTATCAAATAATTTTATATTCCGCAAAAGGAATAAGGATTGACTTACAAATAATTGTAAATAAATATATGAGGTCTGGCTTTTAAATAACGAGACAAGGCGTCTTTGGAGGGGGGGGGGGACGAATGCAGCGTTGGATAGCTGAAAGTGTACTATTCCGGTACGAAAAACACGAGTAACGGATCAATGTGAAATTTCTCGTTAAATTAAAAAAAACTCCGACTGAGTGCTATAAGTTGTTGAAAGAGGCCTATGGTGAGAGCACCGAAGATGATCAACGTCCAGGTCGACCTGTCTCCAACGGTATCGTGATGACTGAATGGGTTCCCGTGGGTCAAACTGTAAACCAAACTTACTGTTTGAAAGTTTTGGCAACACTGCGAGAACGAGTTCGTAAGAAACGGCCGGAGTTGTGGAAAAACAAGTCGTGGATTTTGCACCTGCCCATAACGCGCTGTCTATGAAGCGTTATTTAGCCGCTAGAGGCACTCCAGTGTTTGAACACGCGCCGTACTCGCCTGATTTAACACCCTGTGACTTTTTTCTGTTTCCGAAGATCAAGTCTGCCGTAAAAGGAAGCCGGTTCGAGTCGATGGAAGAGGTGAAGCGAAAATCGGCGGAAATAATTTTTAAAATAAAATTTTTCATAAGCAGTCTCGTTATTTAATCGCCAGACCTCGTACGTTTCTTTAATTCTAGTATATTTTTTCCTCTTTTTTTTTAGAAATAAATAACTAATAATTAGTACAAGTTATATTTCTTTTTATAACATTTTAATTATGTACTTAATACATAAATATCTATTATTAATGTACTAAAATATTTTTCTTTAGGTTTTGGCGGTGCTCAATACAGTGAAATTGGGTCTAAAAGACCAAGATTGGACACTAGTGATCAAAAGGTTAAAAAAGATCCATTTTCATTTGAACAGGGTTTATCTGACAAGAACAGTTCGAACATTCAAACAGTTAAACCAAAAAAATTCTTCAAAAGTCGCAATGTACAGCCATTAGATGAAGTACACAGTGATTCAACTCAGTGCAGTGTTAAAGTGGAATATAGTTACGGTTCTAGTAATAAAAAACTCAAATCTAGTTATGGTAATGCTAAAAAGTTTTTCCCATCGAAACGGTCTCCATCACCCGAAAGTTCATCTCAAAAACGCGATGAAAGCAAACCACCAATCGTCTTACGGATATGCCGAGGCAAATCGCGATTGCTCAGCGATTCAGACGAGTCGGAAAGTACCCCAACACCGGCCAGTGCCACCGCCACATCGCCTCGCTCGCGCGACAGCCAACCAACACGCGTCACACGCTCCACCCGTCGCAGCATGCAACAAGACCTGGGAAGCAGCCCCGCAACGGCTGAAACCCCCACAGACACATTTGCCTCTTTACTTTCCCCGGAATACATCCCCCCCGAAAAATTCGAACTGGAACGAAAAGCAGTCTACGACAATCTCCTAGGGCCTTCATCACCACCGCGCGTCACAACAGAAGAACCAATTCCCGATTCGGAAAACATGAAGGAAATTTCATCACAAGAGGTTGAAAACAGCCAACAAACAGACACAAATACCAGTGGTATTTTCACGGAAGACTTCGAACTAGCCACTGAAGTTGAAGTGGAAGCAGAAGCTGAACTTCCAGATCCAGACATTAGTGAATTACATGAAGACCAACAGAAATTAAGCCAAGCAGATGAATTACTTAAAAGTACAAATGTTGATTTTAGTGTAGTGACAAATGAACCAAAGAAAGAAACAACGGTTGAAACATCCAGCGAAAGTGATAGTGAATCTAGCCAACCGCCGCCAATTCCAGCAGCTCATGAAATCTCGTACGAACCTACGATAGAAAAACACAAAGAAGAAATTATGGAGAAAATATTGGAAAAGCCTGTTGATGCCCCGGCTGTGAAATTGGTGATTTCTAAAAAGAAAGGCAGTATTTTCAAGAGTAGATCTATGGTACCTGAAGGCACTAAAAAGCGGCGGGCACTTTATAAACATAAATGGTGCGATGATAAGGAGGTAAGTAATATTTTATTTTGATAAATTATATTTTAATGTTTTTTTTAACATATGTAGAAAGGATCGGCGGATAGCGCGCCTGATAAGAAAATTTCGGCGAGTGATTCATCTCAATATGATGAATATGGTTTTGAAAGTGCACCTTTAACTAGAATTACTCGTAGCGCTTCTACTGATCAGGAGGACGGCCCCGACTCCATAACGAGTGTTAAATGTACAAAAACAGACAAAGATGTATGTATATTTTCTATTATTTTCGCCTTGATAACATTGTTGGGGGAAACGATTCACAAAATCTGAGACGCATAATATATTATATATAATTTTGGCGATAAAGTTAATTTATCTGAGACCGATTTACATCAATTTTACTTTTTATTGTCCTAAGATTTATGTTCGAGGAATTTTTTTGAATGTTCGACTTCAAATATTAGTTATTTTTAGGGATTATTTCATATTAGGTTGCATGTATTGTATTTTGTGATGTTGTCATATAAGTCGTGTTCCTTCGAGCTATGATTGTGATTTTGTGAATCCTGATTAATTTAATCATGTTCCTTTTGAACCATGATTTGAAAATTGTATCAAGAAAATAACTTGAATAATATAAACATCAACTAGCGTTAAATGTCATATGCAGACCAATGTAAACTAATTTATTTTATTTTATAAATAATCTATTGTTGAGTGTTATAGTCAGCAAATTAAAAATGGATCATATAGAAATAAAAAAAGTTCTTGTAATGAATATGAAGTATGTTTACTTATATTTTCTTTGTTTATAAAAGTATGGTGGATCATTACATGCTTTTGTGAGAAAATTATATTCACTTTAATGCAACAAACCTCACATTTTTAAATTTGCTTTTGAAATGAATCCGCGTGATCACTCAAAAATGATGATTCAGAAGGGAAAGATTGCCTAGTGATCACAAAAAGAGAACGTGTAGATAACAATTAGAAAACGAAAAGACATACTTCTTCTTAATCATGATCACTTTGATGATTTAGATTGTCAAACACAGCCCGAAGGAACACGAGTTTTACACTCCGTTCGATAATTACATCTGAGCGATCTTTTTCGCATTATACTTCGTTTTACGTAAGAAAATATCGTTGGTTCAAATAGGGATATAAATTCTGACCTTTGATTGTTCAGAATGCAAATCTAGTTCACAAAAACGAAAAAAATATCACCTGTCAAATGTTTTGTTGTAATTTTTAATATTCAGTTCTAGTACATTTTTAATATAATAAACATTATTGGCAAAGTTTGATTTCATGAATTTAAATTATTTATTTAATGTATGTAAAAATGGTTGGTTCTCAAACACCATCTACTATTTTCTTACGTAAAATGAAATATAGTGCATTTAAACCATGCCGTAATATTCTAAATATTTTCTGGGTGTTAATCAGAAAATTAACACTGAAAAAATTAAATGCAATCTTAATAATTATTCATTTTCATTATTGTAATCAAATTTTCTTTGTTGTAATCAAGCATATTATTATACTTTGCCTCGTACTATTGGCAACAATTACAACATAAAACGATCCGATCCGATAGAAACATGATTAATAAATCTAAACTTTACGGCATTTTCTATTTACCTACATGTTGACGCTAGCTGCAAATTCTAAAATTCAGGGCAACGAACCCGTCAAAAACTGGGTTCGGTTTAGGTTCAGTTTAATTTGTTTTTTGAGAGATGGATTCGGGTGCGGTTCTGGTTCAAACATTAACACAATTGGCGGTTCGACCTAATGAAAATTGAAGTAATGATTTTTGAATAACAATTTTTATATAAAAATAAATTAAAATGCAAGCCGGATTTATGCAAGACAAGAACACGAACACAATTTTAATAAACAAACAACAGGCGTCGATTCTTGTAAGCCGCTTTTTCAGAAATTCAAAATTTTCACACTTGCATGTCTTTATATTTATGAAGTCTGTAAATTTGTTTTTTTAAATAAATCTACTTTCCAAACACATTCCGACATGCATAATCATAATACTCGATCAAAAGATAACTTTTACATTCCCAACACCAAATACGATAAAGTAAAAAGTGCACCTCACATTCAGGGTCTTTATTTTTTCAATAATCTTCCAGAGGAAATTAAATTTTGCATAAATAGAAAAATGTTTCTTAGCAAATTATCCGATTTTCTAATAAATAAATGCTTTTACACGGTGTCCGAGTTTTTAAATTAAAATGTTTAAATTTTTTTTGATTTTTCTCATACGTCTCCGTCGTGATCTATTTTTTTTTTTTTTGTACTGACGATTTCTATACATGTGTAACATGTCTTTGAAATAAAAAATATTATTATTATTATTATCGGCTGCATTACGATTATGCTTACGTTTCGAATTCCAAATGAACCTGAACCGGAGCTGAACTCTAAAAAATACATTTGAGGTTCGGTTCTGTGTTTGGGTTCGCTAAAATGTTGCGCTTTGGTTCCGGTTTTGGTTCGGTTCAAGTTCACCATCTTAATTTCGCCAGTTAGAGTGAAATAGACGCGCCAATTCTCCAAATGCAAATGGCACCATGGTGGAACACATGGTATCTCATGCGTTCTAGGCCCTTTCTTACACTTTAAACTGTTAATCTTAACATATGACTGCCCCAAGAACACTCACAAATCTTTGGTGAAACAGACGCTGCCAATTCTTGGAATGCAAATTGACACCATGGTGGAACACATGGTCTCACATGCGTTCTAGGCCCTTTTCCATACTTTAAACTGCCCCAAGAACACTCACAAATGTTTCTAGAAAACATTTTTTTTTTCAGTATTACACTGTAGTCCGTAACGTGAAAAAGGCTCATCAAATTCAAGAAATAGGAGAATTCCAAGAATTTAACGACGACGTGGAATACATCCTCGATGCATTACAAGATAACAATCCCACAGGAACACGTTGCTTATCCGCCATCACATTAGCTACAAAATGTATGGCTCCCGCTTTCCGAATGCACGTGCGAGCTCACGGCATTGTAGCAAAGTTCTTCAAGGCGTTGCATGATGCCACCAAAGACCAAAGCCTCGGTTTGTGCACAGCGACAGTCATGTTTGTCTTGAGTCAGGATCGATTAAACATGGATTTGGATCGAGATTGTCTCGAATTAATGTTGAACTTGTTAGAATCTGATGTAAGCTACCAGAAGGCTCTTGATGAGTGTGGTTTGAGTTCGGCGCAATTACACAAAAATAAGATGAAAGTCAAGGAACTTTGTGCGGAGATTCAGAGTCAGGGGCATGCTATGCATCTAAATTTGGACAATATCACGGTAAGGAGAAACATGTTGTATATATGTTTTATTCGCTGTACCTCATTTTTATTTATAATTTATAAACTGTTTTGTAGGTGGGTCAGTTAGCCATGGAAACCTTGTTGTCTTTAACATCGAAGCGAGCGGGCGAATGGTTTAAGGAAGAATTACGAGAATTAGGTGGTCTGCAGCATATTATGGAAACTATTATGGAATGCTGTCGACAAGTTTCTGATTATGTTGTTGTGTGGACGGATCAGTTACTTGATAAATTAAGAAAAGTAGATCGGTAAGATATATTTTAAATATTTTTTGTTTGATTCATTTATTTTTGATATATTTACGTTACTTAATTTAATTTTGGTTGTTGTGTTTTTTGTATTATTGGTGTTAATAACAGATTTTTGCTTATGAAATATACAAGAGTGGATTGAAAAGTTTGCGGAATGATATGAAAAAAATATATATTTAACACGGACTATATTTTTCTACGTAGTCCCTTCTGAGGTTAACATAATTGGTCCAACATTTTTCTAACTTTTTTATTTCCTCCCGAAAATGGTTTTCTTTGAGGTCCTCAAAATAAGCATTTACTGCTTCGATGGCTTCTTCGTTGAAGAAGCGAGGAACTTTTTGAGTTTCGGAAAAAGATGGATGGGGAACGATTTCAAACCTTTGTTCGTTCAATGTTTGTTGAGCAATACGACTTGAATGAGCTGGCGCATTGTCGTGATGAAACAATTTTCTTTGTCATTCCCGGGCGTTTTTCTTGAATTGCTGCTTTCAGCTTGTCTAAAAGTGTGGCGTAGTATTGTCCAATTATAGTTTTTCCTTTATCAAAATAATCAATTAGCTGAATGCCTTTGGCGTCCCAAAAGACTGACGCCATCAATTTTCCTGCTGATTGAACTGACTTGGCTTTCTTCGGGGCCGTCTCACCATGTCCAATCCACGCTTTCGACTGAATTTTCGTTTCTGGAGTGTAGTGGTGTATCCATGTTTCATCCATGGTTATGAAACATCTTTTAAAATCGACCGGATTTTTCAAAATTTTCGGCTGAAGTTCGTGCCCGAATGCGCTTTTGCTCCGAATTAAACAAATGCGGCACCCACCTGGGCATATTCCCTATGGAAGCGTCAATCTCACGCACTTTCATTCGGCGATCTTCCAGAACCATATCATGGATTTTATCAACAATTTCCGGTGTGGTAGCCAATTTTGGGCGACCTGAACGTAAAACTCACCGTGGAAAACGAAATTCCCAAGGACAATATCCAACCTGGTCTTGATCTCCGTTGCCGTCTTTCCATCCAAATAAAAAAATTAATCACCGCACGAACTTCGTTTTTTCGGGTATTAAAATTCGGGTTCAGGGTTTAGCTCCGGTTCATTTTCATTTTAAAACGTAAACAGAATCGTAATACAGCCGATTATATACGCCTTCAGCATCCGCGTTGTTGCCTGTGTTGATTGTTCATGAAAATTGTGTTCATTTTCACATTTTAAATAAAGATTTGTTATTCAAAAAAACAATAATTCAATTTTCATTAGTTCGAACCAAACCTGAACAAAACCGCAAATTTTATTAATGCTTGAACCACAACCGCATACGAACCCATCTTTCAAAGAACAAATTAACCTGAACCGAACCCAGTTTCGCGACAAATATGTGTTTCAAGAAAATTTTATTTGCAGATGTATGCGTGTGTTGGAAAACGTAACCCAAAACAATGAACAAAACCAAACATATTTGTTGCATTATAACAACGGTATAATATTGGACACTTTAGTAAAACTGTACCGACTTTGCGACGCAGAGATTCCCTTATATCCTGCAACAGATATGACAGACAAGGAATCAACTGGTTTTGTTATTCGGGAGGCCTTGCTTGTTACACTTAAAGTGTTGATCAATTTAACACATCATTTCAACAAGAAATGTAAGCATGATTTTCATTTCCGGTTATTTTATATTATATTATAAATATTTCCAGCAACCGGAAGTGCGTTAATCGGCAAGAAGCCTGGTATAATAGATGCCAGTTTACACTTGTTCCTACAAATACCGCATTATATTCCTGAACAGAAAAAGTTTGAATTAGGAGTTCTTGTGTTAATGTTGTTGATCAATTTAATTCAAGATGACGATAATAAGATGTTATTAATTAGTGCGAAAGCACCAGCCAATTTTGAAAGTATTTTTCCGTGTAAGTGTAATATAAATTGGATTTATATTTGTTTGAAATGTACAATATTTCAGGTGATAAAAGCGCGCTAGAAGTGCTTATTAAAGAATTCTACCGCTGTACTGAGTTAGCGAGACAAGCTGAAAAGCGAACAGATGCTATTTTAGATGGTGAAAAAGATGCGGAAACTCAGCCAAAATCTACTGATGAGTTCATTGAAGAGACTGTCGCAAAATGTTTGTATTTTTAGATTTAGTTGTGATAATGTATTGATTTTATTTTTTATATATAGTGTTGCAAAAGGCTGGAATTCACATGGAATTCACATTCCTAGCATCCTATATTGCAATGCTTATAGGATTTTTAATTATGGATAATACAGAACACGAAACAAATGTTCGTCAATATTTGCAAGGGAATACGTTTGGAGATATGGTGGAGATATTGAAGAAATTCTTCAGTTTCATGAATTTAACGGCTTCGGTAAGTGATAAAATTTACTCACCATAAAGGACAAAGACAAATGACGGTGCACCCAAATTATTTTATATGTATAATGGATTATTTTAATGCCGATTTTTGTGCACTTTAGTGGCGATTTTAACTGAACAATTTTTATTTATTTTAATTTATGGACGGCTGAGCAACTGCTTTGGCTATATGCAGCCGATGAGATGATTGATGAAATAAAAGACCATACTTTATGCGAGATTCGAACCCGCAACCCTTGGGTCCCGGAGCAGCATCGCTGCCACCTACTCTTCTCGAAATATATCTCACGTATTATTTAATTTTCGTATCTTTCCAATAAAAATAGCAATATAATTCACTTGTTTAGGACATTCTGGCTGCGTTCGGTATTTAAATCTGTCGAGCACTTCTGAGCAATTTGATCACGTGACAGATTCACGATTTCCGATTTGTAGCTGCCATTTGACAATGTGTACTGTTTGCTAAAATAACTACGTTTTAAATATTTTTGATTGATATACAAAAGCGACAACATTCATTCATAGAATAGACTCGGTTTGCATTGCCGGCGACAAATAAATTTGCGCGTAAAGGTACGGTTTCCTAGACGCGACAAGCCGCGGCGGTCGGTCGCCGCGACTTTACTCCGATCGGTAGTCGCAGAGCACTACTGTTTTCCTAGACGCGACAACTGCAGTTCGAAATGAAGCGAATTATTTTACAAAATAATTATATTTTCCAAATGTAAATTATTATTGCTACTATCATATAAAACATTTTTTTCTCGAACTTCTTCAACTAATTTCTCATCATCTGCGGCTGAAAATGCTGATTTCGCCATCCGGTCGCCGGCGACTGTCGCGGAGTACTCCTCCCTATACCAGTCATTCGTTTGTCGCCGCGGCAGACGATCTGCCGCGAAGTCGCGATCGCGCCGAGGAAACCACTTCTTATAATTTGCCTATAAGCAGAGGTGTCGCGCGACTGGTCGCCGCGGCTTGTCGCGTCTAGGAAACCATACCTTAAATGCGCCAGACAACTACTCAACATGCTCCATGGTTAGACAACGAGCGAACAGATTGGATTCTGTGAGCTAATATCCGAACGTAGAGCTGAGCAAAAATATCGCTCAGATGTAATTACCAAACGGCATTGAGCGCTCAGATCGCTCAGAGCGTAAAACCGAACGCAGCCTCTGTGGAGGCGTTTTATGAGACAACAAAAACATTTTTTTGTTTAAATTTAACAAACATATTGTATGATTAAATAATTTTTTTTTAACATTTATTGTTGTATAAAATTATTTTAAAGTTAAAACGTTGCATGTTGTGGCGTCACGTTTCAGAACTGCAATTTCAGACTCATTTCATAAAGACGTACGAATCATATGAACTAGAACTAGGGCATTGAACCCGCCAAAAACTGGGTTCGGTTCATGATCATGTTAATTTATTTTTTGAGTGTTGGGTTCGGGTGTGGTTCTAGTTCAAACATTAATAAAATTTGCGGTTTTGTTCCGGCAGGTTTGGTTCGACCTAATGAAAATTGAATTAATGTTTTTTGAATAACAATCTTTATATAGAAATAATTTAAAATGCGAACAGACAACACAGGCGTCGACGTTTCGTACTCAAAATGAACTTGAACCGGAGCTTAACCCTGAACCCGAATTTTAATACCCGGTTCGGTTCCGACTCTGGTTCAATTGAAAAATATATTTGAGGTTCGGTTTCGCCAAAATGTTTCGGTTTGGTTCGGGTTCAAAGTTTTGATATGAACACAGAATTTTTAAAAAAATAAATATATAGACTATAAATTGCGAATTACATATCTAAACATATAATATAACATCATTTTTTTTCATTTTTACAAATATTTCATTATGCCGGAAGTCATCCACGTGTTATATCAACTGCGCTTCTTTGTCTTAGCCATAAAACACACGCCAGACATTGAATTGAGAATATAATTCCTTAGTCACGTGACATGTTTTCCGCCAATCAACATTCAGAATCTCCCTAGCCACGCGTTTATCACAGCGATGATAAAAAACAAGGAAATAAACACCGTATTTATAGTCGTTACTAAGGGATTTGTTTTCTTTATTTATGACATTGACAGTTAATATAGTTTTAATACAATATGAATATGTATATCAAAAGTTAAGTTAGATTGCAAAAATTCATTATATTCTCTCATTAAATATAAGCTCGTGATGATTGCTCGTGAAATCTGCAGCTCGGTTTCACTTGAGAATATCATAAATGATAATCATATCACTTGTTATATTACGTATGAATATATATTGGCTAGTATTTTGCCATAATGCATAAAACAACGTGTCACCGACATATTTACTGTCGTTGATATTGAAATGTGACGTCACTGGTTAAAGATCGGGAAAATATGATTAATATATGAAAAATCGTGCATGTAGTGACAATAATTATTATTTATTTCAGACTGAAGCCTCAATCTGTCAGATAAAAGATACAGACAAGGTGATTAAATACATGGAGGAATGCGACAAGCGGCAAACTGACAAAGCGCAGTCGCAGAATCTCGCTGTAGGCCTGGGGCCGTCGTAACACCGCTCGAGACCATTGTGTTGTATCAGTTATTTATTTTATTCATTCTTAATTCTCAAATTTTATTTTTTCATAATTTTAATTGATATATTTGCATCATTATTTTTGGTACTTTGAAGTTGCATTTGTTATTTTATTCATTGATAATGTACAGTTTAAGCTTGGGTTAACGGAACTGTTAAATGTACAGTAAACAATTTTATCAATTTATTTGTTTTCGCGTATATATTTTATAAAAGATTTTGAAATTAGCGTAAGCAGGTATTATACTATTTTGATAATATGATTATTTTAGATTGTAAATAGTATTTCATATTGGCATTAAAAAGATTCCATTAAAAATATATTTATTATCTTTTTAATTTTGTATTAAATCTAAAAAAAAAGTATTTTAGAAAATAACTAATGGTTGTACCTACCTACCATGTTTCACAATACAGTTCCGGTTGAGAGTGATGCAAATTACATTTCGTTTAAAAGTTTTTTTTTTTTAAAGTGAATAATGCGTATTTAGAACGTTGTTTGTATTATATAAATCATATATCAATCAATGCAACTAATGCACACTTGTACAGATTTACTCTATAAACTTTGTACTAGTAACTTAATTTATTATAAATATACTGTACTAAGTGTACCTAATTGTATGATTGAAAATTCCTTTATTTTGAATATGTGTCTTTTTTCAATACCTACAGAAATTACATTTTCATTGGGTTATTTAATAGGTCAATATCATAGGTAAGTTTCTGAATAAAATACACGAATTTTTAAAGTAATAAATCCGATAGCCTGAACTTTTAAATAAATAAATAAATATTTCATCACGGCATATTACCCATTGCTGGGTGTGCCAATCTGCTTCGTACACAGATATCGGTAATGATGGAATATTTGCACCGTGCGGACGCTTACCAGGCGTCACCTCACGGGCACTCATTGCTGGCGTGGAGAGTGCGCCACAGGGGTCAATTTTGTGCCATTAAAATTCGATGTAATTTTTGGTGTCGGTCGGAATCGAACCCGGGTCCCCCAGATTCGCGACCAGACACTCAGGCACACGACTAAAAAATGTCAAAGAATTTCATGAAATGTTAAAATGAGTGTATAGTGACTCTGAAGATTGTTTACAAGTGGTATGAGCGATTTAAAAGCGAAAATGAGTCAGTTGAAGATGAACAACGGTCGGGACGTCCTTCAACCTTAAAAACAAACGAAAACGTGCAAAAAATGGCAAAATTGTTCGTTCAAACAGAGTTTACCAAAGAACTGAACATTTCGTTCAGTTCGGTCTTTATGGCCAAAATCATATCTGGAAATGAAAGTTGGGTGTATGGATGACCCTGAGACAAAAATTCAGAGTTCCCAATGGCTGAACAGTCATTGTTGTGGCAGGATTTAGATCCTTTACCTTTTCGACAAATCCTGCAGCCGAGTCCTTATTTTCTGCCGACCACAGAAAATCCCAACATCAACCTCAAATTCTGAAATTTCTTCCCCTTCGAAGGACCACCCATCTTTTCGTGAGACCCACAAAACAACTACCAATAAAGAAAAACCGAAGGAATGGCTAAATTATTAATTTATTCAGGCCAAAAAACTGAAAGAAAAAGACAAAAACTCTTGCGATAGCAAGGGCAATTATAAACTCTTAATATTACAAGGGCGTAATTCAACATTTGCGAAACGATGTACGGAGAAAGAGACCAGAAAAATGGGCCAATGGCTTCCTCTTTCACGACAAGAAAACGTTTTAACACCATTGAGTGGGCTACGACGAAGCAGCTGAAGGCCCTTCCGGAAGAAGCTTTCCAGAATTTTTTTGATCACACCTCGTATGTATTTATATGCAAACGATTTTAGGGTGATTTTTTCTCTTTAGGAATATTTTAATTCGGGTAGAAAAGGAGCGAGAAACACATTTTCGTTTGCGCCACCCTTCTTACTTGAAGGGCCAATGACGTGTAATGTGCTTAAAAAATAAAAACATAGCAAACAGTATTGAATAGCAAAAAAGGTGAAGCTGAAGTCAAAATACATGTAGTTTGATCCACGAAAATGACTTTCAAGGTCATCTTCAAAATAGTATAATTAACGTATGTGGTTCATTAAGATTCAATTAGATTACAGTAGTAAACAAATTAAATACATATTATAAAGATACTGATGAAACCTAAAATTTTGAAGACTTAATATAAGTAAGCTGATTTGTATTACATCCGCCGTAATAGTTTAATATTAAAGATTTATAAAATGATTCATAAGATTATTATAACAGTGATTTTACTTAGTATAAATTTTATTTTTGTAAGTATTTATTCTTATAATATAAATTGTATTAAATATATAATATAAATAAATATGAAGACCACACTGAAAAAAGGGGGTATTTCATTATTATGTAGTTTTTGGGAAATTAAATGAACAAGTTTATAGCAATAATGTTCTTCTTTTGTGTGTTGTATGACTATATTTCAAAATTAAATAACATTGAGACTATGATCCTTATTTCACTGAAAGTTAAAAAAAGAATTCTACCATGTTTACGCATCCCTTAATTCATTTTAATAAAAACTGCGACATTCCCCTTTTTGCAGTGCGGTCTTCATATTATTACGGCTTTTATTACCCATTTCTGGATGTCAATTTAGTTTTGTCTCCAAATTTCAGTAATAACAATATACGAGCCCAATATGGGCGCCGTTTAGGGGGGACACTTGCTCATCCCTAGAAGTTATGTTTAACCACTATTTTTTCTCTTACTTTATTCTACATTTTGTACATTACAAGTGGTATATGAATATTTAATTTAATATTTATTAGTATGCAAATGCACAAAATTTATTTTTGAAACTTTTCTAATATTTCATGTTTGCCCCCTTTGGATTTTGGGTTAACGGCGCCCATGGAGCCCAAACTCATAATAATTCGGCCAGTTTATATTTTCAACAAATTACAAAATCTACCCAAATGGTTAAACATTTCTACAAAAAAAAAATCGGCTACTTTAAATATATACTCAGTTTTTGTGAGTTTAAAATCCATATTTTTTTCGCCCCTTTGTTATTTTTCATTGTATTAAAACATTCGCTTACAACATCCAAAGATCCAAACGTCTTCTTCGTCTGTAGATAAGTTTTTAGTGCCTTATTTCAGTCTCATTCCATTTTGTGTTGTACCTACTTCATTCGCCCTAAGATTCCCTATTATTTTCCCAAGTAATCCCTTATTCTTATTATTCATTACATTATTTCATAATTTCATTCGTGAAATCTTCAATTATTCGCTGGTCATTTCGACAATTCGAGCTCCAAAATTCATTTTGGTTCATTTTGCAGTAAAAACCCTTACGTTTAGGCAACCCTTTGAACTTAGTAGTAATGTGGTAGTGTATCCAAATTTTATTTTAAGTAACGGTTCCCTTTCTACTCGTTAGTTAAAATTCTTAATTAAACGACTTAAGGCAGTTGCAGTTTTTTGTAAAATTTATATTTGTGAATTTTGAACTTTCCATTGTTGGAGGATTTGGTCCCCAGAAGTCTATTGTTATGAGAATATTCTCACCGTTATTTTTAACGTAATTTACGTCCACTTCTTTTGGATTTTGGTTTCCGCCTTCCGTATATTTTTACGGAACATTACGATATCTGCGTTTGGTGCCCATCATCATCTACGTTTACATCATCATTGTCAGTTCCTGTCCTCTGGTCATCGTATGTGCTGCTAAACGATCCTATTGTTGCGCTACCCACACACGAAGCGTCGGCTGCCTTCTTGCCACCGTTATCGGATATCCGCTTTCCCCACCACGATACCAGATAAGAGACACCATTTTGTTTTGCATTTATTATTTGTGTATTAGTATGTACGTTTTTGCGGTGTTCACCCTCAGTGGACATTCATATTATTGTGATCAACATAGAAGTTGAAATTGGTTCCTGCGAGGCCGTTTTTGTTTGTCAGAGCTATAATTTTTATTTAGCCTGTTCATGGTCAGGAATTAGGGACCCGTCTTACAAGCCCTTATGTGCATTTCACTGTTTTATCCTGCGCTAAGTGACGTCTGTCTATTCGTTAGTATTCGCCGCCAATATAGACAATATTATTATTTTAAAAGTTATGATTATTGTTTTCCCAAATTCTCGTCCCGTTCCCGTATCCCCTCTCCCGAAGACTTGTCTCTCAGTCGTCTGTGGGTTCTGAACGAGAGACTGGCGCCCAAAAAATACCACCATTGTATTACAGCGATCATTGACTCACCCCGTCTTCACTGCACGCTCGGGATATCCACCCCTTGCCTAAGTTTGGTAATTTTTATAACTCCAGGACGGCCCCACTAATAATATGAGTTTGGGCTGGTACACATATCTCGTTGAAAGCGTTTATTAGGCGTCACAGGATATCAAAATTGTAATAAATAAAAATAATTTATTTAGTAGAATTATTATTTATTTTTCAACATTAAACTGCAAAATTATTTTATTGTAGATTGAAACATGTAGTGATGCTACACAATTTAAATCTTTAGATAATTACATTGATATATTATCACAGTGTCAAAGTCAGATGAATATATCATGGTACACGACGAAAACATTAATACAGGATTCGGCAGAAATAAATAAATTGCCAGTCGGTGATCTTTTCCTCAAAGCTCGTGCAAACATAAAGAATAAAACTCAAGGTTTTTCAAAGGAAATTGCTGAAAACTGTACATTTGATAAAGAACGTGATTTTCTTATTCTTTTTCATCAAATGACTGAAACTATGTTGGTAAGAAAAATATTTCCTAAAACTCTGTATCAAACAACGCGCAAAGATAAAATAAGAAATTTCAATTTTACATTTGTATTTCAAGAAAGTAGTCATTAAAAATCTGTTGTGGCCAGCACAATACCTCTCGCCACTTCCTTTTTTTGGTTACATAAGTATAAGCAGATGTGGGGATGTCAAATGTTAGAATTTTTCATTTAAAATTTCAAGATTTTCTAAATTCACGTAGTTAATTTGTCGCCAGGAGTGTGGAATTTACTTGTCGAGGAAAATAAACCACCTGGAATTGGAAAATCACTAAATTTAGAATGAGAAATCATGATATTTGACATCTATATGCATAATTACTAGCTATCATTCTGACATGGGCCCCCATATCTGCTTGTCAAGGCCAACAAAATCACATGACTGCTCGCGCCCTAATGTATTTAACATTTCTTGTATACCTACACTCTATACCAAAAATTCTACTTATATCTATTCCTTATATTTAGATTTTTAAATTTAAATTCATTCTATGAAGAAATTTTGTCATATTCTTCTAATTTTTCGAGATGTTTCCAATTTATTGTCGGGAGTAACAGTATTTCTGAAGGGTATGTGTAATATACCTATAGTATTAAATATTTAACTATTAATACATTAAGAAATAATATAACGTATGTATTTCCCAGAAAAAGTCTTCAGTAATGTCTCCGAATTTCTGACACTATTAGTTACAAACATTTTAAATTTTCAACTATTTTCCATGGCATTCTTTCGGCTGTAAAATTTATTACAACAGATTATTTTTATATTATATTTCTTTTATCTCTAAATCTATAGAATATATAATAAAATATATCAGATATATAATTTAATTTTCTTTAATTGGAAGAATTTTTTCAAGAATCTTGTCCAATTGTTACCAAAACCTTTTCAGATCTTCCCATGAATGTCCGATTGGGAAATACGTAGTTAAACAAATATAAATTCTTATAGTTTTTGAGTAATCGTCCTTCCAACATCCCCACATACACACATACATACACACACACATCATCGTAAAAATGTTAAAATCGGATTGTAGGGACCTTAAAACATGCTTATTCAATAAAATCTGGATATGCGATTTTTAGCATGAATCCAATACCTCTCTTAGCGAAAGGTAAAAATTAATGTATCTATTGTTTTACAGACCTGTGTAACACACAAATCATTAAAAATTATTCATGCTATACTTGACGTTCAAGACGTATTGGATGATAAACGTATAGAATTAATCGCTTTGAGAGAAAAATGTAAGAAAACGAATCAACAATCAATATGTATACAACATGCTGAAGATACAAAGGTCCAAGCAGCAGCCCAGAAATTATTTTCGCGAGCGAAACATATTATAGAAGTTTCGCACACTGTACCAGCTCGCCTGAAAGAATGTTCGGATGTTCTCGTTACATTTGTACGCATGAAAGTTGAACAAATTGTAAATAGTGTTGATGAATGTGGAAAAACCCATAAAGACGATCAAGAATAACATTTTTTTTGTATTGTATATTAAATTGATAATTATAATAAATTGTGTTTATTATTTTTACCTTCCGTCACCTTTAGGTAAGGAAGATATTGTCTTTCGTCAAAAAAATCGATGGTGAGTTACAAATCGATCGTGGATTTCACGTTCCACGATCGAAAAATCAATAAAAGTCATCAATCGTAGTTGAACAATCGAAACTAAGTGGAATTGATTTTAGTATAATTCTTAATTTATTTAAAAATCATATGTTGTTTCGAATTTTGGCCAAAACTTCAAGAGATGTCACTACCAATACAAAACAGGGTCTTTTTTGGAATTTTATCCCAATTTTCAAAAAGAAATTTCAAAATTTAACTTCAAAAAAGTTTATATTTATTAATATTATTGTTAAATATAAATTATCAGTATTTATAATCATCAAATAAATGAAATACATATATTTGTTAATTAATTTGACGTTAAAATCAAAATGGCTGTGATTCGTGTTTTGTTTAAACATTTGCAAGTAACGTCAGTGGTATAAATAGACTTTAAGGACCATTTTAAGGACATTTTTAACAAAGGATAATAAGTGTAATAATGAAATAAGATTCTCAAACATGTATTTAGTGTTTTAGTTTACTTGTAAATATAATATTAACTGTTAATTCATATAAACGATAACACCAAATGTTATTAGTGAGAAGTATTGATGTTTATTTGTTTTTTTGGACCAAATTTCGACTATGTTTGTGTTTGAAGAGTGTTGAAAAAAGCAGGGACGAAATATCAACGGCACCTTGGATTTTGGCCCAAATTTCGACAATGCAAGGTAGGTTATGAAAATAAGTAGGTCACTTGATTTTTGGCAAATTGAAAGGGTTTAGACAATTTTTTTATTAGGAATAGTTGTTTATCTTTTAATTTGAAGTAAATTATCTCTATTAGTTTTTGAGATATAGGCCAGTAAAGCCAAAATTTGTTACAATTTTTGAGAATTTTAACCACTTTTTCAATATTTGTTTGTTGAAATTGTAACAACAGGTCAAAATGATTTTTTGATTTTTGTGTCTTAGGTTTTCAAAATTTCAAACGAAATTAAAAAAATCTGTTGTGGCTACCACAATACCTTCCGTCAACCTGTGTAATATGTATAAATTCCATACATAAATTTTCTTACAAAAGATTCTAAATTTCCAGTAAAATTATTTCATAAACAAACTATGCAAATTGCACTTGACACTAACATCTTCTTCTTTAGCTTTCCCCATTCGTTAGGGGTCGCTATTTTTTATTTTCTTCTTCCATTCATTTCTATTTTATGTGTCGTTCCCATTCAGTACCTTTTCTCTCAAGTCTTCCGCAATACAGTCCTTCCATCTTATCTTTGGTCTTCCTCTGTTTCTTCAACCTTCTATTATTAAGCATTCATCCAATATATTCTTCATTTCTCCTCATGACATTTTCAAACCAATGTAATCATCTCGCTTGTATTTTTCTAGAAACTTGTAACACTAGAATTATTTCCTTACCTATCTTTCCGTGTCTTCCCCAACATCTACTTCAACATCCTCATCTCTGCCACATTATTTTACTTTTTATTTATACTGATATCTTTAAAATTCTTTAACTCTATATCTATTGAATATGAAGTATAAAATGCAATCAAATCGTATAGAGAATAATATATTCTTTAAGTTATAATAATGTTAAATGTCAATAAATCAAATTTAACTGTTAAATCTTCAAATGAGGCTACTCCCGGTTCACCAATTATAACCAAAATCTAATCAGTTGTTTTTCTGCATGTAAACTTTAGGAATATGAGAACAAATATAATTTTTGGAATCGTGGTATTGAAGTTATGCGATCCTTAAATTTTCGTCACATACACACGTACACAGACACACACACACACACACACACACACACACACACACACACACACACACACACACACACATACACACACACATACATACAGACATCATCGTAAAAATGGTAAAATCGTATTATAGGGACCCTAAAACATGCTTATTCACTAAAAACTCATCATTGATGTTTTTGACCAAAACAATACCTCCCTTACCTAAAGGTGACGGAAGATGATAAATCGTCTCGCCTAAGGGGCCAAAAGAAGGCTAGGGCCCACCGAGAAATTTCGCGGCATTTCGGTGGGTTACCATAATTGAACATGAAAAAGAGGACGCCGAGCGAAGCGAGGCCAAAACTGCCGAAAAAGGGACGTGGTTGAATTTTATACAATTTTCAAGTGTTGGCCACTTCAGATTTTTTTGTTTGGCACTTAGATCCCTTTGAATTAAAATGTTTCAAATAATATCTGACGTATTAGATAATACTTGTTTATTTGTTAGTTACAAGTAGTCAATTATTTATTAAATTATTGTTGAAAGAATTGTGTAATATAATAATAGCTATTGTTAGTTTATTAGAATGCTCATTCGTGATAGAATCTTCAAGCCGTTCAGATCGAAAAGCCGTTAACAGTATATATGTACATTGGTGAACGATTTTGCGATCGTATATGGATCAACATACTGATTATGGGTACAATTTTTATTTATTAATTGAGTTTTATTTATATTTTTTTATTTATCTATCGAAAATCAAGTGTGTGTCTATATGTATAAGTTTGTATATATTTCCTTTATTACGGTCAGAAAATAATTTTAAATAAAATTATAATCAAATCTCTTTGCAAGAAATATTATATTTTATACAGTACTTTTGTACTCAATTTTTAATAAACTTATAAACAAATTTAAAATAATATTAAATTGGTGGGATGTATTGTGCTGGCTATAACAATTTTTTTGAATGTAGTTTTGAATTAATTTAATCATCTGTTTAAAAATAGGGTAGCATAAACGGGTCTGTATAAATATACCTAAGTACAGTAAGTTTTTTTTAAAGATGTCCGATCAAGGTCACCTAATCATGAACGAATTATCAAATTGACATACATTTATCTCTTTTCTTTGCAAAGGCTATAAGCGTGTGCGATAAGGATGGAGATAACACGCTTGTCTTTCAAAAATTCATAATGTTTCGACTAAGTTAAGACATTCCACTTTAAAACTATGCTCGTTATTGATAACACTTTCGCTGTAACGTAAGTTTATTTATTATTTCAGATACATTACATTGATTCATAGCCGTACAATTAACGTTATTTTCTGTATTGTGTCAGTATCTTATTTTTCACATATTTGGTTTTACATTTGCTAATAAACTTACCAGTTGACTTATTTTTGAATTTTGAATGCTTTTATTGTAACATATTTTTATAATAATAAAATAACAGTAGTATTTTATGTACCCTTACAAAAACTAAGCAAACGACACTATTGAATTTATCAGAATGGGCGGAGCAAAAATCTGAATTCATACAATTCGTAGATGACCTTGATCGGACATCTTTCAAAATTTTTACTGTACCTATGACTACATTTTAACAAATAAATAAGTAAATATTTGATTATTCCCACAGCTGTAGTGGAGAAAGCACCTCAGAACTTACTTTCATTCTTCACCTTGTTCCAAAATTTTATAATTATATTACTCAACATGTAAACCATGCCAGAGGTCCTAACAACTCTGAAAAACAGGGAGAGAACTGGGATTATATAGGGATGGGAGTCACAGGTGAATGAAAACCAATTGTAAACTAAGATTTAGCGTTCAATGATATTTAAGATTCAAACGTCCTATAAAATTTAAGTTTATATTAAATATTAAAGTAGTTTAGAGTTTGGTATGGGTCCGAGATCTGCGTTCATCAAATTATTTTTAAATTTATTTATTATTAAGCTCTTGTATGCGTCTAAATATCTATCATTATTAATACGTTTTAAAAGTTGAATATTAATTAATTTTGTAATTATTAATGAACATATGTTGAGCTACGCTAGATTTTTCGGACTTACCGCTTTTTAGATGATAAAAATGTTCTTTAAACCGAGTGTCAATTTGTCTTTTAGTTTGCCCGATGTAAACTTTATTACAATCATTACAGCCAATTTTATATATACCGGATTTTTTGTTAGTATGTATTTTATCTTTAGGATTACCTAATAAAGATTTAATGGTATTATTTTATTTGTAAGTTACGGTTAAATTTTGATTTTGAAAAATATCCTTCATTACAAAACAAATTTACCAATTAAATATTTATTTGTTAATTCATATGTTAGTAACATTTTGTGCAACAAAATTAAGTTGGTAGGTTGGTACTGCCAGCGTAGTTTATAACAAATTAATTGGTGACGCGTTAGTGTTTCGTGTTTGTTATTCCAAAAATAGTAAAATTGTTTATAATTTGTGTTAAATATATCAAAAATCTTTTAGACAAGTGTTATTTAAAAGGTAAAGATCTATTTTGTGAAATTCTTGTATTAATTCATTAATTTATTTCCTTGGAAAATATGTATCATGTATTGTACGTGTTATGACCTTCTACAGTACAAAACGGCATTTTATGTTTTATTGTAGATGATATTTATATATTTCTAAGTTACTTTTACATAATTTTTTACTAAAATTGCCTCATCTTTCGCTAGATTCAACCCCGGGATCGACTTCATTTCCACATACGACTGGTGCTGTAACAACTGAGCTGGCAGGGTAGCAGTTTTAAAAGGTAGAGTGATTTTTTTTTCTAAAAAACATTGGTCGAAAATTTTGTACCATTTATTCAGGAGGCTTCGAACAACAATTTACATGTAAAATCTGTTAACAAGGAAAGGGATTGTTCTAGTAGGTAAACTTTAGGGGAAAAAATATATATACAGTCTGATTCTCGTAACACTTGTTTAGAAAACGATATTGTAATCAAAACAATTATTGTTTTGTATATACAATAAATAGTAATTTTGAAATTCACGTGAACATTGATTCTGAAACAATATTGTATACAAAACAATAAATTGAAAAATAAAAAATAATAATTGTTTTAAATATTTTATTCTGAACCAGAACACACACACATACATAGACATCATCGTAAAAGTGGTAAAATCGTATTATAGCGACCCTAAAACATGTTCACTAAAAACTCATCATTGAATTTTTTGACCAAAGACAATACCTTCCTTACCTAAAGGTGACGGAAGGTAAAAACATTCTCATGATATTTCCCAAAAATATTTTGTTTGCACCAATCTTGAAAACGATTGTACGCGATCTCATACTGCTGCCTCGACTTCTTTGGTAATAAGTAATGCTGTGAGGATCCGACAAAACTTGGATCCGAGAACCCGGATTTCAAAATCCTCGGATATCCAACATTCGGATATTGAAGCGGATATCCGAAACTTTAATTTGAATTTACATCCGGATCTGGACTTGGATTCGAATCTGAACTTGGATCCGGATTCGATATTTTGTTTAGGGATCCGGATCTAAATTTTAATTCTGGATCCGATTTTTCAAACCATTAAAGTGGGCCTGTTTATCTTTACATCGGTCTGTAAACACTAATAAACAAAGAGTAATACATTTTATAATACCCCTCTAAAATAATTAGGTAGTTTTTGCAAATGTAAAGAAAAAATGAATTTATACTTTCAGAGTTACCTTATAAAGTTATGTCCGAAATTAAGTTGAGCAGCTCTTGCAAAAACAACCTTAGTCCATATTTTTCTAATTCATAAAATAAAACCTTCCTTACTTACTTTTCATATTCTTTTTCGTACGAAAAAAATTAATATGTATTATTGTCATAAAATAATTTTAAAATAATATGGTTTAATGTAAAAACAACGAATGTCCCCATTTCGTCATTTTTAAATTAATAATTTAATTAATTTCTATATGTAAAATAAAATCGAAACTTCTATTACCATTTGTGTCCATTTCTGAATTAATTTATATGTATTTCATTCATAAAAATTGTTAGAAAATAGTGCAAAATCTCTCTGCTTCGTGTAGTAATTTTTGTACATATTAATTAAATATATTTTCTAAGCTATAAAAAGTAGTTCTATATATTTCAATTTCAAACACAAGTTAACAAGTAACAAAATAAAAATAGAACTTTGGTTTATACAAGTCTGCTACACCTGAATGTTAACGCGCGCTGAGAAGCATATTTTCACGATTTTATTAAAATTTTATTTTATTGAATTTATTTGTAAAAATAGTGAATTTCAAAAGGTTGGTGCTGCCACCAAACAACAAAAAATTATACTACTAGGCTCATAGAATGTTTAAATATAACATACAAATGGTGTTCTATATGTTTTTAAATTAATTCTTGTGGTGTTTTCTCCACTATAGCTGTGAGTGCCTATGAGGTGGCGCCTAATAATCCTTGTCATACAACAATGTACATAATATATTTATATTTAACTATGTATAAATACAAATAACTCGTAGAATGTTTAAATATACAATTTTATACAAATAGTGAATTGTGTATATTTGCGGATGATTTTAATTTATTATATAGATATGGCGGTGTTTTGGGGCTGAGCCCCACCTTGCTCCCCTTTGAGGGCGGCTATGCTTCTCATAAGAATACATAATGTAAAAGTGCACTCTTACACGGGTCAATATAATTAACAACTTGAAATACATACTTATTCGTAGAATGAACAAATATATTTTTTTTAAAATGTATGTAGATAAATTAGTCAAAGAACATTTATTCTTAGAAAACCGGCGTTTCTATATACACGTATACCTACTTTAGGATAGGTAAAGTTTTACACATCCTTAGGCCCGTATTCTCATCTCTTGAGCGCTGTTTGGATTTTTAAAATTTTATAATATTTTATGAACAGACAAGAATAGGTTTCATATATTTGTAAATGAAATCTATAATATTTGAAATAAGTATTTACAATTTATTTTTATTTCTCAATTTTTTAATATTAGTGTAGAAGTAGCGCTACTTCATGAGGTGAGAATAAGGGCCTTAATTATAAAATCATGTACACGTAAATACATTCGTTTAATCATTTTTTTTTATCTTTTAAAATTCTCAAAAAGCTTCTATACACATCTGATCGCTCTCACCTCGAAATCTACAACAGCATTCATTCAGGGTATTAGAAAAACGGGTATAGCTCCTTAAGCTATACATATTTAATGTCACTGGCTGACAGAATTTTTTTAATAAATAATATACATATTTATAACTTTTAAATTAAATTGAACTATTTAGAAAAATATTATTGGTTATTTATCAAAAATTTTGATTCCATCCAAACCCATATATCATCCTCATAAATCATCACATTAAATAATGATGATATTCCAGAATGTCCTTGTGGAGAGTACTACTAGTCATACGTCTGTTTCGCGGAGTGCCGAGTGTGAGTGTCGTTCATAAACTTCTGAGCTACTAGAATTCGATACATTTTCTCTGGTGGATGTTAGTGCAGTGGGCTTTATGCGTCGGATTTGGGAGTGTTCGGGATTACCAACGACGACAGTGAAATATAAATACCTAAATAATAATTGTCGATAATATTGTATAATATAAATGTTTTTATTTATTATAAGTTGCCATTATTATATGTGTACCTATGTATATTGTTTATTTATCAGTGTGTTTGAAAAATATATATACATACAGTTAGTCACATAAGTCTTCATACACCTTAAAAAAACGATGAATCTATTCACTATGAGGTAGTATAGTAATAATAATTATATGTAAAGTATATTTCTGAACTAGAAACATTATTCGGTATATAAACAAATAGAAAATATAATGCTTATAAAGAAATTAATAATAACAAAGAAAAAATACGCCAAACAAAAGTCTTCATACACTTCAATACTTAGGGAGAAATAAATAGTTCTTGAATCATTCAATACGCCTGGGCATAAATAAAATCAGATTTTCTGTTACTTCCGGTGAATAAATTATTATTCCACTCGTTTTGTAAAGCACGCTTTGCCTGAAATCGTCGGCCTTATTCCTGGGGGCCAATTTTGTAACTAGAAAGCGACAGCGAATACAATTCAAACTGAATAAGATAATCCCCACTACTTTTTGTCAGTCATGTTACCTTAGCCGTGTTCCTTCGGGCTGTGATTCGCAATCTATATCATCAAAGTGATTATGATTAAAAAGTATGTTTTTTCGTTTCCTATTCGTTATCTCCACTTTCTCATTTTGTGATCACTAGACAACCTTTCCCTTCGGAATCATTCTGTTTGAGTGATAACACGGATTCATTGAGCAAATTTAAAAATGGCTGACGACAACAGGTTTTCGAGCTTCGAAATTTATTAATGTGGAGTTTATTGCATTAAAGGAAATATGATTTTCCTACAAAAGCATGTAATGAGTCAACATACTTTTCACAACAAGAAAATATGTTACATGAAAGAATGGTTTTAAGTAAACATACTTCATATTCTTTTCCAGGCACATTTTTTTGCTGACTATAACAATAGACAGTAGATTATTTATAAAATAAAATAAGTTAGTCTGCATATGATATTTGACTCTAGATGGTGTTTATATTATTCAATTTGTTTTCTTGATATAATTTTTAAATGATGATTCAAAAGGATCACGATTAAACTAATCAGGTTTTTCAAAATCACAATCATAGCCCGAAGGAACACAGATCTTATTCCGACTGAATACACATTCAGCTGGTCCGGACCTCATGAATACAGTAATCGCTTATAAATAAGCTCATTTATTTTACCTGGTGTGTAGTTTGTTATTGATTGTATTATTATTTAATTTTTAGTACCTTTTATTCATTACTATTTTTTATTTATTTTGTTATATATTCATCGTATCTAAAAACATGTGTATGATGCATAAAGGAAATATAATCACAAAATAAGTATGATATAACTTCAAATAGCACTACTTTTCAAATGAACTAAAATTTTCCCTACGCGAGATATTTGAACAAATATCAAGACTAGTACTGATTGGCCCATACTACGATCACGGTTTTAACTAAAACGCTGTTTTAAAAAATGTCAAATTCAAATTTCAACATTTAATTTTGCACATATGTTTGAAGATCGATTTTTTAAAAAATATTTGTTTGAATACAAACTATGTTCTGCTTTTAAAACATATTTTGATAAATTCGATATTATTTATTATTGTTATTAAATAATGATATCTGACACTTCTTAAAACAGCGTTTTAGCTAAAACCGTGATCGTAGTACGGGCCAATGTGTATAGTGTATACAATACGATAGAAATCAGTCATATGAATAGAAAATAAGATCGCGCTTATTCAGTGACCCGCCATATTGCATTCGTATTCTCTGTCGCTTTCTAGTTACAAAATTGGCCCCCTGGTACACTAATACGTCCCTCCAATTCTTCCCAAATATGCTCAGTCGGGTTTATATCTCGCCTTTGGGGTAAATGATCAATGGTTTTTAGGTACGTTGTATAGTAAGCAATTCTTGACATTTTGAGCGGTATGTTTGGGATCTTTATCCTGTTGGGAGATCCACTGCCTTTCAAAACTCAAACGTTGAACACTTGGCAGTAAATTATCACGCAATATGATCAGGTATTTTTGGTGGTTCATTATGCCTTCAATAAAATATAAATTTCCCACTTCAGCTGCTGCTGTTGCTGCCCACATCATAACATTACCTCCACCGTGTTTCATGTTACACATTTTCAATTCTTCATTTACCTTACGTCATACTTTTCCTTTCCCATCACATGAATATGAATAAAATTGTTTCCAAAATTCAAAGTCCTTTTCTTGATTCTTGCGTAATCAAGATTTTTTTGTTGATAAACTTTTGAAATTAAAAGTTTTCTTCTGAGTGTTCTTTCTTAATGCAAGTTCAATGGTTAAAGTTGGAGCTCTCTTTTTCGGATTTTCTTTTACTGTTCGTATCAATAATCGAACGTCCCGATCGTTCAATATTTTTGGCCTTCCTGATCTTGGTTTATTTAATACATTTCCGATCGCATTATTTTATTTTATTATAAACTATAAGGATGCCCGACATTTTTAACTATTCTAGCGATTTCACTTGTAGGATTTTCCTCCTTCCCGCAACTTAAGAATTTTTTTTCTACACCTGTTTCTTGCCTTTGTATATTTAATCTCTAGACCTAGACCTAAATTATTTATTCACAGATAAATTCAAACTTATATCACATAAAATCTGTAGTATATGAAGAGTTTTGTGAGGCATAGTTTTATAATTATTTTATTGTATGTTTAAATAGAACAGAGTAATTCAATTTTATGTAGTTCAAGTAAGAGACGATAGTCGCCGTCGATGAGTATTTACCTTAATTTTATTAATTGCTGATATAATTACTGAAATATATCATTTTTATGGGTTGTATGAAGACTTTTCTGACTGATTGTATCTATCTATGTACCTAAATAGTATGTAGATAGACTGAGATACTTATACATACGAAAGAAATATATACTTTAATACATGTCAAATATTATACAATCACATATTCTGACACTCAAACGCTTAAGAAAAAATTTTAACCCTCATTTTTTGTTAAAATATAAAATAACCCTTACCCTGGCGAAGAAATTAATATAATTTTTCATACTTACACTACAAAAGAACTGTATTATGATTTCTCGTTTCATTTAGATAAATTTTTAACAAGTACGATTCATTCTAAACAATAATAAAAAAAACTAATTTCATATATTGATCTATTTATTGACCAATATATTTTTTACTCATATGTGTTTCTGATGAATTAATAATATATTAACTACACGTTATTTTCATATTATTTATGGCCAGTTGCACCGCTTATATAGTTAAATTGTTAACCATTAGTTAAATTGATAATATCGCATCGAAACGAAATGTGAAATGAGTTGTTAAATATTACTGTCAAAATTTCGATACGCATTTTCTTTGTTAATCTGTAGTTAAGACATGAACTATAAACTGTGCAACTGGCCATTAATGAATTTTATAAATGCAAATATATGTACCATTGTTATATTATTAAGCTGTTAAAACATGCAATTAATAAATGCTAATAGCTAATAAAATGACAATTTGACAATAAACCCTTATTCTCTAAGTTGTATTACTCAAAGTCCGTTAGTTCTCGACTTACAAAATACGTACATATCTATATGCTAACTGTGTTGGAAAATATAACTTAATATGTGATTGTACATATCTGGTATTTATTGATTTATAATCAATCCTGTGTCATAATATACTTGCTCTACTTAATACTTCTAAGACTTATAGACAACACAAGCTGTTTGCATTATAGAATATATACATTGACCTACTTTTGTTTTCTGTAATATATATAACATCCAAACTCCATCTCGATAAGTCTTAGAAAAAATGTCAAAATACGTACATAATGTAAACACATGTAAAATACATAACATATATATTTGATGATACATATTTAATTTTATTTATTTCTAAGTTCTAATTCATATCGTTATATATAATAGATTTAAAAATGTATTATATGAATGACCAATAAACACAGCAAAATGAATACAATCTTTCAATTCAAAATCCCAATTTTTCCATACCCAAAATTATTTTCAGGCAACCTACAATTCACCTAAATACCAATTAGAACTAGAGCATCGATTTGCGATCGGCACCAGCTTACAACCAGCAGTCTTGCGAACTAAAAAATCCAAGTTCGATTCCAGCTAAATTCGTGCCGAGAGCAGCGGCAAGCGGACCACAGCAGCACGATTATATAATCGCTGAAATACAGCGAGCGATCCATGGCAGCTCGATTATGTAATCGCCAATATACAGCGAGCGATCCACGGCAGCTCGATTACATAATCGACGATATTCAGCCTACAGCAAGGCTTCTGGTCGGTAAAATTCAAAAATCGTGTAAAATCGACGATTTAGAGCCGTAGCGGCTGAAAAGTAGCATTCTACGGCCGCTACGAGCATTTTTGAGCTCTCAGGCGGATTTTCAGCCGATCCCAAGGCATATACTCGACAAAAATTAAATTTGCTGGCTCTAGCAAGACCAAATTTAAAAATTCGCAGAATCGAAAGGCTATAGTAAGACATATGCCCACAAAATTCAAATTTACTGGCTATAGCAAGAAATCTGATCATCAACATTTAAAATTCGTAGAATCGAAAGGCTATAGTAAGACATTCTCCCACAAAATTCAAAATTCAATCGTCTGGCGGTGGATTCATGAATCCTAGACCTCCCACCACAGATTTCAGCCTTATATACAGCTGTTTGATGAATTTACAGTCATTCAGCGTGAGAGATGGTGTTGAACCGGACACTCTGCTTCGTAAACTTACGTAATCGAGCTATATACATGCTTTTACTGGATTTCTAGCTAGCTGGCTGGATTTCTAGCTAGCTGGCCAGCTAGCCGCCAGAATCCGTCGCTAGACCGTAGGCTAGGACGAGCTGGTTGCTAGCTAGGAAGGGGTGAATATGCTCGGCTGGATGCTGGGTGCAGGTAGCTAGTAGGCGGGAATCGATTTTGGATCTTTGGTTTGCAGGATTTTGTAGGTCGCCGTTCTGGTTGCAGATTGGCGGCCTACAAAATACTTGCTAGGAAGCGGGAGATGAACCTAGATCTTTGGAATGCGATTTTTGATCGGTGTATAGGAATGAAATAGTTTGTTATTTATAACAGGATTTATTTGTCGTCAGAGATGTGTTACATAATAATGATATTACAATACATAATACATGAAATACATTATTTTAACAATGAATAAATAATTTTTGATCTGTGTATTTATGATATATTGCTCGTATAAGACGTTCGCAGTTTCACAAATACAGAGATGATGATATGTGCTCTAATTACGTCAAATTTGACTTTGAAGATGTTACTATACATAATTTCTTTATCTAATAGATATATGCATATGAAATGATAGATGTTTAACAAGAATATGTAGTCCAATTTTATTAGGAATAAGTTTTATTGCGACCTTTAGTTAACATATTAAGATATACATTTTAATGATATAGTTTTCCGGTATTTATACATGTACCTACTTAACTAAATAATTGTCTTCAATACCTATATGGGAAGTATATACAATAAAGAAAATATAGAAATATAAAGTATATCATATATAATTTTAATGTGTGTGCAACAATACATTATCAACAATGCAAAAACGAATACAAACACACATATATGTATTTTTGTAAATGATTTCACTATCTTATATACAACAGCGTAAGTAAAAGTATATCGTTTCTTCGCAAGATGAAAGATAGTTTTTTTTTTCTTTTAAGTATGTGAATATATGTGTGTTTTCCTACAGCGTAAAGTCTGTAGAATAATTAATAATAATTTAAACTATATTATACATTTATTTATAGTGTATTTGTATTCAATATAATGATTGTATAGTAGTTTAGTATGAAGAAGTATGAACACTTATGCGTTTTTCTGTATGATTTTATTAAGGTATATTATTCTATATAAGCATAACAGAGTAAAAGTATGTCATTTTATACATATGTCTAAGAAAATACGATTTTTTTAAAGATGAAAATATGTATATGCATAATTTTCTAAATGTATAAAGTACGAGTATACTAATGATAAATAGTATGACAGTATATGTACCTACGTTTTTTTAACGATGACGTATGATTTTTTTTCTAAGTGAAACAATATATTTTTTTCTATATCCATTTTGAGGGATAAATAAAAATGAAATTATTCAGAGCAAGATTTGAAACCAAAGTGTTTTTATTATCTTTTTCAACGGCCGTAGAAAAAAATATATGTGTGTCAAGAGGTAAAGTATCATTTTTCGCTCTAGATACATAATTATTTTGGACAGTGAGAATTTGTTATGAAGTGTTTTTCAACTGGTGTATGAAGAGGGTTAAAGTATTAAATGTGTCGTATGATTTTAGAGAAAATTAGAGGAAAGTTCCAATTACTTATACGAATATAGTTTCGAGATACTGAAGTTTTTGAATGTAACGTATGAGATTCTTATATTATGTATAGTGTCTTTAAAAATAAATACTTGAAGAACAAGAACTGAAAGCGATAGTGAATTATCCTAATCTCATTTGGATTTATAGGATTATTGTCTATATGTAAACGTATTTTTAGTGTCTTGTAATCGCTGAAAACATTTTCAGTAATGCTTCTTTCAAAAAATGAGTAGGTATATGAAAAACTAAAGGAAAAAGCGACTTGTATTTTCCAAATTTGGATGTAGAGGGTAATTTACTATATTTATACATAATTTCAAAATGTTTTAATTGGTAAAAAAATTTCTGACAAATTCAGTAGTGTTGTTTACTTAGTTTTTATGAGGGTACATAAGATACTACTGTTATTTTATTATTATAAAAATATATGTTATAGTAAAAGCATTCAAAATTCAAAAATAAGTTAACTAGTACGTTTATTAGCAAATGTAAAACCAAATATGTAAAATATAAGATACTGACAGAAAATAACGTTATTCCTACGGCTATGGATCAAGGTAATATATATGAATTACTAAATAAACTTATGTTACAGCGAAAGTATTGTCAACAACGAGCATCGTTTTAAAATGAAATGTCCTAATTTAGTTGAAACAATATAAATTTTTGAAAGACAAACGTGTTATATCCGTCCTTATCGCACACTCTTTTAGTCTTTGCAAATGACAGAGAAAAATGTAAACCAAGTTGTTCATACCTTCATAATACAGATGACCTATATTGGACATCTTTAAAAAATTTTGCTGTACATGATTATTGAAAATAGTAATTTTGAAAATAAATATCACGAAAACTAACAAAAATAACTACTTGTATACTTAATTCAAAAGGTTTTAATTACTGAAACAAATTGAATATAGGCACTAATTTTCTATATGTATACTTAATTTCGAAAGGTTTAAATCGTTGAAATTTTTTTCATTAATGTTTATTTCAAGACATGTTTTTAAATATGAATATCACGAAAACTAACAGAAAAAGCGAATTGTACTTTGTAAATTAGGATATAGAAAGTAATTTTTAATGTCAAATATTTTAAATTGCTGAAAATTGTTTCAGTAACGATAATTTCAAGACGTTTATTGGTATATCACGAAAATTAAAAGAAGATATATAACATGTACTTTTCAAAATGATAAACAGTAATTTATTTACTGCGGGTACAGTAAAATTTTTGAAAGATGTCGGATCCAGGTCATCAACAAATTGTATGAATTCATATTTTTGCTCCGCCCATTCTAATAAATTCAGTAGTGTCGTTTGCTCAGTTTTTGTGAGCCTAAGAAACTACTGTTATTTTCAAAAATTCAAAAATAAGTCAACTGGTAATTAGCAAACGTAAAACCAAATATGTGAAAAATAAGATACTGACACAATGTCTGCCAGTGACACTGACAAAAAATAACGTTATTCGTATGGCTATGAATCAAGGTAATATATCTGAATTAATAAATAAACTTACGTTACAGCGAAAGTATTGTCAACAACGAGCATCGTTTTAAAATGGAATATCCTAACTTAGTTGAAACAATATAAATTTTTGAAAGACAAGCGTGTTATATCCATCCTTATCGCACACTCTTGTAGTCTTTGCAAATGACAGAGATAAATGTATACCAATTTGTTCATTCGTTCATAATACAGATGATCTTGACATCTTTAAAAAAAAATACTGTACATGATTATTGAAAACACAAAAACTAAGAAAAAATAGCTACTTGTATATTTAATTCAAAAGGTTTGAATTACTGAAAAAAAATTCAGTGATGTTTATTTTACGACGTGTATATATTTAATGAAACATGTACTACTTGTAATTTTCTATATGTATACTTAATTTCGAAATGTTTAAATCGTTGATTTTTTTCCATTAATGTTTATTTCAAGACATGATTTTGAAAATAAATATCACGAAAACTAAAAGAAAAACGACTTGCACTTTTTAAATTAGGATATAAAAAGTAATTTTCTATATGTATACTTAATTTCAAATATTTTAAATTGCTGAAAATTGTTTCAGTAATGATTATTTCAAGACGTTTATCTACTAGGTATATGTATGTAGACTTAATGTTTGAATGTATAAATCGCCGAAAAAGTTTTTAGTAATGCTAGTTTCAAGACGTGTACATCTTAGAGAAATAGCCATTTGTACTTTTCAGAATGTATGAATCGCTGAAAAAATTCAGTACTGTTGGATTTAGCGCTTTCATATTATCTTGTACCCTTCAAATAATATGTATGTCATATGTGTTTGTGATGTTGATTATATGAATGTGTAATTCGCTTTGAGATGTTGAAATATAATTATGAAAGTGAAAAAAATGTATTTTATAATGACATGATTTTATTCTCTGTTATTTAAATATGCTTATATGTATGTATCCTAGACATAAGTTCATAAAGTTTTTATTAGTAAATATAATAGAGGATTTTTCACGTTAAAATGGTTAGATTATATACTTTATAGTGTGAGGTGGTTTTATTTATTTATTTTACATAAATTGTATAATTAAGGACATCATGTAGAAGGTGTACGAAATCCATGTTGGGGCTGTCTTGGGGTGCGATGCTCTGCAACAATGTGACAATTTCCAACGCTAAAATCAGGATTCATGAACTGCAACTCTCTCGGGCACTTTTGCAGCATCGTCTGTCTGTGTAGAGCTTATCTTTCTGCAACAATAGAAAATATATTGGAATGCAACAAATATAAACTAGCAGCAGTGGTCATAGAAAATAATATGAATGATTTTATTTGCAGATTATTATAAATTGTTTCTATTATTCATAATTATTAAATTTATTTGAGGGTATATGCATTTCAGTGTGTTGATTTTCAATCAAGAAGATTTTTTTCAAAATTAGAAATCTGTAACGTGATTAGATATTTATTTTTAATAATAAAATTCATGGTAGCAGTAAAAAAGAATTAAATGAAAATCAGCACATCGAAATGTATATACCCTCAATTTTTTTTACCCATTTTTCTAACACCCTGTATATTATGTAATGTGAAAGAAACTGCGAGATTTTTAATATTAAAAACGAATGTATAAATATTTCAATCAATTAATTATAGATTATATTGTACTTGTAATGTGTATGATATTAAAATATTTTAATAATGAGGAATAAATTACGTAATTTCACCAATAAAAAATCTGATGTGGCCAGCACAATACCTTCCGTCAATTCTTGGTATTTTGTACAAATTCCCCACAGAATTTTTTTTGCCAACTATTCTATGGCCGTTTTCTTTTTAGGGGAGAAATGAACTGATCTTATCTTGACTAAAATAAACTGAACTACTTATAAAAAGAATAAAGAGTACAACTATAAAGTAATATAAAAGTGAAAAAAAAACTCACTTGGAATAAATGAAATCTATGGATATAACTCCAGTCCTGCAGGTATCCAAACGTTGTCTCCAAGCACCAGGAAGTCGTCCTCGAATTCACAGCACAAGCACACCACACACATGTCTTTACACTACCACTGCAACAAACAAACTGAAAGAATTAATATTCATGTATTAGATAACAGACCCCTACAAGTACAAGTCAACAATTACATAACAATGAGTCATTATAAATAATAATTGCTTCGTGTGTATTAGGTAATTTGTTCAGGGTGTTTTTAATTTTTTGAATGTAGAAATAGCGCGAATAAATTTCGAGTACAGAAAAGGGGTGTGAATAAAGATACACTACCATACAATCAAATTTGAACTGAATACAATTTCTATATCAAGTGTAATTTAAATTAATTAAAAATTAAAAGAGATAATGACGTACTTTTCAAATTTGGAGTGAATCGTTATTTGTTATGTTACGGTTACATTACGTTATTTTGTAATTGTAACGATATTTAAAAATGATAATAAATGAAACGTTATCGACTATAGATAAGTTTTCCATCCCTGAATATAAGTAAATGTCTGTCGAATATATTAAGTGTAAAAGTTCAAAATAAAATACTCAAAAACTAAGTGAGATAGAGATTTGCGGTTATCAAATTTGGATTCAGAGGGTTGTTTTCTATATATATGCTAGGTTTCACATTCAAATTGCTGAAAAAAATTCAGTGATGATTGTTTAAAAATATAAGTAAATGTCTGTTGAATATATTAAGTTTAAAATAAAATAATTAAAAACTAAGTGAGATAGAGACTTGCGGTTTTCAAATTTGGATTCAGAGGGTTGTTTTGTATACATAAGCTAGGTTTCAGAAATTCGAATTGCTGAAAAAAATTAGTGACGATTGTTTAAAAAAACAAGTACATGTCTATTGAATATATTAAGTTTAAAATAAAATACTGAAAAACTAAATGAGATAGAGTTTTGTGGTTTTCAAATTTGGATTCTGAGAGTTGTTTTCTATATACATACTAGGTTTCAGAAATTCGTATTGCTGAAATAAATTCATTGATGATTGGTTAAAAATATAAGTAAATGTCTGTTGAATATATTAAGTTTAAAATAAAATACTCAAAAACTAAGTTGAGATAGAGACTTGCGGTTTTCAAATTTGGATTCAGAGGGTTGTTTTCTATACATATATGCTATGTTTCAGGAATTCTAATTGGTGAAAAAAAAAATCAGTGATGCTTTTTTAAAAATATAACTAAATGTCTCTTGCATATACTAAGTTTATAATTAAATACTCAAAAACTAAGTAAGATTGCGACTTACGGTTTACAAATTTGGTTTCAGGGGGTTGATTTCTACATGTATATAACGTTTTCGGAATTGTAATCGCCGAATACTGAGTTAAATTTTAATAGGTAATATGTATATGAATTTAGCTTTTCGTTTTCTGTACCCTTTAAAAAGTACGTATGTATAATATATATTACACACACATATATGCCTTAAATATATGAAAATGAATATATATGTGTTGTTTAATGAATGACATGAGTTAATTATGTACCGATGTTTCTTTTTAATTTTATATACAAGTACTTAATGTTTAGGAGGATAAGTTTTATTTATTTATTTACATAAATCATATAAATTAGTCTTGAGGGGCCCAAATATATGTTTGGGGGTGGTTTTCGATGTTCTGCAACAGTGTGACCATCTCCAAAGCTGAAATCTGGATTCATATTCCTCTGCAACTCACTCACATCCTTCCACGGCTCGTCCATGACCATCTTCATTTCTCTGTTACATGGTTCTGTAACAATAAAAATATATTCGAAATTAACATTTGAATTAGTAGTTATAGATGATAATAATATGAACTTTGAAATTTTTTAATCGTTAAATTAAATACTTTTATTAATTTTTGAAGTATTGATTGTATTGTGTTATGTATACATTTAATATCGTACGTATTCATAATTACTTAAACATAAAATAAAATATATGTATTTAATAAAATATATGTATTTAATAAAATACATAAGTATATAATATGTACAACAATATATGATATTTGTATACGGTACTATCACTACATTTAAATAATTCTAAATAAATTCAAATTATTTTCGACACAACATTTAAAATTATTATTGAAATGTAAAGTATATCTACTTCAAAAATAATCCTTAGAAAGAATAGCTGATATACCCAATAATGGGTACAACTATTCAATAGTTCAAAAATAATAAAAAAATAACACTTACAATAAATATATTTTTTTCCCTAAGTATAACTCCAAGTCCTGAAGTTGTCCATATGTTATATCCAAGCGCTGGGAAGTCGTCCTCGAAGACACACTACACGAGCACACCACTCACACGTCTGTTCACTAACACTGCAACAATGAAACTGACTAAATTATGACGAGTAACAAAAATTATAATTAATGTCTAAGTATTATATAACTTGTTGATCACCTCCTAAGATTTTTGAAATTTATTTGTATACAGGGTTCATAAACTACCCGCGAAATATTTATATTTTATGAAAATTAAGATTGACAGAAAGGGTGATTGTTGATTACTGAAAAAATTATCATTTATGCTTGTTCCAAGGACAGATACTTTTCTAAAGGGAATTTCAACTTTATGGGTCATTATCTCTGAAACTAAGTACGATAGGAACTTGTGCGTTTCAAATTTGAATTCAGCATGCATTTCTCTATAAATAAGCAAATTTTCAGAGTTGATGAAATGATGAAAACAAAAATTCACTTATGCTTGTTCATAGATGAGTAATTTTTTGTATAAAAATTCAACTTTAGGGCTCAATATCTTTGACACTAAGCAAGATAGGAACTTGTGCGCTTCAAATGCATTTCTAAAGAAATAAGCAAAGTTTTAAAATTGTTGAAATGTTGACAAATACTTTTCTATAGGAAATTTTAACTTTAGATATTAATATAAAGAAGCTGTATTATGTACCTACAGATAAAAATACAAATAATTTAAGATTCAATAAATAAGTTATTACATTTATAATTTTATTAACAAATCTCATTTTTTTTTTACAGATGATTACGTCTCCGACGTTTCATTTGTGCGACACGTAGACATCGCGATGTGGAGAACTCGTTCGTGATTCTACAGCATCTTGAGGCTTCTCTGCGGACCTGGTTGACGACTTCATTTCGTTGTCCGGACCAAGGCATCTTCTCCAGCGGTATTATGAAGTTGTGAACCTGTTCACCTGCTCTCCCGAGTTCCAATTTTATAAAAATGTACATTGGAATTTATATTTTTCGCCTATAAACACACCATATAATATTGTAATTTTTACTGAACTTTGTCTCGAGTTC